>VRYO01000100.1:8038068-8255663 GCA_009812075.1 Sialia sialis | reverse complement strand
GAGGGAGGAGTTGGGATGCTTGCCATGACCTCAGGCACTGAGCAAGAAGGTTGGGGTGCTCTTAATCACCCTTAAATTGAGGGGGGAGTTGGGATGCTGGCCATGACCTCAGGCACTGAGTGGGAGTGCTGAGGTGCTCTGGATGACCCTTAAATTAAAGGAGGATATTGAGGTGCTGGCCATGACCTCAGGCACTGAGCAGGAAGGTTGGGGTGCTCTGAATCACGCTTAAATTGAGGGAGGATGTTGAGGTGCTGTCCATGCCCTCCAAAGCTGTTGGGGAAGCTTGGGGGCTGTCCATGCCCTCCTAAACTTAAGGGGAAGATTGAGGTGAAGGTTACGACCGCTCAGAACTGAGCGTATGCCAAAGGGGAGCTGTAGAACTGTGTTACCACAATCTCTGTTGTCCCCAGCCAGTGACATCCCTTTTCCCCTGAAATGACAAGGTCCTCTGGAAGGTGGAAGGGGAACAGAGCCCCATGAGTTCACACTGACCAAGAGTACAAAAGTATCCAGGAATTCAGACATTCTGTGCTCCTCCAGGTGCACTATATGAGGTGCACTAATATTCCTCTAAAAACCTTGGTTTGGCTCACACTGCGCTTGCCTTCATGCTGAGCAGTGCAACTGATCAACTGATCCTTTGTGAGTCAGCTCACATTTCAAGGGTTTGCATTACAAACACAAGGAAAAAAAATACACCTTCAATGAAACCGGAGATTCTTCTCATAATCTCATAAATTGAAGGGGAAAAACCCCCAGTATCCCAGAATTAAACTGTTAAGATTTCTGAAGAGCCACTGGTGTAATAATGGCAGCCGTCACGTGTAACGTGTGTAAAATACAATGGAAAAAAAAAGAATTTTGATGGCTTTGTCATCCCCCTAGAATGCTGCAAAGGCCTGTTAATCTTTAAATGCCTGCCCATGGCTGTGTTCAGTTGCCCTGAACAGCCCCGCAGAAGTTGATGGGAGCAGTCAAAATGAAAAGCTGCAAATCAATCCCTTGCTTTGCCAAATGAATAACCTGAACCAGTTTATCCATTAAGATGTAAATTGGCAGAAAGATGAGGAAAGGATGGAGGCTGTGTTGACTCATTTCCTGTAGAGGAGTTTAATCAGAACGCCCTAAATGCTCCTGGTTATCTAGAAAGTTTACTTTATCTTTGATTTATTGTGCTTTTCCCTATCAGATGTGGAGCAGTTTTTCCAAGCATCTTTCTGCTTTAGTGCCTGCTGATGCTGTCGAGTTTTGGATGCTCAGCAGGCAATCTTAATTCTTACCTCAAGGCATTTACCCTGCTAATACTAGACTGTTAATATCAGCAATTTTGTAAATGCAGCTTACTTCTGTTCAGATAAAACATTGTCATTTGCGGGAATCTTGGGCAGAGTTTCTCTAGACCCTTACCTTTTATGAGGAAAGCAAAATTTGGAGCGACTTACCCTGCTGCAAAGCCATAGCTCAATTCCTTTAGGTTTCTGTGTTCAGATTGCACAGGTAATGCTGGTCATGAAAGCTTTTGCACGAGCCTCCATTTTGTCTGGTTATATACGGGCACAAAGGTTAAAAGGTCAAATTCCTAATATTCTAATGAGAGTAAAATACCTTATAAAGCCAGAATTTATAGAGTTAGGCACTTCTGAAGTGTCCTCTGAAGACCTTTACAAGTGTTCAGATGTTCAACCTTATCTCTCTCTTACCAGAAAAGCACTAATATTTCTTATTTCATTCCTATTTTAGAGATAAGGAAGCCACCCTAAAAAAAAATGGAGAGCTCTGACAGTGCACTGTCGTAGGTTTCAACAGACAGATGAAATAAGTCCTACAAAGACTGAATATAAACCAACGAAACCACTCCACTGCCTGTGCTGTCCCCTTGTGTGATATCCTGTGAGATGTTAGATTAGCCCAGAAAAAACGCATTTCAGGGTATTTGATATTGTGCTCTGCCTAAATAAGACCTTGGGGCTCAGAATGGAACAGGTTCTGTCAAATCTTCTGTGATTCAGACACAATTATGCAAAATAAAACTGCTTTTCTTCTTTGTTTGCTGTGAGCTTTGTTGACACTCTGTTCAGTTTCACACACAATTCTTCGTTCACTTAAATAGATTGAGAAATTAATTGATTCTCCCTCCTCTCCATTTTCTCCATCTTAATAGCCAGTATTAGCAGAGTCTTTCAGAATCCTTGAAACAATCCATAAATGAATGGAATTGTTCTGTTTATCTGTAATACACTATTTCTTTGCTGTCTTGTCCTGAGCCTTTACAGATCTGTGGGGAGATCCGTAACACTGGCAACTGGAGAGAGAAACCCTCACTGCTCGTAAAACTGTGTTCTAGTTATGGTGGAAATGCATGCTCTGTGTTTTACTTCTGCTGTAATTTAAGGAATGTACACAGCAAAGCAGGAAATCAATTTAGTTACTCAATGAATTCATGTTTTGTTGAGTTCATGCTGACCTACGTACCTTGAAAACCTAAATCCTATGGAATGGGGCTCCTCACAACAAAACCAGAGATGGGGCTGGACTCTACCCTGGCACTTGCAGAGAAAGGAAGTGGGGCTGTATCAATATCAAGCACAAAATATGATGGATATGCTAGATAGCAGTATGCAAACTTCTCACTGTTCCTGCATCACAACAGGGGGTGCGTCACCATTTTAATAAAATTACAAACGAGTGTTGACATCCTGTGTAGCAGCAGGAAAATAAGCGAATTAAGAGAAGTGATTTTTATCTCAATCTTGTTATTACGGTACCACGGAATGTCTGTTAGGTGTCTTTACAATGATTGTTTCCGATTTAAAGGGCTATTACCACTGATAGTGCTCAGCATACACATATATTCTGTTTCTTGGCTGGAGAGGCAGATCAGCTGAGCACTGCAGCACACAGAAACTGCTCCCCATTAACACCTTTCCTTGGAAAGCTCAGCACTGCTTTGCCAGTGGGAAACAACTGGACTTCGTACCTTCCTATGTGTTCATCCCATGACATAAACTAGTAATTTCTAAATTATTTTATTTCTTTTAAATAGATGAAAATTAGGTGTGGTTTAAATAATTATTTCCTTAGAAAAATGGAAGTCTTTCCAAGTTGGATGTGAATGAGTAAAAGCAGAAACAAAAATCACAAACGAAAAAGGAAATAAATTGAAGCAAATGTGATTATATGTATTCAGTGTCAGAAATGAATAAAAAATATCTTCGGTGTTTTTTTACCAAATTATGAAAATTCTGCTTAAATAACAACACTGAGAAACAAGGTCTGAAACCATGAACTGACAGTTACCCGGCAGAATGTTCTTTTCTGGGGACATGAAGAAGTTAAGTGAAATTTCAGACACTTTAATCCAGTCTAATCAAAACCTGTGACATTTTAATGAAGTCTCATACTTTAATAAGACCTCCCAGCTACATTCTTTGATCTGTGTTTCCATTGTAATTGAGTTAATATATTGCACCCAATTCATCCAAAGGTCTTTGATAGCTTGGAAGAGTATGATATATGTATATTAAGCAATCCCATCCATACAAGTACTTGAAACTGGAACATTATGTGCCCTTTTTAATTTGTTTCGTCACATATGGGTGGCCACACTTGCCTAAATAAGCTATAGAGACAATGATGAAATTTAAAACATGAACTATCATAGGAAGGTCTTAAAAGCATTTGTTAAGGAAATTACAACTTTGTTCTTTAAACTATCCCATATAATTTAAGAGGAAATTGTATTCTTCCTATAAAATGCAATAAAACACCTCGATAGAAATGTGTAAGTTATATTAATCTCCATTCAGTCCTGCAGGTATAGAAATGTAATTTCTATGATGTTCTCTACAGCTATTGATGTTAAATTCTGCAGTGGTTTTCCTTTAGGGAAAATGACATTGAGTATTAGAGAAACACTTCTAAAGGTGAAATGGTGTGGCAGATGTCTCTTCGCTAAGAGATTCAGCTGAGATCAGACAAGTGTTCCTGTGCTAGTGGAAGTATGGACTAGGAGCCAACACCTGAGACATCTTTTATCTCTCAATATCATCTCTATCATTTTGAGCTTCTTCAAAGTTTGTATAAATGTAACCATATATGAACAGCAAAATGTAAGCAACAAAACTTGAAAATAAAATGTCAGAGAGGAATAGCTGGTGCAAGCACATTAACCCCTAACCTGTTTTCTTTGCAGTGTTTACTAAGCAGATTTTCTTTTATTTCCTGACATTAACCTCACTCTCTGGCAGAAGCACTGCCGACAGTAGACATCATTAAGCTGAGAGAGGCTGTTGGTGGTTACCTCAGGCAGAACTGACCACAAAGCATCTGGGAATACATTTTTCACTCTGCATACCTAATTATATCCCTGAAACCATTCTGTAAAGCAATCAGGTAAAAAACCAAAACGTTACAGACAGTACTGGTCTGCTTACATAAACCCAAGACACGAGCAAAAAGATATATGCCAGAAACTGCACTGAATCAGCAACTGAGATCAGAACTGTGCAAGTCAAGCCTTTTTTCCCCAAATGCTATATATATCATGTTGAACTAAAAGCTTTTTCTTCTGAAGGGATGTGTTGCTGGTATACTTTAATCAGGATATAATGATTTAAAGCATGGAGACCTATTGGATAGGAGACACAGAGATGGAGTTCCACATCAGTAGAGAGTCTTGAACATCTTTATCTCTTTTGACCTTCAGAAATAAGAAACTAAATCTGCAGAAACGCAAACATGCACATCACTAGTAGCTCCAATAAGGTGAAGGCTTTTTCTTCAACAATTTTGCCACTGTGTGATATCACCCTACTTACTAGTGCTTACTAGCTGGAGTAAAAGTTCAGTCAGTTTTGTAAAAATGAGTGGTAAAACCAGAGCTGGGCTTTTGCAGGGAAAAGTGACTTTTTTTCTCACTGCCCAATGTGGGACCAAACTGCCATTTTCCCAGATTCCTGCTGCCCATCTGCTCTATTGCAAAGTCTGTGAATGTATAAATTCTAAAGGTCCAAGTAATGCAACGTTCACACTACAAATCTCAAATGAATATTTCATTTCTTGGTTTTTGAGTTCTAGTTTTTTAATATTTCTAGCCTTAATGTATTTGTAACCAACAAAACATTGATATGTTCTGACATCCAATAAAGCCACTGGTAGGATCAGGACACATTTACATTTATGGCACTGCAGTTTGAAAAACATACTTTAAGAACATGGTACATTAGAAAAATACTGCTGCTGTCTTAAGGAACACCTTTGCCTTGTTTGAAATAATAATTTATGTTTTTAAGAGTGTTTTTATAAGTTTTATGAACAACATTCCATCCTCTTTACAGGGTTTTCTTTATGTCATCACAGAGATTTAATGAGGATCATAAGCTGCAAAGAGACTATAATGGCAGAAAACCTCTCACAAAAGAAAATGGCAGAAAATCTCTCACAGTTAATTGCAGCAAAACTATCTGAGTCCCATGAGATACAGAAAGCAACCTCTGTCCTAAGGCAAATAAGAAATTCTGAGGAATGTGGAGCATGCTGTGCTATTTCAGTTGAGCTCAGGACAGCTAGAAAAAACAAATATGTGAAGGAAGTGACTGTCTGATATTTGCCCTCTGTTCTAATGCTAATCCTATTCTAATTCTTCTCTGCTTTCTTTAGCCCCTCTTTCTCCAGCTACACAAGATAATGATTTCCAAGAACCATAAAAGAGAACAGAAACACACGCATTTAATTGTCTTATAAATTGAATTATGATTTATGACAGTCTTTACGTTTCACAAGTAAGATGTTATGCAAATTTGCAGCAGACCTTTTTATTTAAAGAGCTTGCACAAAATATTTTTGGTAGCTCACTACTTGATTTTATTTCTGAAGCAGACAAACTGAACACATGTACCTGTGTCTAATCCCTGAATTATAGAATGCAGCATAATTAATTTCTGCATTAGCTGAAATGTTCTTTAAAAGTGATGGAGCATCCCTTACCATATGCTTTATGGTTCTTGCAGTCGCATTAACAAGAAGGAACAACCATCTTGAATAGCTGGATATATAGCCATAGATAATTTTTCTTTCTTATCTATTCTTCCAGATCACCTTGAACACAGTAAAATTCCTTTACCTTATCTGCTAATATATATATAAATAAGACTGTATCAGTATATACTTATATTAAAAACAGTTGCCAACATACAACAACTAATCAAACCAAAGATCCAGCTTGCTGAGCAGTTTGTTTCTGACAATGTCCACTAACTCTGCAACAGTTGAGGAAAGAAGGCAGAGACGAGGCAAATACTGAGCTATACTTCCCTCTGCTGTACTCTTGCAGCTTCCAGCAAACTGCAACTACAACAATTCGTGCAGTTGGAGGTTTCATTTGCAAAATAAATCCGCTCTGAGCATTAGCCCAGTGCTCTGAATTTATTGTAAAATGTCACATCGATTAATTTCTATCCATCCAGGCCAGATCGTGTATTGATTCCCTTCAAGCAGGAGATAGTGTCAGGATGTTAACCAGCAGAGTGATAGAGTTGGCACACAGATTCCTGTTTGGTAGCTGCATCTTTTGGACTAGGAAGGAATAGTACAGAGCAAATAGCACTGCAAGGAACTGAGATGAATGCCTATAAAGAAAAGACTGTGGAATAGCAATGCCTGGGGTGTGCTTTGAACTGGAAAAAATAGTGAAAAAAAAATTGTCACTAAATATCCTGGGTACACAGAGGTTGAAGTGCATTTTTACTGTGTCCGTCTCATCTGAATTCATGTCAGTGTTCACAGCCACAGAGTTTTGAGAATAAGGCTCCCACATAATATTTGGCAAATGAATTTTGGGTATTTGGAAGCTGGAAAATCAGCACCTTCTTTTCCTACTCATCCTGGTCTAAGAAAACAAGAATAAAAACTAGTGAGCTGTTTCACAATTATCTCCATATTTCAAAATGGAATGTGATGAGGGATATTGTGTTTGACTTCTGTTTGGCTTGTGGGACAATTCCCAATTCTGGAAGAGCCACTTACTGCCACTCCAGAGCAACATTTTTCCCTGAGTGCCCATGGATTTCACTGCAGGGCTGCGTGCTCACAGCCAAGTTGGAAAGGACATAGCTTTAAAGCTTTATTGGTGAGGGCTAAGCAGTACACTGTTTTTTTTTCACACTGCCTCTTTCATGGAGTATTTTATTCTGCCCATTGGTGTGAGGCAGAAAGACAAAGCCAAAAAGAGCACAAGAATGTTTGGTTGGGGCCTGATTCCTCAGAGCCTGAGCTAGCCTTTTGTAATGTGACGTTTATAGGTTTTGTCAGAGATTTCCCATTCCAAGCACGTTGTGCTTCACCTCAAAGTTACCACCTATCAATTAGAGTATTGAACGGTGATGGAAGGCAAAATCAGAGAACAGGATTGTCCAGAAATGCCCTTGGTGCATTGGAGCTACAGAGGACCACGGAGATTATGTTAATTCCCAGCCCCCAGGAGGGAGGATGTTCAGGCTCTGCAGCTCTGTCTGTCTGCACAGGGCCACAGGTTCCCCCCATGTCACAATTACAGGGCAGAGCCCATGGCAGTGACTGTGCACAGTGGAGACAGCAGAGCACTGGGCAGGGAAATGTGGTTAGTCAGGGCATTAGCAATAATATGGATCACAGGAATGGGATCACTTCCCCCAGTGCTTCCAGCTGCAATGGTGCTGGTTCTTGTCTAAATTTGCCTTTAATCATGCTCAGCATCATTCTGATGTTTCTTTCTGCTGCTCCTGTTCCTGAAACAGATTATTTCCACTGAGAACAGTAAGACTTCCCATCATTATCTGACTGCCCCAAAGCTGCTGAATGTTACAGAGTCACAGTGCTAGAGTCACCTCTGGAACAGTCAGGGTCTGGGAATGAGGAAGTTTAGACATTTTCCAATGCCAAAATGTGGATTGGGTAAATTCTGCATCCACTATCGACTCTCAGACACCTTACTGAATTTATAATCTTCAAAAGGCCTGAGCAAATCAGGTCTTTGAGAATCTCCTCCTGAAATGAAAGACAGCCATTAAAAACAGGATTGAACACTCTGAGTCTCATTCCCAATGAACACATTCTTCAGTATGTGTTTGAGGTATTTGTTGTGCTTCTCACTGCCTTACCCCTGAGCACAGGTGATGGAATAGCTAGGATGTGTCCTGAAGACCAGAATCTGCAAAATGCATCTTTTCTTGCAGTATTTCCCATGGAAAAAAATATTGACACAGTGTTTTCATACTACCATGACAAATATCAAGTGCTGTTCTCAGACATTTTTCAAATACTTTTCTAGAAAAGGAATGAGCTTCTATTATTACCATATGGAATCAGATGAGCCCTGCTGTTAAGGTATTTGCAAAGGAGGCAAATCTTTCTATTCTCTCCTGCCCAAAGCAATAGCAAAATAGAAATAAGCTGTGTGATTACCAGTCTGTGGGTAATGGAATCCAGGGTCATGTTGTGTTACTAATCATCTAAGCATCACTTTAAACACAAAGTTGCACGTGCAAAGCCAACTCTGCTAAGTTGTGCTGCAAAACCATGGAGGTAAAAGGGAAGAAAAAATATTTCTTAAAATACCATTGATTTTTCTGGCACTCACACTATATATACACCTCACAATTTTTATCTATAGATTAAATTTTCTGGTTTCCTGTACTGTATCTTCAGAAACAAAACTCTGCCACAGTCAAATGAAGGTGCCCACAATTCAAAGGCATGATTCAGTGTTTTAAAATTCTGAAGTGTTCTGCTGTGGGTCATATCACAGGATTTAAATAGAGGAGAACTCATCAGTAACTGCTCATTTATTCCTGTCTTCACTGCCAGGCAGCAGAAACAATACTCAGAAAATTCCTGTCTTTCCCTCACCATGGGATCACGTGAGGTTGGAGCTTTGCTCCCAAATCTCCTGACATCCATTGCACAGCTCATCAGCATCCTCATTTTCATCCCAAGGAGCACAGGACCATGTTCTCTACCCACCTGGGTTTTCTGCTAATGCTTAGGGCTGTTACAGGCTGAGATTAATGAACTCTGAGCTTCTGTTCTACCAGGATTTGGATGTCAGACATGTGCCTCTTGCTAGTGAGCTGTGACCATTTATAGGAATGGTTTTAAGGGACTCCTTCAGCATCCAGTCCTGCACAGAGCTGTCCAAGCTCATCACTTTTCAGGCATACATGCTCATGTAAAGAGTGAGAATCTGAGTGCCAATTAACAGCTAATATCAAGTACTTGGCTTGCTGCCACAGATGTCCTACGGTGTTGGAGTTCTAGTGTTTTCCAAAATTAATTTCCCTTAAAAAAATGTATCACTAGTCCTTCCTGATCACAAGTGTTAGCTTTTGTATTCATTAAATTGCCTGAAAGAGCCCCAAGATAGAGGTTGATGACATTTCTTCATGCAACAGCTTTTTCTAGGATCTGCAGTTTCATCAAAGTATTCCTTTGGAACACACTGATTTTTTTCAAAAAGGTGGAAGCATTTTTTACTCACAAATTTTATTTCAGCCCTATCAAAATCATTAATTTCAATAGTCAGCATCAAATATTTCTGTCCTGTTAAATGAAGCAAGTCATGACAACTTTCTGGACTTGAATGCATTGTTGCCCCACTAACCCCTCACCTGAAAGTTAGGGGTTTAAAACTGATACTGAGGAAAGTCCTAGAGATGCTACAATGCCCTAAAGAACTCTAATTTTATTTTATGATCAGCTTTCTGAAAATAATACTTTGGCTGTCTTTCCAAATGCTGTATTTGGAATTGATAGTGTTATTGAATTGTTGACAGTATTGACATTTTTAATTAGTGCCATTAGGTTTCAGAGTAGAAAATTAAATTGCTGTTATTTTCAACAGGTTTATCTGGCTGCTGTGCTTGCTCAATGGTCCCAAGTGAAGATCTGAACAATAATGAGATGCTGAGATTGTGGCAATATCAGTAAAAGATTAAAAAAGTAAAATAAAAGTAACTACAAGTGCAGTATATGCATTACGTCATTCATCTGCATTCAGTGAGATTCTCAGTTTTAAACATATATTAAGCTACTGCACAATTTCCTTTTTACCGGAGCAGATTGTGAAAGAACATCTAAATTCTTCCTCAAAATGTATGTTTCATTGTGCTGCAGAGCACAAAATGCTCTAATGCACAGCTCAGAAATTGTCATGTTCCTGTCTGGGGAGCAGTCCCGAGCTCATTAGTTATTGTGCCAGCATAAGGAACATAACACAGAACCTGTGACATGCATATGCTAACAACTGGGAGACTTATGACCAATCTGGGTTTTGTAACAGTTTGTGAATACCTCGAAAGTAAATTAGATCTATTAATCTATCTGATTTTGGATGTTTATTAAAATCTCACATTAAATGGGTTTTTTTGCAGATTTGGATGTTTTCCATTTTAAACATATGTGCTGTGATTAGAATACCAGAACAATAGGGATCATTAGAAAAACATTTATCATCTTAAACTGTTATTGTTTGGTTTGGTGCATATTCTGGCCATTTTAATGTGTTCTCCTTAAAGGGAAATAACTTCATTTTCCTGGCATAGTCCAGTCTGGTTTTGAGAAAGCTTTGCTTCAAGGCTGCCTACCCTGTCTGCTTGCGTCTCGTAATGCTTGTTATTGCTGTGTTTTGGTTTGGCAGTGCCCATCTCCAGGAAGCCAGTTTTGCCTCTGGAACAAGACTGACACGTGGCACGCTGCAGGGGATTGTGCACCTTGCCAGAAAGGCTCAGTCCCACAAGAAAAATTGTTTATGTAAAATTGTGCAGCACAGCTTTCATTTGCTCTAATTAAAGCATAAATGTCATTGTTCTCAGGTTCTTTAAATTAGGTTTATTAAGGTCTATGCTACATTTTGGAATGCAATTAATGTGTGCCTAAGCTTTCCTTGCCTTTAATGTCACAGGGGATATATTTGATATAATAATGTTATTTAATATTTTAACAGAAGCTAAAGAAACTGAGATTAGGCAAGTTTGTTATAAATTAAAAGCTAAATAGAACTCAGCGAAACAATCTTTTTTCTGGCAAGAGTAATTTCTTCTGCATGTTATATTGCTTCTATATATAACTTACATTTCAGAATCCTATCTCTGACATCAAGGATTTATACACAGTTCACTCAGTTTATGGGCAAGGTAATTTTTGTTGGTATTTATATGAACACTAGCATTCACACAAGGGTCATGGGAGGTTATTTAAATTATACAAGTGTCATAGAGATGTAAATGAATGCCCAGGTACTGCTTTCTTTGTGCAGGTTAGTCTGTTTATTAGTCCATCAGCTGAGCACTGGAATGGAGGTATTACTCTGAACACAAGGTGTAAATGAAGAGTCAGGTGCAAGAAAATTGCACAGATTTGTCATTTTAAAGGGCTAACTAAGAAGAATGCTAAGTCTTTTAAAGCAGGTTAGCACGAGTGCTTGCAGGATCCCATGCCATGAAATGCTTTCATTAAAAATAAAATGTAAGGATGAAATGCCAAACTGTACCATGGCAGGTTAGAGTGTGGCTCACCCAAAGTTCTCACTCACTGTGGGCAGCAGCAGGATGGAATTGGAGTTCATAGGAGCACTGGGCAGGCTCCAAGTCGCTCACTGATGTGAACAGGAGCCTGCAGGATCAGTTCCTTTGGACCTCCAGGACTTCTGAGAAAACCAAATTACCCAAAGATAATATCACATCGATTTTTGTACCCTTGGTAAGAAGGATGAATACAAGGCAAGTAAAAGAACTAAGATGCAAAGGTAAATACACTCCCAGTGCAAATATTTCTCACTAATCAGTAATTCATTTGTAATGAAAAAGAATTCTGGATCCACAAAAGTAAATTCTAGCATTGGTCATGTCACCTCTCATCTGCTCCTTGGAGACAAATATCAGCCTGTTAGTAAGAGCTTGCTGATCCCTAAATATGAGGAATGTACAGACAGTGGTATTGTTGTATCACTGTCTTATCTGGAAAAAGAAAGAAATAATATCTACCCAGACATGAATTTGGCTTTGACACATAACTGCACAAAGACAAAAAATATTTTTTTCAGTCCAGTGGAATTACATCTGACCAGCATTTCCAGAAATGCCTTCTAAAAATCCCCTAATAAACTCAGTGGGGTATGAAGTAATGTTGGATAGCAGACTCAGAACAGCAAGAAGTAATAATATACATTGTTGGATTTATTTACTTGCCACACAAGATTACTGAAATATGTGCTGGGAGAAGAAAAGGCAGGGACAGATACAGAGACACCGAGTTTCTATCCTGTGGATCATGTTAAAACAATTTGGGGATAAAACAGGGAGCCAGATTGTCAAATAGTGAAGTAGATTAAAGCAATTTCTTTCTGTGAGTATATTCTTTGAGAATGACTGTCAGGAGACAGAGAAAATACAATTTTACCTTGATATTCAGTGACTGTGTGTATTATTAGATAACTGTGTGATATTTCAGAATTTCATGGGAGCAGGTTTCCATAGGACAGCCTTCCCTCTGTCCTGCTGTAAAATTAGAGATCAAAATGAAGACATTTTTGTTTCATACATATAAAAGTGCTATGATTAGTGAGGCAAAGAAACATGAAAGTAGACTGTCCTGATCATGTGCTGTCTCCTGGACAATATATTATTCCTTTTGCCGAAATGTAGAATTAAATTTTTGAGTGTATTGAGGGTCTTAAATATCTTCAAAAAGCTGCTTTGAAGTTTCTGATAACTCATTCAACCTATTTAAGGATATTACCATTATTTTATCTATTCAGATAATTATTTAACATTTATCTTGGTCTTCGATATTCTATGTCACTTTTCAACAAGGCACAGATTTTTAAAAAAATTATATTTAACCGTAACCATAACTTCCTGTCCTTTATCCAGCTATAAATGATAGCAGTGTCAATGGAAAGATTGCTTATAACATCAGACAGAGATGCTGAGCATTCTTGATGATTAAGAATGCTTCATTATTTATTTATAATTAATTTTTTCCCAAGGAAGAAGGTAGTGAGTTTGGACAATTCAATGCATTTGAAAATGAAACACAATGCTTGGTCCCGGTTTGCAGAATAAGAGTAGGAGAAAAGCAAGAGAATTTGTGGCAAAGGGTCAAGAATTGAGCAGAAGCAAACTTGCAGCAGAAATCCTGGAAATCAGCATTGACAGAACACAGTGAGCTGCCCTGTAAGCAGATGTGCTGCTCCCAGCTCCCACACCTTGAACTGCAGAGACATTCCCATGTTTGCAGCCCCTGCACAAACATCTGTCTGCATGGGCAAATCCCTGAGCCCCATGGCTGCCTCTGGCATTTGGGAGAACCAAAGTCAGGGTGACTCCACAGCCCACCCATCCCTGCACACCCTGGGCAAGGGTAGAGAAAGCTCTCTCTGGCCACTGTGCAGAGCCACCACCATTAATTCCATCTCTTTTCATCAGTCATGCTTCAAGGCTCAGTTTTTCCAAGGATCCTGTTGAGTAACAAATCAAAGCTGGATATCTGTGATGATTTAAGACCTGGCCATCCCCTGGGCTTGAGGAGGCTGTCAATGCCTCCACTGTGATGGCAGTTTCTTGGGAGCATCTTTGAGCCCTCCTTTCCCTGCCTTGGGCTGACATGCTTGGCCCTTAGCCGAGATGCAGAGTTGCTCAGGTGGATGTCAATTCTGAGGAGGAGGACGAACAAGGATGATGCATTGCTCTGAAAATTCAGTGGCACAGGATTCCTGATGGACTTTATAATCCCCTGCTGCACGAGCTGCATAGTTTTATCTTCAGGGGAAACATTAAACTAGTTTTCTACAGAGATGGAAAATGCCAAGCTCCTGCACTGCTCAATAATCCATGGTGGGCTTAGACATGAGACCACACTGGCACAAACTGGGGCAGGGTCTGGCTCTGACACAATGCCCATTTCATGGAGGAGAGGGGCAATGGACTCAGATACCTCAAAAGGGCCTGTGGGCAGCTGCACAGCAAACTGGGCTATTCACAAGGTCCACTGGCAGAATTTTAAGCACCCATAAAAATGCAATGTTTATTCCAATATTCATCAAATATTCAATATAAATGTTCATCATTTGACACAGTTTAGCAGGATAATGTGGAAGTCACTACCTAGTAGCCCCTGTTCTGCTGTGGGCTATAGCTGTTTACTGAAGAGGAATTTCCTCTCAGAAAATGTAATATTTTCCTGAAGATCTGAACAAGAAATTCCAAATTCAAAAGCTTAACTGAATACTTAAGTGAATACCACTTGGATGAGCTGTTATTATTGTTTTATAGCAAATATTTTTGTATCATGGAGTGGCCAGCTCATTGAAACATGAAGATAATGACAATCCATGGAGCCTGAAGCTTGGCTGACAAGCCATAGCAGACAGACAACACAAATCTGTGGGATGGGGTGGGAGGCAGGCATGATGGGACTTCAAAAAAAAATCCCAAACAAACCCCAGTCAGGGAAACAGCTTCCAAAATATTTATTAAGGTTTTCAAGGCTTCAAAGATAAAAGAGTCATTCCAAACATAAACTCCCATCCCACACAGTGCTTGTACTTACATGCTGTTGTGTCAACAAGCTTTTGTGCTCAGTAGAAAACCTTATTGTTTCTGAATACAATTGCCAGGAGATGAACCTGGAGACATGACTGCAGGGAAGTGCTGCATGTGGATGGTCACAATTTACCTAAGGGCTGAGTGTGGCCTGTCTTGGCATAGGAGCAGTGTTAGAGGAAGGAAAAAAAGGAAAAAAAGAGAAAAAAGGTAAGGGAAAACAAAGTGTGTCACAATCATGTTTAAACAAAATGTGTTATCCAGAGAAGTTCAACTTAAAGGCACTCTCTTCCTAGATAGTTTCAATGAAATATATTATTTTACTTAATTTAAGTGTATCTTGAAGATTTTTGTTTTTCTAATAATGGATAGAAACACCACTTATAACTGCACCTCAGCCAGCATGTGGTGGTTGATGAAAATTCCTCAATGAACAAAGATATTAGCTCTCTACAGATCCTTTTCAATAGACAAGAAATTTCTCCACCATGTGCAAAGAACAGTCTTGCTAGTTCAGTGAAATATTAGCACAAAACGGTCAATTCCAAAGTCCAAAGCCCAGATTTAGCTTTCCCTCTTCCACTGAAAATCAAACTCCATCAAACCCCTGGCTGTCAGTGCAAATCCCTATGGTAATCAGGTATTTCCATGTTCCCAAGGTGTGCTAGGACTTCCTTCCACCTGCTGCTGGGATAAGTTCTCTGCAGGACTTTCAGCCCACCTTTCCCTTTCTGTGCAGTTATCTGCATCTTTGGGCTCAGCTGCATTCCCTTCCTTTTTCAGACTCCTCTCATCTCCAGGCAGCTGCTCACAACTCACTCCTCCCTTTTTTGTTCCAACACAATCCTTTTAAGATCCGTATTCTTTTTGATCTCCAGGCTCTCAGACTTGGCAAGCCAGCTGTGTAACTGCCCGGGGCCTGGAAAACAGCATTTCCCCAACTGACTATTGAATTATTGTTATTTTAGTTTCCTTGAAGTTGTTTACCCCAGGTATCATGTCTCCATCGCTGTTTTGCTGCCCATTGCTTTCCATCTTCTCCCAGACTAAACAGCTTTCTTGGATTTACCTCTGTAAATAATCTTCACATGCACAGGCTGAAGCACATAAACTCTTCATGAAAGCAGTACACTTAATTCCCCTGGTTCTCCAAACCACAGGAGTTAGGATTAGCTATCTAGAACATCATGCTAACAACTCCCAGAGTTTTAGGTTAGGTCAGCAGTGGAAAAGGTTTCTGTGCTGCACACACTGCTGAATTTGCTCTCCTTTGTAGGTTTTCTCAGTTCATATAGGTAGGGAGGTGAGGGAGTAGGTGAGGCGTTACCTGAGGTGTTGTATGAACAAGTATCTTCCTTCAAAAAATTCCAGGTCTTTCATGCTTTGTACTTGTACTTTTCACTTGCTAAAATTGTCCCTTTATTTAATATTTTTAGTTTTCCAACACTTCTGTTTCCTTATCTTTCTTTTCTCCTCTCCTCCAACTCGTATTTTCATACCACTTCTGTTTATAAAGCATTTAATGCAAACAATGTTTTTGCAATATACCCTGAGATTTCTTAATTTGTTTGTATTCCTTTTAAAAAGTGGTGGGAACTCCTAGGAGAAAATGGAAAATATTTTTCAAGACTTCCTAAAAATACACTATGAGTAGAGCAATGCACTGGAAACAGAAAACACTGCATCTTGTTTGCCTAATTCCCCACTTCTGCTAGTTACAAGCAAGACAGCATACACTTAAAAGCTAAGGAAATGAACATAAATACCTGGAAGAGGAAAAATAACTTATAAATCTATTTCAATTTTTCTGGAAAAATTTAGATTCAATCAATATGTATATCATATTAATCGGCTGTCATTTATCAGCCGGATTGTGGGGTGAATACCTCTGATACGATACTACAGAGAGCTGCAGTGCAAATGAAAGAGGAGCATTGATCCCATCCTGTCCAGGTCCACACAACACTGTGTTAGAATCTTTCGTGTCTCTGGAAATCTTGACTCTGTCTCCAGCCACTGCTAAGGGTGACACTGAGAGAAATTCTTCCTTAAGTATCTGGATCCATGTGGAATCAACTTCCACTAATGCCTGGGGCTCTCTTCTTGGTGCAAGGGTAACCCTTTTCTCCAAATATAGCACTGAGGTGGAATTGCAGCAGCAGGACTTTTGTGGCATTTTGTAAGAAACTTTTGGAACCACTACAAAATCCACCTGGACAAAGCATCCAACTGCTAGATAAAATGCAATATGCCATTGCAGGGTTAGGAAATGTTCCTTTGCACTGCAGGAAAAACATCAGCATGCTGGTATTTGTAAAGAGGCACACAGCGCAGTCATGAGCTTCTGGAGAACAGGTTTCCAAGAGGAATGTCAGTGTTAACCCACTGAAGAGCAAGTGGGTGAATGTGAGACACGGTGTGAAGGTGTGAGCACGTTTGAAGGGATGGAGCCTGACTCTCCTGCTGGAGAAGGAATGAAGTTTGGCTCCTACATGTCGGTGGTGTCTCAGGAGCTCAAAATGACCACCTGTGTAGTTTAAAAGTCTCTGTTTCCAGCTTGAGAACTGAAGAAAGAGTCAGGAGTCATCTTCTGTAGTTTCCAGAGTTGTTTATTTTATCTTAGCTAAGAACATCTTTCCCTGCCCAGCCGAGATCCGTTCAGCAGGTCACCCCCAGGCACACGGCCTCCGCCAAGGGTGGAACTATCTTTTTATACTACAAACTACGTGAACATTATTTACAGTTATCTTCCAAAACCTATCACCTATATTGTACAGTCTAGTTCTACTCTAAACTAATCCAAAAGTGCCACCATCACCCAGAAGATGGATGCCAAGAAGAAGGAGAAAGAAGGACAGAACACGCCCAAATTCATCCATATTGACCCCACATCCCTATTCTGAAATATCTTAAAAATCTACTTTTTCACCTTGTGATAATCTAAATTATACTCTACTTATTTTTTGTGACTTGTAACTCTTAATGCAAAGGTGGTAATTTTTTCAGGGGTTGAAATCAAAGGCCTGGGGTCTTGGGCTCTGTGCCAAGGCTTCTGATCCCCCTGCCAGGGTCTCGAACCATCCAGGGCAGCCAGAGGGATGTCCTGGGTTCCCACACCTACACAGCCATTCCCACACAGATGGAATGAAGTTTTGCTCACCAGGAGGTGCAGCACTGAACCCCTGGCACTGGTACAGCTGGAAGCCTCAGGTGTTTGATGAGCTGGGCTGTCTCGATACAAAGGAGATGGATGAGAACTGCAGCACTGTGGAGTTTCAGGACCATTTCTGTGCACTGGTGGCAGGGAAAGTGCTCTTCCAGCCTTTGAAGGCTTTCTCTTGAGAAACGCTTGGGATAGGATGTGGAAACAGATTTTAGGATGCCCTTAAGTCTGTCCTATTAATCCTTCAGATTATCCTAGACAACGGGACTCATTGAGAGAAATTCATTCTCTTCTCCCTGGCAGATGATGAAACAAATCCATCAGTGTGGGATGAGTAGCAGAAAGAAAGAAAAGTTGTTATGATCAATGGGAAAGGCTCCTCTGGAGAGGTCAGAACAAGCTCTGATTCCTTTCTAGCTGAATAGTGAATGGGGAAGTCTGTGAAGGGATTCCCATGAAGATTTCCATCAGTCACATTGGAATGGCTGCCACAGTGCACATAGGCTCACACTAACTGAGACAGGAGTCAGATTTTCTGGACTCTGTATTTTCATTAAACTGAAATATTTAGCAGCACTGAATAGATAACAACCATCACTTTTATTTTCGAATGTGGAAAAGAAGTTGCAGGTCACCAAAAATCTAAAAGTTCCAAAGTCTAAAAGGCATTGTATTACAATACCTAGGCTGAGATCTTGGTTTGTTTTCTGGTCTTTCAGCTTGTGGCAGAGATCTAACAGTCATTTTAGTAAAGGACAGATAATTCCAATATGAGCAAAAATTAAAAGACATTTGTTCAGTACTGAGCCACTCACAGACACTTGGTCATAAAACAGCAAACAACTCGTCATCCTTAATGTTATTTTTCTCTGGGGAACTGAGTTTTTTGTTTGCTGTAATGAACTGTTATAATTGAGCTCAGTTTTACTGGAGTAGAGCTTATTTTCTAAAACAGAAAAGAGAGATGGAGATCTATTTTGATTTAAAAAGATGGTTGCAACAGAATAAATATACAGGCAATATAACCAGAACTTTCTAGGTATGTAGAAAAACCTACATTCAGTTAATTTTATTTTCTGTTTCATTTTTCAAGGAAAGACATTTAATTTTCATTGCTGATATACGCTGGCATAGAAGATCAGCTGGCAGATATTATAATGAAGTGTTCTTTGTTTACAGAAAAAAATTGTGTTCATGATTTTTTAATAATGTTTGACAGTCTCATCGGAAAGAAATGGAGGTCTCAACAGGAATTGTTGTTTGCCATATGCCTGAGGCCTGAGGTTGATTTATTTTGTTCCCAAGCTGAGCTGATTTTATTTGAAATAATAACTGAAAGTTTTCTTACATCTTTTGCTATGACAGTGCAGTGAATGAAGTCCTAATGAATGAGCTGCATTTCTCAGAGAACTCCTCATTATCTTAATGCAGCTTTTCCCTGCTCTGCCTGGTAATTTTTATGTCTGTAATGTTTTAAAAGGAAATGCAGGTAGTAGGTAAATCAAGATATAGAGGTAACTTTGCACTTCCTTCTACATCTGCAGCTCTAATCAGAGCTGATCATTTGTGCCAAATCAAGCACTGACTTATAGATCAGACTAATACATAATGGGTGTAAGAGTGAAATAAAAATCCTGTTCATGCAGCTTCATCTCAGGCCCACAGAGAGGTTTGTGGTGTGGCTGGATAATAAGCCCACAGGTGCAATTTAAGGATCTTACCAAGCACATCAGCTAGAAAACCTCAGAGATAATAGTTCTTATCTAAATTGGGCTTGGCATACTGTTTACTGCACCCCTTGGAAATCACAGAGGATGAGCCTGCAAAATTATTTTGTCTAATGAAAAAAGCTGGGAGCATTGAGTGCTGCCTTTTAGAGGATGAAAAAATGTTCTGCAGAAGAAACAGCAAAACAGATCTATGTCCCACCCAAAGCCCATCACCTCTCAGCTCACTAACTCAAGGCCAGTTCCTGGCTTCCTTCCACTGCCAGAGGAGCATCCCATCCACTGAAGGGCATTCCAAAACTATCAGTCACTTTGGGGTTTATGGTTCCTCCATTTGGATCCTAGGTTTTCAGGTTTTGACAACAGGACATACTGGAAGGTTTCTGTTTGAAGGTTTTTTCTCCTGCAGTTCTCTGAACTGCATCAAGATACTTGATTCCTGCACAGAAACCCCAAAGCATCCATGGCAGGAATGCATGATTTGCTCTCTAGAAAAAAATCCAAAAAACAAACAACTTGCATTTGGCATGATGAACTGCTTTGTGTTCCAAGTCCATATTTTCATTTCGGTTCTCCCGGTCATAAATGTCTTGTGATGCTGAGTAATAACAACATAATCTGAAAATTATGCCCAGCTGAATGAGCTCGTTCATAGCTGTTATTCCTCATCTATGACTTACACATTCCAGATATGATGCATTTTTTACCTGTATGCTGTTCCAAGGCATACAGGCCATGGACAATGGCAAACACTTGAAGGGAGCCTGGTGTAATGTATGACCCTATTACCCACAGTATTATGATCCATCCTTTAATAACCTATTTTTGGTTTGAGATTCTTCCCATCTCTTAAGAAGGTCTAACTTGCTGTAATTATTTTTTGATTTAGTTTTGCTCCCTAGACATCTTAATTCACAAGTTTTAAGTTGTTGCTTAATACAAAGCACTAAAAACAAATTCACACCCAAGTCTGAACTACTTGATGTATTCAGACATTACTTAATAAGCTAAAATTCATGTTGAAACAAATTCTAATAGTCAGTGTCTGCCCACAGACGCCATCTGAGATGACAGACAAGTCCTTTCCATCACTGTAACATCAAGTCTCAGGTCACCAACCTCCCAAAGCAGGAACCACACTCAATTTGACTGTTCCACTCAAACACTGAGCACATTTTTTTGCAAAGCAGCAGGAGCTCTCTGCTTTCATGAGGGCTCATTAACTCTCTACTCAGCACTCCCAGCCCCACACCACAGGCTGTAAAGACAGGAGCAGTCCAGTTCTGCCCTGGATCAACACTGGCCCATGAATGTAACTCACATATTATAGATAATAGACATAGACATTATATAATATTGTAATTATATCTATCTATATAAAATATATAGATATTTCTTAGTAGATTCTTCAAAGCATTACTGCCACAAGACAACCATCAGCCATGTCAGCTTCAGAGAGCATTGTGGACCCTCAGACCTGAACTCCTCTCTCATCCCAGCTCCTGACTAAATTAAGTCAGGAGAACATTAATGGGACAGCACAGGCACTGCACTCCCCTTTCTCTTTGTAGGAGCTGGCTGTACAAAAAACCCACTGTGCTAACTCCTTCATTTTCAGCGACATTGCTTTCTCTGCTCTTGCAATTATTTTGACCCAGGCTTTTGAAAGTTTGACTTCAGCTCTGAGGAGAATAAGAGTAAAGATGCACAGATAAGGAGCTCATCAGATCATGCATTTCCCCAAAGACACAGGAGAAAGAAAAAAAAAACTTTTTCAGAAGATCCCATTCATTTTTTTTTCTCTTGGAGGCTTTTGGGTGCTGGCTACATAAAGTAATTTGTTCTGTTCCTCAGAATTTTCAATACCAGAAGAAGCTTGATAGGTAGAATTAATACTGTTCAAATGGGAAAGAATCTTAATTTTCTCTCACTGCAATGAATAACTATCACAGAAGAGCAGTAAGAGATCAGTGACCTGTGCTGGCTTCATCCCATGAACTCTAGCAGGGTTGTGAATTTCCAGCTGCTTTCCTGGCATACTCTGGGACAGCTGGAGTTCGTTCCCACACTCCAGGTCTGACTTTGTTTTTTATTTCAGCTTGTCCAAGGGCTAAACCACCCTTTTGCAGACCCCTAGCCCTCTCCTCAGGGCTCTCAGTAGCTCCAGTCTCTTGCCTCAGCTGCCTCAAGTTCTCCTCCCCACATTGGCAAAATCAAACCTGCACCACCTAACCCACCCTTCAGCCTGTGACTCTCTTTTCCAGCCAAAACCACCTCCAAAATGAGCACATGAGCCTGCAGAGTCAGTTCTCCAAAAATTCCAGTGGCAAGACCCAAAAGCACGCTGTGTTTGGAGAAGAGGCATTCTCTGATCTCATGGACAGTCAGGGCTGTCTGCATAGCTCTCTGTGCACATCATCTGCTTTCCTCATCTCTTTCTGCTCTTCTCCCTCTCATCCCAAAATACAAAACCACAGCTTCCCATGGCTCTCAGAGCACAAATCCTCATCAAACTGAAGGATTTTTTTGGGCTGGGCCTTCCCTCTCATCAACTGGGAAGGATCTAATGCATTTTAGGGCACAGAGACTACAATTTATGTAAATTGATCTGAAATACTCCATTAGATTGGGTTCAAATTCCATGATCCCACTTTCAGTTTTACTGGGGGCATACCTGGATTTGTGTTGCAAGAGGATTGCTCCTAATTCTTGACCTGAGAGAGAACAACTGTATAGAAAGAATAAGAAGAGTAAAGTTGAACTCCTGGGTTTAACTGAAAAACATTAGGGATGAAAAGCAGTGAATTAAATAATGTGTTGTATTTGTACAATAAGAGTAAGAGCACTCAGAGAAACTAAAGAAGAAAAGCTGGAACAGGTTATAGAAGAGTGTGGAATCTGCTAATTTAAGAGAAAAATATAAGCCAATTAAGATATTGATGCCCACAGTTAAGTGTCCCATTAAATTAGAAAGCATGTCTCTAATTCAAATGAGATGCTTTGCTGGCTAAATACTCAGTTCCTTTTCTCCTCGTCTTCAAGAACTGTAATATCTCAAATGGAATACGATGAAATCAGTTTAAGAAAGATTTGGGAATGTCCTGTTGGAGGAGACAATCATAATTCCCATGCATTCACTATTACAAGATCTGACTATGTAGACATATTCAGGAAAATTAATCTAAAATAAGTAGATTCCTAAATTATTAGTTTGTAGCTTATGTTGAAAATTAGGGTGTTTGTCATGCATCTTAAGTTAAATTATTCTGTAATAATAAAATACAGATCATCAGCACTAAAGGTAGGAAACAGTGTTCCTCTCACACATTAAACACAATTTCACTGTGACAGGTTAATTCAATGTGGATGCAAATCTGGTCTCACACATAAAAGAAACTAATATTGTCCTAACCCTTAGTGTGCAAATGTCTATTTTTGATAACTATTTTTCTTCTAGGACACAATATCAGGCAGATTTTCCTCCAACTACTGTTACAAGATGTGTAGTAAGAAGTTCTTGTTTTAGTTCTTGATTTCTGTAGGTTGCAGTGAGCAGCTGACCATAGAGCCAGCTGAAAGATGATGAAGCAAGAGAATAACTCAAATTCAAATCACAGAGTTTATTTAAATATCTAAGGAAAGATCATCTTTTGCCTAACTTTGGAAGGAGGCACAGGACACCCTTGGCTTTTTGTAAGTTGAAGTTGTGTTCTGATCCTCTGGAGGCTCAAGTGACGTGAGCAGCCTTTGCTCTGTGTCTTTCTCCCCATTTTTCTCTTGGCCAGCTGAAAGAGAAGTGGCAAGGTGATGTTCTTGCAGACATTGGCCTGCAGCTCAGCTTCCCCCTGTGCAGGCCATGCTCTTCACCCTGCTGCACAGTAACTACCACAAGTTATCCCAGGATATTCCCAGGGCTATTCTGTGCAGCCACAATTAACCTGTAATCCTAATTCAGAGTGCTCCCAAATTATTTTAAGCTTATAAAGCCTGTTCTTGACACAGCTATACTGTTATTATATAAATATTTATATGTTAGTGACAAATAAATAAATAAATTCACAACAAACGTAAATCCATACCTGAACTTGTTTATTTTTCTCGCAGACAAGCACTCTGCACTATAAGGGTCTCTTCAATATTACATATCCAGAGTCAATTATAAACCCTTTATTTTTCTCTAGCAGGAAGGTTAAAATCCAATTCTCCTTTATTGCAGTTTGCAAATACAATATACTCTCCAGCTGGCTTGGAAAAGCTCCTCGGTTCAATCATCTTGTGCAACACTGCCTCTTAGTCACTGGTACCTCCCTACACAGCAACAACCTGACAGCTCCACACTTCCAGGCTATTTATTGGTCTGTCCTTAAATGGGAGAGTTACTTTACAACATATTTGCTTTTTATTGAAATTACTGCAAAGACAGTTTTGTGTTTCTTTTTGTTTTGGAGGGGTTTTGGGTGAGAGCATAATGGTGCTTTTAGGTTTTCAGTGTCTCCTAGAGGCTGTGAGTCCGTGCTGTCATCCTTTGTGCCTCTCCCCAGTAAATCAGGTGCCTGGTTCTTTGTTTTCAGGGTGTAAAATACTGTTACCAATAGAAAGTGAAGTGATGTGTTAGCTTAGCAGAGTTCCTGAGTTATTGAACTGGGGCAGGGAGCCCAGAAAACCAAAGCAAAATGATCCACTGAAATATACACTCTCCCTCACACAGCTCCAGAACATGAGATTATTATGCTTGTTAGAATAACTACTTATCTTCCCAAGGCCAGGGCTGGTGTTTCCTGGAATGTTGAGAAGATCCACACCTAATATGGTGCTGACTTGATTATTTTTGTCCAACTCATATTTCAAAGAAATCCATTATAGCTTAACCCCCAACCAAGGAAAGAAAATGGGTTTACTCGAAGGATCAATATACTCCAAAAGGTTGAGGCAGGAATAAAAAGGAAAATTGGAGCACCTTTCTACAGGGTCCTATAAATGCTGAGATCCTTCAGTGTGAGTTAATTGTTTCTGCTACCAATACTGCAGCTCCCAGATCCATCCAGGTTCTCCTGCTTTGCTTGCAACAAGGCTGTCACCTGGCAATCCTGGTGGTTTCATCTGCATCATTTTGTCTGACTTGAGTGGATACTCCCTGGGACAGGGACTGTGTCTTGTCTGCATTTTAAAAGTCAAGACGCACACGAAATACATAATTACTATACAAAACAAACTTAAAATTCAAGGCAGCTTGGTTGGTTTTTGCTTTCTATGACTCAACAAATTTGTTACCTTGAGGTGCTAAACACAGCTGTGAGCACAAGAGTGAGAAAAAAGGTCAGTTGTGCTAGTACAGAACTGTGTTCTCATTTCATGGGAATCCACTGACACTGATATGTGCTGGTTTCCCATCTCCTCCAAGGTGTGGTTTTTGTGGAATGCAAAGCAGCACCTTCCCAGCAACATCTGTCAGCCAGGAAGACTGAGTATTTTTTGCATTTTCACAGGCAGAAATTACAGCACAGAAAACAATAGCTACAGGACCAATGATGCTGACAGGTATCATAGAAAGCTGCATTTGTATAGAAATTCCAGAAGAAACTGAAGTTTGCTAATAAAACACTTTTCAAAGGGGAAATGGACTCTTTCTAGATGCCTGTCCTTGACTGCCCTTTTTCTAAAGAATCCAATTAATAATCCTGAAAAATTTATTAGCCACACTGTTGTGGTGGCTGGGATTTCCCTGTGCTATCTGAAAGGATAATCAGCCCCTGGGGATGCTCAAAGCCTTTGCTAAAGGGGTCAAAACCTTCCCTCACCAACAAAAAGCTGCTGCTCTTCTTGTGATAGCTTAATGCCCCCATCAGTGGCAGAGAAAATTCCTGCCTGGAGGATGAGTGAATCAACACCTTACACAGCACCTGATCTTAGGAAATATGTATTAATGATTGCTCTGTTATCTCTTGGGTGTACCTATGTGGAAAAAACATCCCCATTTTTGCCCACGGGACTGCAATGTATTTGCTTTCACGGACTTGCCACACATGGTTAGGCACAATTAGCATTTGCAGGAGGCCTGGGTAGCAGGTAAGCACGGCTCCAAAATGGGGATTTTCTCCTGAGAGCCCCTCTGAAGGTCAGGCTTGGAGCAGGGGATGGTTCAGCTTCACAGATCTGTTCATCTGTGCACCTCCCCACAGCTGGTTATGGGGAGAGCCAGTGCAATTCCTCCCAAAGGCACTGAGTGAAACATCTCAGTACAGCCAAAAATCAGGGTCCCTAACGAGAAATTAGTGGCACAGTGGCTCTTTCTGCCTTTTTATGATTCCTGCTCATTAATTGTCCCCCATCTGCATGCAGGAGCCCCCATAAGTGGCAGGCATCCTGCAGACAAAGGACAAGGGTGACAGTCCCTCCTTCCAGAGCAGTACTTGGAGCTGTTACATCTGAGATGTTAATCCACGAACTTTCAGGCTACTACTTTTTGACAGTATCCAGCCGGGCTGGTACAGAGCATTTCAGAGCTGGAAACCCCTCCCCTTCACTTGTACTTCTGAAAAACAGAAGATTTAGTTCAATTGGCAGAGTGAGCTCCTCAACATTTAAAAATGCATTGGCTTGAATTTCTATCGTTCACTTGAGCTCTCTCTGAAACATCCAAACCAGTGTTTGGCTGGAGAACTGCACTGTAAGTTGCAGAATACGACAACTTGCACGATAAGAACTGTGAAGGGAGATGAAGCATCCCCAGCCCCTTTGCCTTTAAAATGCCATGGAAGCGGCGAGGCTCTGGCAGAACACCTTATCTGCTCTCCAAAGCCGTGACTCTCCATCCTTTCTTTCCCTGGGAAGACCCAGGGGATTGCTTACTTAGCATCCACCAGAGGCAATGGGTAGGGTGAGCAGGCACTGCAGCCAGCCAGCCCCGAGCACGGGCAATTCCCCGGCACAGGCAGAGACTTTGGAGCTGGATTGTGCTGAGTAGGAGCCCTCGGCTGAGCCATGTGTGCCCGGCAGGAGCAGCCCCTCCGGCTCGGCTGAAAAGCAATGCAGTAAGTGCTGGGGATTGCAGCAGGCACCGCTTGCCCGGGCTCTCCGGGAGCCTTTGCAGCTTTGCTGGAGACACAGCCCGGCAGCACGGGCAGGCTGAGTGATTTTTCTTGTGGAGGGATGGAGTGGATTTGCAGTGGCTTTGCTTTGTGTGGCCGTGTGGGTGTTGCAGGGCAGTGCTTGCTCTGTGTCCTGTGCTGAACTGGGGCTGCTGGCTGTGGGGGGCATTCTGTGCTCATTTCTGTGCTGAATAACTTAATGTCAGCGTTTGTGCTCTCCTTAATCATGCAGCATGTTTCCTGCGCTTGTGTGAAAACTATTTTCTGTACTAGGTGCTCTGATGCTGGATTTACAGGGGCTGTGCCTTTGGGTAATGATGATTTGTACGTTAAAACTATGTGAGTGAGTGCCCTGATGCTGGGTAATACTTTTATTTCACTTCAGCAGATGTGGCTAATTTCTGGTTTGGGCTTAATTCTTCACGGTGGTCTGGAATTGCAGATGTTTTTTTGGTAGATAAATGTTTGTAAGCAGTACTTTATCATAACATCCCTGTGGCTTTCTTCAGATTCTGGTGTTCTGTTTCTGTACTCTGCAGCAGCAGCTTTCTGTTTGTACTGAGTAGGAGAGGGAAAGCATGAGTTAAAGTTTGCTTCATATGGAGAGGGATTTTTTACATAGTTTGAAAGTGTTTGCAAAATTAGCATTTGGGCAGTAATTGCAGGCCTTTGGAAAGATCTGTGCAGCATTTAAAGCGAATTTAACCATACAGTTTCTGTTCTGTTACTTAGAAACTAATACCAAGCTTCATTCCTCTGCTTTCTTGGTACAGCTTCCTCAGTGACTTATGAGCTCTGGCTTTAGGATAACTGCCTGCCTTCAGCCTCTCTGCCATTTTGGGCTTCGGACACATTTAACTCTTTAAGGCAATGTTTGCAAATTTTTTAAGAGAGCAACTGCCAAAAGTTAGGGATTCTGTTTTTGCTGCTCAAATGTCAATAATAATAGGTCTCTTGTAAAGTAGCACTAATGAAACCATTCTTTGGTTTTCCCACTCAATATTTGTTTATAAGTGGGCATTTCTTTAGTTCTTGTAAAATATTCACATAATGAATAAATTAATATCCCTCTGATATATCTGTCATTTTTGCTTGGAGCAAAATTTGTAGCGTCACTAATTTGAAGGGATAATTCTCAAAAATTAGGCAAATAAAGTTCTGCTCCTTCTAAAAGAGTTTTAGCACAGATGCTGCTGAAGATGTATGTAATGTTTAGTCCCAGGCACAGCTGTTGAAAAACACCCTGGAAGTTATGGCACCTTTTCACTCCATGCAACATGCGTGTCTTGGAATTTTCTCCTTGAGATTAATGCTCAGGTGCTGAAAAGAGATATTTCTTCTGGCACTGCAGTCTAGAGAATTTTCTCCTTTTCATCTAAGAGAAGCCTTGTGACATATGGTGCTATTGAATTGCAATTGCTTGGACAATGCAAAATTAATAAGTGATAATTATTCTTCATTAGCTGTACAACTTTGAAGACGGACAAATCTACAAGGAGGGTGGATCACATCTGAATCTGATCTGCTCTCTTCCTCCCTTTCTCTCCAATCCCCACTTCTCCCCTTCTGCTTGTGAGCCTTTGATAGGTGCTAGAGCTGCTCTCAGTTAAGGACCTGAGCCTAAGATCAGTGCAGTTATTCCAGTGATGGGTTCACAATCCGTGTGTGCCTCCTCTGCCTCTGTTTTCTCCATTGAGATTTCCAGCAAAGCCAATAGCAAACTTGGAAGAGATGAGAATTTATTGTAAGATATCTCTGACTGAACATTATAAAGCTAGTGTTGGTACATCTGTCATGAGAAAAGAGCAGGGATTTTACCTGTAACTAAAACGTGCTCAGAACGTGCAGTTTTGATGTCATTATCATCAGATCTTTTCATGTAAACTAACCCTGGTAATTTAACAAGCTACTGTTTTCAAATTATTTCCTCTGAGATACAAAACAGGGGAGGGAAAGAAATGCAAAGACAGAGTTTGATATTGGAAAGTCACTGGATTCATAATGAGAATCACAGGAAAAAAAGAAAGATTATGCCTGGTTTTATGCTTTCATGCAATTCTGAGTCTTTAATCAAAATGTGGTTCCTGAACTGGAACCTCAGAATTATTTGCCAAATATTATTGTTCATGTCAAATGTAAAATGGAGAACATTAGGTATAAAATCTAATTTCTCAGTCTAGAATAAGCATATTAATGAACAAATGTTTTCACCTCATCTTGTCTGTAAATAACCCTGGCAGGAGCCTTCCCTCAGAAGTCAAGTTCACTTTATTGCATTACAATCTGAGAGATAAACATGCAAAGGGAAGTTTGCTAATTTTGTCCTACATTGCCAGTAATGAGCTGCAAGTCAATTTAATTAATGAAGAGTAGCTGCTCAACATTTGTAGTCACCTGAACTACTTTAATTTGCATCACTGTATTTCTACCAGGTTTTGACATGTGGAAGCACAGAGAGCTTCCCCTGACAGCAAGAAATGCGACTGTCATCTCAGTACCAGAGGCAAAACTTCCAGTACAAAACTGGATAAAAGAATATACAGTGGGTGGATGAACATGCTGCATAATTTCAAAGCCCAGTGAAAGTGTGTGTCATTGTTGCACCAGGAACCAATGGCGCAGAGGATGTCACATTAAAAGACAACATTCAGCACATTCTCAAAGAGATAAGTTCAGCTGTGCTCGTACAAGAGCGGGGAATTTTTGTACCATGCTTAGTAGAACTGTCCTGTTTGTAAAGAAATACATCTTACAGCTAGTGACGTCCAAAATGTGCCACATAAATAGTCAATACTTCCTTTCTGACTACAAAAGAAAGGACATTTTCTTCCTTTCTTGTTTTTCAAGGGTAGACTTTCTGATGGCGTCAACTACTTAGATATGCTGCATAGTAATTGTTTTATTCATATGTATGAAAGAAAATCTCTTAGAATCTCCATTATACTTATCTGCTGTGAGCATCAAGATTGAATTTAATTGGGATTTTCAGATATATGCTTAGACAGTCCATTTTCAGCAACAAAATAAATATGCTATTATTTTCTACTATCACTTCTTTCCAAGGGCAATTACTTAATACTCTGTAATAGCTACAATTTAGGATACTTCATTTGCCACAGTGACTCTCCTCACTTTCCACACCCACACAAACCACAGAACCTACTGTGAGTAAAGCAGCAGTGCAGTGGCATTCAAGGAGGATTAAAGGACTAAGATTGAGTACTTCCTAAAGCCTGCAGCCTGAGCTGTCATTTAAAACAGGAGCAAAACTGATGCTCCTGCCTTTCCCAAGTGCTGCTCACAAGGTGCAGATCTGCACACAAAACCCAGGCAGAGTTGGGAAGATCACACGCTATGTTTGGCAAAGTTTCTTCCAAGTGCACCTGGTAAGGCAGGGCGACCTTCAGAAGGTGCAGAAGAATTCCCACGATTCTGTCACTCCTTAAAGCTTTAGGCAAGAATTCTGGCATCTGGCTCTTTGGAGAATTGTTCAAGACATTGAACTTTGAAAGAAGTCTGTGTTCTAACAAACTTTATCATGAGCAACAAACTGCAAATCAGTCTCTGATTTTCACTGAAACATCTGGAAGAAACTCCAAATGCCGTGTGCTCAGCTCTGAATCTTCATGAGTCCAAAGAAGATCTTTTTTTATGATCTTTCCTTTTGGACACAAATACAAAGGAAACAGCATGTGAACTAAATAAGGGTTTGCTTGAACGGTGGCTGCAGAGACACACACCTCTTCTCAGCATTATTTTTGCATTTGAGTTTCAAATCTGTTTCATCCAGCCCTTGGGACACGAAACCTCTGGAGATCTCATCCATGGGAATTCACAGAGTCAGCCAGAGAGATTCCTAGACAGGAGAACACTGTATCCCCCAGTGTCAGCCAGGACTTTGTTCAGAGGGAGAGATGAGGAAATGAGACAGAAGGCTGCTGAAAGCACAGATGCTCACATTTCTTCTGCTAGAAGTAGGGAATGATTTATTTCTTTTTATCATAAATCACAGGTTTTCTTTCAAGGCTTTGCTTCAGACTTTCAATCAGCGTTGATGCCTGTAAAGAATCACATGCCCAAGCAAATTTAAACCACCTGGTGGAAAAGCCTTCCATTCACTCCCTGCCCCATCTGATTGATTTCTTGATTACTTGAGAATTTGCTGCTTCATACATTCAGTTTGTCTTATAAACTGATGCCACCCATCCAATTTTGTTTCCAAATTTAAAGCCAAGCTCCGACTCCCTCTATCACCAATATATCTATCACTTTTTACCAAATAACCATATCACACCGTCTTTTGCAGAATTGGTTTGGATTTTCACCAGTTTAGTTTAGAATCCAGCCCTCAGTCTGAGCATAATTCAGAAGGGAGGTGATAAATTAAAGAATCACAGAGTGGTTTGGGTTGGAAGGGGCCTCAAAGCTCATCTCACTCCAGCTCCCTGCCATGGGAAGGAACCTTCACAGGATGCTCAGAGCTCCATCCAATCTCTCCTTTTTAAAAAGCCTGGTGAGAGCCATGAGCCAAAAGCTACATCAGAGACTACGAAAAATAGAGAGAATGAAAAGAAGGGGAAACCTCAGCTACCAGCACTGAGGGAGCCAATTTTTGTAAGATCTTGTCAGGAAAGTCTCTCCCATTATTAGAAGTCCAAATAATGATGTCATAATTGCCCAAAGTCAAGAAACTCAAAGTAACAAAACCAAAAAGACTGAACTCTGAAAAAATAAATATTGCATTCGTTTTGTCTTCCATTTTGGGGTACTTTTAAGGATTTATGCTTCAAAGCATTCATCTTATGCATGTGAGAGCATTTTAGAATAAAGAATTTTATATCCTTGCACGGTAACCTCAGCAGAGCTTCAAAAGCATCACTACATATGAAAATCACACAAGGTTGAAATTTAGATGATCCCTATATTGAGAATCACAACTTTACAAAGCATTACTTGCTTCTGTTTTGTTTTTATTTTTCACATCATTGCATAACCATCTTTGTGTCTTACAGCCAGCAGAAATGTTTCCTAGGAAGAAAAATTGAGAGATTTTCTACCATCTGCATCAGCAAACCACCAGAAAATGTTTTCTGGATTATATTCTGCCTCTGAGTTCACTGTATCATCACTGCAGTTTTGCAAGTTGCAAGCAAAAGGCAGCCAGAAAGGAAATACCCAAGTAAAGCTGATCCAATTCTTGTTCAAGGCTGCAAAAGTATTCAGAAATATCTCTCCTTACTCTTTTCATGTGCTATATTTGGTCAGCACACTGAAGATGACTTGCATTATGTTCTCTCCCATTCAGACTCTGTCACACCATTGCAGCTCTGACAGTTTCCATCTCCATGCTCACAATGGGCATTTTCTGGGAAGAAGCAGATTCTCCTGTTTGGAAACACCTGCTTTCACTCCTTATCATTTTCCTTCTGCCACATCCTAGTAATGAGCTCATTTAAGAATTGCGTGCAGAATGGAAACAGGTTGGTAATAGCAAGGAAAAAAACAACAAACAAACCCCAAAACAAACTCAGAATTGCATCTGTGAAGGAGATTTTCCCCAGCTGCCTTCTGCTTTGGGTCTTGATCCCATATCCATGGAAGGCAATGAGGAGGCTCCCACCGACTCTGCATCAGAACCTGAAAGATTTTTATGGAAGGTATATTGGGAGCATTGTTGGTGATTGTTTATGCTGCAGAAAAAAAGAGGTGCAGGAGCTTGTGACCTTGCAAATCCTGGCTATGGTTTGCAAACACCCAGCTCTCCTCAGGGCCTTTATTTGCCTAAGTCCCACACACATTAAACATTCATAGCTGGGTTTTATAGACAATGAAGTTTTGTTCCATCCTCTTGGTTTTTTAATATTGCCTTGATTTAAATTATGTGCGGAAAAAAGGAAATACTATTTTAGAAAAGGAATGAAAGCATAATACAGGCACAAATAAAATTTGGTTACAGATAGAATTAAAGTAGGAGGAGTAACTTTTCTTATGAAGATATACTGCACCTAGGGAGGGTGTTTTGTGTAGTACTCCATACCTTGGGATTTGGTTTAAAAAGCCTTTTGGACATCCTTAGATCTCAAAACGTAGAGAAAACCAGCAAAGGAATGCATCTCTCTTTTTTATATTTAAAGCATTTCCATCATATAATCCTTGTAAAGCCAAGATTTTGGTGAGGAATAATAAGTGCATACAAATGAAGCAGCTTCTCTGAAAGAAGCAAAACCAAAAAAAAACCCAAATAAATCAAGATCTAGAAAGAAAATGCAAGCAGCATATATTCCACAGTAAGTTTCCCTAAGCAATATTTATTGCTGAGGCATTTTGTGTCTCTGATGTGAGAGCCAAAGCAGCAGGTCCCAGCTGGGTACCCTGTCTGTCCTGAGGAGGCAGCCCAAGGTTTCAGCAAGCAGCCAAGGAGGGGCTCTGTTCATGTGCTGATCACTGCAAGATCTCTGGACAGACTTGCACAGCAACCTGGCAGGGAATGTCAGTGTGTGTCTCCAAAACTACCCTGTGACACTGGGATTGACTTAAAAGGACACTATGGAGCTGTTAGGAATCACAATCTGCACAGAAACCATCCCTGTCTGCAAGAGGAAGAGGTTGAGTAGCAGTGAAACACAGAGAGGACATTTAATTTATAATTGTGTGCAAATACACACAGATGCAAGCCTTGGGGTTCATGTTTGGGCTTTCCACCAGCTGCTCACTAAAAGTGGCTGCTAAGAAGGACTTGGGAGCCCACAAACAACACAAGATTTTTGTAGATTTGTCTACATTGTAAAGAAAAAATACTAAGTTTCTCATGAAACAAAGAGCTTTTCTATTCCTCATTTTTGTTTTTAACACTGAGTTTCCTTCCCTGAGCCTGTAGACCTGAAGGAACAGCACCTTGCAAGCCCTGCTCCCTGCCCATGGGCAAGGGAGGCACAGCTTAAACACAGCAGAGATTGAGCTAAATGGGCTCTCTGCTTCCCCTGCACCTGGGATCTTGCTTTAAGTGATGTGATGCTTTCAGGTGATATTTTATCAGCCACCACCCATAAGGAAACACCTCAGATGACTGCTGGGCTTTTTTTACCTTTTGGTTAGCACTGAGGTGTCCTGCTGATCATGGAACAAACCTTCCTGTGGTGCTTGCCTGTGTTTCAGATGCCTGGACATGCTGCATGTGTGGCACCCTACACATTGCAAATACAAGGGATCAGTCTCCCCCTTTACCCTGCAGTTACCATTGCTGTCATAGCAACTTGGCCCCATACATTCAAAGTTTAAGTGTGTATTTAAGCCTGATGCCCTCAAAACCATTTCTATGTGCTCCAGTGACTTCACTGTGCAGTTTGGCAGCAGAGCACCGCATTGAATTCATCTTAGTTAAAATTCACAGGAGTTATAGTTTAACACTGAAAGGCACACACTGGCTGTGTAAGGGAACCACAGGAGCAGCCAGCCTAGGCTGAGGTGTTTTATGAACTCTGATTTAGTGATTTAAACTTACTTGGGTTTCTGAAATGGTCTAGAGCTCATAGGCAGTGTATTACCCTGTCTTGGCTGACAAGAGGTAACTTCCAAAGATGCATGACCTTGGTTTCTTCCAGTCTTGGAAACGTAATAGTAACCCTACCACACTGGAAGTAATACTTTTTATTGAAGTTCCCTCCTCCATCTGCAGTTATGGCCATGTTATGTGCTATGCCACAGTAATAACAGAAACATATCAGCATGAACCTTGCTGGAAATAGCTCTAGCACAGCTTGGAGAGCCATTTTTTCAGGTGAATGAAGTAAAGAGAAACTTTTCATCTCCAGGAACATGTGAGCCTTTCCAGTGCACTTCGAAGCTTGGCCAGCTGGAAGCAGGAGCTGTAGCAAGCTGCTGTGGAGCCTGTTTGGAAGCTGACTCCAGCACAGGAATTGAAATAAATGAATTTGGCATCTAAAAGGAGGTTTTGTGGAGTCAACGCTTTCTAAGCAGAGGACAGAGAGAGATTTGGCAAGGTTGGTGCATACATTATTGACATTTTAATGTCACAAAGGGGTAATCCCGGGTCTAACTCTGAGCCAGATGAACTTGTCGTGGTCTTGAAGCCCACCCTTCTGAGGTGATGCTGAAGTGATAGCCTGTGTGGGCAGGGGAGTGTTAGACACTGCCAGAAAACACACACATGCTAAATAAACACCCCACCCTTTCTGTACAAACCTATGGTTTTCTGCATTCCCTAATACCCACCCACCAAAGATAAAGCTTTTATATGGATAGTGGTCAGAGAATGAGCATGGGAATGTTGAGAAAAGAAATGATTTATGCCTGCTTTTGGTTGCTCAAACCAAATCACTTTTTTAAAGGAATCTTTCTGAAATGGAAATCAATGATGGTTGGCATCATTCTCAGAACACTGCCTTGGGACACTCAAGTGCACAAATGCTTTGCTGGTATTTTGGACACAGTGCAGAAGAATTTTCCAAGTGATTTTCCATCTCCCAGGAAAAAAAAAATATTGTACTTTCCTATTTGCATTTGGACAACTATTTGTATCTTAAAGCAAGTATCTGCAAAACTTGCATGTCTGCAGCATTTTTTAAATTAATAGCAGAGAAGGAAATAACACTGGCAGTCTAGCAGACTTTTTTCTGTTGGATTTGGTAAGGAGGGGATACTCTGTGTAAAGAAAGTCTTGTTTCCTTATTTGTGTAGGGATCAGAATCGTTGTCTTTAGCTCTCTTTTCTCCTGACAATTTGTTCCTGTAATCTCCTTAAGTTCCTACATTAAAACCTTTGGCTAAATTGAGAGGTAGATTAACTGACAATTTAAGCTACACATTAGTAAACATAACAGGAGGCAATGGAACAAGTCACCCCACAAAGAGAGAACCACAGGAATCTGTGCTGCCTCACCTACTTTTTATTCCTTCTTTACAAAAATTTGAAATGTTTCCTGTGACGGCATCTTTCTTCCTCCACTTGCAAGTTACATCTGCTCACACAAAGTTTATGATATGCAGAACAGTTTGCACAGGGTTAGGTCTGTTCTGAGGAGATAATAATGGATATTAATCAGTGACAAGCACAGGAGCTGTGTCTGGAGTCTGAGCACAGCCAGGGCAGTGAAGAGGCAAGGTTTGGTATGGGCCCAGTGACCTTGTCTGGGGACACACAGAGCTCTTCAGAATGGCTCAGTGGTGCAAGAAAACCCTAACTCAAAAATTAAACAGCAGCCAATTCCAGGCCACCCTTGTCAGGAATGGGGGCAGGAGGCAGAGGAGCTCTGGGAACCTCTCAAAGAGTGTTGCCATCACTGCTTCTCTGAGAAAAGATCGTGGTCCGTATAGTGTGGGCAAATGTAGGAGGCCTAGGAAAAATCCAGCCAGGATTTTTCCCAGGCTGCTATCAGTTCTGATTCTTTTCCCAGGAGAAAGGTTTCAGAGAATTCAATAACATAGATAAACACCTGCTAGAGGACGTGTTGCTTTTCACAGAGCTTCTTTCTAAAGGGGTGTGCTCTTCTGCCCAATGAATTGTCTCTAATTTTTTTTGCATGATGTACATTATTTAAACCCATGATTTCCTTGAATAAAATTGCTCTTTCCTGCTCCTGCAAGAAAGCTGCCATGTCACTGTGTTTATCACTGCTCCAAAATCCCATACAGTAACAACACAGAACTCAAATCCCTTTTCTGCAAGAGGACCAGGACTGCCTCACCCAGAGCTAGAGCAGCACCAGCAAGGTGCTCAGCTCTGCAGGGAGGAAGAAAATTGTGGCAGGAATAATCCTAAAACACCAAACTAGAGCCCAGCTCCTTGGCTAGGACATTTTCCTTGCTTTTTCCCCCCTTCACCACACAAGCCAACAAAGTGTCTCACCCACTGACTGCCTGGGAAATGTGATGAGTTTGATCAGGAAAAGAAAAATTTCTCCCCAGCTCTATTAAATTCTGTGGGTGTCCTGAGAGAAGATGATCTTTGGACAGCAGCAGAATATATGATTGCAAGCAGACAGTAATTTTATTACACAACTGCCCAATAGCACTTCTCTGAAATATTTTGAAGTTCTATGGCATAGACAAAGTCAGCATTTTTAAAGCAGTTTAAACCTTAAAACAGAGTAGTAACCAGCAGAGGAAAATAAAAATAGCTGTTCCTTCAAAATTTTTGAGTGATTAGACTAATTTTCAGCCTTTCCTGTACATGATCTATGATTTAATCTCCCACCTTAGTTCATAGCAGTAAACAACAGTTTATTCTAAACATGTGTTTTTCCTCTATTATTAAAGCATTACTCTCTAAAAGAATGAATTTTGCAAAATGATACTGTTAGAGAGAGGAGAAAGCAGGAGGATTCCTGTCAAAAATATTCCTCACCTTGAGAGCCTTGAAATCAAAGAGAACTTTAAAATAAGGAATAAAATTAGAAGATCAAACATGTAGAGGTGAGGAAACTGGGATCTGGTCCAGTACTTGCTATATTATTTTCCTTATTTGTGTTATCATGAAAAAATCAGTAAATGCTCTAAGTGCAATTTATGTAAGAGTAAAAGGGAGAGGAACAATTAAGTTTCTACAATAATTTACTTTTATCACAGAACATGGGCTAACTACTGCGTTTTTCCCCCCACTTGATCTTTTTGTAAGGTTATCTTAAGGAGTTTTCCTCCCACTTTATTTATACAAAGGATGAATTCTATTTCTGAACAGATTTGCTCAGCAAAATTTTCTGATTTCTGTTCTTACAGTTTCTCCCCATTGTATTAGCACTTTCTTTTTTCCCCCACACAGCTCTTGCTAATATAAACTTGCATTAACATGTTGCTTATTGGGCCCATAAACAAATTAACACTCAGAGTGTTAAATAATTACGAAAGGTCTTGAAAAAATACATTCAGCAGGTGAGAATGCATTTGAATGAAAAGTGATCACATCAAAATAGCTAAGATGATTCTGTATACCTCTTTCTTTTAGATATCTTTTCAGATCTCTGTCACTTTCTGAGAAGCTGTGCTTAAAGCACTGGTGTGAGTACAGAGCAGAAAATCTGAAGTCATTTACTTTCAATCCTTCCCAGAAAAACATTGCATTGGCTTGTACAGCAGAACAACTCTGGGGACGCTGAAAGGGTGCTGTGAAAATCACTGCTCCTTAAAGTCCTGGCTGCTTACTGTTCAGAAAAGGAATTTGTGAAGGAATAAAAGCACTTTTTCACCAGGTTACAAAAAAAGGAGAAGGAAGAAATAGTTTCCAGTTGCTGGAACTAAAAAAGGCAAGGAAGTGCAAGTGCATGCAAAGAGGGAAAACCACAATTCTCCTTTGCAAAAAGGAAGGAATGATGTGTAAAAGATGTTCAAGAAAGCACTTCTAGCCCAGCCACAGGAAAGATTTGTGTATAATCAACCTCTGTTTGCTGCAGAGAAGTTGCCGACGTATTTTCATGCAAGCTGATGTTGTTTTCCCTGCTTGAGTGGCATAGCAATAATAAATACATTTATTATTCATTAAATGCCTTCAAAATATTTTAATATGCCTCAGCATTTCCAAGGTGTTCAAATCACAGCAGTAAAACACCGTGCTCACATAATTTGATGCCTTAACAACTGAATATTGCAGTTTGTAGTTTAAAGTTTCTGAGTGCACATTTTCAGACAGAGTGGAGAGTCACTTTAGGTATCTGCAGTCAAAAAGATTTTCTCTTAAAAATCCCACCCCACCCACCCATCCTCCTCAAAAAAAAAAAGCTGGCATTATACAGCTCAGTTCTTCCATGTTTTAAAACAGGATTCATAAAATTCACCAAGTTCAGAGGTTGTCAAATGAGGAAAAGGATGTTTTAAAGGTAAAGGCAGACCAACAGATAGGTGCTGTAGTATGTGCATGCATTGTTTTGTGTGATTTGGTTTGATTGTTTCGTTTCTATACACACATATAAATAAATTTTAAAAGCCAAACTGAAAGAACCCCAAAAACACCAATTAAAAAAAAAATACAGGAAAGGAATGAGGAATCAAGATTTAGTCTTGTGGTTTTCTTTGCTTGTTTTTTGGAAGCAAGTCTTCACATTGCTGACTTCACTGGCCACAGGATCCCAGCCTAGACTTACATGATGGAGAGCTCTGCATAGCATTTCCTGAGTGCCACTGCATGCCAAAGCAGATGGAAAGTGATTTATGGTCTTTGTTGTTTATGGGTATAAAGGAGGAGAGAATTATGCCTAGATCACTGTGTCCCAAATAATTCCTTAAGGTTATCAAGTTTGCACAGCTCTGTCTTGTGTTAAGTTTATGCAGGAAAAAAAAAATAAATCAAAAAAGGAGGAAGAGAAGCACTGAAGCAGAATGCACAGAGAATGTACCCAAGCACAGTGCTCATTTATCTACAGCTGAACCACATCTAGCAGGGAGAAGTTTTATTCCCAGTCACTGCTCAGAGCTTCCAGTGAAACACTCCCAGATTATGTCATTGTCACCAAGTCCAGCATTTGGTGAACTTTATCTACAATTAGAGTCTGGCAACATGTGGGCCACAAGCAAATAAATCTGAAAGCTAAGTAGTTTTTCTTCTTAAAAGACTTGCACTTGAAAGATCTAACTGCAGTTACCAATGTTGTGTCCTGTGAAACACAAAGAGAGAAATAGTTCTGAGACCCGAGAGCAGCCGTGATGCAATGAGCAATAACAGGAGATGGAAATGTAACTGCACTATCTAATAAAATCAATATCAAAACCCACGAAAAGCTCAAAACTTCCGAGTTTCTAAATTCCAGCAAGGAGACACTCAGCCCTGTCAGCAGCCTGGAGACGATTGCTGCCATGCCTGGAAAGGGTTCAGAGACTGCAGACCCTAAAAATGGGCAGAAACCTCTCACCAATGCAAAATAATGCTAAAAATGAGTGTGTGTTGGTGTTGTTTACAGCATGTCTCCCAGATAAGAATATGGAACTCCAGGTATCCTGGGGATGTTTCCCGGAGCTGTGCTGTCTTCTGAGTTCTGACAGTGTCAGAGCTGCCATTCATGAGCTTCAGCAAATACCAAGAGCTGGATTTATCATTTGCTAACATAACTGCACTTCAAAACTTAAAGTGGAGCTTGTTAAAACCCTGGCCACAGACTTTTTAGAGAGAGCTCTCTTTCTGCTGCAAGAACTCTTGCTTTCATGTTCATAAAGTCAGGCATTGACAAATTTGCTGTTGTTTAGGGGAAATGCTGCTCCAGGGGTTATGTGAGGCTGTGGTCTCAGTCAGTGTGGTATAGGATTTACCATTCAGTTCCAAAGTGAAAAAGTGCAATTAAATACTCTTGAAAATGTCCTGTGCTAAGAAGAAAAGCCTTCCAAAATAGATTTCTATCTACTTGGTCCGAGTCCATGGTTCTTTAATGTTTCTGTAAGCAGTAATGGTTTTGTCCTGCAAGAAAAATACCCATTGATTTTAGTTTCTAATGACTGCTAGGTCAGGCTTCCTATATATTTGCTTAATTAATTTTTCTGACCTTCCTTCCATTTAATACTTGGGATGACAAACTTCCATTTTAGCAGCTGTGTGGATATTAGTCTGAAGCACCCAAGTTGTCAAAGGCTTTGTATTCATTTACTAACCAAGTTATTTGGAGCCTTTTTTAAAATTATATGCATGGTCAGTACAGCTTTATGATTTTTTTTTTTCAGCTCAATCACATATCATTTATCACATGGATTAAAATTATTTCATACACATTAACCTACAGGAAAGAGATGGTCACTCTTTCTTGAGATATGAGGAAACCATCTGAATTCCAGGGAGGATTCCAGATAAATGCATTAATTTTTAAAGTTGAGAAGTTCCTTCCTACTTTAATTAGCAATGCTTCAATTTTCTGTCTCAACATTCAATAATAAGGTGGGGACTGGGAGAAATGCCATGTCCAGTACAGAGACTGCAATGTACAGGCAATTCCAGCAAACCAAGCACGTATTTTAAATCTGACAGCATTAGCTGGACTTAGGTTAAAAGCCAAAGGCATAGAAATAAATTGGTTCTTGAATCCTTCCTAGAAACCCCTGTTCTCATTCAAGTCTTAGCTCAGTTGGTTTGAGCAGGGTGCTGATAACACCAAGGTTGTGGGCTCAATCCTTATGGACATTTACTCAAAGCTAGACTCAATAATCCTCATGGGTCTCTTCCAGATCAGAACATCCTGTGAAGTGTTAAGAAAGTCTACAAGAAATTAAGAACCTAAATGCAATCATATGTCTTGTCTTCCCTGATTTATTCTCAGCTCTGCCCTTAGTACCTATTTAAAGCCAGGCTTAAATCCTGGCATGAAAACTGCATTCAGGTAAGCGATCTACAATTAAAGTATCAGCCCAGCTCTTGTATATTTGCAAATCAAATTTATTTTGACAACAGGTTGACACAAGACACAGATGAGACACAGAGCCTAGGGCAAGATGGGTTGTGTGATTTAAGGCTCTGCAATTAAAGACAAGGCTCAGAGATGCTGCCTTGCAAATGTGGCAGTTCAGGTTCTGCCAGGACTCTGCTGTCTGCATGCCTGCCAGTGAACTGGAGCAGTTGCCATGTTACTTCATGGAAAATATTTATTAAGTCAGTGATTTATTTAGTCTATTTAAAGAAGGTGGAATAAAACACTGGGCTGGCCATAATGGTTATGCTGTTGTTATTTCTTTTTTAATTAATATTGAGCAACCTGTACTGCAGCCAACTTCAAGACACTTCAGAATTGCACTCCTCATTCTCTGGCTGGAGAGCAAAAGCCTTGTAGGATAAATAATGTTTTCATTCTGGGAACCTACTGAAAACTACTTTTCCTAGTATCTTCCTTGCACAGAGAAAAGAGACTCTTGATTTTTCTACCTCATCTTACAGGGAAAATATTCACCTTTTTTCAGTTCCTGTCTCACCATGCTTCTTTAACTCAGTGCAATATTTACCAGGACAGAGCCAGGCATGGTCCCCCTCACCCTTCTGGCCTGGGATAAATGATTTTGGTCCACCTGTCCATCCCAAATCCTCCATCACCCTCCCCTCCCTGCAGTTTGCCAACGTGGCTGATCCTGTGCTCACTCCCAGGCCTGCTTTGGTTGTTGAGGAGGAAGTTTAATACATTCAAAAGGAAACATCACAGAGTCTGATATCAGAGATTTACCATTGGGATAGAGGAAAAGAAAAAAACAGCTGGGCACAATGCCCCCAGCTCAGCATGTCTGACCACCAGCCTCTGCTTATTTCTAGAAGCTGAATCTTATATTAACCACTAGGAAAGACATTTTCAGCTTGTGTGGGAGACAGCAGGGTTGTGGTGCTGATAGATTGCAGTTGCCCCTCTGTTGAGGTCAGTGGGACAGAGGCAGGTGACTGTCAGGACCAAGTGACACTCTCTGAACTGTGCAGAACTCTCTGACCCAGAGAACACACATGCAGCTAGCTACAAACTCATCCTGGTGCAATGGTATAACACCATGGTGTGCTAAATCCTCAGCAGAACAGCCTTCAGAAGCTATTTTAATCAATTAAGAACAGTTGGACCCTTTAGCACATAGTTACCATCATCTACTTATTATGCACTTAAAATGCAATTATAGACAGGAAAATAATGTTCGTTTTCTATTGGCCTCGTTTTCCTTGAGTGAATTAAGTCTGCTTCTCATCTGCATTCACAGTCCCAGCTGCTTCCTGACTGAAGCAGATCCTGTAAGCTTTTTATATCCAGTAGCAATGCAGCAATGCCATATGTAAGGCCAGGGTGTGTGTGGGAGCTAGGATGTCTCCTGGCTCCTGAATTATTGGGCTGTTCCAAGTTCCAGTGCAGAATCATTCCCTGTGTGGTGATTCATGAGGTAGCAAAGAACCTGGATCCAGTTCCCAGGCTATGTTTTTAGAGGTAGAAAAGCAATGTTGCATCTCAAGATTAAAAAAACACAACAGAAGAGAAGATAGGTTTTAGAGTCCCTGCCTATAATAGAGTAGGTCTCTGAGGATATTTGTTATCCAAGACTGTGGTAAAGTAGAAAAGGTAAATGTATAGCAAAGGAGTTTTCCTAAACATATATAAATAGCAAACCATTACACTTTAACTGGGAGAAGAAAAATTTGCAGACAGGGCAATGCTCAAGAACTCCCAAGCCCACAAACGCTTGTGTTCCCTGAATGTCATTGATGCAAGTCACTTGCTGCCATAATTAGCTTTGTCAGAAGACCTGAAATAGAAGGGGGTGGAGAGGAGTCCCTGCAGTACAAACTGCACCAGGGTGCTGTGTGGAGAGGATACCCCATTTCTTAAATCTGCTTTCCTTCCTAACCAGGGCATTTCCAGGGTCATTTGATGGACAGATATGCATAGGCTGGCCACGTTTCACCAGTAGATTGCTCCACAGTTTCAAGGTTGTATTTATGAGAAACCTGCCAAGTGCTTTAATTGGTGTCCACTGCAGTAGGTCACCAAGGGAAAAAAAAAAAAAATCAAATAAATCCACCACAGGACAGCACTCAGGAAACTCAGGAGAAGTTTTAAGTTGTGACAAGACAGCCTATCTGGAAGACTTACTTTGAACTGTACCTTCAGTAGAATCCAAAGGAATAATTTGGACACTGTTCTTTGTGGTCAAGTGCAAGTTTTTATGCTGCTACTATAATATTTAAACACTTCCTATTAAATATTGTATATCAATGGAATTGGCTATATCAAATGGCAGATAATTGCTGGCACTTATTTTTCAAAGTCACAACTCTGCTTGAACTTCCCTTTGAGAAAATTAGGGTTTTATTAGCTGGCAGAGAAGGGGAAGTGATTCCAAGGGCAATTTGGCTTGGGAATGCAGTGTTCCCATCAGAGCATCCTTTCTGGCAGTAAGGCTTTCCTGAGAGAGAAAGTTCAGCAGGGTCTCCTGAGACTGTTTAGTCTCAGTCCTGATTTTATGGAGGCCTTGGAAGCTGTTGAGATGGTAGCTTCAGACTTATGAGCCCAGCAATGCACAAACCCGCCTGCCTTTCTCACTGCAAAGTCAGCAGTGAGCATGGAATAAAAAAGGTTGAGGGGGAGGAGGTCTAAAGTTTGTGTTTGTCATATCAGTCACTGCTCAGGATGGGAAATGCCAAATGCAGGCTGCCAGCCTGCACATCCCACTGATTTCACAGAGGTGTCCCAGAAGCATAAAGTTTACTCACTGAGCATCACATTCTCCTCAGCCCCTACCCACCAGATATAAAAAGTGCTGCGCTCGATTTTCCTGCTCCCAAGGGACATTTGCCACAACCAGGATGGCATTTGTGTTTTGCTTAGCCCAAAGCATTGGGCTGAAGTGAAGCTGTCAGAAGTTTCTAGCTGCCCACAGTCTGCCTGGTTGAAGTCAATGCAGTTTTTATGAGGCATTTTATTATTAAAAGAATTTCTCTAGGAATCAACCCTCCCACTGCCAGTCCAACAAAACTAATTTAGTTCAAGGGTGCACATAGTCATGTAAATAGAAGCCAGGCATTTTACTCTGCTAGGGGAAAGTCATTCCAAGAGAGGTACCAACCACGTGCAGACCCTGTTTTAGCATGCCCATAGAGAGCTGTTTTCTAGCTGAGTGCTGTGTGTCTCACAGCTTTTGAATGGTGTGCAATGCAGGGTTCCTCCAGCCCAGGAAGGGTGCCTGGGGCAGCCCTGCCACACTGCCCCAGTATTCACTGTGTGTGTCACTGCAGAGCTGTGACCTTGGTGACACCAGTGCACCAGGCTGTGTGTCAGCAGGCTCCCCAGCTGCAGCCAGCAGCCTGCACATGCCTTTGCTGCTTGCCATATTCACAAGAACTGCATTTACAGCACTCCCAGGCTGCTCTCCATTGCTGCCCCCCTCAGCTGGGGCAGTCACACACATGGATGGAGGTGCTGGAGGAAATCTCCTTTTGCAAAGCTCCCTTTGCAGAGCCCAGGCTTACAGACTGGGCAGAATTATAGACTGTGTTGGGTGTTTCTGCTTTTAAAAGAGATTCGTGGTAGCTTTGCTTAACATCTTCTCAGTTAATAATTAATTTCAGCAATTCAGAAAAATAGAAGTAATAAGATTGTATTTGCCTTCCTTTGGAAGTGTTAGTTCCTAAACTCAGCTAGAATTGAGGGTTGTGCTTCACTCTTACAGGTGACCTGAACAAGCCTGCTCTAAAGAGACAATTTCAAACAGAACCAGGCCCCTTGCCTTGTCCTGCCATAAATAATCCCCGTGACTGTGTTAGCTGCCCCTGCACAAACCCTGAGCATCTCACACATCTCTGCATGCCAGGCTGTACCTACACAGATGCTTCCAAGAGAGAATGCCAGGGTTTTTATACAGAGGGAACCATTTCCCCCAGCCACAGCAGCCGGATAATTCTTTGTGCTAATCTGCAGCTACATGGGAGAAGATCTGAGGCTTTTTGAGAATCAGAAGCACTGCAGAACTGGGCAAAACCAGTTTCCCCTGTTTGCCTTCTAAGAGAAGTCCTATGCTGAACCACAACGGAGTTATAAATCTCCTTCTGCCACTTCAGTAACCCCTCCTCAATCAAACCCCTGTTTTAAGCAGTCTGACTGTCCCTGGCACATGAGCAGGAGCAGCTTCTGAGCACAGCACTGATGGAACAGCACCAGGCAGAACTGCAGCTGAGAAACTGAAAAGCAAGAGCTGCTTTTGAGCTCAGTGTCCTGTCCTTCCAGATGCTCCAGGCTCAGCTGCAGCACATTGAACCTGTGGGAGATCTGGAGCCATTCCCTACCAGCACTAGGATCATCTAGAAGACCTTGCAGGAAAAAACAGTAAACAGCCTAAGGGGAAACAAAGAACATTTAATTAAAATAAAATAATAACAATAAATAATGATAACAATAAAATTGAAAGATTCTGTTTCAGATCTGAATTCACACATATATGAAAATTTGCCTTAGAAAAATCTAGCTCTGCATTGAGTCATGACTGCAGTCCTGTTAGTTCTAACATAAATCTTCACACAGAAGTGCACCAAATGAGGTAGGAAAATCTAGTTAATCCTAATGGTATCATCATGTTGTGCTCCCTGCACAGTTTTAGAGATCATTGGCTGGATGTGCTGTGCTGAGCTACGTGTCTGGTGAGATGGTGCTCAAGGTAATTGTCTCATCCCACAGATGTGGGCATGTCATTCCTGTATGCTAGATGTACACTTGCTGCTGGCCCAAAGTCACCTGTACTGCAAGCAGCTCTCCACTGCCTGCATTTGCAATTAATTAAACTTCCAAGAGTATGGGCATAAAACGAGCCTGTGACAATAAAGAAATACCAGCCATGGACAGGCAGGGACCCACTGGGACACATCTCACCTTATTATTCATAGGACTGAGCTGCTTGAGTTTAGTTTCTTTTCATGCATGAAGAGATTTTGAGGAATCTCATTATTGCACTGAATATAAATATATTCAGTAAATATAAAGAGACAGAGTTAAACTAGAAATGAAGATCAGTGCCTGGTTTTAAAACTATTAGAGCTGCATTACTTACAGATACAAATAGAGATTGAAGCTGAAATTCAATCAGATCTTAAATATCTCCTCTTCTCTTAAAGGGGCTTTCCAGAGCCCAAAAGCATTGGCAATCCAAGAAATAGGAACATAAGGAACCTGTTTGTGGGGCAGCCCAGGGGTCTGAGGGGAGATGGTCTTTAAGGACACTGTGTTGGGACGTTAGGGACACACATTTGGCAGCCCATCTTCCAGCACACACAACTGCTGCATTAGGAAGTCATTGGAAGACCTCTGATTAGTGGTTTCAGGGTCTATTTCTGGGCCTGTTGTCTGTAATTCACCCAGTTCAAAAAACCTGCTGGTACTGTCTCCAGTCCTCTGTGACAGCAAGTTTTGGGAAGTCACTACCTGCTGAATGAAGAAGTTATTTTTTGAGTAACAAGCTGGTTGTGTACTAGTTCAATGAATGCCCCCAAATTTACCTGTTTTGAAAACTAGTGGGGTTTTTTTTTAATTGGGAGGAAACAATTTTCCCACTTGCCTGATCTGTGATTTTTGTATAGCTCAAACATGATTCCTCAGCCACCTTTTCCCCATCTTCTTCAAACACCCTTGAAGCAACTGATCATCCCTTTGATCATTTTAGTTACCATAAAGAGAATTCCTTATGGCAGGTTTCTATTCCTCAGCCCTCTGCTTCTCTGCTTTCAAACCACAGTGATTCCAGTCCTTAGAAACCAAAACAAAAGATGGCTACAAGGGGTAAGGGGGTATTTAGGTTTGGGACATCTGGGCATATTCAGAAGTCAGTGTGATCCCTGCAGGGGAGAAAAGACCTTCCAAAGTGCTGAGTCAGTTCAGGCAAGCCCCCATGGCTCCCTGTACATCAGGTTCACTTTAAAATGTTCCTTGTGGCTAATGGTGCATTAATAAGGTATTGGCTGTCTGGGACTGATGGGTGCTGTGCCAAAAACAGTCCTTTGTAAATTGAACATGTACAAAGGTTCTGGCAGTCTGATTCCCAGTGACCCACTGACAAGCTACTGATCTAGCTGGAGATGTGGAGATGGAATGTAATTGCCCACAATCTTTTTAATCAAGGACTACACTTCCAGTAATCTGCTGCAGTGACAGAGAAAACAACATCAGGCTGTAACACACGTCTGGAATCAAAGCTCTTTTCTGTACAGTCTTAATTAAAGACTGTTTCTGACCACAAGTTTTATAGAAAAGTCAATGAGCTTCCAGCTGAGGAAAAGGACCTTTTTTGATGCGATGAAAAGGCTGCATGTATACTCAGAGCTTGCATGAGCACATGATCAGAAAAAACCCCATGGGGAAACACAGGTAGCACTCAGGCCATGGGTTATGCCTGGGAATATCTTGGGATGAGAGGGAAGGAGGGAGTGAGGAAGCCTCAGCCACCCCAAAAACCTGAACACAAACAAAGCCATGGCCAAAGCCATGAGGAGCATGGATCAGAGCTGCTGCAGGGAAGCTGAACTAGAGCCTGGCCTGGAGCAGCCCCCAGGGCATGGAAACCTGAGCATTCACCCACAGGTGATCCAGGGAACACCCCCAGAAATGAGAACAACAACCAGGGTGGGAATCATGGGGAGGCTGTCCACTGCTTGGACAGTCTCCAATGTCAGGCTGTGGTGGGGGTCACTAAATTGGTGATCTGCCCACCTCCTGCCAGTCAGAAAGAGGCCCATTGCTTCAGCATTCTGACAGATAACTTGTGACTGTTCTCTGTCTTGGTTAAACACAAACTGCATTTTATACCCACCCATCTGGCACTTCTAATGAACACATTCCCCAACTAAGAGATACTCAAAGTTTACAAGTTGAATTTGTCGTCCCTCTATAAAACCACATTGTAACATAAAAATCTGTCACAGAGGGCAAGTTTAGCAGGATTTCATAGAGCCACAGAATGGTTTGGGTTGGAAGGGACCTTAATAGGTCATCAAGCTCCAAGCCCCTGCAATCATTTGGGAGATCTTTAATTAGATCAAGTTGCTAGAGATGGGGCATCCACTACCCTCCCTAGGTAACCTGTGCCAGTGTTTTACCACCCTCCATGTAAAAATCTTCTTCTTTACATCTAATCTAAAAGATCCTGTTCAGTTTAAAACCATTACCTGTTATCCTAATACAACAGGCCATGCTTAAAGGTTTGTCCCCACTTGTACGGGTAGCTCTTAACCAGCCAGCCTTGGTGCCAAAAAACAGCCTTGGACACATTTGATTTACTACAGCAAATATTGTCCACATGTCCTGGGAAGGACAAGAGACAGAGACCATGAACAGCTGGGGCTCAGACTCAGGATCCTGACTGATCCTCACTCATCTCAGCAATGGGCCATTTATCCTTTCACCCAGCCTTGCTTGGTGACATGCTAAATTTGGAGGCTGCTATATTTGTTACCTACCTACAGAGCTGTGGACTGGAGCTCAATTATCCTTAAATTCTTATCAGGATCCTTCACTCCAGCCAGGGCTGTCATGGAAAATGTAATGCATGCCCTGACTCAAGGTTTTGGTTCATTTGTAATAAAAATCATCTGGCCTCTCTCTGAAGGAAGATGCAATCCATCCCTGTTGGGAGACAGTGGAAAATATAGTTTATATGCATGCCAACTGGATCCTCATCAGAAAGAATCTTTTGTGCAGTGTTGATGTGCAGAGCTGTGCAGAAAGGGGAGGGTCTGAAAACAGGAAGATTTTCTGTGCTGTTGAGCTGTTTGGCTGCTCACACTGGCTCCAGATGGTGCTGGAGGCACTCAGTGCCTCTGAAAACCAGCCAACTTTCATTCTCTCAGCTCTTATAGTAGCAGGAGAAAAACTGTTCTCTTGAGAAAAGAAAACAGGGAAAAACTAGTAATGATATTTCTGTTTCTCCTGTTGGCAAATTATAGCTGAAATTAGATAACATGCTGCAATAATTCTGGTTTTCCAGCTGGAGAGGGAGAAGCAGTGAGCTGCTCTGAGTGTCCCACGTAGCACAAGGCTCTGCTCCCTCAAACAGCCCCAATCCAAACTCATTTGGACCACCTGGGGCCCCTAACTTTTCATTCCAGAACTTTGATTATTCTTCCCTCCTAGTCCTCATACCAGTGAGGAGAGATGAATCTGTTCAAGCAGGGCTGGTTTTGCCATTGTTTTCTGAGGGTTTCTCATCCTTACCCAAGGACATTTCTGTGCTCTGGGGCTGCTCCTCCTGGCACTCCATTTCTGACCTGGCTACAGATGCTGACAGTGTTTAACCTCATGTCCTGCTTTGCAGTCAGGTCCATCCTTCTAATACATCTCAGATTAATTCACCCAGTCTTTAAGACTCCTGTGCAAGTTTGTTGGGTTTTTTTTTCATTTAAAGATAGGATGTGGTTCAGTTGGCATCACAGCTCACCATAAAGAACCAGAGCAATTGCACAGGAGGTTTGGTGCTTGAGCACAAGCTACAAACATCCATCCTCCCCATCCCCTGCAGACCAGACTGGTTGAGAAAAGGAACAGACAGGAGCAGTGCCTTTGGTGGAAGCCCTGTGTAAAGCCTGTGTCAGTTTGTCTTGTTTCAAGCCAAAACACACTCTGGACTTTGAGCTTGGTTTCTGCTTATGTTTAATTGATCTAATTCCTCTCCCCACAAATTTCTAAAGTATCTGAGAAAAGCCTGTTTAAAAAAAAAGTGCATGAATTGCTTATCAGTATGGATTAAAGAGTACCTGCAGCTATTACAATGGCAAAGACACCTATACATATTTTTGATGTTTTGCTGCTCATTTACTAAAACTATTGACTAGGAGTTACTTTCCTTAGCAAGAATTTAAGTTTAGATTTGAAATAAGTGATTCAAAGATGAAGAAGGGCTATGTGATTTCTTTCTGCCTTTGTTTGTGGCAGTTCTACAGGCATTACCCAGCTATTTTTGATGAGAATTCATCCACAACTTTTTCTCAATTGGAAAAATATTGATACAGCCTCAATCTGATCTGGATGTATTTTCAAGATAAAAGGGTAAAAGATGTGTCTCTGAGAGGTATCCTGCAAGTTAGAGAATGCTGGACATCACCACCACAAGGTAATATTTATGTAAAAAGGAGTTGCTGTTCTACCTTGAAGTGAGCCTTTTGTTTCTGTAAAAGAAAATAATAAAACAATTCAGAGCAGTAAAGAAAAATATGGGTCATTTTTCCTCCTTGTCAGCTTTGCTGCAGTGAAAAATTTCTCCATATCTTTGCTTATAATTCTCCTGGCTAACAGTCATTGTTCGATTTATAAAATAACTGCCAGGACCAACAGGCATGTTTGTCTCCTTTCAGAGGATTTAAACAGCAGAGAGTTTAAAAAGCTGATACTCCATTAAAATGAGTTTATATCATATCAATTCAGATTTTACAAGCTGTGGCTTAAAAGCCTAATCCATTTGTTTCTCCAGGACTCCTTTGTGTTTGCCTCTTGCCTTGATGGAAGGGGATGCACTCAGTGATAAGAGAGCAGCTGCAGCCCCCTTATCAAAACACACATGGAATGAAGGATGCTCTGCTCAGTCAGATGTTCCTTCTCAAGCTCATCTAAACTTTTCATATCACAGGCATTGCTTTGCATTTCCTGGGCATTATCTACTGCAGGATGAAGCAATGTTCCCACAGCCCCAGGGTGGAAGCCAGGACTGCAAGGATGGGCTGATGCACTCTGTAAATCCCTGCAGCTCTCTCACCACAGCAGAAACACAACCAGGGAACCAAAGGGATGTCCCTGCAGCACTCACAGGAGGCACAGAGCTCCCTTCCCCAGGGATGAGCCAGCCCAGGACAGTGCCAGGGAGGGCAAGCAAAATCCCTGGGCTGGGCTCTGAGGGAGCTCTGGATTTTCTTTCTCCTCCTGCTCCCCTTTGGATTGTAAAGCAACTGATACATTCACAGCACCATCCTGCATTACCTGCTCTTGTTTATGGTACTGGAGTCCTGCACTTCCCACTCTTGTGTCCAGCCCATAAAGTGCCTCACTGATCCCACCCCTCTATTTTACCTCTGAACGACCACGTCCAGGCTCTGAGAAAGATTCCCAGCTATTCTCACCTCAGCTAGGTTTAGGCAAGGATTTTTCACTGAAGTTGAGCTTTGGGAGGCTGGAAACACTTTTTACTCCAGATCCCAACAGTCCATCAGTTCACTCCATAGCTCTGAAGAGCGACTTGTTCCCAAGCACATCTATTTTTTAATCTTTTGTTAATGAGTAATTCCACATGCTCCTTGAAGTGAGTGAGAAATGATTATTTGATTTAGGATGCTCTCAAATTATAAGCAGCCTACAGGTTTTTTGTTGGCTTTTTTTAAGTGCATGCTGCATCTTTTTCTCAATGAAGATTAATGTTATTCTTGCCACGGGGCTATGTAGGAAGGAAACATTTGTGCAACAGCAATTTTTAAAACTTTCCCCAGATTGATTTATGTGTTTATTTGTTTTCAAATTTTGGGGTCTTGTAAATGATGTCCTTAGTCTTCTGATGGAATACTGACATCAGTGATTTACAACTAGCTAAAAGCAAGAGTGTGGAGGGAATTTGTCTCTTGACCATAACTGAGGCTAGATCGAATAAAGGAGTTTGCATAAACTAAGCTAAGCATAAAGCTTTAAAGTCATTAAGTAAAGCAAGAAATAAAATAGTTCAACAACCAAAACAAAATGCCCAACAGTGAATTAAAAACAAAGATTAAACCTGCCTTCGGCTACACAGGAAAAATCATGCTGATAGGAAGGCAGAGTTGCTGAAATGAAGTATTGATTTTCTGCTGAAAGAATTGTAAGTATAAAAGGACAATTAATTTTTAGACTAAGCTAATGGTGATATTATTGCTCTCTGGGTGTAGCAAGAAGCTCATCTGTCTGTATCTATCTATAGCATTTGACTCCTGTGCTCAGAGGCAGTGAGTTTTTAATCGAAACTAGATTGTTAAGAATATCAGAGTATGATCAAGTGTCCAGGCTGTTCCTGTATAGATTTGAACTCCAAATTGAAGGTGACTTTGTTTGACAGACACACGTTTCACCTTCCTTCCTGGCCACTCACCTCCAGCCCCTGTCCTGCTGAGTCCCCTCGCAAGGGACTCATCTTTGGCTTGTTCTTATCAATCTTCCCATCCTGCACCTTAGAACTCCTTCCCACAACAATGTGTAAAAAGCCAGGTTTGTTATCCAGCTAGTGTTGCTGAAATTATTTTGTATGCATGTAAAAAAGAATATTATCCCAAATCAGACAGACTTACAAAAAATCACAAAAAATTTAGAAGTTTTTAAGTCCTGGTGTATCAGTTCCAATAAATCAAGTAGTATTGTTTAAACCATCCAAGCCCCAAATAAACATGCAGGATCAATTCAAGCCTGGCTGATCTTTCACTGTGATTTAAAAATACAATTTTCTGCTCTTTTAAGAAGAAATATGGATATGACTTTAGGCTGGAACATTGCTCTTGCTATGATAACTGTTCTTCTAGGGAATGTGAGACAAAGACTCCATCCTGTGTGAGTGCATCCGAGTGCCTGGGGATGATTCCTGTCACGCCCACATCCTGCCTGAGCAGCAATTGTCAATTATTATTTTTTTTTCCAGGACACCCCGGTGAGAACTGCTTCCAGGTCTGGGTGGAGGTGAAGCTGAGTGGAGCCCGGGCGCCGTGGGAGCCCCGCTGAGTGACAAAACTTTTAAAATATGACTACAGGGAGGATTTTGTCTCCACAATGCTGCTATGCTGGGATGTGACAGGCTTCCTACCCAGGTCTGCAAGGTATGGATCTGCTTGCATACATGAAATCATTTCCCTTCCCTCCCCTCCCTGTACATCTGTTCTTTTGAGAAAGGAGTATAGAAGAAAGAGAAAAAAAAAAAACCAAAAAACACCAACAAACAAAAAACAGAGACTGCTTTGAAATAAATCCTAAGGGTTGAGATGAGTTGGAACTTGATTAACCAGTACAGGAATGAGCTCTCTGCAATGTATGTGGTACATTATTAATTTGTATTTAAAGTGACAGTGCCAAAATTGTCAGGTCAGGAAAAAAAAAACAAAACCAGAAACACATCTTTTAAAGTATGTTGCATAGGTAGGGCTGATTGCAAAATGCAGGCATGCTGATGAGCACAAGTGTTACAGAGAGCTGTAACAGAGCTGGAGCACTAAGGAGGATGCCAACATCCTGCATAAAGTCACGGAAAATAAATATAATCTCTCTTCTTTGGCAATCCCTGATGAAAAGGGCACATGGGAAACAAAACAAACAGCAAAGGCCAAATGCTCAGGATGGAGCCTTCAGTGAACAGAGACACAAAAACAAGCCAGGGCAGCAGGGCACCAAAACCTGAGGATGCCAACCCTTCTGCAAAGACTCAGCTGCTGCCTGGTGCTGGCCTCAGGGAGCCGAGAGTCACTCTTGGTGCTGAGTTACTCACCCAGCACAGCTCCATCCCTGGGTGAGCCTGCCTGCAGCACACACCTGCTCTCAGAGGAGTTACAGGGGGAGAGACTGCACTGAAACACCCAGGGATTCACAGGAAGACACACTCAGGATGGCTAAACTGTCTAGTTTGAGCCAGGGATTGTCCTCCTTCATCTTTTGGCTTTGTTTAGACCTAATCACATTTTCAACAAATGTGAAGAAATTTTAAAAAACCACAATTCCACAGCTCATTGCTGTCAAGCTGGAAAAAAAAAGTAATTTTCTACAATTCAGCTATTCAGAGAAAACTTGATCATTCAAGGATGAAACTTTATAATTGTTCCTGCTGCTCTTTTTTTTCTCCCACACACACAATGCTGTCAACATCAACCCTGCTAGTAAACAAGAGCAAAACATCCAGCCAACCAGTCTGTAGCTGGAGAGAGAGCCAATTTCAACAGCAATGATTGATTTCACACACCAGACCAAGAAAAATTGACTGCAAAACCCTTCTGCTCACCTGCACAGCACATCCCCTAGGGCTGGCATGGAGGGCAGGATGTGCAGGCAGAGCATCCAGCATGGACCCAACCTAGGAGATATTTCAGCCTAGGAGACACTTCAAAGCCACTGCAAGCCTGGCTGTGCTGCTGGGCACCAGGGGAGTGGAAAATGGGAGTGGAGGTGCTGGCCAAGGAAACGGGAATCAAGCAGGACAAGGTGTGCATCTATTACAGGGATGGAGGAGCACAAGGAGCTGCAGACAGCAAGACACAGCATGTCCGCTGTAATATTTGGGAGCTGGGCTTCCCCAAGAGGAAGCAGCCCTGGTGAACACGTGCAAGTACAGTGATTTCATGCATTTAAGGCACACCCTTTTGACTAAAATTCTGATCGAAACCCGGGGGTGCGCCTTATAGGCTGGTGCGCCTTATATATGGACAAATTTCGGAAAATTGCCAACCTGGAAGTGCAAGCCGCGGGCAGCAGCCACCATGCAGGCAGCCAAGGCAGCCAGGGGCGGGAGTGCCAGGGCCCGCGGCATGGGGAGGGTGCCTGGGCTGCGTTTAAAGGCTGCGCCGATCTGTGAAAAATGCTTGCAAATTGAGCACCTGCCAGTAAACCCCGCGATTGCGCGATTCCATTACAAATTCATTACTTTGTTGCGCGCGGATCCTTTCGTCAAAAAAAAGTGTGCCTTATACACCAGTGCACCTCATATATGGACAAAGTACGGAAAATTGCCGGCAACCCAGAAGTGCGCCTTATACGCCATGCGTCTTATACACGTGAAATTACTGTAACTGCTTTTGCATTTGGGGACTGCCTCTTGCTGGTGCCCAGATGCCTGATCCAGAGCAGCAAAGTGTTGCAGCCACAATGAATTAATCTGGAGACAGCTGCCTCAGGCTCAGCCCCATTCGAGCACCCAGCTTTGCTCAGCACCAAGGACTCCCTGCCCTGCCAAGCCTGCTGGAATACACTACAGTGACTAACAGCATGGAGCACCACCAAATTCCTGCTGGCACCAACCTCCCATAACTCACAGGAGCCCTTTGACAAGCCAGACCTGCAGAGGAGGGTTCCACTCTGGCTGATGCAGGTGAGCAGCCAAGCTGAGAGTGAGGACAGCCACTTGGAATGCCAGATCCTGCTGGCCAGCCCCAAGAAACACATTGGCCATCAGCAGTGGCCTCATGCAGAATAGTGCTCAGCATCAAAACATTACCAAGTTTGAGGGGAGAACAGAAGGAGGGGAAATGTGTGATTTACACAACTTCAAGAAGAGAGCTTTTTTAGAAAAAAATATTTCTAGTCCAACTGAAAATGCCTCCTTTGTCAAAACAGATCACTATAAACCTGAAATCATTAGGTTCAAGCTGTCACCATAATGTACTGTGCAAACTACAGCTCAGATGCTTCAGCCTTTCACTCTTCTCTCTGGGTACAGTCCTCTGCCTGGCCTGTCCTTTCCAAAGTCTGCTTTCCCTTCCAGCAGGAGAGGAGCATCCTCCAGGCACAGTCCTGGGGGCAGAGGGAAGCAGAGGGATGCAGCACTTAAACCAAACTCCTATGAGATGGAGTGATGCCATTTTGAAGAGGAAAATCTCCAAGGGATAGATTTCTGAAACCTCTAATCATTTTCTGAGTAAATTATTCATCTTTCTAAAGAAAGTACATTTGAGTGAGAATGCCGTTTTCCCTCCAAGACCAGTACTGATGGAAATTACCAGGTAGTTCTGCTGTTCTGCAGGAAGTAACTCAGGGTGAAATAACCCCATGTGCTACAACAGCCAAAATGTCAGGGGGGTGGGGGAAAATTTAAAAATCACACCCATCCTTGTTGGATGCTTCACAAGAGCACTGCAGGGAAAGACTGGGATACATTAGCAGTTTTGATAACATTTTTTTCTTTTGTATTCATAAAGTATTCATAAAGTATTCATACTTCACACTCAGCTTTGCTGACAAACCGTTTTTTCATCAAATGAAGTTAAAAACTGCAATGTAGGGTCTCTTGGCTGGTGTAATAGAGTGGTAACAGAGTTTCTTGGGAATATTAGACCTCTGACCAGACAAGGTGGGTATGACAATCTTGACATCACTCCTCAGAGATTTCTTCATGAGCTCCTAAGGATGTGACTGGTAAATACATGAGATCATGAGATGTCTGCTGGGTTTCGTTCACTTTGTGTCATCAGCTTCCTTCATTTCCCTGCTGCAGGACTGGCTGTCGCAGTAATTTCTATGCTTTCAGGAAATTAAAAAAAAAATCTGACATCTTGTGCTTAAAATAGACTCATGAGCCCAGATGACTTGTATTTGCCTTGTGGGATCTAGGAGTTTATGAGGCTGGAAAACCACCTGAAAATGAGCAAATTATGAGACAGGACAGAAACTGTGAGCTTTTATAGTAAAAGGTGTTCAGCTCATCCCGAGGAAGATTTGCAGGGCACAGGAGTTCAGGAGTTTCTGGGACACCCACTGACAACTAGCACAGCATGATGCTGCAGGAACAAAATGCTCCAGAGCCAAAGTAGAACCACCGGTGCAACAGCTCTGGCAGCAGCACCAGCTCACTGGGAATATAACCAAACTTGTCTGTGCAGTAAAACCTGGGATTTCCTCACTGTGTTCATGCAGTGATAGAGAGCATCTGGGCTGTTTGATAGCCCAGTTTCACCAAATCCTCTGTATGCTCAGTATCTTCTTGTTCCCATCTGTCCTCTCCAGTTAAAGCAGGGATGGCTCTCAGATTGATTATTGCATTTGATGTGAATTACTTTGTTGTTTTGTTTGCTGTAATGAGTCATTCCATATTCCTGACCTTCTACACTCTAATCCCCAACACTTCTCCCTCCCACCCTGGCCAAACATGGATGTCAGGAGAAGTTTCCCCATCCCTGGGCAGTGACTCAATACTGTGTAAGGTCAGTTCCTCTCCTTCAGCACACTTGTGCAAAGCAGTTTGTGTTATCAGCTGATGAACTATCTAGAATCAAACTTTCGGAGGGATTCAATCACTGCTGAAGTCATTTTGATTATGGATTCAGGTGAGGAGGCCAGAGGAGACCTTCAGCTATGCAGACATCTGCAGTGAATAAGATAATCCTTGTTCTAATCACATAATCACCTGTACCTCTCTGGTTGATAAAACATCCACTTAAAAATTATATTGCTCCTAAAAAAATCTTCTACTGCCTGGAGAACCTTGAGTACCAGAGATTAAAATATTATGGAAAATAAGTATGCATAATTTTCACTTTGCTTTGTGCCAGTGAGAGACAGAGAATGTTTGGACAGAGAGGAAAATTGGGATAGAAACAGTCTGCTCTGCCATTTGTCTGATCTTTCACACTAGCAGAGGAATGGAAATATTTTTATGATTAGGAAATGCTGAGACAAGAGCAGTGTCTGTGCCTCTTTTAAGAGATGATATTTCAAGTGGATAGTGCTCATTCACTATTGCTTCTATATTTTTTTGTTAACTTTTTAGTGTCTAATATTTTAGCAAGAAGCATTTGTGGGCTAAATTAAGGTGAAGATGAGGTTTCTTCTTCTCACAGCTCTCAGTCAGCTGAGCTTTAACATTTCCATTGGGTTTATTTCCCTGCAAGAATTTATCAGATCTGTAAGATGTATCTGTGCCCAGTACAACCCCTGATTTCCCCCATGTCCAGGAGCAGAAATCCCTTGTGCCTGTGTCTTAGGTTGCAATACAAGATGCAACCAGCAGTGTGTATTTTATCACCATCTGTTGAAACCAGGTGGAGCAGTGTTCCTTATCTGTTCCATGACCCATCCTTCTTAACTCCCAGGGAGATATCCTCTGTTAACGGGCCATTTGTTAAAGCCAGGTGGGGCAGTTTTCTTTATCTCTTCCACAATCCATCCTTTGTCCAGAGAGATATCTTCTGTTAATGGACCTTTGAGTCCCACTGCCTGACTGATAAAATTGCATCATCCCATTTTGAAATGCTCCACCCAGGATATCCTACCTTGATAAAGCCTTTCCTACCTAGGTAAAAATCTGAGATTTGGAACACCAAAGCAGCCTTTTTCCACTAGATTAGCAGAAAAAAACAGGCCCATCTTCACCACCGCTAGACCATCAGAAGAAAACTACACCCTCCTCCAGGATCATTGCTTCAATTGAACCACATCTGTCTCTCCAGGAGGACTGGAGCTTTTTAATCAGACTGCCACCAACACCCTAACTGACAGGGTGTCAGGTTGTATTCTGACTCTGTGTCTGAGTCAGTGTTTTGTTTTTTGTATTACTGTATTTTTATTTTAATCTTCCTAGTAAAGAACTGTTATTCCTCTTCTCATATCTTTGCCTAAGAGCTCCTTAATTTCAAAATTATAATAATTTGGAGGAAAGTAGCTTACATTTTCCATTTCAAAATAGCTCCTGTCTTCCTTAACAACTACCTATCTTTCAAACCAAGACAGTCTGACACTGTGTTTGTTTTGCAGGTGCTTGATGATGTTAGGAGCAAATTCAAACCCAGATGAAGAGCGGCCTAAGCAATGGAGGTGCCAACCCCAGAGCCCGTGTATGTTGACGTGGACAAGGGACTGACATTAGCATGTTTTGTCTTCCTCTGCCTCTTCCTGATTGTGATGATCATTCGCTGTGCAAAAGTCATCATGGACCCTTATAGCGCCATCCCCACGTCCACGTGGGAGGAGCAGCATCTGGATGACTGACAGGGATCCCCAGACCCAGACACAGCATGCTGTGCTCCAGCAGGCCTTTCCCACAGGGAAGGCTGGCACACAAACAGCCATTTTAGGATATGCAGGGCAAAGGCAATGTCTCCAAGAGCACATAGTGTTAATTATTTTTGCTCAACAAGTCAAGATATCAGCAAGCCATTCTGGCAGCAGAGTTTATTACTATGCAGCAACTCTTATTTTACAGTTGTCACTTTAACTCAAGTAGCACAAGATTCTCCAGACTTTTCCTAATATAACTCTTGCTCTAGCACAGTTTGTCCCACCCTCAGTATCACCCACAAACCCAGGGTAACCATCAATACCATGAAAAAGCAACAAGAGTATTCTGTCTTCCCTGGAAACAGATTGCTTCAAATATTGATTGCTTCCTTGGTCATTATGGGTGCATTTTAGGAAAGGCCCAGGTTTTATACACCAGAGCATCACTAAGTAGAAGTGCTGAAGTACCTTTGTACAAGCAGATTTATTCTTGACTCAGTTCTGCACTCCCTACCCCACTGCAGCCATATTTCCAGTGGCCAGGATACTGAAGCACTCAGACTTAGGGGGTCCTGTACTGCTGCAGACCCCACAGCACCACCTTGCTCTCTCCTAGTCATGTAAACATCAGGCATATCCTCTGTCACGAGCCCTTGGATTAGTCAGGTCACTGACTTTGAGCTTGGTAGCCACCAAAAATCCCTGGAGCAGAGCCTGGGCACTGCTGGTGTCAACTACATAGAACTTGCTGTGATTTTCAGAGTGATTCCATAATTTCACCCATCTTTTGTTTCAGGTGTACTTGAGTGGGATGAGACAGGACTAGAATGACAAGGACAATAAGCAGAGGGGCTTTTTTCCCAGCTTTGTCATTCAGATTCCTCAGCATAACATTTACAGTAACACACAATAAGAAGCATTCTACCTCGGAGAAATTCAGCTCCTTCAAAGGAAGGTTTTTTCCATGAATTTGTAAGGTACATTTCCTTCTTTCAATTTGTTAAGACATTATGCAAGAATGCATAAGGGAACATGGGAGCACTGGAAATTTATTATTTACCTTTGAAGAGTGGGGACTGAAGCATTCCAAAGTTCTCTATTCCTCAAATTCTAAGGTTTGCTCATGCCTGCCTTTTCTTCCATGGCTGCACGTTCAACTTACAGAATTGAAAGGAAGCAACTCAGAGCAGGTACTGCAACCACAGCAAGCACCATGAACAGACAAGGCTTGAAAGCACAAAACTTCAAGAAGGGCATTTCTCCATTTCCCCTCCTCACCATCCTACCTGACCCCCAGGCTCTTGCCGTAAGACAACGCACAGTAGGTGAGAAAGGTGGAAGCAAAGGCTGTGACAAGAAAATTGGGACACAGACTTTGTAAGGCACTGTTCGAGCCCTGACAGATTTGTTTGATGATCACACAAGCCAATTTTTATGTGCCTCAGTCTACTCATCAGTGAAATGGGTGTAACAATTTCATCTTGTCACACCCCATTTTGTCTGTCTAATAATACCAGAAAGCACCTGGAGAGCCTTAGATAGGGACACAGAAATGAGGTTCTTACAACTCTTCCTGCTAAAACCAACAGGGGAGGTCTGGATCTTGTTGAACTGCAGGGATGTTCTCCCCAGGCAGAGCACTTGTCCAGACCCCCATTTACTCTCTCACTGCAGTACTTTGAGCCAAGCCAAATGGCATCTGGCTTTTTTACACAGCCCACTGATTTCTGAGGATGTAAGGTGCTCAACACTGCAGATACTGAGATACCAAAACAGCAGGCTACGAGGCATATGGAGACTTTTGCATGGATCTTTTGAACCACACAATTTTTGCTGATCTCCGTTGTAGGAGATCCCATTCCAGAGGCAGGAAATTAGAAGATTAGCTTTCCTCCTCATGTCCTCTAGGAAGAGACCTCACTGCTTCCATTGCCCACTGCAGATTGCTCCTCAGGCTGTTTACTTAGCCTCAGCTTCTGCTAGCCAGGTAATCACCAGTAACAGAGCAGTTTTTCAGGCTTGAATGTTAAATGTTCATTATATTTGGAGCAAACTCACTGTTCTCTCTTATTCCTGGGCAGGTCTACCTGTACCAGAGGAATGGATGTCCTAGCTCAAAGAACAGCACTTCTGTTCCCTGGGCTAAAGTTTGGAACCTGCTTTTTGTCATTGTATCTTGTATCCCTCTAGTGGGGCTATTTACAAAATAGGGAAAATAACAAAATGATGTCCAGGCTAGGGACACTTTCAGTTTGCAGGTCACCTGGCTGAGTTCACAGCTGATGCAGAGCAAGGACAGAGCTTGTCCTCACACCTCTCAGTGCCAATACTCCACTTGGTGTTTATCTGCATGCAGGAGTCCTTGGCATTATCACATGTCGCTGATGAGCCCCAGTCCTGCTTAGGACCTATTGAGGTGCTTAAGTTTAAGCCTCTGAGCAGGCTGCCCAACTAGAGCCCAGGGTCAGTCCTGTGGCATGCCTCTGGCAGGGCAGGGACAGCAGCACACAGTCCCTGCAGCAGCAAAGCCTGTCTGAGAATGAAGGGTTGCAAATTCTGAGGAAGCAAATTGACAAATTTGCTTTGCAAGGATGGTTGCCACTCTTTTCTCTCTTGGTCCAGCTGAACAAACCATTTTATGGATCCTAATGAAAAGATCCCTCTGGGTAGCTCTATTTTCTGAAAAAAAAAGGCACTTGTTCTCCTGGCATAGCCTGTCAAGTCCATCCTTCTGTTGACAAAAAATGCCTTTATAAAAATCTGGATATTCATATACATGATGCATTGAAGTCAACGAGATTGTTTTTAAAGAGAAAATGTAAATCTGGTAATCTCTCCACTCTCGTGACCAGTGACAGGACTCCAGCCAGAGTTCAAGGAGCCTTTGGACAGCACTCTCAGGCACATGGTGGCATCCTTGGGATGTTCTGTGCCAGGCCAGGAGCTGGACTCGATGATCCTGATGAGTCCCTCCCAACTCAGCTTATTCTATGATTCATTCTAATTTCTGCCTTTCCCCACTGGTTACACACACAACCTCACTCCTCTTTAACCAAAAGCAATACTGAACATCATGCCTAAGCCAGACAGTTTGTGCTCCTTGCCCTGGGAGCCAGGACTCCCATCCCCACTGCAGCTCAGGCTGGTGCCCACCCTGCCAGCAAACCCTGCTCACAGGGAAGGGCTCTGCCAGCAGGAGCTGCACCACTGGCCTTGGTAGAAATTTCAGCTGCATGCAACAAGTGCCTCTGCTAGTTTTGGTTCTTTTTTAATCATTGTGCCATACTACCAGCAACTGCACTCAGAGGATATAAGTCAAACTTGTTGCAAGTGTATTTATCTAACATAATAAACAGCTTCGACATGGAAAACGTCCTCGCTGTCTCTGTTGTGGTTTTCTTGCAGTTGCCAGGTCATCTTTAAAAACACTAGCAACACGACATGATTTACAAGAAGTGCATACATTCATGACAGCCCTCCTTGGAGAGTGAGAGCAGAGAACAGCTCCCTGTGTAGCTGCGCCACTACAGATTTTTGGAGCTCAGGGCAGAGCTGAGGGAGCTCCAGGTGCTCCTCTGGCTCTGCAGAAGGTCAGACTTTCCAAAGGGGCTATTTCAGGTTCCTCCCTTGGCCAGGAAGAGCACTCAGCTGAGCTTCAGCTCAGTGGGGGACTGCAGCATCAGTATTTCAGCAATTCATTATCTAACAAATTGCATACCAAAAGAAATAGGGCCACTGAGACTGGAATCCCTCCTGCTAGCAAGTGGAAATGAAGAGCATGGAGCATCTGTGGGGGTCTCTTTGAAGAAGCTCCAGAGTATGGGATATGTGGGGTAAAAAGCACCTAGGGAGCTCCCCCTCTTGAAAAAGATGGAGATGAATTGCTAATTCTTTCATCTTGAAAAAGGGCTCTTTTGCCTGAAAGCTGGGTGCTTTATAGATCTGCTTGTCCCTGCAGCAACTCCTCTGGCAGAAGGATCTTTGTGCCTGGAGCCCAGTTTGCCACTAAAGAAGACTAAACCTCTCTAGTAAATCATTGCTTCTCTCCTAGTCAGAAGCAGGGATTGGAGTCCTTACACTCTTTTCAGTACAGCTACTCTGGCTGAGGTAAGAGAGACCTGAACTGAGGCCAGCAGCAGCTGAATTTGAGCAGACACCCTGGAAATGCTTTTTGGAAAGACACAGGGACTGATGGCAAGCCAGAGACCCACATGAGCAATGCTGTCTGTTTTGGCCAAAGGTGTCCCCAGCTTGCTGGGTCATTACAGTCTCAGCAGGCAGCTCCAGCCCAGATTGCCTCAGCTCAGAATCCAACACAGGACTGGTATGGGGAAATACTCAGACTTCAGCCATCTCCTTCACAGGTGAAATTTTTTTTAAAAAAACTATTTTCATTAAAAATGTTCAATACCTTGCTGACCAGGAGGAAGATTCTGCTCACACACACATCTTTACAGCAATAAACAATTTGAAAATCCTGGTTGCATTTATTCCTAGGTCACCACATATAACTCAATTCACAGTGGTGTTGAGAAACGTTGAATGACAGAGTTCTTAGCTACAAAGCTCCATGTTTCATGGGACCTAGCCCACCCAGGCAAATCAGAAATCAAAAATGTATTAAAATTACATTAAGTGTGCCAAAGCCATAAGGAGTGCAAAATTTTTCAAAACTTATTTTATATTTAAGATTGATTGGATTTCTCCAGCAGCTGCAGATCAAAGGAAATACCAGATAGGGGTGGGCAGGGAGCAGAGCCCAGAGCTCCCCAAACAGGGTCCCAGGACACAGCATTCTCTCAGTGTTCATGGACCAAGGTGTTGATCCTCCAGGTGACCCCAGGGATGCCCAGCTGCCCCCAGGGACTCCTGCAGCATTTCCCTTCATTAACAGTTCATTAGCTGTGTTAACACCAGCTCTGCCTCAGCTGCTTAGGGAGCAAACAGTAAAATCAGAAAGCACAGGTCTGTACTTAAAACCTCATGGAAAACCAAGCACCTGTGTAGCACAGAAAGAGTTGAGGTGAAGAAGTTATTGGAATGAGGGAAGATGAGAAGGAGGAGCAGCTCACAGCAGATTTGTATGGAGCAGCATGGTGCCAGTACCTCAGCATGTCCCTCACGTACTTCCAAGGCCTTCAATCAATTTTAAAATCCCAGAAATGATCTCCTTCTTTCTCACTAAGCAGCAACTGTGTGAGCATTCTGAACAGAAGCAGCAATCAAACCTGAGAAATGGTCTCCTGCCTCAGTGCTTAATGCCAAAAGCCACCTGGATATCACCCACCAGCTCTGTCCCTCTTCATAAAGTCACTACCCTGACCCTGAACAGCTACTGAGAGAGTGTTTCACTTCGAGTTATTACTGCCTGGGTAAAGAAAGAACTATGAATATTGCTGACCAAAACTCTTACATCAAAACTAATTTTTTCCCCAAGACAGCACATCCATTTCTAATTAGAATCTCTGCAGAAAACTACTTTAGGTGAAGAGGGCCTGCATTTTACAGCAAAAAGCCATTGGTTCCTTTAAATTCTGAAATATAATTTAGGGGTTTATTTCATGTTTGGTTATTTTTGGGGTTTTTTTACACATAATTATATGAACACCACTATTATAAATTACACGCAGCTGTTTTGTTACGCACCAACTAGACCACACCTTGATCTGAAAGAAAATGCAGCTCAAAGTACTAAACAGTGGCTGCCTTTAGTTTTGCTACCAGCAAAACAACAAAATCAGGTGGAACAATCTCAGGCAGGATAATCGATTGCCTCTGTGCCTGTGTGAAAGCAGCACAACCCAGAATCAGCTCCTGCCCCCTCCAGGAGCTGCCATCCAACACCCAACACCCCAGCACTGCTCTCCCCTGGGATCACTCAGCTCCAGCACGGATTGCTGCTGGCATTGCTGACCTCTGCTCAGTGCTAGCTCCAGCAGGAGAAGGATGCTCCAGGCTCCACATCAGAGCTGTGGTTTCAGACACACATTTCCATTTCCTCTGGCTGTGAGTGCAGGTCTGGCTCCCCACACAACGTTGCATGACCCTGAATGAGGCCTCTCAGGTGGCTGACACAGCAGAAAGGTTTTGGTTTTTCCTCCAGGCTTCTAAAGAGACAAGAAGGATTTTCTTGTTCTACACACAGGTTACAGGCCCACAAACCTGGTGCTGTGACAGGGCAGTGCAAAAGGAGCTCTGAGTTTTTGGGTTATTCCCACTTTTATTTGAAGCCAGATTATAAGCAAACTAAGAAAAATACATCTAAATCAAAGGAAAATTAATAACCTCTAGAAGCAGAGACAGCCATGCTCAACCTTAGCTGAAACAAAAACTTCCAGGAGTGTATTGGAATCTCTTTGTAGAGGCAATCAAACAACTGAAAGCGGCACTTGGAAGATAAACTTTTTCCAAGCACCCAGTGAACCTGTTAAAGTGAGAGCACCCAGGCTGAAGCACCCTCTTGTTCCAAGAGCCTGATCTCTTCACCTGTGTTCAGCTTCCCCCGAAGACAGAAGAAAGCTCCATGAGCTTAATTTTAAAGGACAAGGGTGCAGCCTGGTCCCAGCTTCCCCAGGGGAGGTGCAGCCAATGGGAGTGCCTGTAACACCTGAGTATTTCCCAAAATTTGGGTCACAGGCTGCTTTCCCCCCAGGCAGTGGGTGCTGCTGGTCCCAGGCCAAAGCTATTTTGTGGGCACATTGCAGCACAGATGTGCCCTTCACTCTGCCCTTGGCGCAGGGCACCCTGGCAGGGGCGAGAATCAGCAGTGCTGGTGGCTTTGGGTGAGGGCAGCGTGGCCATGGGCCCCCTCCTCCACAGTGTCCACCCAAAAAAGAGCCCGCTGCCTTCTTCTGGGGGGAAGAAAGTGCACACAGTAAAGTTTGTCTCCTTTTTTACCATCTCCTGGCAATTTGGCCCCCATCCATGTAGCAGGCAGCAGATGACTCTGAGCTCTGTCCTGAGAGAGTTTTTGGACTTTGTCCAGCTCACCTCTGAAACCTGCTGTGCCTGAGGTCCTTTCCAGAAATTACCCACCTTCTGGAATCTGGAACTTCTCCAGATGTCCCCAGGCTAGAGGAGCTCAGCTCAGTCACCTTGGGGCCACAGAGGACCCTTCCCTCCTCCCACCCATGCCCAGCAGGGTGCAGGGTGCTTGGCAGGGATGTCCAGAGTGGCCACTGCCAATCCACCCTCCCCTCATGGTGTGGCAGGTTGGCTCTGGGGCACAAGCCAGCTTGGAAGAGTCTGTGGCTGGGTGCCTCCATCCTGGCCAGGTTTGGGGTCTCAGCACCACTCATCTGCCTGACCAGGCAATATTCCCACTTGCTGGCAGGAATTGCAGCATGCAGTTGGCTCTTTGGAGAAGGAATTCATTGGGTGTGTACAGGACTTGCCTCGCTCAGAGTTCAGGGAGAGCATTGTGGATTTCCAGTTCCCTCAAGTATTCCTGCACCCAGAAAGCCTTGACACCTCAGTCCTTCTTGGCTGTGACACCTTGTCCTTCTTGCATCCATGTCACAGCTGATGACACTGCCCCAACAGCAGCTCTCTGTCTCCTCAGATATGCCAAGGTGCACCATGGATGTGGCTCCTGCAGAGAAATTTCTCTCCTGGATAAATGCTCTGTGTCCTCCTGCTGCTGCCAGGAGCAAAGCCACGCTGTGCTCAGAGGAGCAGGATGGGTTATTTCTAAATCCAAGAGGGAAGGTGTCAACTCACAATTGTCCTTTGAGGTTAAGAGAGAGCACAAAGCATCTATAAATTGATGATCCATTCAGAGTACATTAAATAAATATCTGCCTATTAGTTCAGCTCCAAGAGCCTGAAGGCAAAATAGTTTTTCCTTGATAAACAACAATGAGCCAATATTTTAATGGCCAGGTCATCCTTGATTTGGGGATGAACCTCCAAGCATCATTCTTTAAGAACTGTTATTGTTGCACACTAGAAGAGAGCCCATTACAGTGCACATGCTCCATTAGCAGTGATTTATATGCACTGCCATGTTTGGTTTTTTTAAATTTTCATTTCCAATTCCTCTTCCTCTTCTGCATGGTTCATGTTCCTGGTCAGCCCCAGGTGCTCCCCAGGATGACATCAAATGCCCTCACAGCCCACACCAGCAGAACTAGCTGGTAGAGCTTTGGGGAAGCAATGGGTCAGCCTGGAGCAGCAGCAGCACGGGCTCATCCTGCTGTCACCGCATGGAGCCAGCAGCCTCATCAGGTTCTTCCCTTTGAGGACCAAGCAAATATTTAACAAGTTCCCCTTGCACTACACCACAGTTCATTATCCGGTCTCCTGAGCTCCTCCAGTCAGTAATATTCTCTAATTGATGTGATTTGGCACTTGGCCATGGAGTTAAATTGATTTGTAGGCCAGCAGGAGACAGCAGATGCCCTTTACACTTGAGGCTTTGTTTACTGCTGCTGCAAGGGGATGCCGTGGCACGAGATGCTTTTAGGGGTGCAGGAAGGGGCTGGCCCTTGGTGTCCCTGCTGGGTGAGTGCTTGGGGACCACTCCAGTGAGGAAATTCCCCTCCTTCCTTGACCCCAGGGATGCTGGGGCACAGGGTGAGAGAGAAACAGGGAACTCCCTTCTCTAAACCAGGGCAGGAGGCACAAGGGTGATCTTTTGACCATGACCTTGTGAGGGTTGCCCAGCACAGTCAGAATCTCTTTTTGGGGCAGGAGGAGCAGGGACATCCTGCCTGTGGCCTTCAGTTGTGTTGATTATCACATTTCCAAATTGCTTCATTGCAAATTATTTTAGGGCACAGTCATGTAACTCTTGCTCAGGAAGGTCTACAAGTTTTAACATCCATATGCAACTCGCCTTCAGGATTTCCCCTCCAGCATATTAACACTGTGGAAAAGGGAAGTCAGCATGCAATCTCAGCTCTTATCATCAGCCTAGTACTCTGAATATTTAAGCTTACTTGAAAGCCTCTTTTATAATTATGAAAAAAAAAAAAAACATTAATATTGTAGAAGAGTTAAGAATCTTGCTTTCCATTTCAATCATCTTATTCATATTCTGAGAATTTTAAGCTAGTGTTGAAATTCTTTTCTAATCACACCAGAGAGCCATATTCACCTTTAAGATATTTATTGATAATTTTAAAAAGTAAGATTCCAATCACTCATACAAAAAACAATAAACTTGAATGAAGCAGAATGAGCAGTAGAGGTGGGAGGAGGGCTCCTCCTTGTCACATTACTCCATCCTCATGGATTTGACAGGGCTGGAAGGATTTTTCCTGTGCACTGGCCAAATCCCACACGGAAGCCATTGCCCTGGCAGTAACCTAGGGACAGAAAACAACACACAGTTTGTTCTGTAAGGACAGCAGGAATTTGCCAGGAATAAAAGCGAATACAGGCATAAAGAGACCAAAACCAAGTGAAAACCTTTCAGATATGCAATGAGGGGTAAAAAAAGAACAGCTGAAACAGTTCAACTAGCCCAGGAATATGAGAACAAAAGAAGCACAAACTGTTAAACACAGCAATATGCAAGTTCAGTGAATTGATCAAAGAACAAACAAGATGTGCCAGCAATATTTCTGTTTTCAAACCTAACCTGCAGCACTATCAATCTACCTGGCAAACTGATTCACTGCCTGGCCCAGCCCTGTAATTAATCAAATAAATCTGAATTCTCTTTCTGCAGCATCAGGACTGCTCTTGGGATATCAGGATGCTGACAGCCAGAAAGGCAGTCATTAAAGCCCCTCAAACAGCAGGACCTACCCTTGCAGAAGCTGTTCCACTTGCTAAAGTCAAGTGGTTTAGTTCCATGAGAAATTCAGCATCTGACTCCAAGTTCTCATTAATCCTCTGTTACATAAGAGGGTGTGGAAGCTCTGCTGGCTGCTGCTGCTGCAGAGCTCAGGGGTGTGACAGCATCCTGTGACAGCACACCACGTCCCTCAGTGTGACCATGGGACAGCTCTGTCCCTCCCTGCTCCTGTGGGTGGAGGAGGTGACACTGGCACAGGGATGCTGAGCTCCCCTTGCTGCCCAGGGCCAGCAGCTGCTCCACAAACAGCCAAGCTGCAGGTAAAGCAGGGCAGGGGACACAGCCAGGGCCTCCTGGCCCAGCTGAGAAGTCAATGCTGGCAAGAACAGCTGAGGAGACCCTGCTGCAGCCTTCTGCTACAGCAGCTGGCCAAGGGAAGGACAGTGGCATATGCTGCATTTTAAGGACTGATTTCATAGTTAGAGATGGATTTGCCTGCATGTGATAAAAAACAGCTGCCTTCAAGAAGCCAAGGAGGAGCTCAACAGAATAGACCCCAATCCCCACCCTTAGCACAGATCAGTGGAAAACTCCCCTGAGGAAGAGACAGGGTGGGCTCAGGCTGCAGGGAGCCAAAGTCACTGCAGCACAGAGACCCTGCCAGCTCTAACCCACAGGGCAGCCCTCACAGCCAGGCTGAAATTAAGTTTTCCAAGGACAGTGGTGTCTCTAAGTGCTTGTGTCAAGCCACAGACACCATCCTGGTGTCTGTCAGGTAATCCTCATCCTTAAGCAGTCGTGGAGTAAGGCACTGTAAGGCTCAGCTCAGCTTCCATTTGACTCATTAGGCTTCATTGCCACCTTCCTTTGAGCTGCAGCTGATTTTTCCAGTCCACTTTGGTTATCCCTGCTGTCAGGCACAGTTTAGAGCAGCACCAAGGAGCAGCACACTGAACAAAGCGAGCCCTGTGCTGCCAGCAGCCCTGGGCTCTGTGTGCCAAGGAGCTACTGAAAGGTTTTTGCATGCAGCTGCCAGCACCACCAGGAGCCCTCCCCTGCCATGCTCCCTCCCTGAGACTTCTTGGGAGAAATATATTTCTTTCATTTTATGCATTAGGTCTCTGAAATAGGTCCCACATGGGGAGTAAGAATACAGAGTTGAAACAGGAAACCAGAAATGATGTGTTGAACACTTGGCAAGAGCTAATGGCAGAGCCTTGGGAGAGGATGGAATAGCAGCCCTGCCCCAAGGGTGCCTTAAGGCCCTGGACCAGCCATACATCACCAAATAAATAGGAGCAGCTCCCAAAGTGACAGCCCCAGCAGCCCCTGGCTCCTTGCAGTGCCCTGGTGTCCACAGCCACACACTGTGCTGCTGTGAAATGGCCCAGCAGATCAATCAGCATGCCACTGTCTCACCGCCCTCCGCAGCTCTGCAGCACTGCCATCTTTAAAGATTAAACACTTTCAGAACCCAAGGTATTTAATGAATTAGCACAGCTTGGGCACGAAGAGCTGGTGCCATTTGTCCTGAGCTGGCTCCCCATGCCAGCAGCTCCAAACAAAGGGGCTCCTTGCCAAAGGGGATGTGAGTGTGTAACTGCACAGGGGTGGTCATCACCCCTCACTGCGCCCTCATGTAGGGCTCCTGGCAGTTACTGGGGGGACACTGGGACTCTGGAGGGCAGTGTGGCACGTTGGATTGCTGGAGGAGTGTCCCTGGATATATGGGAGCCTGCAGAGAGCAGTGTCAGATGGCTCCATGCTGCACCATGGGCAGTCCTGGCTCTGGGGAGGCTGAAGGGTGTCACAGGCACTGGGGACTCCTCAGTTCATCACCTGTGGCTCTCTCTACATCTCAGCCTCCAGTTAGCTCAGCATCTTCCTCTGTCAAACTGGCAGCAGCTGACAGAAACACAATTTTCAAGGCTATTGCATGGGCTGCCAGGCAGGAGGCACTGGGGCTCTGGCTGCAGCACCACCTAAACCACTATGGAGTCATTGCCAGGAGACTGGAATACATACATTATTTTCTGGTGTGTGAGTTCATTTGGTTGGGGGTTTTTTTTGTTTTGTTTTTTTTTGCTTTGGTTTTGTTTTTTGTTTTGTTTTTGTTCTTGTTTTGGTTTTTTTTGGTGTTTTTTTTTTTGCTTTTGGGTTTTTTGTTTTGTTTTTGGGGTTTTTTTTGTTTTGGTTGGTTGGTTGGTTTTTTTTGTAATCATAAAAAAAAATTTATTTAATTTTTTTTTTTTTTTCCAGAAAAAAAGACATTCTAATTTTAAACTCTTTTGTCAAAAATCCCAGGAGTGTGGTTGGATGGCGCAGGTCCAGCTGTAGGCACACGGTGAGGCAGCTGCCTGGGCATTTGTCACATTTTCTCTGCCCTCAGTCACACCTGTGAAATCTTTTCCCATTGCTTGAGCCATTTGTTCCTGTGCATATATCTCTGGTCACATCAGCAGGATGGAGCTCAGAGCCAGGTGTGGCTCAGCTGGTGACACACAACATCCCACAGCACATTTCCTAAAATCCCAGTAGGTCACACAGCGAAGACATTGGAAGCTTGAAACAAAAGTTTCTCATGGCCGTTCTTGCCAAATAGTTGCCAGCCCAAAGCCACAAAGATGAGAGGAAAGGAAGAAATGAATTTGTTTTGCCTAGGCTTTGAGTTAAAAAGAAGTAGGAGTGGGATTTAGATCACAAAACACCATGGTAAGTTTTAATTCATGCAATCCTTAGATTATCAAGATGAAAATTAAACCATGTGTCAGCATGAAACAGCTCTCAAACAGAGAGAGCTCCCCCTTTTCAGAGGGGAGCTGGTCAGCTGCTCTAGAAGGCTCCATGCTGCTCCCCACATACTTGATTTGCAACACACTTCACTCAATATGCCTAGGTTACAAATGAAATATTATAAAAAATATTATGAAAAATAACATTTTTTAGCATTTGCCAAGCTCAGCTCCACATGCAAACTTGGCCTGTGGTGGAAACAATTAATCAACTGCTCCTAGTCCTGGGGTATTTTTACCCATAAAGGCAAACCTGCCTCCATCATCTTGGTGCTCACACAGTGGCATAGCAGGAGCACTAAGGATTTATCAAAGCAAAAAATCTAATCTAGAAAGCATTTATGGCAGGGAAATTTCCATCCAGCTGCTTTAGCCTCCTCCCAGGTAGGATGGAAACAGCTGTGCTTGCATGGCAGGTATGTAGAGAACAGCCCAGCTGCACACCTGCCTGTGCTGCTGGGACCAGCCCATGGAAATGTGTCCTTGCTGCAGAGTCAGAGCAGAGATCCAGCCCTTACCTGTCAGAATCACTTCATCTCCATCCTGCAGGAATTTACGAGACTGCCCACTGCCAAGAGGGATTTCTTTTGTTCCATTCCAGGACAGCTCCAGCATGGAGCCAAAGCTCTCTGGCTCCTGCAGCAAGAGTTCATAAACAAATAAACAATTTTTTAGTATCTTTCCTGCTGTTCAGCTTCTTGCTGCTGGGAGCAGACACACAAGTATATTCCCTCTACAGAACAGAGTTCTGCTGTTGATTTAATTCTTTGATACATTGGGTCTTTTTTGTGACTTTGCATTTTAATTTGTTGCTGGCTATTAGCAGTGATGCTTACATCTGTTTTGTGGTGTATTTAACATAGTGTTCAACCTGTTCAAGCAGTTTGGAAGAATGGAAACAAGTGGAGGAGACTTCTACAAATCCAATGCTTTTATGTAGTCACGTTTCAGATTTTTAATTACATTTTGTTCTTCAGAAGAGCAAAGCTGTTTGCGAGTCTTTAATGTCATTCTGCTGTATGATAATCTGAAGGTTCAAAAAGCACCTCAGAAGTGCTCAGAAGTGAAGTACAGGCATCCCAGCTTGCCAAAAACTTACCTGAGGTTGTCTTTGTGACAGCGTGTACAGGATTTGTGCTTGGTGATTCAGAAAGTGAGAGTTGCCCAGATATTTCAGCCACTGCCCAAATGGCAGCTCAGGGGGAATAACAGCTTGTGAAGCTGGCTCCAGCTTCACTGGAGAAACTCAAAGTTATACCCAGGCACTTTACATTCATTTCAGAAATAAAAAGCTGCATTTCATAGAGGGTAAATGTGTTGTGAGGATGCTTCCACACAGAAGTTAATTTGCATCTGTTGTAAAATAATTCTTAGGGAAAGAAGTACAGGAGAGATCAAAACCCCAAAACTCAATGACATAAAAAACCAGCCAAACAAAAATCCTACTCAAACCACTTCTCAGTGTGAATTTGGGGCCACCCAAGCAGCACCCCAGAGTGCCTGGGAAGGAACTGCAGATTGTTTGGAGGTGCTCAGATCAGGAAGGGCTCAGCCCCAAGCCCTGCTGGTTTTGAGTTGCTCCAGTGACTGTCACTGCTCCAACACTTACAGGTCCACTGATGGTGCCAGAGGCCAGGAGGTCTCCAGGTCTGAGGTTGCAGCCGTTGATGGAATGGTGAGCCAGCTGCTGTTTCATGGTCCAGTACATGTGCTGGAGGAAGGAGGAAGAGGAGCTAAAGCAAGGAAGCAGCAAAGGACATTCCCTGGTGTCCATTAGGCTGTGCAGTATGGAGTCATGGCCTGGCCTATGGCACTCATAAAACCCACACTACAACATGCAGTTGAGTCCCTCAACATTTTTTCTTATTTCAGCTGGATGTAATTTTTCCTTTTCTTCCTCTCTAAGACCAGTACTGCTGACCCAGGCTCCATGATTACACCCAGTATTTTAACAGCCTTGTAGAAAAATCTACTTATTACTGATTTGCTGACTACTGATTTACTGATTAAGGTAATTACTATGCAAAGAGCCAAATGTGAATATGAAATTGATTGAGAATTGCTGCAGCTGGCACATAAATCTCCTGGCTTCAATCAGTGGGTGGAGGGAGGCAGAGCCACTATGCTGCCCACAGAGGGGATGGGGCAGACCCAGGCTGGCAGCAGTGAGTGGCATCTAAATTAGAGCTGTGATAGCAGAGCTGCATTGCAAGAAGCAGTTCCTGTAGTTCTCTGTCCTCACAGCTCCCTGCCAAATGGGCACAGAGCTAAGGATGCTCTGAGCACCCCAAACCAAGCAGCAGGAAGAGCTGTCCCCTTCATCAAGCATTCAGGTGTTTCCACCTCACAGGGGGAACTATCTCTACCTTCCAATGGTGATCGTTCCCCCTGAGAGGTGGAAAAACCTGAACGTTTTTCATGTTTTTGAAAATTTCCCTTTGTCTCCTATGCAGACATTTAGATCTGATCTGCAGCTGCACTGGGACAGACTGCTCAGGGAAGTGGTGGATTCACCATCCCTGGAAGTGTTCAAAGGTGTGTGGATGAGAGGGACATGGTTTAGTCATGGGCTTGGCAGAGCTGGGTTTACATCTGGACTCAAAGGTCTTGGATGTCTTTTCCAACCTTAGTGATTCTGATTCTATTCTATGAGTCCAATGCAAAAAGCAGTGTTTGAAATTGCCTGGGCTGGAGCTGATGGCATCAGCAAGATTGCAAATAAACAAAAGATACTGGAGTCTTACCTTGAAATTGGATCTGCATATAGTAGCTGGTGAACTCATTCCTTCTCCTGCAGAAAATAAAGGATAAGAAAGAGAGAAGCAATTTGTTTGTGTTGGATGAATTATGTTGGAGTCTTTTTATTTTACAGATGGATGGAGACTTCTTTTATCACTGTAATCCCTAGTGAGAAACCAGTAATAACAGTTTCTATAGCTATGAAGACTGGGATTTCAAAGAAAACAAGTGTGTGGATTGCACTGGAGTAGCATCAAGCTGCCCATTTCCAACTCCCTGCTCTCCTGCAGGAGAAGCACCTGGACCTAGTGGTCAGCAGGGCCGTAAGGTGGGGCTGAGCTCATCTGGATCCCACATAAATCTGCTCATTCCATGCCCCCTGCCTGTGCAAGGAGAGCCCTCAGGGACCCTCCTCATGGGAGGCAGGGGGGCATTCCCTGCCTGGCACATTGCTGCACAGCCAGCAGGGAGCAGGAGCACTTCTGCCTCTTTCTCTGACAGAGGCAATCTGGGCAAAGCAGGAAAAGCAGGAGCACAGAGCTCAGAGCAAGGTACCTGAAAGCTGTGGTGGACCCACAATATTGAACTGGCAATTTCAGCTTTGCAAGCCACTCAGCTTTGCCATACCTTTAATAGCAACAAAGAGCTTGATGTCAAAAGTGTAGGGCTCTTTATCCTGAAGGTAGGGCAGCGGCTTAGGGTCCTAAAAGCACATAAAACACATCAGAGTCAAAACAGAGAGAAGCTAAAAACCCACAAGACATTCCAGTGAGAACTGGTGTACCCAGCCTGTGCTGCACAACCCACTCACCTCACCATTCTTACTGCTCAGGTTATCGCTTTGCTCGGTCTCATGCACACACTTTTAAGGATCTTTCTGAACAGACATGATATCCATATAATCCAATTCCTTTTTCTGCTCAAGGCTGGCAAAAGCCATGCCCATCATTTCAGTGTGGATGTTAATCCTGCACAAAAAGAGTGCCAGCACACTTTGCTCTGTGCATACACAGAGAAGATGGTGAGCCCTCTGCAAGACTTTGCTATCTTTTCCAGTTCTAACCACTTACATAATGTGGACAACTGGAATTGCTTGAACAAAGTATTCTGGCTTTACTCCACCCTCTCACCACCACTTACTGGATGCTAAGTGCTACCAAAGACCCAGAAGAAGCTCTCAGTTTATATTCCAACTGTTTTAAAGATGATTTTTCTGCCCTGCTCAAGCAGGATGTGCACGGGCCAGAGCCATCAATGAGCACTTGAACTCAGAGGGCCCTGGCTGCCTTCATCTGCTCAGAAGCAGATCCACAAATGTAAATTCCCTGGAGACAATCTTTGGCATGGATGCATCTCAGAGACTTCTACTGATGGGACATTCCAGCTCTGCTGACACTTTCCTAGCACTGCTTTTCCTTTATTTCAAGCTTTTCTCTTGCTGACCTGGACAGGGTTTGGCAGCACAAATGGCATGAGAGCTTCCATGGTGACAACCCACGGAGAGATGGTTGTGCCAAGGCTTTTGCTCAGGAAAGGACCCAGAGGAACATATTCCCACTTCTGGATGTCACGGGCTGGGAAGAGAGCATTCAAAGCCATGCAGTTAAACACATCCATCAGACCCATGAAAGAGCAACATGAATTGAAATTGCTATCCCCGGCCTTTTCTAGCTGTTGTGCCCAAATCCTAATTTAAATCCATCCATTTTCAACCCAATTTTACTAGATCATCTAGATTAGGATGATAAGTCAGTAGTAAGTAAAACAAAACAGATCATCCCCATATAACCAGTATTTTTACCCCCACTAATTACTTCTTTTATACCCGGCTAATGCTCTTTGCCAGCCATGGGGAGAATCTCAACAAATTAAATCTTTGCAGAGACTGAGGGATTTGTGATTTCCAAATCCTTTTCCTGACACTGAAATCAATCACCATCCTTGGTATCAGCATTCCTACAAGTCCTCCATCCCTACCCAGAAGAAACTAGACTGATATTAGCTCATTCATAAGTAAATAAATCTTCATTAGGCAGCAATTTCTGGTTCTACTAATTGATCAAAGATGGATTGATACAGATGCTGAAAAACACATTTTCATCCCTTTCAGTGGTTTCAGTGATCAGCATTCTGCGACTAAGTGATTTATGCTCTCCAGGGTTTCCCGTGGAGCTGGACCCCCCTCTCCAGGCAGATTCCCGCAGTTACCGCTCCAGTCGTTCATCAGCACCATCCCAAAGATGTGCTCCTGGGCTCTGCTGATGGGAATGGGCTCCCCAAACTTGTTTCCAGGACCTACAAAGAATGCCTGAAATCAAAAAGCAACGTGTTGATTGTGGTTTTCGAGTTAAAAATCTTTACTGCACAGGGAGTTACAGACAGCAGCAGCAGAGGGTGGACAGGATGAGCTTTGCACCATCTCCCATACACATTTGGACAAAACCCATGGCCTGCCCCTCTTTTCTTCCCCTCCATGAAGCTGGCAGGCTTGAATTACTTAAGAGCTCTGTGTTGCTAGGAGACAGGCATTAAACAAGGGCACGATGTTGTCAAAATGCAGGAGGAGAAATGGCCCCTCCTTATTCAGTCCGGATGCAGAACAGGTTTGCCCTCTGAAGGGACTGCTGCTGCAGACAGTGGGCAGGAAGGAGTTTAAAGGCATCCAAGGGGATACTGAACGTGGCTGGAGCCTGATGAGACTGTGAGGAAGAACAGGCAGGAGGAGAAATGTGCCCACTCAGTAAAGCAGGCATGGACTGGGTACTCATTCCCTTAGGAACCCACAGCCTGCACATGCAGAGGATTTTATAGGGAACTTCATTGTCTCTTTCTGTCTATATGGAAGTTTTTCCTTCTGTTCTTGCGGCAGCCAGCAGTGCTGGCTGGAAAGTAGAGCTATGGCAGCACCACAGGAACCCCATCCTATGGGACTGCATCTCCCCTTACAGCACTGATTGGCAGAGCACACACCATTAAAGACTTTCACTACATTTTTATAACCACTTCCATCAATACTACACTTCTTCCATTACTTTTTTTTTATTTTTTAAGGGAAAAGATTGTGAATAAAACATACAAAAATTATATAAGCCATGAAAATGATATAAATCTTAATACAATCCTATGAAACCCTCCCTTCTGGACCACACTAAGCCACAGCATGATGTGCCTTCCCACTGTGTTTTTTTACAATACCCACAGCACAGGTTTTAACTTTCCAGGCAGGAGAATCACGAGTTAGAATCCCACTGCCAAGAACTCAGGGTTTCCTCTGCTCTAGCACAAGGTGCAGACAGCCTGGACTTCCCAAACCCCAGTGTCCATTGACAGATCCTGGCTGCAGTGTCAGGTAACTGCTGAGCAGGAAACAGGCTGTGGTGGCTGATGGAAAGAGCTCTGCTGCCTGGCTGCACCACTGCTGCTCAGCTCTGGCCCGGTGAGCTTTTCCCAGCCTGAGAGCTGTGTGAGCAAATCTCCCGGTGAGCTAAGGCATCCTGCTCCTCACCCAAAGCAAAGGTTTGTTCCACAGAAATCTTTACTGCCTGCAGCACAGATAGCTCAGAGACAAAAACAGGAATGGACCTTATGGGACATTCATTTTAGAAGAAGCTAAACCCACCCTTTATTCCCTGTTTCTATTTAAATATTTTTCAAGTCACAAGGAGAAAAAAACCTCTCACCATTTCTAACTCGATATCCAGACGTTTACAAGCACCAAACACTGGAGGTTTATCTGTGGGTAGAAAAAAAAAGAACATTTTACATCAGGGAGGCAGCTAGGAAAATAGAAGTAATGGTCAGAAGAAACAGCAGCTGGTGCTGCTTGGCATGGAACATAAGCTGGACTTAAGCCAGGGCTTTCTCTTGCCCTGACCCCCGCTCAACTTTAGGCAAGGCCTCCCAGACCCTGCCACTCCACTTCTCTGTGATGTGGAGCAAAATTAAAGGATTAAAGAACTAAGAATCCCCATTGCAATGGTCCCAGAGACTCACCATTGTCAGGTTTTGTCTGTCCCACAGGTCTCCGGATGGGCGTCCCAGACACCACCACAGACGAAGCCCGGCCGTGATAGCCCACAGGTAAGTGCAGCCTTGAGGAAGAGACCACAGAGCCCGGCTCAGCTGTGTGCCAGAGCACATTTGGGGTGGAAGCACCACGGGAGTGTGAGGTACAAGGAGAAGGAGCTCTGTATCCATGGGCACAGACCTCAGCCCCTTACTATGATGTAAGGATGGAAATGAAATACAATCCAAAGCCACATTGCAGTCCTAATGCACTTCTGTGCCACTGCTCCAATTAATTCCCTGGATCTTAAATTCTGCTTTCTTGTCACTTAGCAAAACCTAATTTTCTAGGTATATTTGTCTTTGAACTGGGGTGGGGGCTGCACAGTAACTGTGGCCACTGCAATGAAGGGCAGGGCAGATTCAGCTTAGGCTGGGACACGTGGAGTTTGGTTCTGGTATTGAACTCTGCTATGAAGTCAAGCCAGTGTGATCCTGAAAAACCACTCAGACCTTTAAAACATCGTGTATATGTGCAGGTAAGCCTGCGAAACAATGCTGCACTAGAGATTAATCCAAGCCACCCACCAGTTCGGCATCAGAGCGTTCTCCTTCCCCCTGAACATGATCCCAACGTTTGTGGCATGTTGGCGTGAGGAATAGAAGTCGGTGTAATCTCCTGCACGAGGAAAAAGCCATAAAATAGGGATCAGTGGCAGCAAAGTCCCTCATTTGCGGGGGCTAAAGCACATCATACACTGCTGGCAAAGAAAAGAGCAGGGGAGGAGACAGCTCGGGGGATGTCACTAATAGCATAAAGGGGTGATTAACAGTTCACCTATAAATTATGCAGACAGAAATGGCTTTTCTTTTTGTTTTTTTTAAGAAGAGAAGAGGAGGGAAAACGCAGGGCATGGAGCAGCAGCCCCTTTTCTAGAGAAGGCAATTAATGCTTTTCCTCCTAGCCGGCGGTACTCGGGCGATACTCAGGACATCTGCTGCCCTCTGCTGCCATCCCTGCACACAGCTCCCACCCTCCCAGCAGCCAGGGCAAAGCAAAGCACAGCCTGGCAGGCTGGGCTCTGCCATCCCTGCACACAGCTCCCACCCTCCCAGCAGCCAGGGCAAAGCAAAGCACAACCTGGCAGGCTGGGCTCTGCCATCCCTGCACACAGCTCCCACCCTCCCAGCAGCCAGGGCAAAGCACAGCCTGGCAGGCTGGGCTGGAGTTCTGCGAGTTGGTGAGCTCATCAGAAACCCAGCAGCTCCGGGAGGATGCAGCAGTAATTCATCCCCAGGCACTCAGGAGAAGCAGCAGCCACACGGGACAGAGCTGCTGTGGAATCCTAAATGCCTTGTGTCTGTGTGTGTGACACAGCTCGGTCACACCAGGGCACTGCTCTGCTCCCAGCACTCACGGGAGCCAGGAGCCAGCAATCTTCTGGCAGGACATGTTCAACCTGAAACTATTTTTAAGAAGGTGTCACACCTATGGGAACTCCTCCTGGCTCCTCTGGGACAGGCTAGACTTTGTCCCAAACCAGGGCTGTGCCCCAGAAAGCAGAAGCCAACTCTGAACAGAGCTTGGATGGAAAATCCAAGGGGATTCACATCCCTGATCCTGGGAAGGTCCTGCCCTCAAGTGACTTTGATCAAGTTGGTTTGAGTCCCAATACAAACTCTTCTAAAAACAGGAAATGCTCATGTACCTATATGAATGTTGTAACCCCAAAGCAGTCCATGCCTCATGAGAGTGGAGGCAAGATCTGGAATGTGGAGTAATAGTTTGGGAGTGGAAACTCATCCTTGTTCACGAGGCTGTGCTGGAGTATCTGCCTTGGAAACTTTGCAACACCTGAATTATTTTCTGACGGCAAAATGGGAAATTGTTGGAAACTGAACAAGTGTTCCTTTCCTGGCTCTAGTCACAAAGGCCTTTGGTGATGGCAATCTGATGACAGGAGTTATGTACCACCAGACACCCCTGATTTAGTGGAAATGGCATCAAGGAGTGTTCTGGCTGCTCTTGAGCTTCCCCAGGCTCTTATTCTTGTGCCACAGACAGCACCTACCTTTCATTATGTGCAGTAATCTACTTCAGGCTGCTGCAAACAGCATTCCCTGTCACAGCTATGATGTGTCTGTCTGAGGAAGCTGGCAATAAAGCAGCAGCTCCGTGTGGAGCACAGGGCAGTGCTGAGGAGCCCCTGGCTGCGGGGCACTCACCGATGTGTGCGGGCAGGTGCATCGTCGCAGCAGCTTGAGGTACAAACGCTCTGAAACGATAAAGGATGCCTTCAGAGCTTGGAAAACTTGCAGCTCCCACCTGTAAGAAGCATGGAAGAAGCTGGCCTGCTCTCCCAGCTCCTTCCTTAATTTAGTTTGCAAAGCCTTGCAGAAAAAAACCCTGGCAGAAAAGCTGACCGCACAGGGTGCTGTTAGCGGGATGCTGCACCAAAAGGAGCAACTGCCAGAGTATGAGTGGGGAGGGGACATCCCTGGGGCTGACACAGAGCCCCCAGTGCCCATGGCCAGGACACCACTGCCTCTGCTGCATGGGAAGGACGAGTTCATGGCATGTGGCTCCTGGGTGTCTGATGTGAACTGCTGGCCCTGTTCAGGGAAGATCCACGTGGCAAGCAGCAGCTCAACCCCTCTCCTGCTCCTGAGAGCCTAAATCCTCCCAGTGCCCCTGGCAGGACAGGGAGGAACAGCTCCTGCCCACTGCCAGGGCAGGCACTTGTGGTGTTTAAAGCATCACTGTGGACAAAGGAGAGGTGTGGGATAAATGGACACAAAGAACAGAGCACTGTCCTCCCCTCCTGCCCCTACACCACTGCACAGCCCCAGATCTGAAGCCAATTTGTGACCACATACTCAGTTTTAGCAAAGTCTAAAGAGTGGTTGCTGAAGACAAACTGGGGGGAGGGGGGTCTCCCCATGCCAGGTGTGACAGGCAGGGAGGGAGGGAGGCACTGGGGGACTGACAGGGGTGGAGACCCTCGGAGCTGTGTCCCCATGGAAGGCCATGGTGTAGGGGCCATGGTGAGAGCACCAGCCCAGGCCTGTCCAAGCATCCCCACTCAGCCCCCGGACACACCCCAGGGCAGAGCTGGCTGCTCCCAGGTGGAGGGTGACACCCTGGATCTGTGGGCAGTCACAGGATCAATCAGAGATTAATCTTTACGTAATTAAGAGAGGAAACACTCAGTGTGCACAAACCCCAGTTAATTCCTATGTAGGAGGCAGCTGGCCACGTCAGACTTGGTTTTGGTGTCCTGTCACTCAGGTGACACCTCACTGTGCCTGCAGCCACCCCCTGCTCCCTCACCTTCTCCTCAGCTCCGTGTTGTCTCTCAGCGTGGGCTCTCCAGCCGACAGCAGCTTTTGGAGGAAAGCCCTGGCCTCGCTCCATGCCGGCCGGCCCAGCCCCATGAAGGCGTTCAGGGTGGGCTGGCAGTGACACAGGCATGGGGACAAGGAGAAGACCACAGTTTGGTTATCCTTCACAGGCAGGAAGATGTCCACACTCTCATCCTGCTGTTGGATGCTCATGGCCAGGGTTATGTGGCCGTGGCTGCCCACACCCCCATCCACACCCCACAAGTCCCCTGCAGCAGGACCTGCTGCATGTTTGCTTCACCCCATCCTGACACACCACTGCAGGCCCTGTGGCTTTGATATCTCAACCAGCTGTAGACAGAGGTGGTTTGTATTTACCTTTATCCTTAACACAACCTCCCTGTCATTAATATCCCATTCATGGAGTGCTGAAGGCACAAGCAGGAGTGAATTAACACTTAGGCTTGGTGTCAGACACCTGCACTGCCAAAGGCTGATGACACTTTCCTGGAAAATGACCTTTGGACCCCCAATGTCCCTGCTCTCCTTCCTATCACACCTGTGATGGTTTTTGCTTACCAGAACCTGCCTGACAACCTATTTCCAGTTCACATTCATTATCTCACCACAAGTTGCTAAAGTGCCTTATGGAAGATTTTTAAATGTGTGTGGAAATTAAAAGAGACTGATAAATACCTGGTCAAAGACATGCTGATGTTTGGCAAGAGCTGGTCCATTGAAAAGATGTTTAATGACGCTGAGATCCAAAATCTGGTCTCCAATTGCTACCCCAAGCCTGTGCCGAGGCTGCAAAGCAGCAAGAGGAGGAGGGAAGAGAAGATGAGTTTATGCTTGTTCCCAAAACTGACCCAAAGAGTGTACAGGGGAAGACAGTGACCACAGAGAGTTTAACCCTCCAGGACAAAGGTCTGGTACCTCAATGGACCATCAAGAGCCAGTCTGAGTTTGGCTGCTGAAAAAAGTTAAGCTCTGTGGGCAAAGCCTCACTGCAGACTCCCTGATGGGTGGGAAAGAGCCTCATCCCCACCTCTTGGGGAAAAGATAGTGCAACAAGCAGAGGTTTCTTTCCCCAAAAAGAGGCTGATTTGCTCATTAATACCCCTTGTTAATGACAAGCATTGCAGAATAAGCCCATACAGCTGGAATATGCTGCGAAGTAGGAAAACACTACTGCACCTTCCACAAGAGGGAACAGAAGCACAGAGAGGCCATGGGCAGGATGGATCTCATCCCTGTGGGTATGCTGCTGGAGAAACAGGAGTTTCTGCCCCCCAGCTCCTCCCCAGAGGACTGGGGGTGCTCTGGACTGCCCTGGGGATAGCAGGAGGCACATAATGAGGAGCACATCATGCTCAGGCACATCATTTCTGTGCCATGCCTGCCCTGCATCACCCATCCTCACACCACAGCAGCAGCTCAGGACCTGCTGGATCCTCACTGCAGGGACAGCATCCCACACACGGGGAAATGTGACAGATGCAGCCCAGGAGACAAAGCTCCTGTTCATGCCCCAGGCGCGTGCGGAGCCGGCGGTGACAGCAGCACCACGGCAGCTGCACGGGGCAAAAACACACCACAGCCCTCAGTATTTGTGTCTTCAGGCAAATGGACACAAACTATTACAGCCACTCTGAAAAGCAGCTCACCAAAATAACCATCTTCAGACATCCATGCTATTAAACCTATTTTTCAACCTTTAATTTCCAAACAGGATTCCAAATGTGGTAGTAAGTATTTATTCAGCATTCCTGCATGAAAAAAAACCTAAAGGTCATGTCAGGTTAATTTGTAACTGGTATAGTCAGGAATGAGACCAATTGTTTCAGCCTAAAATCATTAAAACATTCAGCTACTATCAGAACATTATTCTCCTAAATAATATCTGTAAGTCTTGCCTGTCATTTCACAGGGTTTGAGTGAAGACATTTTTTTCTGAGAACAGTTACTGAGGAAGGCAGAAAAATAATCCAAACTTGCTGGATAACAGCATGCACATCTAGGAATAGATTAAGAGCACCATCTCATTTTATCTTTAGAAAATACCACATTAGAAAACACAATCTTCTGCTTCAATTTTTTTTAAACCTACATGGATAGCTAGCAGACACCAGGAGATAATCATAAAGTTTCCATAAGCAATGACAAATAAATTCTCCACTTTTTCCTTCTGAAAAGCAGCTCTTGGCTTGTTTCCCTTTCTCCAGGACACATCTCTGGAGCTCCATCCCATCAGGCTCAGAGGTGTGAGGTTCAGCCTAGCTGGGCTCAGTTCTTGTGAAAATTGGGAATTGGGAGCTACCTCCTTGGCAGAAAGGTTGAGCCACATTTTCTTATGTGATCATCACAAAACTGGCTCAACTTGCAGGCTTCAGCCCCAGCTTTAAACAAGACACAAGTGCACACATTTAATGTAGCACTGCATAAACATACACCCAACAGAACGCAACAGGTCAGCTGCAAAAACAGGTAAAACACACATCTGGTGCCCTGGTTTAATGCTTTGGCATTAACCAACAAAACACCAACAAACTCCCCAAGAGCACCAGTTAATGGGGCTTCTTAAGGGTGATGGTGTGATTACAGTCACAAAGAAAATGGAAGGCTGAGTTAAAAACAAAAAAGTTGAGTGCGAAATGTGCTGTGCCTCCACATAGGGAGTGGGTCAAACACAGATTTAATGACGTCACAAAAATTATCAAAACTACTAAAAATTATCAGAACTACTGTACTATTAGCCAAAGTACTTCTCATCAGTATTAATACTTGTGGTTTCTTTTGTGCAGTTTCACAGAAGTTGTAATCAAAATAACCACACTAAGGAAACAGACAATGTAGCAGATACAGCTTTGTCATCAGGTCAGGAAGCCCATGAGTGTCTCAGGCTGGGAAGTTTTCCTTTATCCCACATTGCGGGAAAATTCTGCTGTGTCATAGCCCTGGAACAATTATAACAGCCCAAGAACAAAGTTTGCTGTTACTCACCTCTTCCTTCGTGGAGAAAACCCCATAGGGGAGGTTTTGGAGAGGAAAATCCGAGTCCTTGTCTACTTGGATGAAAGACATGCTGAGCCCAGAGCAGTCCCTGCTCACACACAGCTCCCACCTCCCAGGTGCTACGTGCCTGTGCCTTCCACGGAGGAAGAGCCTCTGCAGGTAGTGTAACCCAGAGCAGAGGAGCATCAAATCCCACCCTCCCTCCTCAGACAAACCAATCGCTGTTCCCTCACCATCCCACCCCTCTGCCTGGTCCCTGCACTGGTTAATCAGTGCCAGGGGTTTGCCTGAGTCAGCAGCTGCCACTTGTTCCCAGCCAGGCACTGACCCTGGGTCACTGAAATGGGGTCTCCCTGCTCACTGCTACCTTTCCTGGAGGTGTTGAAAAGATCTGGCACTTAATTTAGGGGTGGACTTGATGTTCTTAGAAATCGTTTCCAACCTTATCACTTCCATGATTTTACAAACCCTCAAATGAAGCTGAAGCCTTCCTGTAACAGGTAACTCACTGTGAGTGAAGGATCCAGCAGCTCTAGGAGCAGAGGTAACTGCCCTGGTTCAACTTTGCAGGGGTCATTTATGTGCCAGTGCCCTGGTGAAATGGTTATTTCCACACTGAATCCCCCACCAGAAGCTCAGCAGCCTGAGTTGCACAATTCACACCTGAAACTGCACCTTCTGTGGTTTTTATTTTGCAATGCTGCTGCAACTCGTCAAGTTCTTCTATTTTCTCCAGCTAGTTCCACCATCTTAAAACCAGAGACATATGTGCAGTCAGCCATAAAGAACAGGGAGGCTGGTGCTTCTGCTCCCAGTCCCAGCCTTCTCGCACCTGCAGGAGAAAATTCACTCATGGTCAGAAGCAGAAACCAATGAGGGAACATCCTTGAAATCACTAAACAGCAAAGACCACATCTTTCCAATAAAAACAGGAAGACACTTGTGACTGCCAAGCCAAAGAACTGGTTTGCTGCTCAACCTTTTTTTTTTTTTTTTTTTTGGCAGAGGAGTCATTAGAAGAAACGTAGCAAATGGTACAGGCAGAGACTCAGTGCAAGATGATTTAACAGTATCAGCTGTGACAGCTGCTCACTCTCTGAGACACAAGCTCACAAGGTGCTGTTAGAAAAAGGGTCTTACTTAAACATCACAATGCTTAGCTTGTGGAAGATTTCCTGTCAACTTTCCCAACTGTTGGAAATGTTTTAAAAACAGTGAAGATGTTTCGTGGACAGATCATAGGATCTGGGCTATAGAACCTGCTTACTCCAGAACTGAAACAAAACCACACTGAAAACCTGTTCCAATACAGAGTTCAACATGAGGAGACAGATCTACTCGAGCATTTATTAGTGCTGTGAATGTGCTGGTGTTAATTAAAATGTTAAAATGCTAACCTCAAGCTGATGACTCAAAATACAGATTGAAGTGCAGATCAACCACCAGGATAACGCAGGGCCACTGCCAAAGCAAACAAACATGACGCACAATTCTCAGGTGTTACAGAAAGGTGGACATCCAGTCTAACTGTAAGCTTATACAACAGGACCATTAACTCCTTCAATATTAACTGAGCCCCCTGCACAAGCCAGACCAAAGGAGGTTTATTGGATAGCTTGGAGGATAGGTGTGGAAGCAGAACTCCCACTGTGGTTCTGCCCCACCGTAGGCACTGCCAAGTGAGGATCCTGTGTCATCAAGAGCCAGAGGAGCCGTTGCTTCATAAGTGGTGGTGGAAAGGGAAGGATGTGAACACTTTTCTTGTATCTTTTCCTCTTTCAGGCACCAGAAAACACAAACATAACATGTTTTCCCTCACCCTGTGACATCAATGGTGTCTCTCTGCCTGGCCCTGAAGTATCACTGTCAGGTGAAAGGCAGATTGGTCAGGAGGGAACATAGGAGAGAGAAAAGGACATGCTTAGGAAAAGAGACACCAGAAAGAAGGAAGAATCAAAGTGAGAAGGATCAGAGAATAGGGAAGTAGCAGCAAAGAGGAAAGCAAACAGAAACACCCACCAAAGGTGACACTGCTGCTCTTCCATGCTCTGTGCTGTGTAAGAGGAAGTTTGGCAAATGCTTTGAGGAAATACAGGATCTCTGACCCGTGATAAGGCAGACCATTACTGAAACTTGCCAGTAAGTTATTTATTCCTTCCTTCCTTCACTATAAACTCCATGTGTGTCATAGATTGTGGTTAGGCCATTTCTGCAAGCACAAGCTACTTCATTTATTATTCTGTCTTGCAGATTACTTTCTGCAACAACCAGAGAAAGCTCCTTCTGCTGCACAGTTTATATTCTAAATGTAATGCTTTATCTACTAATTGCCAGCCATAGCTTTTAAAGAGCATTCAGAATTTTAAAGGATGGGACCAGCTTTGATTAAAAATTTAATGTTTTAAATAAAGCTGCGCAATCACATTTGTTTCACAAATACTCCAAAGCAGCAGCAAGTCACCCAGTGAGATTTCAACTGCAGATCAGGACCATCTGGAGAGGAGCTGGTGCTACTTTATTAGTGTACTGCTAGATTTGGTGACAAGCAGCACTGGCTGAAGTTTCCATGGCACTACATAAACCACCTTTAAACTATGGAGGTGACCTAGGTAAAGGCACAGACTTTATCTCAGAGCACACAGCCTTGAAGAAACACACTGAGCACCCTCAAGGCAAGAAAAGCACAATTCCTCCAACAGTGCCATCTGTCAGGAAGCAGATCCTAAGCACCATCTCCTAGAATCACACATGACTCCACAGCCTACTCATGGCCAAATGAGTTTTACCTTTAGGTCTGGCCCAGCTTAAGTACACTGTCACAATGTCACAAATGCCCCAAACTCCTGCACGAGAGATGTGCTGCACAGGAAGCATGGAAAGCTCCCTGGGCAGAGTAAACACACAAAGTCTGGAAACTGCAGTGTCTCTGGAAATTACAGGTGCAAAGATGAAAAAAAAAGCTATCAATTTGGCTGGCATTGAGATACATGTGGTAGCCACGAATAAAAACACTTTAAGTAAAGGAACCACCAATGGAAGATCCCCATTAAAACAAAGCAAGAGAAATCCAACTTACATATGCCAGTTACAGCCACAGGGGCTCAGATTTTTTAAAATTTTATTTAATCAAAGTTAAGACGTGGATAAACATAAATACAGCACAGGTACTTCAGATCATTCTTCATATTTGTGTACAGACAAACTGATGGATGTAATCCCAATGAAAACTGCAGTCAATGAAGTGCATACAGCCTTCCCCCCACACACACAAAACAAACCCCAATTAAAAAAAAAAAAAGAAAACAACAAAAAACCCCACACAATCTCAGCACACACTCTCATTACAAATGATTCATACATAAATAGGTAGAGGGTGCAAACAAGCTAATATGCGAACATGTATAACCTCTCGTTAATGGGAAAAAAAAACCAGAAGCAGCCATAATGATTAAAATACATTCAGTTACTGATAACTAGTTGTGCCATACAAGGCATATCAATAAAAAAAAGGAAATTGTGCTGCAGAGAAAAGCTATATACAACAAGAAAATAAACTGCAAAGTTAACGCATGCATGTTTTATCCTGGAAAAGCACAGCCCTCCAATGTTTTCTCCATGTTTGTTATAAAAGCCCTCTGCACTCAACTAAAATTAAAATGATCTTAAAGGATAATACTTGTAAAGTTTACTTAAGTCTTCAGCCACAGAAAACTGCAATGAAAATAATGTTCAGAGTCATTTTCAAAACAAAAAAAAAAAAAACCAAAAACAAAATCTATTCATCTGATGACATGCATGATTAAAAGGTCTAGGCAAGATACACTGCTCTACGTTCCTGATGACTAAGGAAAAAAGCTCAAGTCAATTTAATCTGCAGATGGTCAGAAGATTTTTGTATTCCAGCAGAAGCAGCAGTTCAGATCTTCTGGATCTTTTCCCCAACAACTACAGGATTCTCTTTTCTGATTTTCTCAGCAGCATCAGCTTTGTAATTATAAGAGCAACTGTGTACATCTGAGTAACGGTGCATTCCACAGTAAACGTTCCCACACCGGCATTCAAACCCTGTGGACAGAAACAGCAGCTTAGACATTTCAACATTCTTAATTACACCAGTTTGCTTTAAATCCTGAATGGGTTCACTCACTAGCAATAAATCTCAGTCACCAGTGTCAATCAATCAGCGAAAGAGCCTCTGCTGCAGAAAGCATAAGAATCACAAGTAATATATTTTTAAGTGATTAAAGCAAGCAAGATTTGACTCGATTATTCCTTCTTTTTGCATGACACTCTCTAGAGAACTCCTGCTCTTTTGCTATGTTTATGAATCTTCACCCTCCAGAACTCAGCCCTTTCACTGGACCACTGCAAAGCTGGCTAGTGAATGGCAGCAATCATCCAATTCCTTAGCTCAGCAGACTTCCAAAAGGAAGTACTTGGAATTATAAACTTCACTTAAGAAAGGAGGCTGAAAACCAAAATGACAGATGAGTGACTAATCTAGTAAGAGTCAGCTGAAAGCACCTTGGACTGTTATTTCAAATCAGTATCAAATGCCCATGCCCCATTTTCCCTTTAAGATAACATTTCAAAGGGCCAAAGCCTAAACAAGCCTAAGGAAACTGAAATCAGTATTTCTTACCAGTCAGTCCAACCTTCTTCCTGCACATGAAACAACGATTCTTTTTCTGTTTTGGTTTGTCAAGCGACTTGTCCTGTTCTTCAGGTGTAGGCTCTGCATTCTCTGACACTGAAGCTGACATTAAAAATGTTAATAAGAACAGTGGAGAAAAAAGACTGTCTCTTCCCTTTTAAGTCCTACAATAATCTAAAGCCCATGTTGTACATTTGGCCATTTTGCTATAGCTTGCATGTCTGAAGTGCACTGGTCTCTCCACAGCAGCTGAAACTCCCTCCTTCTAGAACTTCAATATAATTTAAGAACTCACAAAATGCTTAAAAATACCACAACAACAACCAAAACAATAAACATTAAGTTTAACAGCAAGATTCAGCACTATCAGATCCTGGAAGAAAATCCAACAGCCAAGTGTTCTCCCCAGAGTGTTACTCTCCCAGTTCCCAAAATCTGCTTGCAAGAAGCACTCTACGTAACAGGATCAGTGGAGCCAAACACCCTCTTTCAAATCCTGAATCAACATTATTTTTGCTGAAGACTGCAACATGGAGGCCACACAAAACAATCAGAACAATCTCTACCACTGTGATGCTGCTCTTGCACACCTGGAAAAAGCCTAAATAGGACATAGTTACTACCTGGGGTGAGAAACATCAGCTCAAGAGACCCAGACTTACAGAGTGCAACTACACTGCCCTGGAACCCAGAAGAAAAAATATAAAAACCTAATTTTAAATATATTTCTCCTAAGACATCTTTCAACCTACTTTAGCACTCTCTCACATCTAAAAGAAACAGGTTATAGGTTGTGTGGGAGAGTATGAACAAGTAATAGTAGTATTTGCCTGAGTCAGGTAAAAATAGAAGTTGGCTACTTTTCCTCAAGTATTTGCACATTCCTTACATTACAAAACAGAAATAGAAACAAAAAAACCCTCCAACTTCATTTCAAGAAGGGCAAAGAGCCAACCTCTGCCTACCAAACATAGCTAGACCACAGCAGGACAAGTCTCTAGTGAGTAAGACACACAGAAGTTGGGAGTATTTGCAGAAATGAACAAAAGCAAGCTCCAGCTGGGAGGAGGGAGGATGGAAGCAGAGCTAGAACCAATGCTGTAAGGAAAGGAATACAACAGCAAGCTCAGACATTTGTCAGGGAAGAAGCTGCAGGCATCTCTGTGCAGCTGGACTTTTGTTTGTCAGAGACTGTCAGATGCAGTTCTGTGCTAGCTCTTCACCAGCTGACAGCTCTTCTGCATGACAAATCCAGTGGGGTTTTTCATGTGCTGCTATTCTGAGCTTTTTTCTTAATTCCTTTTTTTTTTTTTTTAAAGGAAAGGGCACTCATCACTTTTTCTATGTATCAAAACACTGTACTAAGCAACATCAATGGATAGCACGATACCTGATCACCAGCAAAGACTTTGCCTGAGGGGACAGTGTATTCCACAGGTTAATCTAGCAAAGATACTATTATACATGGTCTATTAAATCCTTCAAAGTCACCATCTATGTTACAAGCAGAGCTTCGCCTTGTCCTGAAACATAGTTGGCATAGTTTGTAACACATAGTTGGCAAAAAAACCCCAAAAAACCAATGGCTTTAAATGGTTGTTAAAGGGCACATCTGAGTGGGCATAATATCAAAAGGATTGCAAGGCCAGAACCAACATCAGCAAGGACTAAAAGACGAGATAAATACCAGAAGGGGTATGAGTTACTCAAATGAACTTTCATAGTTTTACATAAAACAAACATTGCGGTGTTTATTAATTCATTAAGACAAATTCATGCCATGAGTTAGCATTCTCCAGCTTGCATTTCCTGTTGTAGCAAAATCCAGTTACCTCAATGAAAGTTTCACTAAGAGCCTCTGTAACTATTAGCTAAATTTAGGAAAACCTGTCACTCTTCCCAGCATAACAAGGCTCTCACACACCCTTACTTACATTTTCCTTGTGCGTATGGCTCTCACACTAAAAAGGTTTAAAAATATTTAAGAGCTGCTGTTCAGTGTAGAACCGAGTGGGAAGATACTTCTACTGCACCACAAGTCACTTTGTATCTACTATAGTAACCATGAATTTAGGTCGAAATTTGCTTCTGAATAAAAGCCAGATTTGAACCAAAATCCTCTATGATAATCACAAATATCCCAACCACTTTAGATGACCAAGTGCCAGTGTTCAGTCTATAAGCTATCTGTGATGACCACAGCAGAAAAAAACAGGTAAGATGCAATACTGCCCAGCTTGGAGCTTGCAGGAAATAGGTTGCAGCCACTCACAACTGCTGAACTTCATCTGGATTCCAGGATGCTGCTGCCTGTTTTCCTTGAACCAAGTCCTTCCTTTCCCCAGCCCCAGCCCTGCCTGCAGCTGAAGAACTGAAGCCCTGGCAGCACCAGTACAAGCTGCCAGCTAACCACAAAGGAGTAAGGTATGAACACATGCATATTTCTGGACTGACAAGTTGGGATGGCCTCTGGAAGTTCCCTGATTGACAGAACATGTTCTTAGCTGACCAAAACAAGCAGAGCCTGGATTTCCTCCTAAAGGCACCAGCTTTTCCTCCTGCTTTGCTTCTGCCAACCCCTGCCTGAGCTACAGTGTGCTCTGACCACAAAAACAGCATCCCCATGATAAAATGCACTCCAGCCTCTGCATCCCTGCAGGCACAACATAGCTCTGTGTGTGCAGCAAGGCACCCAGTGCCTCACCCCTGCATTACTGGGCAGAGATCTTAAAAGAAAATCTTTCTTACTGCTACAGAAGAGCATGAACAGCTACATTGACTTCTTAAGGGCTTTTCACTAGGCCTAGAAAGAAGAATCCCCGCACCTCCAGGGGAGTGAAATGTAAAGTTAATCCAAAGGAGAATATCACTATTTGTGAACATTTTACACTGACATAATCAACCTAAAAGACACTGTTTCAATGTTAGGAACTGGCAAATTAAGTAAGAGCATACTCACCCACAGAATTTAGTTCAATCTTTCTGCTGAGTGTTTCCTCTCTCCCTGGAGCATTCACCCAGTATATCAGGGTATCTTGCATTATTTTATACACTTGTATCACAATCACACCCTACCTCTGAGTCCCTGGTACTATCACAAAAGTGAGAAGCATCCATCAATTCCTTCCAGGTACTGTGTACTGAGCCAACCCTGACAAGGCACACTGAAGTTAAGCCGTTATTCAACTGCATTCATCTTAGGTCCAAGTTACCTCCACATAAAATTCTGTAGCAACATATTTTAATATCAAGTTTTTTTAAACTCAGTTTGAACTTAACTGTACTACCTCACTAAAATCCAGATATGCAAAAAATCAGGTGACTTCATTTAGAACAGCCACGTATCTCTTAGACAGTTCATCCAATCTAACTTTGTACTTTGGTTTTTCAAATAATACCACCACATGACACAAATGATAGCCTTTTGCAATGCTAATAGTACATGCTCCTCTCCAATTCACAACAAGCTTGAACATCAGAGGCTGTTTTCATTCTAGAAGTTTTCAGCCTCAGCAGGGCTGACAATCCATGTGTTAGTTGGATTCACACTTTTAGCCCCATGTTCTTCAGTTGCAGGAGTTCCATAATGTTTGTGGTGGAGTCCTCCTGCCTTCCATGACAAGCTTTATTTGCCTTTAAAATCCTCCCTGAACGGTAAGTGTGAATCCTAACCTGGATGGCTTTAACTCATTCACCCCAGGGAAGTGAAGCACCTCTTTACCTGCTTGCAGGCTTGCCTGGAGGCAGCACTGTTAATCCTCTGGCTAACAAATTAGGAATCCTGACTGGCTAATCCTAACAGGGCCATCATGTTGAGCAATTGTCCTGGGCACAATAGCCCAGGAGGTAATTAAAGTGACTTGGAGAGATGTTCAGAATAGAAGAAAGCTGCTAGAAAAGCTGGACTGTACTTAATGAGTTTCATTTTAGGTCATCTTTAATGGTATGTTCATGGTATTTAAGAACATTAAAGTTAAAAAAAATTCTATTAGACTCTATCTTAGAGCATCTGGGCTTTTGCATGGTTCCACAAGCATCATAAAAACACTAGCTCTAAAATCTACACTGACTAACATTCTGGAGTTTTCCTCTATTTCTTCTGCAATCCATAAATCCAACAAAGACAAATCTGAACTGCTCTTTGGGAATTTTATCCCTTGGTAGTTTTAGCTTGACTGCAAACAGCAAAGACTGTATTCCACACAACTCAAGTCTCATTTATCTGTCTGCTTTAGAAAAGTAATAATAGTAATCTAAGAAAGCTTAATTATTCACCCAGTCTTTCATTCAATGCTGTTGTAGCCTGGTAATTTTTATTAAATGGCAAGTTAAGGGGACCTAGCTGAACACAATACATTAACTTACAGCAGCAGCATAGAACAATTCATCCCAGAACAGACATTCCCACAAGGCAAGATTCTAGCAAAATAAATACTGACATTATTTCTCCTGTTCCCCTACATCAACAGAAGTACTATTAGACACACTTCACTCTGGCACCAACTAGGACATGGCTGTGACCTTATCTTTCCCTAAATGTTAGAAACTTAGGCAATGCTAAAAAAACCCCACTTGGATTCACATGTTTGTATTACATACTTGTCAGTAAAACTCAAATTCCAACGAAAAAGAAACTTCAGGATGCACAGCTGTGACAGCAATTCAATGAAATCCCTCTCAGCATCCATTCTAAGCTGCTTTCCTTCTAAACCTATGTTTTCAAATCAAAATGCTTTAAAATTCCAAACACTACATTTCCTATGATTTTCAGTTAAGGGACAACATAGAAGGAACTCTTAAGGAAATAAGGCTGGCCCTGCCAGAGAGTTATAAATAGAGACAGTAATTTAGAACTGCAACTACATGCTGATGATGTTCTTAGTTTAGAAAACAGGGTACAAAGAAAAGGACAGAGGACACAACTGAGTAGTCTAAACACCTGATATACCTTGAGCCTTGAAAAACATTGTAAAATGCAGATACATCCCTAAATTCAAGCCTTCTGGTTGAGAAACATCATTCTCTTAAGGAGAATGAGCTTGAGAGGTGGAGAATTAGAAGCAGCATGGATTTATCCAAATGAGTAAGAAGAGAGACACACCTCTGAAAACTTCCTGGGAAAACTATTTTCACAGGTCCAAGTCACCTCACAGTGCCAGGGTCAATAAAGTACTCCCTCTGCCTCCCAGTGAAAAGCCAGTAGTATGCGTTGTCAAAACTGAGACAAGAGCTCCCAGCTCCAGAACAAAAATTTCCTAACAGGCACTACAGAATATCTCTAGAATGTATCTTTCAAAAGTAAATGCGTTTCTAATAATTGACACATCAAAAGGCTAGTAAAAATGGTAAAAAAATGGAATTAAAAGCTTTTCTCCCAAATTCATGTAACCAAGGAGATGGCCTTACTCAACAAAGTAGCTGACTAACGACTCTTACATTCCATCTAACAGAAAGGGACAGGTTATGTTTAGAAAAGTACCTGAGAAGCAAAATTTTGATACCAGAGATACAGTCAAAAAACTAATATTTAACATGTTTAAGTGGAATTACAGGTTGTATCTGTAAAAAACCCACAATTGTATGTTTAGACTAGTCCACAGAAAAATAATCCTCCCCCCTAAAACCTAAACTGTCTCAGCAGAAAACAGAATACTATCTGACTTACCTTTAAATATCTTTTATAATGCCTATAGGTAATCAGTCTGAGCACCTTTTTTTACATTATCTGGCATTTTTGCATCTCCTAAGAAATACTATTAAATTTTTTTAGTCTTAATCTCTGAAAGTCTGCACACAAGAGCAAGTTTACATTGTGCCAGCAAGAAGGATTTTAGGCCAAAATAGTAAACTCAGCCATTATCCTTCAAGCACACATAGCCTGTGGTTTGGTAATTTTATAAAGTAAGTTTCAGTAGTTCAAAATCTTGCACCATGGCAGTTCAAAGGTGAAAGGTTCTTTTATAGGTGTTTACTGTTTATAAATTATACTGGCCTGTTCTTGCACTGGCTATGTCAAACACCCTCTATCACAAATCTGTTCATGAACTTTTGATATGTGCTGTAAATGGTTACTCTGAGAGGTAAACAGATACTCAAAATTCTACTTAGCCATGGCATAGACACAGAACAGGATGTTGATTTACAGTGTGCATTTCCAACACCTATTAACTTGTTTATGGCAGATGCTGACATCACCAATTGAAGTTTCAGTTTCACTTGCCCTTTAAGAAAAGAAACTTTATCCTTATTTTGTCTTCTGATTTCACAAAATATTTGAGTTTGAGAATCAACCATGTCTTGAACAGGTCTGTATTAAGAACAGTCAAAGGTTTAAAAAGCATTATTCATAAGTTCTATCCCTGAAAACAAGGCACCAACCTTGCAACTCTTCTGTCTCAGGTACTGTTTTGTCCACAGCCGTACTATCCGCTTGGGATGCTGCTACGGATTCTGTTAAAAGTGACTGACTTGACACAGGGCTGTGGGGCAAAAGCAGAAAGTTTTGATTTTTATGATGCATTTCCATATTCTTTTCTTGTAAGAGATACATTCCATCAAGAGATACATACTCTTGATGAAAAGGTATCCCAGAACTTTTCACTCTAAAGTTTCTCTAACCACTTCAAACTGTCACAATCTGAACTGACACAAAAGGTAAACTTTTTTTCTTAAATTCATACTGAATGCAACAGAACAGTTCCACTATAAAAAAGGAAACATTTTGGGTGGTTTGGCATACCATCATTCCACACAGAAGCAACAATGCAACATTCAATATGCAAGGATCTTTATAACTTAAGTCAGCCAGATAATTGTAGAGGAGATAGTTTCAGTGCTCTGGTGATACGAACGAGAAAATTGCAGCATGTCAGTGTTTCCAGTAATGAAGCTGCAGCAGCTGCACAAAGAACCCCTTGCATTTTCACAATGTGAAGTGATGCAGGCCAAACTTCCCAACCCTTTAGCCATACTGCTAATCAAAGCATGGCTGAACACTCACCAATGAACACCCTGAGCATCTGAGAGAGCAATTCAACACTAGCCATCACTCCCAGCCAAGCTGCTCATCCAACAGCTCTTCTATGGAATAAGACAGAGCTCAAGTCCCAGGGAAGAGGTATCACTATTTCAACTGCATTTTTTTTTCTTCCTTTCCACTGAGGGATTCACTCTGAAGGCAAAAACCAGATTATCCAGCAGCCCATGAACCAGCACTCCCATGGCACAACCAGAGCACTGGAGTTGCAATTTTAATTGGCAAGAACTGCATGTAGGTCTTGAACTGCTCATCTGGCCACCTACAAAAGGGCATTGTCAATTAATTTTATCTGTCCTCAGAGTATCATAAGTCATATTTCCAGAGACTGAAATTAAAATCCTACTTTTTTATTTTGGAAAAAAAAAAATTAGAAAAACAAGCAAGTGACACTGATTTTTTTTGAAGTGCGAGTCCAAGAGCAACCAGTCATTTCTCCTGCAGCCAGTAATCAAGCCAGTGATCAGTGAGGTACTTCTATTCTTTCATGGTTTTATTGAAGTTGTGAGAGAACAAAGGCAAGGCACTGTAATTGGTTCACATCTGTGCATTGACCTGGATGAACTTCTTTTTCTTTTTACACACACCAGAAGAGTTGTTTCAGGGTAAGGTAAGTATTTTCTACCCCAACCAGAAGCCTCAGAATGGAAAGACTAAATATAACATCAAGCATGGCACCTAGCTCTCAGTTCATATGCAGGATCCAAGCATGAGATAACACCTCCTATAAAAAGCTAGGGAGCAGAAACAGTCTGAGCAGAATCAGTCAGCAGTAACTGATGAAATCACCCTCACCCTGTGTTCTACTACATTCATTTTTTTAAAGAAAAGTTGAAATGAGTATTACTGCAGGTTTAGCTTCCATAGTATATAACACACTAACACTTTTCACTCAAAAAATTTCCAAAGCACTTAAGTTGCTGATGGTAGTGCCATTCTAAACTGAAGTGAAGTCACTAAATATAAACAAATATTTAGCTTTTACAAATTGAGAACACTTATTAAGTCTAAGTGATTTACAAGAGGACATTATGTATCCTTGAATAATCCAGATGGAAATTACTTATTTAATAAGAGATCAGTTCAGTTGCACAACTTGTACCAAGACCCGTGTCTTTACCCTGTTCTAGTACTCTCCACTCCTTGCAAAGCAACTGGCTTGTTGACAAATTATTATCATACATTTATTTATGAGAGCTATAGTAAACAGCTCCCTGCCATTTAACAAAATCCTCAAATTTCTAGGATGAAAAGAATTCTCTTTTGGTAAATGTACTGCAAGTTGCGGAAGCAGAAGAGCAGCCAGACAAATCTCCGTAAAACAGAAGCTGACAACTTCTATTCGAGGCTAAATTCTAAAAACAAATTTCCATCTGAATGCCAAAAGAAGCACAGAGATCTGCTAGCATTCACCCTGAGATCCCATGCTTTAAAGTTAGCACTGAAATCCTACACCTTCTCCTAATCCTGGTTCCAGCATTTAATTATGCGGGATCAGCACACTTCATTTAATCATTTTGACACAGATTTTTCTGTAAACACACACAGCAGAGCGAAGCACCTTACCTTGGCTGCATAGATGGAGTCGATGTAGAATCTAAAGTGGACTGAGTTTCCTGGGCACTGCCCTCTGTGCACTGGACCGGTAAGGACTCGGTGATACTACTGACAGAGGCTGCTGCAAGACACACATCGAGGGAAAATGTGTTACCCTGCTTCCTGCGATTACAGAAGTCACACATTGCATTTATTCTTTGACCCCTATGACACCAGTCAGGAAAGTAATTGAATCTCCGCCGACATCGTAATGAAATGTAATTTTACAAAAAGTAATTATGTTTGGCCATATTTTGATCCCTTTCCAGCCCCAGGCCTCTAGAACTTACACCGCAGAAAATTCTGAAGCTGGAGTTTTAAAACAGTCACTATATTTTGCTAATTAAAGCATCCATGAGCAGTGTTCTCAGCATACACTGATGTACTCTAACACAAGAAGCCGGTGTTATGTTTAAAAAAAACAAGATGTATCTGTGAGAACACCAGTATAACATTCTAATGCCAACTCCAGGTGCATTTTGAAGGTGTAGAACCCAGATCTCCAGATTTCAGTAGAAGCTATTGCTTCAGTCTAAAAGTTCAGGCTGAAGGGAAGGCAACAGTACACAGGGCACTGGGCCAAAAAGAACAGAAAGTGTGTGAAGTTAAGGAGAAACTATTGTTGTCTTTTCCCAATCTGGAAATTGAACTCGAGATCATCTTAGTAAGGAGGTAATGCAAGAGTAGATCTTTATTTGAAGGCCTTTAAGAGCAGTTATGGGAAGATATCCACTAAAGTCCCTGAAGATCTTCAAAGGAAAAAGGCATTACAGGTTAGTCCTTCAGCATGAGGCCACAGAGATGAAATACCTATAATCAAAATGCTTTTCACAAACATTCCCCAAGAGAAATCCTATCTCTGTTAGTAATTTCAGCAAAAATATGTTGGTATAGTATTTTTTCTGCAATTTTATAATTTCAAATCAGAAACACTCAAACGAATACAAAAGGTATTAGCGAGAGGTTACATTGAGAAGATTAGTGGCAACACAATTACATTATGAGCATTCCATCCAAGCTCATTCCACAAGGTAAGATGCTGGAATGAAACGGTTTGCACTAATGCTCCAACAACCAGTATCTGGACATGGCCAGGACCTCTGGGTCAGCTGTTCACACACACACACACACGTTGGGGTTACTTACCAGGAGGGCTAATTCTACCATTGCTGTTCTGCCTTTGAAGATGTTCTTTGTAGCACACTGAACACATGCCATTTGTGCGAGGATTCCCGTAAAATCCGCAGCCAGTGGAACAAAGCATAGGCACTTGGCTACGGTTAGTTTCTTGAGCCATTCTCCCTTCTTCTATAAACCTGAAATTGATACACACAACCCAGTATTTAGAGGCCTGAGAAAACTCTTCTTTTACAGCTGACATTTGAAAAATGTGCCGTTTCCTACAGCTCAGCAAAAAGATCATCCAGAAAGAATGCCTTGTGGGTAACTCCATGCCCTTTCCCAAAAAGTCTATAAAGTCTGCCCAATAATACACACACAGTCATATGCAGGCTTTGTATGACCCAACCTCCCAGCCCCACCAATTTTTTTCAAGGTATACCCCACAAAGAAAGGTAATTTTAGCAAATATTGGAAGTATTACTGCTTCTGGCAGTGAGGTAAGGGCAGTAGGGGAGGACACTTATGCTGAAACCCGAACACCTGACACTGTGCACAAGAACTGTACAATAAGATAAGCATGGTAACTTGTCCAATGCCCAATTACTTGCTGCATAGTAATTATAATTAACAACAGTCACATGAATTCACATGTCACTGTTTAGTCAGTGTCATTAGTGAAAGACGACACGACTGCTTACCACAAACCCTGTATTATGGTTTTTCACACACTGAGAAAATCACCCTTACAAAGATATTAGGCCATGTAAACATAACCAACTATTTATAAATTCTGTGTGAAAATATAATAAAAATGAGGAGAGATACATGAGTTAAGAGATACATGATATATGAGTTGCCACACGATTTAACAATCTTAACTGTGGTTTTCACCAGAACTGTATCTTCCCCCCCCGCCACCCCGGCTTGTATTAATCAAGTTTACAGATACCTGCAAGATATTTCAAGAAAATTACAACAAATGACCATTTCCATCAGTGTTCTGAGGCTCCTATTATCAAGTGGTCTAATTTGCGAATCATTTTTGACATGTCATTTCATGAGAAAATTAATTTTCCATTTCCCCCCATAAATATACAACTGCACTGTTTTTACCAAATTTGAAAGAAAAAACAGCTTCTCACTAAGAAGCTAGATATATATCAAGGTGTCAATTATTTCTATTTAATTCAAGACCAACTTAGGTCTACCATTTCCTGATTAAAAAGCTGAAGCATAGGTAATTTTAATTCTTTCAAGTCAAGCCAAAGATAAGCAACATTACTGAAACAAAAAAAACCAATCAGTATAGATTTCAAACAAAAAGCAAAAAAAATCCAGAAGGAAAGGGGTTTCGAGATACTTGAATACTTCACCAATTGACATGTTATAAAACTAGATTAAACTACAGTAAGAAGTACCACAGTAAAAAAGATTTCCTTTTACATAAGATGCATTCAAAGCCAAACACAAACAACTTTCCCATTATTTCATTTCCAGAGAAATCCCCTCATCTCCTCTCACACCCACATCCACTCCACTTTGTTTTTATTTCCCCAAAACATATGAAATTGATACCAAGAGCAAACCTCTGGGTTGCAAAGCCAACAGCAACGCAAACAAGTCAAGGCTGCTCACAGCAATAAGGTACTCTACAGATGAGGAAGGATACAAGATACAAGACAAGGAAGATGTACAGGCAGGAAGACAACCAAAATCTGATAGCATCTTTTTCAGCTTCAACCTGCAATTAAGCTTATTTCAGCTGTTGACTACACTCCCCCACCCCAACAGAGAAGCACTTGCTTTCGACATACAAAGCCCCCATTGACCTCACTCGACAGCTAAATTTGATTTTTGCTGAAGTACTGTACTTGTAGCTGAAAGAGCACTTTCATTCCTGCTTCTCTCCAGACAGTCTTTCAGAATGAAACTGCAAGTAGTGCATGTGGAATTTAATTCTTATGCTGGGCCCAACATTTCAGAGAAGCCATTTCAGGGGAGCACAAATGAATATGAGTTTGCTGTGCTTTGGTAACCAGAACCAATTTAAAGCTGAAACCTTACGCAAATCACTTTTGGCATAGAATGTTTTAAGATTGAAAGACTAATTAAAAACACTTTCGACTGAATATTTCAAGAGCTAATAGAGATTCAATGTCACAATACAAGTATTAATCCTTTTAACTTTAGGCAGCAGCATACTAAAGAACCCTACACTAACTTCCAGAGTGTACCATGATTTTCTTTCTGTTCAATATTAGCTTCAAGCAGTGCACAGAACTCAATAAACTGTACCAGCCACTGCTAATCTTCTCCAATACAATGCTGAAGGGACCAGGTGCTAATGCAAACATGGAGTAACAATCTCAAACATGGATGTAAAAAAAAAAAAACATAAAAAAAATGTTCTACTCCAATTCAATAAACAAACTGTGAAAGGTGCCCAAAGATGCCCAGATGAAAAACAAGAAAAGCTGGCCTGAGTTCCAGCTAAGCCAGTTCCCAAGCTCATTACCAGTGGATCCTGTCACCAGTCAAAGCACAAGCCACTGGCATGAGGCTCCAGAACACTTCAATCTCCAAAGGGAAGTGCCAGGGATTCTTCTCAAGAGTTTTAATAAGGGCTACAGGAAGTGGAAGGTCTTTCATTGGTTGCTAATATTCGAGAAATATAATAAATAAGAGATAGGATCAACCTGATGCAATGTTATGAAGTCAAAGGAGACCTTGCACCAAGACAACAGCTTTGTGGGTACAAAGGGGACAATTGGGTACAATTCCCCTCACTCACACAATTACTGCTGCAAGCTACCAAAAAAAAAAAAACACCAGGAAGAGAAAGGACCATCACCAACACGAAGTTTTCTAACAGTTCAGTGAGCTCAATCAGTTCACAGGCAAAAACACAAACAAAGTTCAACACAGGACAGCCTCTGGAACTGATGTGAGGGAGGACATGTGATCAGAAGGGACAACACATGGTTTAGCAGCCTGTAAGCTCCTGGGATGGTTGAACTCATCTATTTGAACCCTAAAGCCACAGAATGCCAAACCAGTATAATAAGCTCTCCCATGATTAGCCCTCCCTTCCATTGCTCACATGCACCAAAACGAAACAAGGAAATGATCAAACTTTTAAAAAATCAGCCACTCCACCTTCTGCCGATTAGTTTCAACACAGATTGGTTTCTGAGCTCATCTGTCAACGTGTGCTGTTTGGGCACAGAGAGGGTGGTCTAGCTGCAGACATGTATGGAAATGCCTGTTCCAGCAGCAGAGCAGGCTTCAAGAAATTAAGAGAACCACTAGCCAAAAGCAGGCATTGAAAACAAGGAAAGAGACGCAAGTCCAGGCAGTTGCTGCCCTGCACTCGGGCCGTGCCTCTGCTGTACACACTGGTTCCCGGGTGGCAGGGGCCGGATGGCAGCGCTGCCGCAGGCACTGCTCCTCGGGCCGGTACAGACACCAGCGGAGCAGCCGGACTCTGCCCCAGCGCACCAAACATCACCCAACACGTGTTTGCGGAGGGAAGGACCTCCCAGCAGCCCCGTTCTTGGCTCGGCTTCAGGTGATTTTTGTTTCAAAAGCATCCGTAGTGCCTCACGCAGGAAGAGCCGCAGTATCCCCAAGCTCAAACATCAGCAGTGACCCCTCTACTGCTTTACGGGACGTTTGCTCGCACAGCTCCGGCCACTGCTGCACCTCGTCCCTGCCTGCAGACACATCAGCTCAAACATCTCTGTGGAAACAACACTTTTCTTCTGCTGCTCTGGAGAGCTTGCTGATCTGATAGAAGATCAATTCCAGAAAAATGACATGCACTGCACAGGAAGTGACATGGCTAAAAATAGGACAACCCTTTTTAGGGGCAGCAAGCCCTGGCTGAGCATCAAGCCTTCTGTAAAATAAAACCCAAGTGCATACACTATCCATAATTTCAAATATGGTCTCCCCTAGCTTGGCTCCAGCATGACACTTGAAGCAGCTTCATAGCTCAAGTGACAACAGGATCTTGGGATCAACATGACTACATGTATGTCCTCCTCGATCTGAGGTGTCACAAAACAAATGTGGAGCTTGTCAAGCTCCTGGAAATGCCTCTGGGCTCTGCCTGTTACCCCAGAGCTGTGCCTGCCAGCATTCACACGGTAGTGAATTCTATGAATTCTTAAGGTTATTCTGAATGCAGAATTGATTTATTTTAAAGAAGAAAATCCAAAACAAAGCTCTTAACAATATTTCAAGCACATTCCCTGCTTTGCTTTACAGTATAGTTGTATAACCAGTTAAAACAAGCACTAATGAGAACGAACAGCTGAGAGGGAAGTGCAAGAGTCTTAAACAACTCTCAGTGCAACCCCAGAACACCTACTTCATTAAAAATTATGGAATAAACAACCTCTTTCTGTATTATCCAAAAATTGCTAAACTTCAGCTGAAATTACCTCTGTTTTCTTAAAGGCATTTATTGCCACTAGAAGCATGGCAGCACACAGCTCTGCAGGCTAAGTCCTCCTTTTCCTAAAAATAAGGTACTTACAGTCTACCTGTTCCTGTTACTCCTGTAATAACACAACTTCATTCATTTAATAATCCCCTCTTACTGCTGCTATTGCTACAGGTTCTACCTTTCCTCCCTCACCATAGCACATCCTCAGAGTAAATTCCTCTCTGTACTAAGCAAAAAAAATAAATGCAAAAGACATGCCTATAAAATGTATAGAGTTGAAGCTGTAGAAACACTAGAGCAGAGCAAATCTTCTGGACATCAAGTTCTCTGGAGGAAAGAGACATCTTCCAATACTCTGAAAAGCAAGTAACAAATACTTGTGGACATCTCTTCCTCACAGGGCGGGCACTGTGATCCTAGTCTTCCTCCCCAGCGCCCCTTTCTTTTAATTAAAATGTTTATATGCCACTTGTTTCAAATAACTGATACCCTAGCTTTATAGGCTTCAAATGTTAATCAGTAAGATCAGAGAGAGCAGCATTTAGCAGGATTAAACACACAAGGTTTAAGAATAATCTCTTTCACACACAACCTCCCCACCCCCTGCCAATTCTAGACAAGAAAAAAAAGTCTGGCACAGAAGCCAGCTTTCTCTTCATCTGTCTTCCCCAAAGAAAAAGGTCTCTTGAATACCAGTTACCCTTATACTTCAAGTTGTGCTAAGGAAAACAAGCAGATCCTCACATCCTGTAGTACAGTCTGGTGTTCTGCAAACACTCCTAAAATATGTGACTGCTATGGGAAAGATCCCTCCCAAAAGCTAATGCTGAGACCACCCAAACAGCATTGTGCCTCAGCAGCACAGCAGACACAGTTTGAACCATTCTGATGCCAGCTCCCAAACTGCAGCTCAGAGAGAAAGCAGAACACTGAGTGTGAGCTACTCCTCACTGTCAAAAATCAGCACACTGACAGTTTTACCTGACACTCACCTGAAATGATAAATCCAATTTTAACAAGTGATTAAAATATTCCCTCCTCTGTCATAACCACCTTTATAATGAAGTAGTTCAGCACTGACTCTAGTAGCACCATCACTAATGGTCATTTTCTCTTCGTGCTAATGAAGCAAGGAAGAAACTGCACAAGTGGTAATGTGTGCTGCTTAAACATACAAAGCTTCATTCCAGATACAAATAAGACACAGGCACACAAAAATACACTTCACTTTGTAGCATGTACTGGCATAGACACCCAATACCACCTGTACCACCATATGAAAAGGCATGCTTGGTACAAGAAGCAATAAATAGGAAATGCATTTCTCTACAAGCTTATCAAAATAAAGGGCAAATAAAAGCCCAAAAGCAAAGTTCTGTTGAATCTTGCTGCAGAAGCTCCCAGAGCACCAGCTGTGATTGAGGACACCAGTTCATATTGGAATTTGCTGTTCAGATGTCCTGCTGGAAGCAGGACACTACTCAGGGTTATAAAGCAATAGACTCACAAATCAATACCAAGTTACAGAACAGTCCTGTTTTTTTTTTTTTACTCCATTGTTGTCTCCCAAAAGGCTCCAATTTACATTCACTGAGCAGTCATTTGTAGCTGCTTTAAGGCATTATCATGTCCCAGCAACTTGCTATGGAGCCAAGAAGAACTGGCAGATTTGAATAGGGGCCTCAGTCATTACAGCTCAGCCCAGCTTGCTGGTTGCAGTCAGACATGTCATTTCATCTTACAGCTCACCCTTGCTAAAGCACTGCAGCTGGTTCACATTTGCCAGCACAGATACATGTGTAGTTACACTCTGACCCAGTTTCATCAGAATGCTTTGAGTTAAAAAAAGTGAATATGGTTAAGGACCAGCTATGCAAGCAGATCTGTAAGGGCAGCGACCTCTTTGTTCCTGTAGCAGCAGAACACACAGCTGCTGCATTTTTCAAAACACAGGAGTTCCAACTTCCTCAGCACCGAGAGAATCCATACATTTTAAAGCTTTCTACTCATTCCACTGAGCCTCCAGTTTTCTTTCTGCTTAAACAAACTAAAGTTTTAAATTGCATTTTGAAGTAGAATTTATATGACCTCATAACAAAAACAAAATACTCACGCTAGTGACCAAAGACTTACATAAGATGTTCTTTTAACTCACTTAACAAGTCATTTAATATCTACTATGTTCCTGTCTATTCCTGTTGAGCAGCTTTTTATTTTGGTTTCATGCACAGACTTTAGGCTAAAATCAAGAACTTATACTAGACACTCCTAGCAGAAACTTCACAAAAAGATGCAGTCTTTTCTTCACTTCCAGTTTTTAGCAGTTAACAAGTTTAAATCCTTCCATACAAAAACTGAAACATAAATAAAATCTGGACTCTTAAGAAAGTTACATCTCAGTTTCAAGATGTCAGAAAGACTCTGAAAGAATTGCACTAATGGAGAAGTGACAGACAGAGAAAGTGCAAACTCAGAAGCGGCAGATAGACAGAAAAGAGAGGTCACATCTTAGAAAGGGACAGAATATTAGCAATTTTAATAACTAATTTGAGACAGAATATCATAAACCCAGGAACACCTGGTATAGACAAAGCCTCCAGTGTTAAAGCCTTGAATGCTGCTAAGTACAGCTGACTGCTCTTGCACTCAAGGTTACACGAGGAACAAGAGAACATTTCACTACAACCTCTCCACTCTTGCTAAGCAAGAACAAAGATGCACAGATTCGGTACTGGTATCAAGGAGATCACTGATAATAAGGACTCAGCTTTCCATGCTTGTCTACATACACTATTAATAGATGTTACTTTGAAACTGTAATTACTACTTGTGACCATGCTTAACCTTTGCAAAGCATGGATTACCAGAGCCAAAGATTAACTTCTGTAAAAGTGGTACCTCAGATTCTCATTCACCTCATGCAAAAGCATCTAATTGCTTGCAGTGACTACTTAAGAGTCTACAAATAAAAGTATAAGCAAGTTTTTCATATTTAATTTCCAAACCTTCTAGTATAGTCAACACACCAAATAAAGGGCCAATTCCATGAACTACATTAGCCTACTGAAGATTCATTCTAAAAAAACCCCAATAACTAATAAGCAATGTAAGAGGTACATTTCATTACCTAGTAGGAAGAATCATATTCCATTTTGGATTTCAAAAAGGCAGAGTACAGACAAAAGATTTGCTGTGGAATTGCAGAACAGAGCTACTGGTGATGCTGAGCTTTTGCAGGCATGACCACTACTTCATGGAGCATCTGCTAACTGCTAAGACACCTAAAAGAATAAGTGCAGCACTCTGTATAAAGCCTTCAACACTCATATTTATCATGCATTTCAATTTGAATCTAAAGCAGATAAATACAAATCAGGATGCCAAGGATTATCGCTGATAGTACATTTAAGCCTATACATCGGGACTTCCTAGTTGCTCCAGACTAACACTGCAGCACCACTAGAATTAGAACCTTGCACATATTACAGCATCCAAACTTCCTGAGATTCAAGGAAACATCATTTTTTCCTCTGACTTAGAAAACTTAAAAGCCTCTTATTCCCCAATAGCACAACACATAATATAGGCAACCCTAGTTCATCCAGCTAACTCCAAAGCAACACAGAAACGCTTTCAGAAAGGAGGCACCACCAGCATGTTCTAAGTTTCTGTCTCTCCAGTGAAGACTATCAGAAAATCTAAGCTGACAAAGCTGCCTTTTTGGAGAGGTCAACCTGAATGCAAGTAAAAACAACAAAACCCAGACACACAACAAAACTCACTTCCTGGGTTCAAGAGAAAAAAGCACCAAACAACCCTTGGAGCTAGACAGACTTGTTTACAGAGCCATGACAGGGACCTTCAATAAAGATTACTCGTTAAACATTAAAAACACAGAGCAACAAAGTAACTATACTTGATCTGTACATAGTAAAATATATTTCTAAGTGAGTTACAGATGAAGAGAAAAGGAGGAAAGATGTGTTTCAGGAAGCTGGTTTTGATCTGGCATCCCTGGGGAGGAGGCATGGTGAGAAGTTCAAGAGGTGTATCTGAAGAACACAGTGAGGACACAGGCCAGCCACCCCAGCGGTCATGCTGTCCTACCCAAAGCACTCTATGTCCATACACAAGCCAGAGAACAGTGTCCTCCCCCAAATATGAAGTTGTACTTACTCAGGTTAACTCCCCCAGCTCACCCAAGATTTAAGGCAGAGAGGCTGAGCAGGCCCATTTTTGGAAGATGGATGTCTCTGAGACAAGACTGAGGCAGAAACCTTACATGAAGTTATACCTGTGACAGAACATGCAGCTACTCTTAAAAGAGCACCTCCCCCTTAGAGTGCTTGTTCTGGCATCTCTGCTCAAGAGGAATAAAAATTCAGAAGTTACACCCATTAGAAAAATCAAACCATGTCAGAAATTGCTCATCAGCAGTTGGCAGTATCAGCTCAGAGTTTCCATCATGTGTGGCTGAGCTGGTGTTGAGCCACATAAGTCACAGATACTGCTTGAGGAGCCCTTTTCTCTCCTCTTTAGTTTGTACCATCTCATGTCTATTCTGGCATTCAGGTGCTGCAGGAATCTTTGAGTTGCCCCTCACAGCCCCATAAATTTAAAGTTGACTTGAAATCTGTCAGATTACAGAAATACCTTCTCTAAAATGCTCTACAAAAGGTAAGAAAGCTATTCTGAAACACACCAGACAGGGTTGCATTCTGCTTTCTCTGGTATCAGACGTTGAAGTTGGCCATTTCAGAAATCAGAGGTCATATGAAAATAGAATCAGGAGATTCCAGAATTCTCTCAATTCTTTTAGAATACCAGGCCAAAAGGGATGCAGGAGAGAAAGTCCATATACTATCTTTGGTGCTGCATTTTAAAACAGGTCTGACATTACACACTGATGAGAAATAATCTGCAACAAGGATTCAAACACTTACAAGATTACCCTCATAATTACTGAAAGAACAGGTATAGATTCAGTAATCGCTTCTTTTGAGCTTCAGTGAATAAGTAATCTTCTCTCAATACAGCATAAGTTTCACTTATTTTAAGCATATCAAACCCAGAAGAGATAAAAGCTGCTTTAACATGAGTTCCCAAAATAGACAGCTTCTTGTTAACAAAGCACCTGTTGCTGAGAACTGACAGTAAGCACAAAACACATTATAATTTGTTTTCATAAACAGCACTATGTAGAATTTTAATCAGCTTATAATGCCACAGCTCTACATGGACCTAATGCTAAGGGAGCTCCTGCTTTAATATCGGGGTTCCTATGTGTTAATAAATAAAATAATCATCATTTCTGGCTAGGGCATCTTGAATTCAGCTTAACTTCCAAGAACACTGTGATTATCATGCATGACGTGTAGTGCTATTTAGAATTATGAATTCTGTCTAATTTAAGTGTGCAAAATTATACAATACCCTTAACTGTGGTTTGATGGGGAACTCAACTTAAAGCTAAAGCCTGACCAAAGAGAGAGGGTATGTAAGGACAAGTTTTCGGCAGAAGAGGTATAAGTACAATGCTCCCTGTGGCAAAGCTGCATTCCTCATCTCCGGCAGTACACTTAGATTTAGTCAAGAGACTCAAAGGTATTACTTTGTTTCAACCTCAATGCTATTCTAGGGGGGTTGCTGCTTTTTTTATCCCTTAATTATTATTTCAATCACTGGGGAAGCCAGCTTACAGAATCCCAAATAACATGTACTATGTAGCTGTCTACATACTAAAACTTATCCCCTGCACAAAGCATAGGAAAATACTACACAGGTGTAGCAGCTGCCATGCTGGACAACTGGAATTTATCCATCACTTCAATACATTGTCAAGTTTCACTGAAGATATGAATAGACCAGCTGGTCACACTCTGAAGTTCCGCATTTTTCCTTCGTTTCCTCTCAGCTGTCACTTTACACGGCCTGAAACAATGGAACATGTAAACATCCAACTGCAACTTATACACACGCATTCAATATCTATCAATATGCAACTTAATGCAATGGTTTCATGATACAGGTAATTTGGGACTTTAGATACTTCTGTCACAGCACTGCTGCAATAGAAACTGGTCTACCCTAAAGACTTCATTCTTCAAAAGCTTGGATTGGCTCTTGTATCTGGTTTATGGTGCAGCTCTGTGCCAGAAGATTCAAAATTAACAGTGCAGAAGGAAGGTGAACTTACAAAGTCAGTAACTGAAATTTAAGGCATAGCCTCACTTACAGCTTAAGTCAAGGAAGAAGGCACCCATCACCAGGAGGTCAGAGTGAGAATTAGTGAGAGCTGCTTTAACTAAGCATCAAGTTAATAGACAGGGGGCTCGGAAATGATCAGAAATTTGCAGTGAGACACTCTCCTTTCTGAAGGTTCCCAAAAGTACACCACTTGCTTAGATGGAGAGGTCACTGCTTAAGAAAAGCTTAAAAAAATACTGGAAGCAACTTGATTGAGGACAACTGGCATTTCTTCCCCCACTGCCGTCATAGAACAGAAAATAGTTTTTTATACTTCTTCCCTAAGCCCATACAGAACAGACTGCACATATTTCAGTTTCTCAGCTGAGGAGAAAGCCAGAGCTGACAGCTCTCGAGTAAGAGTCTGCATTGCAAACACTGTGCTTTAATCACTAGGGCATCCTTTTAACCTACAAATACTCCAGTTACAACTCTGAACTGCCCTCCTGATAACCAAGTCTGCTATTCATTCTGTTTCCAGACAAGATTCTGCTATGTGAGCACACATTTCTAGTACAATGTCTCCTACACTCACTGTCCAGAACACTTAGATCAGCAAGTTAAGAACACAATCACCTAAAAATAGCATGGCTGGATGCCACTGTCTCCCCACTTATTACTATGCTACCTTTGTACAGAGTTTTTTTTCTACAATTCTACATAGAAAAATAAAGTCATAAATAGCTTTACAGGAGGGACTTCTAACCAAAAAGGCCAAGGTGTTAAGTAGTGCCATGGGATTTCCTCTTTTTCCTCAAGGCACATAAACAAAAACGTACATTTTTAGAAGCATTTTGAACAGTAACTCCTTAAGTAGATCCGATTTCTCTTTTTATCCTCTTGCCATTGTGATTGTACTCTGCCAGAGAACAGATTGACACATGGCAAAGTAACAGCACTTTCTAGAGAAGGAAAAGTTCACAATATAAAGGAAAAGCAGACAAACATAGAAAAATGCAGGCCAGATTGCCAACTATTTTGCTTGGCGTATTAAAGCCAGTATCATGCTTCAGAATGGATAAAAAGCGGGGGGAAATTTGGTCACAGGATTTTGAGCTTCAACTGTCAACAACGTGTGGCTTTCTATCATGATGCTCATTCCCTTCCATTCATAAACTATGGCCAACAGGGCTTCTGTCAAGAGACAAGAACAAAGTATTTACCTTTTTACTATGGCACTGGGTCAGAAACGGGAGGTTCAGCAGCAAGAAAAAGTCCCTTTAGCTTGGCCTAAGGATGCAGTTACAAGCACAGCAGCTTCAGCTAGGCTGATTCCACAAGTGCAGTGTCCTTGCTACAGCTTGGAAAAAAGCACAGTGTCCTTACTCTTGTCTCCCAGAAATCTGCCTCACAGCCCTTCTGTGAAGGCTAAAATCCCCACACAATTGTTGAAGAATATTTGTATCCCTTACATTAAAAGAAAAATAAATTTTAACACATAACCCTGTATTTCAAAAACCAACTGTCCCATTGTAAAATTCGATGCTGCTCAAGGAAATCCAGCAATGCACATTTTGCACTGCATATGCCAAGCTCTGTAAGTTCACCAGGCTGAGCCTCCAGGCCACACAAAAAAGTTTCAATAAATTCTTCATTTCAGGCCTTGACAGTCTGAGAAATTCATGTGTCAGAAATGCAGCAAGGACACAGGTATTATTCAGAGAAGACTGATATTCCAAGCATTCTGATTGTGTAGTGTGGGATCTGAGGTTGAAGACAGAAGGATAAGTAGGTAGCAACTAATCAGGGATTTATTTATCTAAAGAATGACTAGGTATAAACTTAAGACCATGGGTCACAGTCACATTATGACTTAGCAGAAAAACAAATTCCTGCAGAAAGAGAGACCAGAGGCAACTGCCAAAAGTTTCACAGACACCAAGTAAGAGAAAAGCAAATGCAGAAGGGCAACAAAATCAACCAAGTGACCAGAGTGTGAAATTAGATTTTTTTGTTGTTATACTGGAAGAAAAAAAATTACAGCCAATTACTCCACTGCCATACACAGAAGTTTTAAATCACTTTTAAATGCACTCAAAGCACAAAGTTTGACTGGACTTATTAAGAAGGCAAAGTCATGTCCAACTGTCAGACCATTCTACAACAAATCAAACACTCCTTTATCTCAGCACTAGTCTAAGCCCCTGCATGGTTTGTCACACAGCTATTTGTTTGTTATGTAACTAATAATAATACACTTACCTTGACCTATTGTTACTAATGCTGCCTTCCTCCTCTCCTAGGATACTTTAAACAAACCCCATGAAAATATGTTGGTACTCAAAACATTCTAAAATCTCTTCCCTAAAAGGTATTTCAGGTAAGTCCTTCCACATTGCCACAATCTTTGTATTTCTTTGCACGTTACTAATGAAATATTTTGGCATTATAAAACGCTAAAATAAATACTTTTCTTGTCACCTTTCACCTGGAAAACAACAGTTGTTTGATAACTAATTCTAATTGATACCTACAAAATCACTTAAGGACCTGACACCAATATCCAACAGCACGTCATACTAGCATGATATTTGGATAGCATAATCCCAACAGGAGAAGTCTGAGGAAATTGACTCAGAAAACCCTCCTGTATCAGCAACTAAAGCTACCTGATAAGCACCTTACCTGATTCTGAAGGAGCTGGCCAAGGACAGCAATCTCCAAACCTTTCAGTTTAACACTCACAACCACTTCTTTTGCCCCTACCTTGATAATGATGCAGATCCCAATGCAAGGTCATCCTGTTGCACAGAAAACATTCTGGTACATGACAACATTGCACTGCATTAAGAACTTGATTGCATTAGATTTTAGAAAAAACACGTTAAGTGCATATAAAATTCATACAGGAGATAGAATTTTATCCTTCTGTGCAGTCTGGTATCTCCCCTACCACCCCATCCTTGAAACCAGCACGATCAACAACTCATTGACTGTTTTCTTCTGGCAATCTAAATGAGAGATAGACTTCTGTATATAATCCACTACTGAGCATTTCTACCTAAGTTATTACCAACTTGGGTACAAAATGCTACGTTTTTGCCTGAAGGAACAGTGGTTCTTTTGCCACAACCACATTTTAAACCTTAAGTGGAAAATACCTGCCTTCCTCATGTAATATTCTGCTTTCATCAGCACAATTATATTCCACAGCACACACATGAAAATGATCCAGCCTCCTGCTTTGTTCGAACTAATGGTGCAGTCTTCAGGCCTTGCTAAAAAAACCCCATGCAATGCAAAATGTTTCAACAAGCCCAAAACACCTCATTTCCAGCTCAGAAATATCTCTTAAGCTCCCATTCCAATTTGATTATTAAGTTTATATTTGTCTCCCTAATCCTTCACATAGGTAAAGATGCATTAGCACCGTGAATTACAGGACACACTGGTGCAGCGGTGTCTTAAAGCCTGGAGTAGTTAAACTGCTGGGGTGGCTGCCAGGGCCTGCCAAGCCAGCCCCACTGTTTATAGTTTAGTTCTCCAGATACAGGATTATTACGTTTCAGACAGACAAATACCATATCCTGAAGGTTACAGTCCTGTGACACAAATACATCCTGGCAGGGCAGAACAGCTGAGCAGGGGTGGTCTTCCGCACAGAGCCAGGCTAAGCTCCTGCAAGACTGCTGAGGCATTAAGTTAAAGGAGGAACTGTGGGTTTAATAAAACTGCTGCTGAAAAAAGGAGCTATTTTTAGGAAATACTCAAACGAGTGTGTTCATTTGCATATGCAATACTCAAAATACTGTCTTAAGTTGATCCAAATGGAGCAGAAGATGGATCACGTTAGGATTTAACTCAGTTTATCTCTTAATGCATAATAGCCAAAAAAAAGTTACTTCTCAAATAAAAAAAAACCCGTTTCTTTCAACAACTGGAGAATGAGCAAAAAAAGCCCAACATGATTGAGGAGAAAGAGTTTTTGCACCGACAAAGCTTTGTTTTTGCTAATCTCTGTTTAGCTCAAAAGCCTTATAAACACACTTAGAAGAAGGGATCTGTTAAAAATATATCACCCCACCCCTTCAATTAAGGGCTGAGAAGCTTATGACACATCTGAGAGATCCAACAAGAACAGGGAAGAAAGACTTAATGTTCCTGATACTAAAGGTAAAAAAAAAAAAAGAAAAAAAAGCAAGTTTAAAAATCCCAAACATGTTTCATGCCTCTGTTAAAAGAATCTTAAAACAAGAACATATCCCAACTACTTTTATTCCTTTGTAGGTCATGTTTAATTAACTGCTTATTTTCACAAAACATTATTACAGTGTAAACATCATTGGGCAGATCATCTGCCCCACCCAGAGCAAGCTCCACACCACAGGACACACAACTGTCTCCTGAGGAACCCTTGTATCTGCAGGACAGGGCTGGTCCTCAGCACCAATCTGCCCTGCAACAGCACCCCTGTGCTGATCACGCCTCCTCAGCTCACCCCTTTCCTAGAAACTGCAACAAAACCAGTTAGAATGCAAACCTCACAGCTAAACCCAGGGCCAGGTGTCCCTTTCTGGGCATCCCTGACACAATCTAGGATGACATTATTCTTCTCCTCCCTCCCTCCTGCCTTGGGCACAGGGCAATTAGCAGAAATGATCCCTAAACCACTTGGGAAACAGGGGGAGGAAGAGAAGGGGAAAAGAGCCAGTTGGGTTGGCTCCAGCCACTAGTTCAGAACAATTTGAGCCAGCCTAGTTGACTCTGCCTGCAATGCTCACAGAGCCCAGTCTGCTGGGAGTGTGCAGGAGGCCCTGAGTGTGGCACAGAGGGCCCAGCAAGCAGGGGGGATCCAGAGCCCACATTAGCCCACATTCCTGGCTTCAGCGTGAACACCAGCCCCTCTTAGGCTTGGGGGTATTTTACAGAGATCAGCCCAAGGCAGGCACACAGCCTGCTCCAAGTAGCACTGCACAGAACCAGAGTGCAGGGTCACCATCCCTGCTGGGCCACCCACCTCACACTGGGCAGTGCCACCAGCAGCCAGTGGACTGTAAGGCACAGATGTCCTTTGTCTCAAAGACGGAAGACAAAATTTGGTCCTGCATTTTGTACACAGGGTTACAGTGGATTTTAAGAATCTCTTATTCACATCAGAGATGTACATTCCATCCTGGCACAAGCAGCAGACACATAAATCCCACAGCACACAACACATTCACAGTGTTTAAGATCTGCAGATGGAGCATGTGCAGGAGAAGGTTTTATGAACAAGAAATGCTGGAACAACCAATCGTTGTGCAGGGACAACACAGGTCCTGCCAGCAACGGCTTTGAATGCAGGCAAGAAACATTTGCTGTAGCCTGAATACAGAAGTTGTACAGCTGTGCCAGCAAAGTGGTATGTTTATCCTTTAGGGCAGATTTGCTTTCTACAAACAGCCTGCATTAGAACTGTATACATGTGGTGAGAGAGTTGAGCATTTCACTCCTGTGTTGAATAGATCAGCAAAACTGGTCCCAGATAATACATCTTTCCTAACTAACTTGGGGGCCAGAGGGAACCCAAAAAACATGGCTGCTCAGTAATCAAGTAACAGGAACAAGTTGCTTCATGTATTCAGCTTTTATCTTGTTTTAAGAGAAACCAGTTTATGGCTGAATGTAATGTTTAATAGCACACAAATACTTTAGTTGGCTTCCTTCAATTTCAGCAATTCTAACACACATATAATTATAAGTTTGGAGAAATTACACCTAACTCTAGTATTCCTCTCATCCTCACCTCATACATCTGATCTAGCCACTTAGTCTTAGGCCTAGAATCACATGGAAGTTAAGAAATTAATATCCAGGTATTTAAACACTTGTGTATCCTGGTCTTAAACCCAGTACAACAAATCTATCCCAGCTCCTAGCTAGAAGACTATATATAGTCACCACCCATTCTAAAATAGTATTTTCAGGGTTTAAATACAATGCAGGACATTTAAAAATGGCATAAACAGATAAAGACAGCAAGAGTGAATTAGTAATTCGACCTATAAGCCACTGGCCCATGGCAAGACACCAGCGTGTCAAGACACTGATACATATATACATAAAAGCAATCTATACCCAGCATTTTGGGAGAAAATAGAATGGCTCAATATAAAACTGAAAGAATGAAGTACACTTTCAAAATAACACTTGTTTACATTCAGTAAAGGTCTAAGCAATTGCTTTCCATGGTCATTTGAAAGACTGTTGCTCAATTTTTCACATCCATTCTTCTATCACCATGACTAACCATACAAAACCCAGCAAACTTCTTAGACTCAACAAGTATTAGGGACATGATTATTTCTTTCCAATTCCCAGGAGCAGCTGTGTATCAACCCAAATGATTTCATAAAAACAGGAAATATTTAGGGAAGTAAGAAAATAGATTTCCCAATCTGAAAGCCTTGTTCTGTATGTGGCCTCATCTAATGAAGAAAGGGTGACAATTAAAAGAAAGTCTTCATCCTCATTAGTACCCCCCCGTTTCCTGCCTCACCACTTCCTGCTCTCCTCCCTCTCACCCTATCCCATGCCATCCATGGCAATTCATACTTTTCCTGTTCCTGAAGCCTTTTAGATGCACAAAGTGTCACTAAAAATACCATATATGATATAACTGGTACAGAAACTGAAAATAGTCTTCCCTTAAATAAAACACCTGCTACCATTAGGCAATACAGGTTTCCAAAGAGATTCAGAGAATTTCAGAGGAAAAAAAACCCTCCCCCCTCTTTTTTCCCCCCTTCACTGGAATGGTAATAACTGCAACACAGAGCAGTAACACTTAATTTCTCCTGCCTGTGTTTGTAATCAGAGCTCTTACAGACACCCTACAAAACTGATTAAAATTGAGGGAAAAAATTGCCATGTTTTACATAGTTTTTACATATCTTTGTTCTAAATGCTAAAGACCTGCGAGACATTCTTCTCATCAAGAACAAACACACAGACAACAGCACAGCAGCCTTCAGTGATACAACAAAGGACAATTTAAGACAAATGACTTGGAGCAAATGCTATCACTGAATAATCCCACAGCAGCTGTCATAATTAATTACCTCCAATCTCATCAGAATCAGGGAAGTTAGAGTTAAAATCGAGCTCTCTTCCTGTAACATTGTGTAACTCCAAAACAGCAGCATTATCCTCGCTATTTTAGAATTAACATTTCTCCATAAGATAATGTGGAACCGCTCGATTCTTCCACACCAGAACACCCGGAGCAAGCTGAGAGATGACAAAAGAAACTCGGTCAAGTTTGAGCCTCTCAGCACCTTATTTCCTGTCTAAAGAGCCCTTTTGTTCTGCTTCCCTGCATAAATGTTAATATCCTGCCATCATTAGAGAGCGAAACGACGAAGGAAAGCCCCACGCACATGAACTCCACTGCCCCGGAGGGCGGAACGACGCCACACGACGCGATTAGAAGGGCAAAATTCCTACCAACACGATCTCCACAATTTTCTGTTCGCTTCACCCCAGATTAACTTCACTTGGAGCTGCACTTCGGCGCAACCTACCCTGGGCACGGGGCCCTCCCTCCCGCTCCTATTGGCCGAGGCGGCGAAGGCCCGCCCCGCCGGCCGGGCCGCGCCCGCTGATTGGCGGAGCGGCCAGTCCGTCACGTAAAGAACTTTTCCTTGCTAGCAGGTTAGGCTGGGCGGGCTCGGGCACCCCGGGCGCGCGCTCTTAAAGGGACCGTGCCTCGCTCCCGCTGTGACAAACCAGAGCCGCGGGCGGGTGCACCCCGGCACTGATGCCCGGAGAACGGACCCCGGACCCCGCGGGGCGCCCACCCCTCCCGGCACCCCGCTCTCGGACGGGGGGTTGGGAGTGGAAGAGAAGATAACACCCGAGCGGGCTGGGAACGCTTCTCCCGCGGCAATTACACAACTGCCGCTTGCTCCACTTATGGGATAAAATTAGCTGTGGGTTCGGAGCCCATCCGCGCTTTAAGGGTGACTGGAGTTACCCGGGAGGCCGAGCACACTATATAAATTAGTAACCCCGGCTAAAAATACATCGGGTCGCCGGTTCCAAAGACTTCCACCCATTTAAAGCATGAGTCAGCAGGAGCTCCGCAGGAAGTGACTGTCTCCATCCCACAAGGAACCACGGCTTCTGCCAGAAACTTTTTGTGCTTATTCAGGCTTTACTTGACTGAACAAATTTGCAAGATCCTGGTCACGTTATGACAACAGGGTTTCTCACGGCACAGCTTCCTCTCAGCACTACACAAAAACTTGTCTTTGGATCAAAACTGGTTCTTTTTCCTTTGTGCAAACAGCTGTGGTCCCCTACACATCTATCCAGGGAAAAGATAAGTGAAAACAAAACAAGGCTTAACAAATATTTCACAAGTGCAGATAGGACACCTGGTTCAAGACGAACCTTGCCCCATTCCTGACAAGCAACACAGGCAAGAGCCAGAGCACAGTCAGTGCTCTGTCCTGCACCCACAAGTATCATCATAGTTACACAAGACTTAACCTGGGTGGCAAGGTCACCTTACATAAAATATTTTCATGTGCTTAGTGTAAAACGACTAAAAATATCAAGCTAGAGGAAGATAAAGCACTTGTCAGCACAAGCACATTTGGGTTGTTTTTGTCATGTGCAAGGGCAGAGAGGAAAAACTTGTTTCTGGTTCTTGTCACCTTTCCTCTGCCAGAGCTGGAGCTGCCTGCCTTCCCTTACTTCACCCCCTACCAACACCACAAAACAGGGAAGTTTTAACTTCCCTAATACAGATTAATAAAGTCCAAGGCACTCCAGCACACTGCTTTACTGCAAATGCTATGCAACATCAGGAAAATAATTTACACCTAAGTGCTCCCTTGAGCCGTGATACACCAAAAGGAGCATAAAAAGCACCTTCAGGAAAGACATTTACTTCTGCTGAAACAATGAAATAGCGTATTTTGTGTTACCTATTTTAAAGCAACCTATCACACTACAAATCCAAGTATGATTGAAAAGCAGCAATTGGTTGTAAGTTGATATGTATGAAACACTACAAGAACAGAATTAACAATATTCACATAACTTCCCCCACCACACCTAAAATACAAATGGAAAGAACCAGACTTTAATCCTTGCATCTGAATTCAGTGCCCTGCGAGAGCCAGCACTGCTGGAAGCTGATCTGGGGTCCCCTGAGGATAACTCATACTTGCATGACACTTTTTTTGACCAACACTTACCTAAGCAATCAAAACCAAGAACATAGTTCATGCAAACAAAACAGAACAGTAAAGTGTTCCCTCAAGTATCTCAGTGACCAATCTTGGAAAGCTTCAATTTGGAGCACACGAACTTCAGGCCCATAAAAACAGCAGCACAAGTCACAAATCATATCAACCAAACCGGCAACTGCTAGAAGACATGACAACCCCACAGTCAACATTGTTGTTGAAGAGGGGAGGAAAAAACCCAAACCAAATATACTACTCCAAGTCTCCAACTATTTGCTACCACGGCAGTCTCACCACCTTGTAATGGCAATGAAAAATAATTTTTATCATCAAACATCCCACACTGCAGCTCGTGCTTCTGTCACACAGGCAACTAGCAACTCTTATCACTACAGTGGAGATGTTCCATCCCTTTTCCTCCCCACCTCTTCCCCCCACATGCCCTTCAGTCTGGCCAACTCCTGAAACCAGCTCTGGTGCTAATCAGCCCCTTCCACCTGCCTTGAGTCTCTGAGCTGGCAGAAGTCTGGCCAGCCTCTGGTGGGCAGGAGTATGGCTGCTGACCCAGAGCAGAAGGGATGGCAAAGCAAACTCTCCTCTGCCCAGCACTGGCCTCCCAGCTTTGCTTACCCCATCTCATTTAAAACCCAAACACATACACGCCACTACTGCCATAATAAGAAAGCCCCAAGAGTAACCTGCTATCCTCATAAAAGTAAAGATCCCCACATTGGCTGTAAAGTGTGGTATCCAAACCAGATTCATGGCTGACCCCAGGTCACTGGACTAGAAATCACATCTGTACATAAATCTTGGGAATTGCTATTCAAGTCATTATCCCATGCTGAAAGAAATGTGGTGAAACTAGATTTAAAAGCCTAATTTTCAGTCTAAGTTTCTGCAAAAAGCCATCTATTTTCCCTCTAAACACAAATACATTCTGGAAAAGTGACACAGGCATATTAACTTGGGCTCAAGTTAAGCCTTTGCTGCTCTTACAATATCTGTAGCAATGCAGAAAAAATGAAAATAGCAGATTGCAGCAGTAAGAACACTAAGCAGGGAAGCTTTCACAGCAGTGTTAAAAAAAAAAACAAAAAACATCAGTTTGCTGCCACCCGACTTTGCACTTGGACACTAAGAGAGCACCTGACTCTCATTTGACTGTGGTAATCATGGAACAGCTAAAAGGCCATTTGTTCTGTAATCTTACACACGCAGAAGACAGCAAGTTTGAGAGACCTGGCAGCTCAAGAGATCAGGAACAGAGCTTTCCATCTGTAAGTCACCAGTTCAACAGAGACAAGAATAGTAGTGATCAAAAGCTACATGTGATGGCTGCTCAGGGATTAGAGGAAGAGATGGTTACTCAGTGTCCAGGTCCCAGCAGATCAGTGTGATCGCAAGAGCTTTCTTCACTATTCTGCACTTGGTTTTTCAAGTTTTCAGTCCTGAATCCATTACACCTCCTGGATTCTGTACATGTTAATAAGTAGCAAAGAAACTGATCTGCTGCATACACACACTCAACTGGCATTGGAGAAAAGGACTTTACCCTGTAGTTGTCTGATGTGTGATGACTGCACTACAACATGTGCTGAGTTTTTTATTATTATTATAGTTCAGACTTCAAGCTTTTCTTATTACTGGAGATAGCTTTCAAAGTAATATTTAGCTTCCCATGCCTTTCACACTCTCAGATGCTGTAATGCTGTTTATAAACAATAGTTCTCAAACTTGCTGTGTATTTCTGAAGGTATATTAATTTTTAAATTACATTAGCATAGCAATTTCAGAAGTTCGGCATTAGAGAAATGACTCTGAGACAAGATTATTAATTTTTTTATCAAACCGCATTATTTCATGAGGGCCATGTCTACATAAAACAAAAAAAAAAATCCCTATGTGAAGAAAACAAAAATTCCTTTTCATATTATGCATTCTTCAGTGCATCAGTGGGTAGTCTCTGCAAAGTCTGCTAGTAGCTCCTTTCCAGCCTGACTTTAGTTTTTAAAGTCTGCAAAAGTACCTGGAATTTCCAGGCTGGATAAGCAAGATGAAAACAAGTTCAGAGTGTATGTTGACTGAAGGTCCCCAGAGCTTGGGTTCATTGTCCTGCTTCAAATACCACTACCAAAAACAATCTTCTACAGAAGCCCAACAATACACAGTTCATAGTTCTTAGTAGCACATTACTTCCCGAGAATGAAATTGCTGATGAAAAGCCAAGATCCTAGAAACCTAGCAGGAAACTTATCCTTAGCTGTAACTAAGGAGGCCCTCACATACAAAGAATTCAATTTGCCATTCCAGGAGTTTGAAGAGAACATACCAGACTGATGAGATTTCAGTAATCTCGGACTTCTGAGATTCCTCTTGCTGTTTTCAATCCCAGATGAACAACTGCTCCGCAATAATCAGATCTGGAAACAACAAAGAGGTGCACGTGGTAAATACAGAGAGCTCTACTGAGCTGTCTGGACAGCACTACAGACACACCACACAGACACATTCCCCTGGATGTTTTAGCAGCTATCTCAAACTACCCAAAGCTTGGCTGACTTGAGATATTGTTAAAGTTCCAGCATGTTAAACCCTAACTCTTTCTATATAGGGAATAAGCCCTTAACACAATCATTTATTCCTGCCCTGTGTCCCCCTGGCCTAAAGCTAGATATTCCTAACAGGTCTCAATCTCTCAGCAGCTGCCATATTACTTTGCTTTGGGGTGGTTGTTTGGGTTTTTTTGGGGTGTGTGTGAATTGGTTGGGTGGTTTTATTCTTTAATTTTCATTTAATTAGAACATAGGATTGTATCTTGTACAGCTGCACAAGCAAGATCTCTGGTGACACAGCTGGCTACATCACTTGCTTCAGCCAAAGTCCTTGAAAAAGGAGCTAGACATTTCAAAAGACACTTCCTTGATATCAGGTATCTCTTGGGTGGAACAAAAATAAGTACACTACAGTTTCCATTTAATTCAGCATACTCCAAGTTCATTTATGCGTAATCTATAATAATCTTTGTAGGTCAAATGATGTATCTTGAATGCAAGTCACAGTCCTTTCAGTATTAATAAATAAAAAAGCTGCATAGCAATTAACTGCCAAGAAAATGGAGGCAGAAGTTTGTACACTTCCAATTTTCTCAGAAATCAGACTGATTAATATAGCTGTTACAAAACTACACACTTTCACAGAAACAGGGATTACCTTTATCTGTAACCATAGCAACTTTTCAGTAGTTTGTGCTAATGCTACTCTCTCTGATAACTTGCCACTATCTCTTTCAAGCTATTTGTGTAAGGTTTTGAATGTGCCATCTCAGACCATGAAGTAACAAGAACTCGAAATGTAAACACACATTCTTCAATCACAGTTCTATAAGCATACTATGTCACATACAATGTTGTTAATTTTTGCCATAAATTCATGATTAGTCAAGAAGCTAAATAATAACAGATTTAAATAAATTTAACATGATTCACAGGTTTTTAAGACAAACATTTTAACAGGTATTCTATGAAATGTATACACAAGACTTTTTTTTCAGTAGTGAAGACTATCTTCTTCTCTATCTGCACAGTAATACACCCACAAATTATGTCACTGACATGTCAGACTTTGCTATTCAGTACCATAAGGAACAAAAATCCTGCCATTATACATTTATTTTGGCGTGAACAAACACAAGACAGATCAGAAAAGAGCCAGTCGCCTTGTCCTAAGTTAGGTGATAGTAAAGAACAGGTGTAGATACCTCAGCACTACAAAAATCAATCAGAAAAAATTTAAAGAGTAAAGCTGTAATAGAGGACAGACAAGAAAGAGACAAAGGAAGGAATTGACATATTTACTTCCTCAATTGTTGACTTACCATCACCACAGCTCAGAAGAGGATTAGCACTCTGTACAAAAAATTATTTGACACAAGACAAACAAAAACATTTACTGTAAGTAGGAGGAAGAAGAGAATAACTACTTTTTTTTTTTCCCTGAAGTTCACAGGGCAGCTTACCAAGCTGTGCCATTCTCTTTTCAGTGTAGTTTGGCACAGTTAAGATGTGAGCACAGAACCTCAGAAGAGTGAAAGAAACACGGCACGCTCTTTGCTCCCTGTAACTCTTATGCAATGACACCTATTATAGGACAAGCCTGGACAAACACTCGGGAATGGACTTCAGAACACAACGGTGCACTTGAAGTCAATCCATGCAGGGGGTGAAGTAACTCCCACGGTTTTGCTGCATGCCTCCACATTACACCAGCACATATGGGAGAAGCTTCTGTATTTCGTTGTTGTTGCTGCTGTTATTAGCAGCAAGGTAACTGCCCTTTTTATTTTCTAAGGTTACCCAATCCTAACATCCTGTGGAAACACGAGTGGATGTTCACACCCCTTATCTATCACTCCAGGCTTTTGGCAAAGCCTAGGAGGCAAGTTGGGTTAAATCTCACAAGGTTCCCCGGGCGAAAACCAAAACAACAATAACTTCTCATAAAGCAAAACGCCAAAGTACGACAGACCGCGAAGCGTTAACCCTCGGTTTAACCAGCAGAGTGGTACAACACAAAGTGCATGCTGATTCCCGAGCAGCCCTGTCCCCACAGCAGCCCAACCCGCTGCGCTGGGCTCAGCGGGGGCAGCGGGGCCCGGCCGGGCAGGGGAGCGCTCGGGCCGGCAGGGCAGCCCCAGCCCGCTGCGGAACGCCGCGCTCCGTGCGGAGGGCGCGGGGCCGGGCCCAGCGCTGGCGGCGGGCCGGCTCTGCCTCTCCCTTCCACCCAAGGACACGAGTACAAACACCTCTGCCCCGGGATGGCTCCTGCGCACGCAGCCGCCCGCCGGGGGTGGGGAGAAGGGGACGGAACCACCAAAAAAGGCAGAGAAAGAGCCGCGGGCCCCGCGCCCGCCGTCGCCCCGCAGCCCCTCGCCCGCTGCGTGCGGGGGTCGGGGGTACGAAGTGGGGGGGACCTTCCCCACAGCCCCTCCGCCGCTCCCCGGGGCCGGTGGGCGGGCGGCCGCCGTCCCCCCGCCCCGTGGCGGTGCGGAGCCACCGCCGCAGCTCCGGCCCGGCCGCCCCGGCTCCGCCGCGCTCCCTCACCTGCGCCGGGCCCGCCGCGCCCGCCGGCCCCGCTCGCTCCTCACCAAACTTTTTTTTCCCCTTTCTCCGTGTTTCGTTGCCCTCGGAGTGACGCGGGCGGGCGCTGATTGGCGGAGCGCAGGAAGGGAGGCTGCGGGGAGCGGGAGGCGGCGCTACGGCCCGCGTGTAATTATTACACGGCGACGGCGGCGACGTGAAGCAGCGAATGCTGTTTAAAGGGACAGCGCCCGCCCCGCGCCCCCCCCGCCCGCAGGGGTGACCTGAGGCGAGCGCCGCGGCGGGAGGGAGAGCGGGCAGCGGCTGCTGGGGCGGCGGCGTCCGCCCTCCTGCCCCACAAATGAATTCATTTTGCTGTGAAATACCCGTGGGTGCGCCTGCTGCCGCCCCCTCTGCCCTTCATGTCCGTGGAGGGGAAGGTCTCTCCTAGCGGGGTTGACTGCGGAGCTCAGTCCCTCACAGCGCCCTCGCCCTCTGTGCCCTGTGGGAAGATGGGCTTGGAGTCTCTTGTTACCTATAATGTCACCTGCTTGTTTGTGTTTCCTTTTCTTGTGCGGCTCTGAGACAATCACTACAGCTTCTTTACATGCACACCATTTCCACCTCACACCCGATGCATACGGATTTATTTATTTTTTCTAATACATTCTCCCCACTTGTCACAGCAGGCTGTAGTCCATACCATGCAGGGAGGTTTTATAGGTGAGATTTAAGGAGGATGAGTGAGTTGGTGGCTTGAAGCAGATAGGGAGTACAGGATTCCAGGGACATGAAATAAGCCAAATAAAAGGAGAATTTTATCAGTGGATAAGGGGAGAGGAGAAGGCCAAGGCTAGAATAGCTGCCAGGAGGTGAGTGGAGTTTGCGGAGAGTTTTGGAGGAGGGAAGGAAAAGTGTGTGGTTGTGCAGCCAGAGAAGCTGAGGCTGGATAAAACGTGTTCTGATTTCATGCAGTCACAAAATATACTGAGCTGGAGTGGACCCATCAGGATCATTGATTTCCTAGGGGTATTGTGAAGAGATTTAAGATTTGGGGTCTTTTTTTTGATCAGAGAAAAGCATTGCAAGGGGACACATCAAGATTTCAGCCAAGATAAAATCCAAGCAGACACTTCTTGCTAGGAGCTTGCTATCACCCACACTGAGAGCTGAAAAAGCTGGAAATCTGGAAAAAGCACTGAAGGGAAGAAAACACCTTGTTTGTTTTGAATATCTGAGCTTAGATCAACACTAGAAAATGCTGGTGCAACCAGCATGGAAGTGCTAGCATAGCTTTACAGCTATTTTGGTAGAGATTATTCAGTCTTGGCTGTCTTTGCTGATGCAATAGGTTTTCCAAATGCCAGGTTGCATGAGCAGAAGATGACCTGCATTGCATGTGGGTATCACAGCATTCACCACGACATTATTTGGAGCGCTTTCATGGTCTTGGCAGTAATCATAAGGAGCTGTGGGGAGTGATGATCACATTCCTCCCAGGCTCTCCACGATCATCTCTTTTTAGTATGTTTTTTTTAAAACCTTGATTTCCCTCTGGTTGTTCTCAGATTGCTTTCTTTGTGTCAAGTTTCATCTCATTATTGGAAATACAAATGCAGAATAGTAGGCACAACATCCTCAGTGTTTAGGAAAGGGCAGCTGATTGTTCTGCAGTTGTGAGTGACCAGCACAGCAGCTGGCAGAACAGCAGCGTAAATACAAGGGAAATGCAAACAGTGCCAGGAGTTACTGACCAGCAACACATGGTGCAACAAATGTTATGTTGTGGCATCAGATGTCAAAGGGGAGCAGCAGAATGTTCAAATGTGATCTTGCTCGAGTTGCGGATGACGCTCGTCAGCTCTCATGTGCTGAAATGAGAAAACTGTGTTACAATAATGCTGGAGCACTCAGAATCCCTTTGGTACAGTCAAAAGCTGCCGCAGCTCAGAAGAGACAAACAACCTCTAGGAAAATAGGGAACAAAAAGTTTTATGCCATTTGTATTAAAAATGACAGTAGTCAAACTGTCTCTGAGGAAAAAAATTCCCAAACAAGATGGCCAGGTTTATTCTTGGGGTAGAATAAAGGATGCATTTAAAAATAAAATGTACATGTTGTTCTACTGGGGATGAAAAGCATAATGTTGAAGAAATAGTGTTCAGCATTCTCATTTGAGGATCTAGGGACTGATAGCGTAAAAAACCTTGTTGAAGTCAAGTAGGATAAGGATTAAAAGGGAAGTATATAATCAGAGAAATGGCTAAGGTGTTAACCACCCAGAGAACGGCATCCTTGGCTTTGAAATCAGCTGAAGAAGTCAAAAGTGATTCTGAGCCAGCAGCTGAAAAGAGAATCCTGTTTTCTGTAGACCACTGCAGAGAAGGAGTTGGAGGCTACTGGTCCACCTTAAGTTGATCAGAATAGTTTTTATTTTTAAGAGTGAACAAATGTTCAGTAGGGACTGGACTGCGTGAAGCATGGGGAGCCTGGTATTCAGTGGGATGTTCTCCATGGAACAACTTCATTCTACCAAGCATGATTTTGCTTTGGCAGAGAAATCCAAAAGAAACTCCAAACAATTAGGCAGGGGATCCCAGTTCAAGCTGAAACACCTAGGAGAGAATTGAAAGGTTTCCCAGCTGTGATGATGTCTAGCAAAATGGTGAGAAGTTATCAGTGAACCTTGCTTCCTCCTCTAGAACGTCACTGCTGCAACATTGTTTATTCTCCTTGACCTGCATTACTCAGATCTGCTTTCGTATATTAATGCTCCCGTCATCTTCATTCCCCAGCACAACTTATTTCCATGGTTTTAAGGACTATCTTTTCATATACCTCTTTAGAAAATATGGGCACAATTTTTCTGAAAGATTTTTACTCCCTTCTTCCAAATCCATTTAATCTATCTGCTAACACAGAAGACCTTTTCCTTTGGCTTCTTTTATGTTTGCTTCTGCTATAGTGGCTTGTTACTTCTTTTGCTAAAGCTTCAGAAATCACTAGAGGAATCTTAGTAACGTATTCATTTTGAGGTAGATTTATCTTCAGAGCTGGTAAATGGGAAGTCTCTTCTTCACCTCAGTGGGCTTTGGATCTGATGTTAAGTGCTAACATCATTTCAGTTCTAATCTTGTTGTTTGGGGCCCATTGTGCAGCTCCTGACTCTGCTGAGATTTTCACCAGAGGTTTATTGAGAGCAGAATCAGCTCCTGTTTCCTGAGAGACAGTCTATAAAAATACAAAAGAAATAAGCACAAGGTTTTCCTGATCATGTGAAACTTAAATTTTATTTGAGTCTCACTGGATTTTTTTTTTAATCCACAGGTACTTTGACCCGTGTTCTAAGCCTTATCCTAGCAGGATGAGCTGGAGTTTCAGCTACCCAGACCTACTGGAAATTGGGCCCAGCAGTTATTTGGCAGTGGCCTTCATGAGTAGCAATGCCAGCTTTCCATTGCAATGCTCACATTCAGAGATTTGCAGATTTAGAGTCCAAATCCTGCTTGTATTTACAAGCCCAGAATGCCACTGACTTCAAGGGGGTTGTAAGATTTTAGCCAAGAGCAGAAATTGGCCCAGGATTTTTTCAGTCTCCCTCATACTTCTGTTTATATGATATTACCATCAAGCTCTATTAGCATGCTCCATGATGCATTTTACTTTTAAATTACATAAAGGATATTTACTGTGCTGATGCTACATAGTTTGCAAGAAAGATGCACATATGGAAATGAAAAAACATCAATTACCATCAGGATTTCCAGCTTTCAGCATTCATTTTCCAAAACAACCCAGGGACTATTTCTCATTTGAAAAAAAAAAGCAGAAATGAAAATCCAATTTTTTGGCATTTATGTATGGCATTCTGGAGCCTTACTCATCAAGTCTGTTGTCGGAATGGTTGGAATAAAAAAGCCTCGTATTGTTCAAAACTTTAATACTCTGCTTTTATTTTCTGTATACTGGTTTCCCAGTCAGAGACATGAGTCCATCCCTAAAAATAACAAAATGTTTTCCTGCCTCTGAGAGGATGGGAGAAAAAAATCATCTGGTGAAAACGTGATCTCCAGGGATGATAGGTAAAAACACAGGTAGAAGTTGAGAATGAATGGATGAAACCTGTGAAAACAGGCAGGTGAGATGCCAGGCATCAGACAATGCCCGTGGCTGCCCCAAAGGTCGGAGTGGAGCCAGGTCAGTGTCACCCTGCCCGGAGGGATGGCACCGCTCCAGGGCCAGCAGCTCACGGGTGACAACAAACCAGCTGCTCGGGGACTCTTCCTGGGCAGCGAGGAGAGATGCCCCAGGTTCGAGCAGGAGCCACCGGGCAGCTCAGCATCTTTCAAAATGAGGCAGATTGTGTTGCCATGTGGTGACAGATCTGGGAGCTTCCTTCTCGATAGCCTTGTTTGGAAATCTGGGCTGGGGCTTTTTAAAGCCCTAACGACTCCCTGCTTAAGCTTTTAATATCCATGTTAAGTAGTTCATTGAGCATTCAGGAGAACAGGGTGCCATTGTGAGCTGATGAGTAACTTTAGGCAGAGAAGTTATTTTGTACCTCTGTGCTTTTTCTTCTCCCGCATCTGCTTTGTCTGTGTAGATAGTAAAGTCTTTCAGGGCAGGAGTGGCTCACACTGAACATGTCTAGTCATCAATACAGCAACTCGGGTCCCGCTGGGAGCCTCTCTGCTTCCCAGTCCTGCTCAGAACACAACCCTCTGAACACAACTGTCTAAGCTTTGTGTATGCTACAGGCTTTGAGTATTAATTACTATTAATTACTCTTTAAAATCTGGACGCCTAAATTCTGCAACATTAAAGTAGCCGTATACCATATGCATAAACCCTTCCACAAATGGGTCACTGCACAGAAAGCCCAGAGGATAACAACTGCTGCTGCTAAATTGTGAGGACACAGGGCCCAGAGAAGCTCTGACAGGATGGCTTCAGCCACTGAAAAGTCTCCATGTACTCAGGAAAGTTGGCCCTACCTGTTTATGCTTTAGTCCTTGAAATTTAAGGGGATCAAAAATCCCATTGTCAGGGCAGGACTGCTTGTGATCCTTTAATAGCAGCACTCCTTCAGAGACGTTTAAATCCAGCAGAATTTAATGCAACTTTTTGTTATCTCCACTGCATGTAGGAGAGCTCTTAGCTCATACTGTGGATGTCAGTGCCTGGACACATCCTAGTGTCCAGAAAGCAAACAAAACGCCTGAAGTGCCTGTCAAGGATCTAGATACAAATGTCCCAAATGTCAAAAATGTCTGTTCAGCCATTTCCCTACCTGCTCAGGAATGCCAGGAGCACCAGACTGCCCTGGGTTTGGCTCTCTTGTTTGTTCTGTTCCTGTCCATCTGACCTTGCTAGCTCAGATAGGCTATTTGTCAATGCCAGAGAAATCTGCTGCAACAACAGAGGGAGTATCTGGTGTCAGTATCCTCCAGCTCCTTGAGGGAACTACCTCATTAGGAAGCTAAAACATCACTTTGATTGCTTAGAAGCAAACCAGTTGTTTTGTGAAACTCTCCAAGCAGTTACTCACTTCTTGTAAAATTATAATGCCTGAAGTTTTTTTCTAAAGCAGTCTTGGATACTTGAATGGCTGGAAATTTGCAGGTGATAAAAAGTTTTAGAGCAAAGCCGATCTGATCAGTGTTTCCTTAAATTAGAAAATTATTCTTCTCTGTCAAAATGTCATTAGATTTTGATAGATTTTAAAAAAAATAAAATGTTCTACTGGAGAAATATATGAAACAGGACATTTCTATAGCTTCACAGATCCTCAAAATGCATTTGAGATTTTGTATGCTTTCTCAAGGAAATTTGAAGCTGAGGCTTTTAATATACCTACAGCGCATATTTTTGTCTCACAATATCCAAGTATTGTGTCATAATCAGCTTTGATCTCTCTCATTAACTTTGGCAGAGGACATCAATTCGAGATGGGATCACTGCAGTCCTGGTATTCTCCCTCAGAAAAGAAGGCTTTTGGAAGATTGATAGCTGGGGCTGCCTTTGGGTAGTACCTTTCATTCAAGGATTCTAAAGCAATCACAGAAATTCCCAAGTCATCCGAGCCAGAAATTGGGCCCAGCCTTCCTGTTTTTCTGCAGTGTACTTTGCTCATTATATCACATCAGGAGGGACAGAGTCTATCCATCTCTGTGCTGGCAGCTTCCCAGGGAATCGCTAGTGAACACACATTACTGACCATGCTCCCTGCTCTCTACATAGGGAGAAGAAAGGTGCAGAGAGGGAGAGGTATGGTGTTCCTGTTCTCCTGTAACAGACAGGAATCCCTTGGGAAGTATCACATTTGAGCAGCTCCTACCCAGCTGTAGCCTGTGTGAGGACCACAGTGAATCAGAGCAGAGGCCTGTCCATCCTCATTCCTACCCTATCCCTGATTTTATAAAAGCAGATCTGGTCCAGCTGATATACAGTTTAATTTAATTTCATATGAAGCAACTCTGGTGCCTGATTCCCTATACTGTCTTTTCATGCCTTGTGCACTGCCCAGGAGATATTAAAAAGCCATACTAGCAACCTACCTGAGTTACACACAGGAAATGCCCAGTGGACTTCCAGAGAAAAAGTACACACAGAACAAGATTAAGGATTTGGATCACTGACAGGTCCACAGTTGAAGAGCAATAAATCACTTCTCTCTCCCAGCTTGCTCCTCTCTGCTTCCTCCTTATTTTTCGCTTCTCTTCTTCTGAATGAAAGGGCACATCTTACAGGCTTGCAAAATCTTCCCTCCTGTGGGAAATTCCTAATTATCAGAGTTGCCACAATAAAGACCAAGTTCTGCAGAAAGCGAGAAACATACCACAGTAAAGGTAGAGGGCTGCAGTTCTTTGTTTTTTTCCTTTTTACTTAAAAAAACTCTGGTACTTCTGAAAGTCACACTTCCTAGAATATAGTGTCCTGCATGTGAAGATACAGTGGGTTTTATATGCAGTTCAGCCATGAAAATGTTGAGGTGTGTAAGTAATGTAAGGTCTTCATCAATACTGCCTTATAAAATGTGCTTTATATTCTGCTTTGTTCTTCTATCTAGCATTCTCTAGAACGTGCTTGGGAATATTTATTTTCCCTAATTTCTCTTCCTTAACTGAGGCGAAATATTTACACACCGCACACCAAGCTCACAAAGAATAGTGTTCAGAACTGCTGCTGTTCTTTTGCTGGCATACCTAATTACACAGTTGAAAATGTCAACATTAAGCTGTGTCTGCATGGCAGGCATTGATGTGTCTGTTAGAGAACACAGACAGGTTTGCTCAGCCCACCTTCAGCCAAAGCTCAGGCTCTGCTACAAGCAACCATCACTGAGGGCTGAAAAACCAACCTGAATAATATTCATTGAGTCACAAATGCCAAACTCTGGCTTTAACAACTTGAGTGCTACTGGTAATCAAGGCTGCTCATGAAGACCTTGTCCGGTGCATACCTACACAGCAGTGATCACATCCCTAGATCACAGCTCTCCAGATGAGCCTGGCCACTGAAGGATAAGGTTCATCACCCCCTCTGTCTGCATCTTCCTCTCTGTGAGATGTTTCCACCTCTCTGGCAGGGATTGGAGAAGGGGATGGTGACCTATCTCATAACTCAGCTGGCCCAGCTCACAGCTTAAGGCAGTGATGGAGATGCCTTGGTGCTAAAATGCTGGATTATGAACTGTGGTACAGGCACACAACCTTTTGTGCTATTTTATGCTACAATAGAGTCTGCAGTAAATACCGTGAGAAGCACTGATCGTCTACAAAACTACTGCTAACTGTGCTGGAGCTGGGCTGCCAGAGCCCATGCTACTGGAAGAGAGGAATTGGGAGAAAAACAAACCATAAACCAGAAAGTTTTCTACTAACAAAACATCCCAGTGTAGTTAAAAATCAATATTAAGTCTTGAGTAAATCAGAGAAAGCAGAATAACAAGTAAAACAGGGGAAGTAATAAACATTAAAGACATATGTATTAGTCCATATCTAACAAAAAGTTACTTCTCTGGGATGTTTTTCTGAGTGCCACAATAGATCTTCCGTATGATCTCGGGCAAAACACATAATTTCTCTCTGTCATGATGTTAGATAATACTTGCCTACCTTATAATCCCTTATTGTTGTGAGTTGCTGAGTGTCAAAGAGTGCTCATTATGCAGGATTATATCAGCTCCTGAAGAAGGGAGAGGACCTGCAGAAGGCAGATAAAAATGGGATGAGTTTAGTTGTCCTTGAAGTCATCAGGAGCTGAGAGCATGGCAAATGCTCAGGTGTTCTCAGGCTCAGTCTCTTGCTAAGAAAGCATTTCTGTAACCAGCATCCAGGGAGCAGATTTAGCATAGGGATAAGCATTTACACTCACAGTACTCAGGGGACAAGATGATTCAAAGCCAAAAAATGTGGTTTGATTTCTCATTGACACCACTTGTCAAAAATATTTCAGTGGAATCAGGACCCATTCTTCCCCTGAAGAATGAGCTCCTGGTAAGGTCTTGAGAAATGTCTGAGTAAATGTCTGGAGGAAGACAAGGGTGAGTGTAGCAGGTGACTGGGCATGTTACCCCTTACAGTGTTACATGCGTTAAATTGAGTAAGACACAATAGGAAACACTGTAGAGTGCCAGCATTTGGGAAGACATCAGTACTTGGAATTCATCTGATGGATAAATCCAGTGATATTTTTAATGATTGGGTTTTATACCCTTCAGAATGATTTCCACCTGCTAGCAGTGTAATAACTATGGGCAGATGAGAACAAACCTCATTGACCATTTCTGTGCACAGATCAGGATCTTCTACCTGCAGCTCAGTTCCCTTTCCTGTTACCTTTATTGCCTTACGTATAGCAGAGGATTAACACTTCAGCTTTGCAGCATTCTTTGTCATGCCCAGGTAATTAAAAGAATGCCACTGCACCTGGTAGAGCTATAAAAATGTCCATCTAAAAATCTCCACAGCATTTAGTATTTTATTTATTGCTGTGTGTTGTTGTGTTTTGCCTGAAGTAAAGCAACCTCATGGAAGTGAGGCACTATCACTGAAGGCTAACAAACATTTTCCCTTCAACATCTTATGTTAGCACCATGCCTTTTTTGTCCTTTTGTTTTGAATCCTTGTTCTTAACAATCTTTCTCTTCAAGCAAGAAAAAAAAATAAAAACTAACAAAAAACCCCAACAAATCTATTGCTGAAAGCAGGGAACCAGAACAGGCAGTGTTGAAGCTTTCATTCCTTTTCCATATGTGGAAAAGACTGCATGAAAACATTATTTCCCAGGGAAATATAGTCCACATTTTCATCCTGTAATGCCGAAATGCCCTGCATATAACACTATCTTCTGTTACTGACTGAGGAACTAGAAAAAAAAATAAAACTAAGTTTACCATATACAAAATAACATTGATAGCTTTATTAGAGAAGGTGTAGGAAGCTGAACCACACAAGCACAGACACAGCTATTAAAGGAAAATTTGAAAGTTGTCAACACAAGCTGTTCAGAAATAATTTCAGGTCCCCCAAAGCCATGTGATTTGCTTGCAGACTTTCAGTCCTCAAAATACAGGTTCAGTGTGTTCTTATTTGTCTTTGCTTTCTGATATGCTAGGGAATCACGTGGATCCAGCTTTATTTTACAAATGTGGAGGTTGCAAACTATTTGCTTAATAGAGATTCTTGAGTGCTACCACGACTTCAGAATCCAGAGATTTCAGAATATCATCACCAAGGCCACATGGTCAGCAGTAACGTGCAACATTAGTCTGTTTTTCTAGCAAAAAACCTCATGTTCCACACATGCAGCTCCCTGTGGGCATGCTGTGTTTTTCCATTCAGCAACCTCATCTCAGAGAAAAAGGGCTCTGTCTAGGATTTGCAGACATTTTGTTGCACAAAGTGAAGCCAAAGCAAGTTGGGACATCATGAAATTCCCATTAAGTTCTGTGAATGCTCGGATTGCCCATAAGTGCATATGCAGTACCTGTGACTCATCCCCAGATCCTGGATGTGAGTATAGGAGCCCCAGGTGGAGAGTGTGCCAACAGTGCAATAAGCAGCATGACTAACATCTATCATAGCTATTTTGTTTTCTCACCCTTTTTTTCAAGGGAAGCCCCACATGTCTTGGCAGGTACTCAGGGCTGTCTTTGCATCCAAGAACACAAGCTCTAGGAATTGCATCTCGCACTGGAAGCAGAAGGTGGTGAAGTTTGTGATGGCCATGAGCCCCTGAGGGAGCTCATTATTTACTCTGGGATGTGGCCGGTCCCCTGCCCAGACAAGCTGCATTGTCATTTTGCAGAATCCTGTTTCCCTGAGGGATGTGGCTGTGTTTAGTCTGAAGGTCTGGAGGATGGGGTGTGCCAAGTCCAGCCATTTGACCATCTTGCGGTGATGTCCAAAATTTGCAATGAGAAAATTAGTCTTATCTCCTTTTTTTATCTTATTTTTCTCTCTGTAAATTCAGAATGGTATTCAGTCCAAGTGTATGGAGCTGTGTGAAAGTAAAGAGCTGAAACAAATAAGCCAAACCCAAACCAAGTCAGTGGCACAGTCGACCACAGGCTGAAAGTGCAGAATCGGGGGACAGTCCACCCCACTGTGACTTTCATGCAACACCAATCCATTGATACAATTTTTAAAAAGCCTCAGCAAAAGCAATCTATACTTTCTCAAATAGTTTGACATATCCAAACACTGAGACATTGTGCTGAAGTGAAAAGCAAAACCCTCATTCTAGATGGAAAGGAAAAAATCACGCATTTAGTTTCATTAAGTACATTCAGTGTTAGCACCAGTGCTGCCAATTTTGGCCATGAGGTCTATAATATTTCCTGTTTTTCTGAAAACAAGAATTATGCGTAGCTCATGACAAATGAATACCCTGAATTTCTAGCCTTACTGGCTGCAAATCAGGGCTTGAAGACCTGAAATGGGTGTGCCTCACAGCCTTAGAAAACCCAAAGGCAAATTGAAAATATGCATTTTATTGTTTTTGATCAACCTTGTGATTTTAAGTCATGCATGACTTTTCTTGGAGGCCTGACTCACAGCTTTTAAATGTTCATGTGGGGCTGCAGTGCCCACAAAGAATGAAATGCAGCTATAAGAGCTGTACCCAGGTGACAGGTATGGGGCAACCAAGCAAATATATAACGTTTGTATTTCTTGCAATTTTTGTTTTATGTTGGCAACTTGAGAAGCCTGACACTCTGATGCTTTATGAGAAGAGACAAAGGTGAGGAAGAGCAAGGCAAGGAGAAGAAGGATTCCTGCCTAACTCAAAAAACAGGTGAAAGTTCATCTTGAGAAAAAAAATAAACTAAATCTAACTGCTACCGCTGTTTTAATGAAGGGTTGGGAAGGCAGAGAGGGAAGGCTTGGGTTTATATCTCAGAGCTGGTAATAAGGGATTCCTCTTCTCACCCTGGTTCTGCCACTGACTCATCCAGCAGGGTTAGGCCTGTGTCAGTTCTCACTTCAGAGCAGATTAGACTTAACCATAGACCCAGCTGCTGTCACATTTGCTTGTGTTGAGTAACACTTTCTTCCCTGGTGACAATAGCTGTAATGGGAGAAACTGCACAGTTCACAGGAGGTGAATGGCAGAGCCCCATTGTAGTTCCAGAAAAGAAGCGTCTGCAGCACAGAGGACCCGAAGGCTTGATTAGCTCCATGCCTAAAGCATCTCTGAATTAGTTGTGCCATCTGTAGATATCAGGATCTGCTCCTCTCCAGGCTCCTCTTTAGGAACACTCAGGAGCTAAGGAAGGTCTGAGAGCTGAGGTTTGTTCATTGGCAAGCCCTCCCACTCAGCCCAGGGGCTGGCAGGGTGCTGAAGGTTCACCTTGCCCCTCCTCCATGCAAAACTGAATCAGCAACACGAGGGCTGAAGATCCCTATATGTTCATGGAGATGCTTCTAAAAATCACGGTACTTAAGCCTAAGTTGCTCTGCTCCAGGACTGAGCTGAGTTTGGAGTGCAAGTCTCCTTTGTAGAATTTCTGCCAGCCTTGAGTGCACACAGCACACCAACACCCAAACTTGTTACCAATCACTGACAGCACAAGAGCACAACTCAGCAAACCCTTCCAGGGAGGTCTTCTTCATGATAAACAAACGTTTGGTTGAAAAATACACAAGCAGCCAGTTGCATAGATCCCCAGGCATCATTTGCTCAGGAATTATTTGGTTAATAGTGATGAGTATTATCAACATTTATACATACATATATAATTCAGAGCTGCCAATGAATATGACATATCTGCTTTTATCAGTGCTGGCACCCTGCCATGCCTCATTCTCCCTTTGTAGAGTGGCTGCAGATTTGTTAATTAGCACTAGGTTAGAAACTAAATCTCATAGAAACTACATTGGTTGTAATTGTACTATTACGACTATATTGCTTAAATATAAAAGTGAACTTTTCTATGGATTGCTCCTCAGATTTCAAATAAACCATGTGTGTAGTGAATTTAGGCCAATGCCTCATTTGTTCTCTTATGGAAGTCTGTACATTTTTAGTTTTGAAGTGAGATTTCATGTCTCCCTTTGCTATTTTCTTAAAGAAAACATCGCCTTGCTACAGTTTTCAAGTCATACATTATCTGCTTCACCTTTATTGTTATAAACAGGTACACAAAAACCAGACTGAACAGCTAAAAACTGTGCAGTATTAAATGCACACTTCAGGAGTTACAGCTGCTGTAAACCTCTCACCTTTATGCTCACTGGCTCAAGAACTTCATGTTCCCCTTTTATTACACACCCATAACTTACAGCAATATAAAAGCACATCATTGTTTTTCCTGATAATTTTGCCACCCTGCTATTTTATGAGCCAGTCGGTTGGTCTGCAAGTACATGCACCAGGTACTGTATCTTGATGAAGGAATTGGATTATTGCCAAATAAAACAGACAGACTATTATTATGGCTAATACGCTAGAAGTGTTTGCAATGGGTTTTTAAATAATCCTCTACATTTATATTGCACTATTCATCCTGAAGAGATCCAAGGTGCTGTGGAAGGCTGATAATGGGTCTTTTTGCTCATTGCTAGAACGTGCCTGCTGCTAAGCTGGAGAAATAGTGACCATCCTGCACAAACAGCATTAGTGAGCACAGCAGGTAATGAAGCAAACAATAATATTGCCATTTGGAATTGCAAGGTAATTGCTTGATTTGGAATTTGATGAGGACATAAGAGCTGATATGCTGCTGCTTGTAAAAATATGCTCCAAAGTATTTTGTGGTCGTTTCATCACTTGTGAGTGATGATGGCACTTCCACAAGCACTAGGTTCCTGTGACCATGCTCAGCACAATATTTCCAGCTGAGCTCAGGGACAAGGCTGTGACTTGGAAGGTTCATTTCTAGAAGCATGAGTTTCTCTAAAATATTTCCTAAGCAGTCCAGTGGCTTGTGAAGCCCAGCTGTCTTTGGCTGAGGACCTGAGCACACACAGCTTTACTCACTACAGCCCCAACATGTGATACGTGTGGGAAGGTGGATGACAGGCAGCCTTCAGCCAGGGATGTGTAGGTGCTTTGCTGATGTCTGACTTGTAATGCAGATAATAACACTTTATTTAACAGACAGCAAATCTTTCCTAAGTGTAGTAGGAGGATATGTAGCATTCTACTGGACTTTGAGAGATGAGGCATCCTTAGTGCGTTCCCACAGTCTGCTCTAATTTCTGCTTTGGGGCTGAAATTTCTGCCTTGGCTCTGCCACGTATGCCTGAAGGATAAAATCAGAGCTGAAAATAGGGAAGGTGGGAAATTCTTCTATTATGTCACTTTTAAAAATTCACTGTTTTGCTATATGTAGTTATGACAGGACTTAGTTAGTACCTGAAATAGCAGATTGTTCCTAACAGACTGTCCACATCATACTGCCTTTATAACCTCCCATTATATAAATGGAACTGTACCACAAGAGAGGACAACTGACCAGACCTTCCCTTGAACAATTATTGCCAAAGACAGATGGGAAATACCAAACCAGCATACACCAAAGCTGAAGTCTCACATAGAGGGAAGACACAGGAAAAATTTACTGTAAACATAGTGGTTTATGTCCAAATTGGATACAATGTCAAATTCTTTGCAAATTAAAGGTTTCCTGGAGCTTACAGTTAAGTACCATTTTTGAAGCCAGGAGCCTAAATCAGACAAGTGTTGCCCAACTGGACTCTTGAGACTGAGGGTAAGAAAGGTCCATCCCTCACCGCGGGATAAAAGCTGAATCCAAAGCCTTTGCTATGGAGCCATTGCAGTGTGCGCTGATGTCCCAGAATATGTTTACCCTAAAGCCCATCTTCCCCCCTCACTCCCAGTACTGGCAACTGAGGTACTCACATTGCAGAGCTGTTTTCTCTCTGGATCCCATGCATCAAGCACTGTAAGTCAAACAGTTTCAGAGGGTGCTTGTTTTTTGTGCTTAACTGAAATCATTAGGTAAATTATGTACCAGGGTGCACAGGGACTTAGCAGTAGGATTCCCATTAATATGGTCAGACATACATGGCTAAATTCTTGGCACTAAAATTTCCCTGCACAGTATTGCCTTAATAATCTTTTTAACTTGAACAGATTGTTCTGTCTATGCAGAGATGCTGCAGACAAACTGAAAGAAAACTTTCCCAGATTTTAATCACTCCAATGTCAATATTCTCTTTCTTCAGGCTCCTCAAGCAAGAAGAAACCCTGTGATGACAAAAGGACAATGTGCCAAATTAAAAGCACGGTAATTATTGAAACCAACTGCTGTCATTTAGTTTTCTGGAGGCTGATAGCTCAACTGCTCTCTAGAAATAAATTTCTACAAATTCCTTAGGAGTCAACAGTGATGCAATCATTTATTCATAGTAACAAGGCTGTGCTCACTCAGCATTCTTCTTCATCCAGTTATGTCAGAAGGTATCAAAAATACTAAACTTTAATGAAGGAGGAGATGGAGACTAGAGACAACAGCATTAGTTCTTGTAGTGTTAACCACACCCTAACTCAAGTAAGTACAGGGATGTATAGAAACACAGGCATAAAGAATCACCAGTGAAGGTGTTTAGTTTTAATGGTATTCTTATTTATCGTTTTTGTTGTTTAACCTTTGAAGCCCCTGTAAAACTTATCAGTGGTACAGAACAAATTTTGGCTGAGTATCAAACAGGTGCCTCAGGCTAGAAAAAAGGTTTACAACATTACAACACTCAGATAGTTCCAGAGCCAGTGCAAGAGCCAAGGGGGAATGCTCTGGAAGAAGAACCACAGCAGTTGTTGGGAGGTGAGTGAATCAGAGCATTCTGGAGTGTTACACTTCTGCAAAACCAGTAAAAGGAATAAAATTATAACACTGTGAGGGTTCATCTGACTAGCAGAGCCTGTCTTAGCTCATTTATGAGCTACCCAGAGAAAGTAACAACTGGAATTCTCTGCTTTGTGTTATGGAAGAGGCAGGCTGGATGCTCCAATTCCAGCAGGTGTGCATTTATCAGGAGGAAGGAACCTATCCTGACCTTTTTCACATCCAGCTGCAACCTCTATGACCTCCCTGTGGCAAATATAGACACAAAGCAGAGGCAGAGCATCACCAAGTCATGACTACAACACCTGCCTGGGGAAACAACTGCCTCAGCTGTGGGGCAACCAACCTAGAGCACAGGCCCTTCAAATGTCTGGCAGCTAATAAATAAATATTGTACTTTTGTTTGTAAACTGCTTACATTTGGTCTGGACTCAGGGACAGCAGCTCCCTGCAGTTTGGAAGTAACATTTTCACTGAGTCACTTTTCACATCAGAACACAATTTTCAGAGTGTTATTGGGGTTGTGAATGTTCCTCTCAGCATATCTGATATGCTGATATCACCAGGAATTAGGCAGTGTGTTTGCTACAACTGATCCCTATTCAGGAGTGTGAGCTTCCAGGCCCTGCTCCCTCAGAAGTGTTCAGAACCCTTCAGAATGGAGCTGGAAGCTGCTCAGGTTGGATCCTGCAGCTGTATTCCACCCCCCTCCATCAGCAAACCTCACGCATCTGCTCATGAGGCTGCAGGACAGGGCTGGAAATCCACAGAAAGGAACAAAGGGGACAGGACAGCATGGATGCTTTAGGATGAAAACAATGTCTCAGAGAGCAATAATAGCTAGAGGTCCCCAATGCACCTAGAACACCTCCTGGCTAATGGAGACTGAATTGTTTGGCAAGGAATTGCTGCAATAAACCCCCAGACATTTTCTTTTTTGGGTATCCAGCTGGACACCATGAACAGAAAACCTGACTATATCATGCAAGTGTGTTGGGTTTTACCTTCCAAGGGAGATTAGTTTCCATCAGACTACAAGTTAATTAACAATAAATGTAGTTTATTGTTGTTGCAGTCGTTTCCAATTTGCCAAATATTACATACTAGCAAAACCATTTCTTTATTTTAAAATGAGATTTTTACCCTTTTATGAAATCCATAATTCTAAACTATTTTGGAGAGCTAAACAAATTAATTTATACACTAAACATTAAAGAATCTGACCACGACTGAATAGAAATCCACTCACAAAATGGCTATCCAGAAAAAGTGATTACCAAATAACAAAAGACAGAATACAAAAGAAATGCTGTTCTACATCAATTTCCAATTTCTACCAAATTAACTTATATCTAAGTGGTTAAAAATGAACAATGTTTTCAGGAGCAAGTACCTTGGATCAAAGATCAATGCACAAGAAAACAAATTGCCTCAGAGTGTGGTAACATAGTTTAATGGAATAATTTTACAGCTAGCAAGCCATATTGTGAAAGAAAAGTGATTTGAGAAGATGAACTTGATAAAACTGCCTTTTAGGTTGCCTCACTAGCACTCAATCTTAGGTGGCTGAACCAAAACACATGTCCAAAGAATTACAAGCTCTACATCTTTGGCATCGCTAAGGCAGATCTAGCTGCTATCTACAGCATCATGTGGGAGAAAAATGGGATTCAAGACAAATACACACATAGATATAAAAGGCACACCCAGCCTCTCACTCATAACATGCTACATTAGGCTGTGTACTAAACCAGCACCTAGGCCTGGCCCAGATTAAAGCCCCAGCGTGTCAACTGCTGCATAAATAAACAGCTCCACTGACTTCCAGCTAAGGATGGAAAACAAATATTAGGGCTCTGACTCACACACAGATGGCAAATGACTGGAGTGATGCACCTTTGAGTCAGCTCTTACCTGCTGCAGCTCCACTGGGCTCGTGGCTGCAGAGTTATCATCACCAAACCTGAGCACGGTCCAGCCCAGCTGGGGCACCACACACAGAACCCCCTGCCCCAACACACCTCCTTGGGAAGGCTGCTGAGCACAGCAACAGGCACAGACCTGAATGAAAGTCTCAAATTTCCTCTGGTTTACAAGTGGGGAACTGGTCATAGAAACACCAGTGTTTTTATTTCTCCAGGACTTGTAGGCATAGCTAGAAAGTTAAGTCATATTGCAAGAGTCAGCAAATCTTCTGGAGAAGCCCATCCAATAGATGGGGAACCCAAAATTCAGCAGGTTTAAGGAGTCTGCCATGCCACAGGAGCACCAAGTTCTACATTGGATAGAATGGTTCCAGATTTTGTGGTTTGCCAACTTTTGTAGCAAATACAGCCCCTGCTGATAGAGCCAGAAAACACCCAGACTGAGTTGTGCTCAAGTGAGACCACAACTCTCAATCCCCTGTAGGCAGCCAGAAGAATTAACTCCCTCTGGAACTGCAGTGGCCATTTATTAGCTCAGGAATACAACGGAGAGACAAGTAAAGTAAACTAATTAAATTTCGTGGGGGCTTTTTGGATCTGGGTTCTGAGTTACGAAACAGATTGGGAATGGCTGTTTATTGTCAAGCCTCCAAAAGGAGATTGAGGGCAAAGGAGAAACAAGGATGCTGCTGTTATTTATGTTGCTTGAGCACTGGCCATTGGAAATGCGTTTCTCATTGAGTGATTAACAGTTATCCAGCACAAAGAGCAAATAAAAACCTTGTCTAATTCAGTCAGTCCCATTCTCTCTGCCCTTACTGCATTAAATCACGTGCATCTGTCTGATCTATTTACTGTTGCTTCTTAATATCATTACTCTGCTGTGATGCCATGTTTCAAAATCAGGAATAATTAAGAAAACATAAGAGATTTTTAACTAAAGTTCTTTGCTCTTGAAAATCGATAACTTCAGGCTTCATTTAGCTCCCTGTGGATAGATTCACATCCCTGCACAGATGAAGTTACCAAAATCAATACAGCTTTGCAGAGGCACAGGGGGTCAGCCTGTGCAGAGCTCCTCTGACTTCATGAGCAAAGCACTCGCTGCTGGGTCCAAGCTTCCATCTGCATTTGGGTTTAAAAAGGCTTCTCAGCTCCAGAATACACTGTGAAAGCCCTTGATTAAGTCATTATGATGCATAATTCCCTGGCATGCCAAGAATCTAGTCCCAAATTGATACAAAGGCAAGTCTGCTGAGGATGAGTGGGTATTCTGGGGTTTTATTGTGAAAACTCAGAATTACATGCACTGAACAGCTGGTACGGAGTTTGCTTGCTCTTGCAACCGATAGCCATTAAAATGCCTCACAGATTAAATGCAATCACCCTCACCCCTGCCTAATGACAGACTGCCACAGTCCCACTCCTGCTGCTGAGTGAGGCCAGTGGGGTTGTGCTGGCTCAGTGAGCTGGGGCAGGACTCTCCTCCAGGCTTGGATGGGTGAATTCCCACCACAGAGCAGCCCCCACGCCCAGCTGGGGCATTTCGGTGTTGTTTATTGCCCATAGAAGCTGGCAAAAGTTGAGGCTATTTGGAAGGGTCTGAAAGAATTCAGCTTTCTTAAAGACAGAGCATTTTAGGGGCTGAGCAGGCTCTGGGATAAGTATCACTGCTAAGATGCTTACAGGCTTAATTCCCTCGATGACCCCAGGCTCTGTACACAGCCATGGCAATGAAGATGGACAAATATAATTCAAAGCACAGAGCACTGTGAAGATCCATCATTTAAAAATGAGCTCAAGAGCAAATCTCCTTTTATTCTGCTTTGCTTAAAGAACGGCAGCAGGTTTGGATAACTAGTCACGGTAGCATCAGCTTCCTTCACACTTACTTAACAGGACATCATTTCACTTAAAAAGATCGAGGGGACAGTGCTACATGCTCAGACAGCACAGCGATGAATGTGGCATAAATACCTGGGGAGACAGATTAGTTTGCTATTTCTGCTCACAGCCTTCTCCTAGGAGCACAGAAATGCCATCTCAGCATGCTTTTTGGAGGATTAGAAAGTCATAATAAACACAAGGATAAAAATATGCCATGGGAGTTACAGCTAATTTCTTGCTGTAATTCACAGCAATTTACACATAATACTGCAGAGTGCCAACAGCCAAGTGTCTGCTGCAGTGGTGCAAATCAGGAAAATGAGAAATGCAGTTAGGGCTGAAGAACCCTCCAGAAGGGTCATTTGGGACATTAAGTTCACAAGCTCTTCCTTGCAGTTCAGTAATGAAGGAGATTTTATTCTACCACATGGAGCCCAGTTTCTTAGGCTGTAGGTGGATGGAATGACCTTCACAGCAACTGACTTCAGATTTCAGAAAAGTCCTGCCAAACAGCAATGTAGTCTGTGTCTTTTTCTTGCACATGAAGGGGTTTCTAAATTTTTTATTAAAAAACAGAGGCTTCAGGCAGTTGGCACCAGCATCACAACAGTTTCATGCAAATACACATTTGAAAAGGTAATAAAATTGTAGTAAAATTACTGAATAAGGATTCAGAAACATGTTTTAATATCAGTATTTATTTTGAACATATGAAAATTACTGAAATCCCATTACACGTTCTTTTCCTAAACATAATTTCCATCCAAATATCTGGTCTGATTATAAAAGAAAATATCTGTACACTCTACATTTGTATTTTTGTCTATTTTATAACTATAAATATTTCAAAACAATTTGAAAGGGGAATAAAAACAAATGTGCCTGCCCCCAGAACCCTGCATGTAAAACAAACTAAAGATGAGTTTAAATAAATTTATTTAAGTTTAAATAAAAAAGAGGAATTTATAGTAGAAATGCCAGTGTTGCTGCAACCCTCTTTTATAGGGTGATCAACAGAGGGGATATGGAAAAAGTGGGGATGAAATGATTTATTAAAAGAATGCATTCTCTTCTAAAGGAAAGATATTTAATCTGTGGATCACAAACACTTGACCCAGGGCAAAGGTCAGTAGTACCAGGAGCAGATGCAGCTTTGATTTAAATAATGGAGAAGTACAGGAGCAGATGCAGGGCTGATTTAAAAGATGAAGAAGCACAGAAGCAAGCAGGCTCCTGGGAGGGTTGATACACAGGACTGCAAAGCTCCAAGGCACACAGGTAACTTGTAATTGGTAAGTGAGCTTGAATTTTAAAGTAACTTATTTTAAAAACATGAGATATATAAGCTTCTCTTTGGAAAATGAAACAGCAAAGAATTTAAAAGCATGCCTAACTTTAAACTATTAGTAGCTTTAATGAATAGCTGTTGGGTTTTTTTCCCCAAAGACACCTAAAGGAAGTGGGCACCTGTATCTTATCCATGCTCAGTGGAAGCTCTTTACCTAAATCTTGCTCATATTTTGGAACTGTGATTCAGTGTATGCTAAGCAAGGCTCAGCTATGTCACTGAAATGCTGCCTCACCACATTTTGAGTATCACCAGTGTCTAAAACAGGTTTAGGTGTTGAATGCCTGTCTCTCCTGGCAGCATTATGTTGCTGAAAGACACAGATCTGAACTAAAGCTGCTGATCAATCACAAATTACTGTGCACGTGTTCATCTGCCCCAGGGGAATGAACCAACACTCAAGACCACCCTTGACTTGTGACACCTTGACTCATGGGTGCCAGGGACATGGCAAAGTTTTGGTTGACATTTTCAGGCAGGAGCTCTTGACTTATTTCATGATTACTCAAAAGCAGATCTTCATTTTTTCCCCTTCTGGGAGCAAGTATTTTCAGCCTTGAAGCTGACTCCAGTGTTCCTGCTGGCATCTGCAAGAACTTACTAAGCTTCTACCGAGACTTGTTCATTGTCTGGGAAGCTTAGGGACCTTTACATTTCTGTGGCTCACTGCTGACACCTATGACTATGTGTTCAAGTTCTCCTAATCCAAGATAAACATTTGGAAAGGCTTGTGAGAATGTAGAGCATGTGTCTGCACACATGCACATGATGACACATGACACGTGCACAGTGGAGAAGGATGTTTGGCTGCTCCTTGACCTCTGGTGATGGCAGAACTGAGGATTCAGAAGAAAACAGGCTCTGACTTGAGGTGAGTTACCAGGGAAGTGACGAGGCAGCAGCTGAACCCTGAGTAACACAGCCAAAGCTGGCCATTCCTACAGTTCCCTCGGGTCTCTGGAGTGCTGCAGAGGAGTCCTGAGGGGAACTGAGTGACCACCTTCTCATGTTTGAGCAATGGAGAGCCATGGTGTGCACTTCCATTTGATCCATCCTCTCAGCCTTTCCTGTGTGGTATTTTGGGAGCAGCTCAGCCCTCAGTCATCCTAGATGGCACCACAGCCCAACAGTGAGCTGGAGTAGTTACTTGCTTTCGTTTATGCTGGGGACCACTCTGGATTTCCAACTAGCCCAGAATGCCTCAGCTGGCCCAGAGGATGCAAAACCAGCTGCACCCTCCCATCCTTTCTGGAGCTTGCCTTCAGTGCATGTGTGACACACAAATTGCAAATGGGGTTGAAGTCTCCCTTTCAACTGACACAGAATTGGAGATCCAGGAGCCTCATATTTTGTCTCTGTCTTAGAAACATTAGGAGATGGTCTTAAATGTTTTAAAGTTAACTGCTCCCAAAATTAATACTTTGGACAGGGGGCCTTGGTGCTTCCTGGCTGGCAGAATTCATAGAATCAGGGAACCTGAATGGGCTGGGCTGGAAAGAACCTTAAAGATGACATAGTCTCAAGCCCTCTGCTGTTGGCAAGAGCACCTTCTACAAGACCACTCTGCTCAGAGCCCCATCCAACCTGGCCTCCAACACTTCCAGGGATGGAGCAGCCACAACTTCTCTGGATGACTTGTTCCAGTGCTTCAACAACCTCACAGCAAAGATTTTTTTTTTTCCTAACATCTAATCTACACCTACCCTCTTTCAGTTTGAAGCCATTCCCCCTTGTCCTGCCATCCGTGCCCCTGTAAATAATTCCTGAAGGCACCCCTCAGCTCTGCAATCAGCTCAACCTGAAGCCTTCTCTTTTCCAGGCTGAACAATCCCAATTCTCAGCCTTTCCCCATAGGAAAGATGATCCATCCATTTAGCAACTTGGTGTCCTTCTCTGGCGCTGGTCCAGCAGGTCCATGTTCTTGCTGCACCCAGAGATGGACACAGCAGCGTCCCAGAGCCGGGAGGGACAATCCCTCCCTGCCCACGGGGCTTCGGGAAACACACCATCGCTAATGAACTCCGCTCATTAGCGGGCTGCGTGCCGTCCCCGGGTGTTTTCTGGCGGCACGGAGCCCCGCAGCAGGGCTGTGCGGCGCAGCTCCCCCGGCTGCGACTAGATGTCAGCACTCCACTGGGCAAGCGGCCCCAGCGCAGCATCCCAGGCAAAAAAGCATCAAAAAACCTCCCCTGCCCTCCTAACAGCGCCGGGCAGGACAGCTGCAAACATACAGTGAACGGAGATGCTCTCTCGCCATGAAATCCAGTACCGAGCCAAATAAAAAAAATAATAATAATTTGAAAAAAAAGAATAATCGCCCCCACCGCCCCCCCTTCCCGGTACAGATCTTAAAAAGGGAAAAAAATGAGGGAAGAAAAAAAATCTTCAATCGTTTTCTTAAGGCCTTGGAGTGTTCTTCCAGCCAAGAAAAAAAAAAAAAAAAAATCACAGTTCCCACAATCACCTAGAACTGGAACAAGTCTGGCAAGGCAGATGCAGCACAGATAGCTCAGCAAAGCTTTTGTTATTTGGCTTGGTTTTGTCTCGAATGCGATGAGATAACATCGTCTCTCACAAGTCAGTTTTATGAGGATCTGTCAACTCAGTCCCCATCTGTTCTGGAAAAATAAGCCTTTTCAGGTTAGAGTAGGATGTGGATTCAAATCCACAGGGCACAGATTTAAATCAAAGTATCGGAAGCCCCTTCCAGTTGTGAGGGGAGGATTTGCATCTGAGCTTCTCTGTCAAGCTGGTTTCTGTTTCAAGCCTTTTATTAACAATTAACACTTCAATAATATTTAATTAATATTTAAAATATATTCAGCAAAGAGGAAAACAAGGAAAAAGTAGTGCATGAGAATGCAGTCTATGCAGCACTGAGGAGACAGAGCAGGCAGGAAACAAAGCAAAGTTTCATTAATTCAGAGATATTAATTTACAACTACAAAATTATAATAAAGTCTGCTAGAAGCAAGCAAAACATTGCCTAATGGAGAAAATGCGAATCAATGCATTAGAGTGGCATGATGCAAGAAATCCCAAATCTGATTTCTTAGTTCAGAGTTGACCATTGTCAGCTTGTGTGTACAGACATGTCAACTGCTACTGAAGATCCAACACTTGGAACTGCACCTGCACTGCACTCCACGGAAAACACGGCAGGACAGAGACCTGGGGCATTTTCCACAGCTCCATCCTGAGCTCTGGTCACAGTGTCACAGCTGATGAAGATCTGTGCTCAGAGCTGCCACCCCATCCCGGGAGCTGAGCCCTCAGCTTCACCTCACAGCCCCTGCAGAAATCAAGAGATTGTAAGCAGCAGCACTTGCACCGAAATTGCCACGGTATCAACACTGATTTATTTCAATAATGGTGACATATTCATGGTCTTACTTCATCACTCTCCTCAGAATCCTAAATGCTCCACTAATGAAGAAATAGCTGCATGTGCCTGTGCTCTGCTACTGTCAATGATGAAGAAAACAAAACTGGTCTCCTTAGGTATTGTTCACTGCTCTCATATGCAACTATAACTTGTTGATATATATAATATAATAATATACATATATTATATAGTATTACTATATAACATGATATTAAATTTTATTATTTATGCTCTCAGAGAATACAAATAGCTTTTCATTATTAATTAATTACTAAGAAATTAAGAAAATTTCTATAATTTCACAGGCTCTGCTATATGGGAAGAGGATTCTTGTGATGTCTGCTCCAGTACCTCTCTCAGCCCTGTTTGCAGCAAGCATCTCACAGAGGGGGAGCTGGCTGGGTGAACAATGACTTCCCTCTGCACCAAAAATTCCTGTCCAGTTGGAAAGAAGGACGGTTACATCCTTTTTTCTTTTTTTTTAAATTCCCTCCATTTGTATTCCTCATAAAATGATAGCATTTTGCTGGAATCACTGAACATAACAAAGGCAAAGTCAGCCTGACAGCTCTGCCAAAGCAACAGCTGCAGGTACTGGATAGGAAACACCTCTGAACTTTCAAAATGAGCTTTGGGAAGAACATGAGTGTATGAAAGAGGGGAGATGCAGCTTCCCACGCCCACCCCATTCCCAGTCCTGACATCTCATCCTTCCCAGGGGTAACATCTAACACTGGAGCTCTCCAGCTTGCACTGCCCTCTGAAACACATTCTGAACACACCAAGCCCCCTCTCTCTTTGTTTCCAAGGGAAAGTGAGGGAAATAATCCTGAAGAGCTGTGCTGGTTCCAGCTCGAGGTTTCAAGGCCTGCTATGATGGAAGATTACTGTGTCACCCTCAGCCAGACTCACCACACACCGAGAAACACTGAGCAGGAAATGGAAATTACCCGGGTCTACTCAATGGGTTTCTGCAAAAACTGTGATGTCAGAGCAGCAGCACACACATTTTGTGGGGCTGGCTGGGGTTAGCAGTGTGCTGACACCAGAGCTGTTTCACAGTCCACACGGGCTTTCCCCAGAGTAATTAGGTGCCAGTGCTATCCTGACATCTGGGACTGCAGCTCTGCTCCTCTTCCATAGGTCTGAGCATCAGGGAGTGCCCTGGACTGGACTGGAAACAGGCTCACAGCCACTCCTGGGACAAAGAAAAGCAGTTGGGGTGGGGTGCTGGTAGTACCTTTTGCTTCCAAAGAAGGAGTAGGAGTGGAAGAAAGGTGAGTAAGAAGTAGAGGAATAAAGATGGAGAAAGAGAGGGGTCTCCAGACATCAAACTCATTGCTGCTCTTTGAAGCCTTTGCAATGGGGTGAAGTTCTCTACAGATACAGCCCAATCCCTTAGCAAGATCAGATTGCCTCAGGGAAGATGTCTGTAAGGAAAAAGCTGGCTAGATACCCCTGCCTCTTCTCCCAAAAATAACAGCTTGACAGAAAACTTTAATCTAGAGCAGTTGTAGGTATCATGGTACTTCTTTGCTACCTGTCCTGAAAGGTTCAGGTGGTATCACACATCACTGGCCCTGTATTTTCCATCCCATGTTCTGACATGCTGCCTGCATTAGCATTATCTTTCATAGTTAAAACATCTGTCACAGCATGGGCTGTAAAGATGCTAAGGGCAAATTCTTTGAAGCTTCCCATTCAAATCTTCAAAGGAGGACCTTGAAGAGCTCTCAGAGAGAATGTGATGAAGTCTGAACAGGGATAAGGCTATAAAGCTGGCTTTCCCATTTGTCCATCCACAGTTGTACCACTGTTGTGCTCCCACTTTTTTGCACTTCCATAAAACTCCCTGAGTTCTGAAGAACGCTTATCCATTCCTCCATCCCGTTAGGAATGTCTACCAGTTTCTTCACAAAGTTGTGACCAGAAATAACCCATAAACCTGCAATACAGATTGCAGGAGATGAATTGAGGGTGCTGCAGGGGCTGCATCTCCAGCAGCATGCACTTCTTGGGCATGTTTTTTCAAGCCAAATGCCTAACCTTTGCTAGCACACACCATTCTTGGAATTTTGTAAGCCAAATGCCAAACCCTTGCTAGTGGTACGTAGCAAAAGTCCCTAGAAAATGCCAATTTGTTCTGCTAAAGAATGTGGTAAAATCTGGTGGATTTTAGCTGCAGAATCACACTTTTGGAGAAATAAATCACTCAAGACATAAAAGGAGACATACTTTTTCTTTCATTTCCTCTGTGACATATTCCCCAGCGCACACCATTAAGTCACTGCCTTTTACAGGAAATTCTGTGGTAAAACCAGAAAGATTCCATCAAAACCAGACGAAGCAAAACCGTGTGCATGTCCTGTGGCTGCTCACTGCTGACCCTGACTCAGAGCAGTGAACTGCTCTCTGCATTTTGTATTGAATGGAAACTGCTGAGTTCTATTACGTTTATTACTTAGCTCAGGATTATCTGCAGTATGTGCTCCAGGAATCCCACCTCGGACCAGCCCAGACCAGGGTTGCTCATGTCCTGCGAACCATGGCATCCTCCCTGCAAGACCAAACCGAGGAGGCTCTCAGGCCACTCCTGGACAGGATTGACATCACCTCTGTAGCTGTTGCCAAGAGAATTTTCAACGGAGTCATGGATGAAAAGTTTGCTGATGGAAATACGAACTGGGGACGAATTATGACCATATTTACGTTTGGAGGTCTTCTCACCAAGAAGCTTCAAGAGCATGGGGTTCAGCTGACTGCAGAGGAGAAGGAGGAGATCTCTTATTTCATCACAGAGTACATCATCAACAAGAAATCTGAATGGATTGATGCGAATGGTGGCTGGGTGAGTTTTTCATTTTCCACCAAAGTCTAGATTAGGATATTTCATTAATTACTGCTATAGACACTGTCAAAACCATTTTATTCAGGGGTTCATTTGGTGGATTAATATTTCGTGTCTGGAATGTCTCATTGAGACTTACAGTGAGAGCTTTGCTTCTGCTTTAAACTGAACAGTGATAAAGACAGCTTTCTTTTTAAAAGGCACTTCCCAATTTTGAATAACAGGATCATACCATAATTCAGGTTGAGAATGACCTTAGAAAATCATTTGGTCCAGTCTCCCACTCAAAGCAGGTTAAACCACACATAGCTTGAAATTTCCATTTTTAAATCTAAGGTCAGGGCAGCAATTTTGCTTTCATAGAAGAGTTGGTCAAAAAATACTTAAGTTCAAGGTAAGGAAAGAATACATAGGCGTGATCCTCACAAATGAAGTCAGCACTTTTGCTGTGGATTTCAACAAAGCCATTATTTAATCCCCCAAACCAGTTTTACTTACAACAAATGTACAAGTAAGTACAACTGGCATTAAATCTTTTCTGTTTGGACTGAGATAATCCTAGAACTTCTATCTATGAATGGTCAATGCTGAGAAAAATACTTGTTACTAAGTGGACTGTTTTGCCAAGCTGCTGAAATTCCCATTCTGCCAGTGAAGGGAAAGTTCCTTTAGCTTTGCAAAGTTTCATCATGCCAATACTTTTTTAAAATTTTTTTTTTTAAAAAAAATTTGTTAGGGGAACTGAGAATCAATGACACCAGTTATTTCCTTGATACTTTTTTCCTTTACTTATATGTAAATGTTACTTTCTCTTTCCACCCCTCTCATCCCACTTCTCTCTCATATTTCCTACTACGTTTTTCCCCTTGATTTATTTTCTAGTGTCTTGCTTTCCCTTTTTTTTCCTTTCTGCTTGTTTTAATCCTTCTCTGTCTGTAGCAGCAAAAAAAAGGTGATAGTGACTCACGGCCCCTTGATGCATCAGATTTATAATAAAAGGCTTCTCTTTCTATCTCTTCCAAATAGAGACAATTTTATTTCAGAGAAATATCAACTCCTGGCAACATTCTGTCATAATAGGTGGCTCATCATAGCAGAATAAGGAAGCTTAAAGGAAGATATTTCTGAGTGTATTACTACATCAGAAACATAGTTCTTGTACCTTCTTGGTACCTTCCTGGAAGATGTGGGCTCAGATGATAGAGTTCATGTTTGTTTTCTATTTACACAGGGAGGGCATAGTCTTGACTTGGAGATAAAACAAACATTCAGCAAGGTGCAGCTATTTTCAGCTACTGTTTTTAAAGGCCTATTCATCTTTAGGAGGTAGAGCTCTGAAAAGCTGTCCCTCACTGCACAATGCTGCAGCACTCCTAATCTGACACAGACAGTGGTGTGGTTTCCCTGCATGCTGTTTTTAAGCTGTCCCTAACTGTGTGTGTTCTTTTCCACAGGAAAATGGCTTCCTAACCAAGTTTGAAAGAAGATCACTACTGTCTTTCTCCAAAATTACTGCCCTGTTCATAGCTGTTGTTTCCCTGTTCAGAGATTACTACTGAAGTAAAAGGATCTGTTATTCCTGTGTAGATATTGCCACAAGCTTCATTTCTCAGCCTTCCTCAAAGCAATATCAACAAGAGAATGATTTCCTTTCATAATTTGTGTTTAATTTATTTGTATTTATTTTGTCTAAATACAATGTTTAACATGCTATCCTAATTACCAAATCTGAAGATGTGATCCTTCCAAAGGTGAATCTGCTCAACATCATGCAGCAATTCAAGACCACCTCTCCAGGCAGAATTGCTTTGAGATAATTTTCCACAACCAGACAGCTCTTGGAAGCTCTCTTGCATCTCCATGAAAGGACACTGTTTTAGTGAAATACAATCCAATGGGTTAAGAAACAAGTTTTTATGTCATTTGTTTTGTAAATGAAATACTACTGTAATGCATTTTATTGCAACCATTGTATAAGAAAAAAAAGGGGGGGGGTGAATTTTGTGAAGAAAAAAGAAATGGGAGCTCCAATATAGAAGTGGGTAGAAGTTACTGACAAAGACTAAGCAATTTCCATGGGAAGAACTGTTTGTGGAAGCTAGCAACTTAAAAATGTGCACTCACTTACTGTTAATGCAATGGTATGTGTTTTTGTGCTGTATTTTTTTAATTGCTCACATCTACAAGGAATGTTCTTTCATATTTGTGTGATGTAGTCATCTGGCTGAAGGTTTTTTAAACTAGATGTTTAAAAATAGGCAAGTACAAAATATTTTTAAATGAACATTTTTTGTAAATACACTAATATTTTAAGAAACTATATTAAAATACATATTTTAAAGTCATGACTGGTCTCCTTTTTTTCCAGAAAAACTGGAGCATGGGAAAAGATCTGCCCGAGTAAAATAATCTTAGAAGCGTTATCACAATGCTGCTGGAAAATCCAAGTAGTTTATGCATTTGACCTGATGACCATGGATGTCAAGACTTTAATTTTCATTTTCAGATAGGCACTATCTTGTAGCTTGTATAAGAAACAGATATCTTGTGGCAAAATAAATGAACTGGATCAGCTCTGATGACAGTAATTAGTATCTTGGGATACCTCATAAAACTCAGCTAATTCAGAGTGATATAAGAGACTGCCAGGTTTTTACAGTCTGGGGCAATTCATGTTTTTACTTAAATTCCATTTGCTTTCAAAGGCTAAACAGTAGTTGTTCAAGAATTCATTCTAGAAGGGTTTTCTTCAGCAGCAGTGACTTTCTATTAGGGAGCTAAGGCTGGGTCTAAACACCTTTCATTTTTTAGATGTGATGGGAGGTGAACCAAACTGAGCCAGCAGCTACCTGTGGCACACAGCACCACTGTTGTCTGAGACAGAGCCTCCAAAAAATCCAGCTTTGTGACACTGAGAGAATCAATCAGCCTCTTCTGGTCATGGGCTCTCCCTCTTTCATCTCAGCATAAGACTTTTTTTTTTCAGTAAGAACATCTTTTTACTGGAACAACCTGCCCAGGGACATGGTAGAGTAGTCCCCCTCCCTGGCAGTATTCAGGATACAACTGAACAGGCATTAGACAGTTTCATCCAGGCTCCCTTTCCCAGGAAAGGCTGGACCACATGAGCTTTCAGTGTCCCTTCCAGCCTGGATTGTTCTGTGATTCCATGGTCTAACTTGGTGGGTTTAACCACAGAACACAAACAGATGTCAATGTTTATTAGAACGTGTATTTCTCCCTCTCCCTCCTCAGTGAAAACAAGAAATATTTAGCATGCAGGTAGGATTTGTGAAGTAAACTCTGTTGCTGTCGAAGAAAACATGGCAGTGTTCAGAGGGCAAGGGGCAGCTAAAGGAAAACGCCCACCTCCAGAACACCTATGGCAGCACCTGTCAGAAGTGACATTTTAAAACATGTTACGACATATATGTCTTTTTTAGAAGTCTAAGTCTTCATGGTAAGAACAGTAATTCTTACTCAGTTCCTTTTTGAGCTCTGCTGCAAGCACATACTATAGTGGCTAACACCAATCTATTAATATCACATCCACTTCCTTTTACGCTGATCTAGTAACCTACTTTATACTGAGAAATACAGTTTTTTATTAAGTATAAAAGGTGACTGTGTCTTTTCAAAATGTAGGTGATACAATAATTTTAGAACTTGCCTTCGTGGTAAGGGCAGGGTTTAAAAAAAAGAAGTCTGGATCATTAATGGTGTAGTGGGCTCCAGGTTAACTTCACCAGACAAAACCTTCATTTTTCAGCATGGAGCAAGAAAAACAGTGATGAGATGTACCATCCCAATTCTTAGCATAGTAAAACACCTGAAAACAGCAGGGCTGTTAGCTAAGTTTTATAAAATAGTGTAGATGTGAAGTTATCCATACATGACACTGAGTAATGCCCAGATCCTAGGGCACCGCTCTTTAAGAGATCCTTGTATCTGCCAGGGGAGAACAAAGTGCTGCTCCTAGAGCAAGAGGTGAGGTCAAAGAGCTGCACAGTGTGACAGCTGATGGCTTCATCGATGCACACAGCAGCTAAACTGCGATGCCATCAAAAGCCACACAGAAGAGATCTATGAAAACAGCTGCTCTCCTAGAGAAATGTCTCTATCCAATCACAGACTCAGTTAGGTTGGAAAAAACCTCGATCTTAGGTTGGAAAAACCTCTGACATCGATGAGTCCAACCTTTGACTGGTCACCACCACCTTTTCAACTGGACCACGGCACTAAGTGCCACATCCAGTCATTTCTTGAACACTTCCAGGGATGGTTCCACCACCTCCCCGGCCAGTTAAAGGTGTGCTGGACCCTGGGGCCTCCCTTGGGACGTGGCCGGCTCATCTTCCCTGTGGGCACAGCTCCTGACTGGACACTGATGGACACAGGCATGGGGCTGTCCTTCACACCCTTCCACAGAACCCAGGCCAGGGATATGAAACTGCTGGGCAGGCGGTGCTGAAACATCCCGCCGAAATGTACTTTCCCTTCCTGCTGCAAAATTAGAGAAGGGGAAATTCTCTGCGATATGTGCCAGGGGAAAAAAAGTAAATAAATAAATAAAACCAACCAAACAAAACAAAAAGAAAATCAAACAAAAAAACCCGCTGGTGTTGGCAGGGCCCTGCAGCACGGCGGGGCCGGAGGCAGGCGGGCTCGGAGCGGTGACCGGGCGGTCCCGGCCCTGCCCGGCTCCGGCGCGGCGCGCTGGGCGCATGGAGCGGCCCGGGCCCGGCGCGATGGCGGCGGCGCTGAGGGCGGCCAAGCAGCAACTGCGGGCGGAGCTGCGGCAGCGCCTGCGGGCGCTCGGCGCGGCCGAGAAGCAGCGCCAGTCCCGCCTGCTCGGGCGCAAGGTGGGTGCTGATACCCGGGCATGGCTCTGGGTTGTACCCAGCTCGTCGGGAAGCCCGGCCGGGACTTTCCAGGCCCCGCCGCCGGTGCCCGAAACCGTGACTCAGGGCCCCTTCCGCCGAGCGGGGGTGAGCTCCGCCTCGGAGCCTTCCCTCGCCCGGTCGCGGCTGTGAGGGGAGCGGGGCTGGCGGCGGCAGCGGCCCCAGCGGGGCCTGCTGGGGACACTGCTCCCGAGTGGGGCTGGAGACACTTCACTCCTGGGGACTGGGGACACTTCTGCCGTGGGGTGGTGGGGACACTTCAACCCTGGGGACACTTCTGCCGTGGGGTGCTGGTCACATTTAACCCCTGGAGTGGTGTGGTGATCACACTTCACCCCTGCAGTGCTGGGGACACTTCACCCCTGGGGTGCTGGGGACACTTATCCCTGGAGTGGTGGTCATACATCACCCGTGGGTGGTGACACTCCACCCGTGTATTTTGGTGACAATGGGGGCACACTGCCACACAGCCCAAGCAGGGCTCCTGGAGGCGGGTGTTTATCTCAGCCATTTCACACCAGCCATACATACAAAACACAGGCACTGCCTGGTTTGGCCTCTTGTTTTACGCCCTGTCATCTCCCTTCTGTATCTTCCAGCAGTGTTTCTTCCACACAATTTTATTTCTAATATAATTTTTACACTCTAAAAGATAGCAAGCAGGGTTTGCCTAACTGGTATCCTAGCACAGAGTGATATGGGTATGTACTTTTGAAATGTCCTGTTTGTGTTTGGATTACACAGTTTTTATATAGATGTATTTTATCATTTTAATAAACATAATAAAATTTTATTTTGCAGTCACTGCATGTAATAGAGCACAGTCCTCATTTTTTTTGCAGCACCAGCGGGCACTTCTAGATGATCTACATTTATATGGTTATTTTCCTGCCAGAGGCTCTCAAATCATTTTATAGACTTCATTTACTACTAATGTGTAGCCACATCATGAGTGGGATGTGGCAGCACAGAAACTTTAGGTTGTAGGAAGTTTTAACTGGAATTTACATAACCTTTTTTTTTTTTTCATTGGGAATGCTTTTTGAAAACACATCTATATGTAGTGTCCTACTCTCATGAGAATGCATTTTAGTAATCATACATCCTAGATTTAAATCTCTCGAATTTTAGCAAATACTGGCATGCATTCTCTTCAAAAATTAAGTCCTCAGCCAACTTTTAAGCACCTAGCCCCTACAGTACTGAATTTTTAGGAGCCCTCAGCCTTTGTCTAACTGCTGCTGATAAACACAGTAACATAGCACTCATTTCTTCTAGTGAGAGCACTGTAAAATATCTAGCCTTTGTTTTGCTTAAAAGAAGGCATCGGAAAATGTCACATAAATTGATGTTATCTTGCCATTTTCTTAATCTGACAAGTTGAAAATCCTTAGCTTGATTGTGACAGTGGCAAGTGGCAGAAAGCAGAGTCAGCTTCCTCATGGGGGTGGGTAATGCAGCAGGCACGGAGAAATTTTGGAAAAGGCTGAGAAGATATTTGCAATGATATAAGGCAAAAAATGTAGTTTTGTAACATACATCAGTGCTTGTAGCTAATAAAAGTGAGCAGGTTATTTTATAACTCCCGAGTAATATTTTTAGTAGTAAAATCTCATTTCAAAATAATCTTTAAAATCAAAATGAAATAGCGCCACAGGCCAACCTAGCCACCAGCATTTAATTAGCTTCTGGATGATTATTCTTTTTTAATGCTTATGTTCATGATTAAAGTCATGCTATTTGCATGCTCTGATTCTGAAAAAAATGCCATCAGCGGGTGAACAAAGGGCAAATAATATTTGTTAAGTGTGGAAATTTTTTCAGTCTTCTCAGAAACTGCTCCGAGTCATAGCAGGAGCATCTGTACAATTCTGAGAACATCTGAAATTGTCTTGCTGCTCACATGTGGGTTTACATCTTCAGCCTCTTTTTTGTTCCTATACAGCCTAATTGATGTGTGACTGGATACATCAGAGCAGATGGGACCTGTGACCAGCACACAGCCCTTGTCTGAAAGTGTCTCAGTGTCTCAGTTTCTCTCTTCACCAAACCATGAGAAGTTTTGGCTCTGGAGGCCCTCAACATGAGCACAGCTGTTTTCTGGAGTCTGCAGTTTGACTAGATAGTCTGCTTTTTGCAGGAAAAGCTACCATGGAAATTCTGCTCTTTTAAGAGGTTAATCCTGTGGAAAAGTCCATGTGTATGGTTAGGCAGATAGAAAAGAAAATAAAATATGGTTTTGAATTGTTAAGATGTTTCTGTGGCCAAGCAACACCACTAAAGTTTTGTCTGAAGTTTTTGTTGTGTTTTTTTTTTTCTTTACAAAATTATATCCATCTTGTGAATATTTCAACTGGTTTTTAACTGTTGTGATGGAAAGAATATAAAAAATGTAGAGGGAATCATATCTTGGCTCAGATATGGGCATTTGTATCTCAAAACAAGGCCAGGGCAAAGGCTAAAGCTCAGAAGAGTGAGTTACTCTGCAATTATACAAACACTGGGTAGGAAATTTGGTAATCTCTGTTCTGTAGATACCAGAGAGTTTCTCAATTGTCTGATATTTTAGACAGATTTTTGTAAGTTTATAAAATAAATCATATTTAAATGAGTAGGGACACATTTATATTTGTTTTATCCAGATGTAAGTGACAAAATATATAAGCTGCTAGAGAATGAGAAGACAAGCTTTTAAAAGCCTCCTTTCAAATTTTAATGTGGAATTCTGGAATGGGCAGAGACAAGTGAGGTATGAGTATGCCAACACATTTTCACCATATAAGCATTTTTTATTTTCCCTCCTATATTCAGCCTTTTATAAGCCCAGCACAGAGTCTCATGAAAAGCAAAAAATGGCAAGACCATCTTTCCTTCAAGCTCTGAAAAATGTGCAGGAAAAAGATCACCTATTAAAAGCAGGTGATGTTTGAAGTCATATATCTCATCTTGCTAGAGGGAAGACATTCAGGTTAGCAGAAGAGGGGCCTGGTCTTGGAAGACTTTGTCATCTGCTCTGGTGCTAATTTTCCTTTGAGTTATTATCCATGAGGCACCTCCCGTTCTGCCCAGGCCCAGAGGAGAGATGCAGCCTGTAAAAAGGATGGAGGAAAAGAAATGCTAAAGCCTCATGGCTTACATAAGCTGCCACTTCTGGGCTGCTGTATTTTTATGCAGTGATGTTGGGCATTTGAGGATGTCTGCACTGTATGGCACAGATCTTTAGGGGATTGGAAGATTCTCTGCAAAATTGGTTTTTGCTGGCCCAAACGTATGTTGCAGTGTTTAGTTCACTAGATGCAAAAATTTGCCTGTTTTGGTTTTGCTGATGGTAGAAATGTTGGAGTAGGCAACAGTCAGTTTATTCTGTTTATGATGCATCCAAGTTTGTATCTCTACCCTTTTCAATTAATATTTTGCTCCAGTTTTGTGTTAAATTAAAGTTGATCTTTCCAGAAACTTCATAAACCGATTGTGTCAATTTCCCATGTAGGTGATTGACCATCCCAAGTACCAAGAATCCAAAAGAATTGCAATCTTCCTGAGCATGCCAGATGAAGTCCAGACAGAAGAAATCATTAAGGACATTTTTAGGCAAGGCAAAGAGTGTTTCATCCCCCGTTACAAACCTCAGAGCAATCACATGGACATGCTGAAGTTATCATCAGCTGAAGACATTTCTTCACTTGCTTTGACATCCTGGAATATTCTTCAGCCCAGTGATGATGACACTGCAAGAGAGGAAGCTCTTGCTGGTGGTGAGTATTTTATTGCTGCATCAAGGGATTGTTGAGCAGGAGTAGCCTGGAGGCAAGTAGGAGATACTCTGGCAGCAAGAATGAAATGAAATGTTACACCTTGTTTTTATACCTGCTGGAGAGATGCTCCTTTCTCTTGCCTGTTTTTCTCTACCCTGTGGCACCCCTGTGACATGCCAGCAGAGCAGGAACACAACTGCACTGATCCAGCTGAAAGAAAACCCTCCAGATAATTATCTTTGTGGTCTGATCCATGAACATCCTTGGCTCAGTCTCAGCCAGCGCAGTGTAGGAGCTCGTAAAGGAAAGAGGGGCTTGCTGGGGGTAGCTTAGGCTGCCACTGAAAGTCATGGAGATTCACAGGTTTGGGATGTACTCTGAGAACTTTGGCTTGTGCTGCCTGAAAAGCTGGCAGCATCTCAGGTGATGCCCACAGACTCAGAATTTTCTGAAATCTTTGATCCTGTGAATTGCGTGGCATGGATGAATCACAGTGCTGATACGGAGCCTGCCTTTGCAGAGCAGCTCTCTGGACTGAGACCTTAGACTGAAAATAAAAGGACTTTCTTGGCACCCTGCATGAATATTGCAGTCTTTTCCAGCATTATTCTCTCACATTTTTATTTTGATCTTATAATGCTGTCTCAGACACTGGATTCTTCATAGGGTTGAGAAGGTACAAGTTCATTAAGATCAAACTTGTATGTGTGTGTGTGTGTGTTTTGATCCTCAAATAACCTCTCTCTTAACCTAAAACTCCCTAACTCCTACTTCTAAACAAGCTTACTTTTTGTGTATTTGCATACAGTATTTGCATTCTTTTTGTAAACACTTTAATGTCTTTTTGTAACATCTGCAGAAATGTTTAATCTTATTAATGGAAAACTTGTATCGAAGTCATGCTTGAAACCTCTGCCTGGGAAGATTTACTCTAGGCTGAAATTCACCATGCAGACAGCTTCCACACCTCACACACTTGCCAGATTTTTAGTGCTTCATAAAGGAACATAACATTTCTATGACTCTCTTTGATTGAACTTGGGCTTGTATTTGCTTTGGGATGCTAATGCACTTTCCCAGAATGCTTCAAAATGTTTGTTTCTCTTTTATTTTCAGTCATTACCTCTTTCCTAATTCAGAATCTTTTCTGTGTCTACATTTTAGCTAACAAGGGATTTCACTGCTTCATACAATCATCTTCTTTACATTTAATATTTAGCACTGTTTGCTGTTTTTCTAATGTTTGTCAAAAACTGTGTATATTGGTGGGATTTAGGGACTTTTGAAGGTAACCTAAAAAATATCCAGATTTCTGTTAAGTGAGCTTAGTTCAGGCACTCTGGACAAGCTTTTGTACCACTGGTGAGCTGCTGTTAATTGACTTTAACAAGCCTGTTGCTGACATCACAGAGTAAACACACAACTTGAGGTATGATGGGTGCAAGGACTTCCAGTTTAGAGTGCACTGAGATGTACCTGGGTGCTAGACAGTGAAGATGGGGAAGGCAGGGACACACTTTGGTACCTGGCAAGTTCTGGAGCTGCTGCTTCCTTCTCTGCACCAGGCTATGGGCAGAGAGCAGTGCCAGAAAAGCTCCTGTGCTCTACAGAGAGGTGCCAAGAGACCAGTTGTAAGAACTGATGTATGTCCATGTCAGACTTGTTCTGCTCAAAACTCAGTATGAGTCTGTTTGTACTGTTTGTACAGTAATTTTGGAATAATGCCATATGGATTGGAAGTCAGACTTTGGTTCTTTATCCTAGAGCAGTTTTAGTAAATTAGAGAATAAGTTTAGGTTTTTTCCACTGTTGCCACATGAGACACATACTACTAATTTTTCCCCACAGAAACCTTTCATCTCAATATGTCTTTATATTCCTTTTGCTATATTTTTGTCACCTATTATATTTTTTGAACTTTGGTACATTTGCAAGAATGCAAATTGCCTTGCTGCTACATCTGTCCTCCATTGTTGCAGTGACACACGGATGGCACATTTATCTCAGAGATGTTATCAAATACTTTGGCGATCGGAGGCATTTACATTGTTATAAGGAGATAACATGGTGTTACATTAGTAATGTTCCCATGGCTGGCATAAATTACTATGCAATTTTCGAGAAATAGCCTGCAGGTACATAAATAAGCCATGTCATTTCTGAGTGTATTCATTTTGCATGACAAAAAGCCTAAATTCACACTGTCCTTAAAACTTCAGGCATGGTTACTGTTAAGAATAGCTCAAATATAAGACTGGGTTTAATTTTTGCACAGTTTCCCAGTCTTTGGTAGCGCTCATGGGCAGTGTTGAATAGACACGAGCCCCTCCTTTTGGAGGTGATCCTTTTTCTGTTGGACCAAGGTTTACCTCTTTTCATCTTGGCAGTACTCACATCACACCATGTTGGCACAAACAAAGAACACTGCTTTTGTGGTAGGAGAAAGTCTGTCATCTTCTCTACCATGTGTGGGTGACTCACTGGCATGTGAAAAGTTGCTTTCTTTAGGCGATTTGGACACAATAACAGCAAGAACAAAGGTGGAAGACGTTCAGATATTTTGGCACTGGGTTGTGTGTAGGTGCATGACTTGGTTTGTTTCCAGACATGTCTATTGAAAAGACTTAGACAACTTCTGGGGCAAGCCTGTGATACATTTTCCTGATAGGTACCAATTCCCATTTTTATCCTTGCCCATCAGAGGTATAATTGTGCACTGGTATTGGGTTTTGCCCAAGGTAATACTGCTGATGAAAGTCCAGCGGGTTGCAGGATTTGTTTACAGAAGTGTAGAAACCTTGCACAACTTTGGAAGGGGTAAATCAGATAAAACTGTACTCCCTGTTTGCTTTTTTTCGCTACTCCTACAGAAGTTTAAAGAACTCTTCACCAGCAGTTTCATTTTCAGTGTGGTTTAGGGAGATGTTGTGATTTCACTGAGCTGGACATGGGTTTCCCCATTTGCAATGTTATTTATTATTACCTAGACCTGCTCTGAGAACTATGAGGGAAAGCTAAGTTATTCCTCTGAAAAAGAGATTATTCTTACTGGGATCCAAAAAACAAAAAGGAAAAAAGACTAGGTTGAGTGTTTCCATATGGTGAAATTCTTGGAGGCTTCTTTGAAGGGAGGCACATGGCCAGGGATCTCAGCTGGAAGGCTTGGACCTGAGCAAATATGCTTAACTGTTCATAACTGAACTACTGACTGGTAGCTGAAGGTGTGCAGTAAATTACAAACAGCTTTTCTAACAATCACCTGCATGATGGAGAGAGGCAGTTTGGCCTAAATATTTTTCTTGGCCAAGAAATGAAGTGTTATTAGAAATTACAACTCTGAATCTGCTTACTCTAATGGATTGGGTTGTGCTTTTCTAAGAAATGCAAGAAATAGGATTATATGTACAGACTTAATTCAGCCTCTTAATCTCAGGCAGTTCTGCCCTGATGTCAGAGAACATGGTCCTTGTCCCTCAGGTGTGAACTCCGTCAAAGATGAACCCAGATGAAATGGTCTGGGCTCTTTCCAAGAGGCAGAAGCTGAACACTGCTTGCTGTTAATGATTGCTTTTAATGAGTATCTGCTCAGTCGTTTGCTTTCTCCCTGCTCAGGTTAGAGCTGCTGTGCATTATTCAAACATTGGGATAGAGATGGAGATCTGCATTTCTGTATGGGCTCTTCATCATTACAGTCTTCAGTGACTTAAAGATATTAAGTGGTGTTTGCTGATGGAGAAGCAGCAGAGGCTCAGGCTCCTGCTGCAGCCTGAGTTGTGCAGAGGAGCTGCCCCCCAGCGAATACAGACTCTTTTGCTTCTTTTTCCAACTTTAATTTTTCTTCTCTGTTCCCTCAAAAAAAATTTCCCAGATTTGCCTCAGCCTTGGACTAGACCTCCTTTTCCAAGCTTTAATTTCTCTACCACCACAATGTCCTTTTCCATCTTTCTGCTCTTTCCCCAGTCTCTCTGAAACTCCCTCCTAAGTGTCCTTCTCTGGCCTTTCTCACTGTATTCCCCACTTCCTCTGCTCTCAGTCCCAGTCTGTCATTTCAGGAGCAGCTGGGCCAGCATAAATAACTTGTCCCTGCCAAAAGGGAGGAGATCATGTGTTTTGTCTTCTTTCACTTGTCTGCTTCCAGACATACAAGATTCTCTGTCCCAGTTTACTCATTTCCTTCCCCACTGTGCTGACTTCTTTCTCTTTTTCCTTGGCTTAGCAAAACGTCACTGTTTAATAGTACTTCTTCTACTAAATTGTACAAAAGACATAGTTTTGTGATTGTTTCTTTCGGGCAGTGCCTGTATAAATAAGCTCCTGCCCTTTCTCCTCCACTTAGTCCCCACCCCTCCTCTCCTGTGCCAGCACAGATGGCCCTGCAGCCACGTTGGAACCTATACTGGGAAACCAGTCTTGGTTAGGAGCAACCCAGCCCATGTAGAAGTCTTCTCAGACAGAACCACCACACAGATTTGGACTGATGCATCTGAAGGACTGGTAGGAAGCTGATGGTGAGGGGTTGTGAAAATGGGTGTAGGCCAAAAAGTCTCAGTGAAACTTCACTCATCATTTCCTTCCATGTTTTCAGTTCCCAGTCTTGCCCCAGGCAGCAGGAATAGGAACAGCCAGTGAAATGAAAGTCTTTTGGAGTCCTCACAGCTGAGATGGGTCTGGCAGGAGGAACTGAGCCTGCAGCTCCATCTGCTCCCTCTGTGCACCAATACTGGCTTGAGGAATTTTCCCTCCTTGTGTTTTCAGCCTGTTCCTACCCCTCTCTGGTGAGCTGGATCAACCTGCTGCTCTGGGTGAAGATTATTTCCCTCCTTCCCCATCTCCTGTTTTCGTTGGGATTTTTTGAACCCAGATAAGTGGATCCAGTTTACCATGTGGCCAGATCAGTGCCAGGTGTGTGGGGAGGAGGGAATGAGGAGCCAGGATGGAGGGAGCATCCCCTGTGGGCCAGGTTCCTAGAGAGAATCAGGGGCCACCCATGCAGATGTGACTCCATTAGTGGTGCAGGGAGGGGGACATCTTCAGAGTGGCACAGAACTCACCCAGACATGTCTCTCCTAAGCCTGTGCCAGTGGCAGCTTTTCAGACGTTTGCAGTGTTGCATAAGCCTGGCTCAAATAGGTTTGGACAGGGCCGAAGCCACATCATCACCAGGGAGGGTACTACAAGCAAGATCTCAAGTTCTTGCTACAAGGCATGGAACAACAGAGCTCTTCTCCCTTTTTTTTTTTTTTTTAAACTAGCTTTGATTTTGGAAACCAGTGAACCATTCTGCAGGAATAAAGCAAACATAACCCACCCCCCACGTCATTTTGGCATAAGTACCCAAGCTGAAAAATGTCACCATTTGACAGTGTAGCATCTTTAAAGGGGAATGCTGAATAATCTGGTGCTACTCAGCTGCAGCACAATGCATTTTTGCTTCAAGAAATGAATGTATTAAGAACTTGAGTTGTATTTTGTAATTTAGTTTGGAGACTTCTGGCATTTTCAGCACTGAAAACTGCGGTGGCCTAATGATCACATTTGTGTTGTAACTTCAAGATAATTAGTGAAACATTAACTAGATAATCCATGCTTTCAATAACGGTAAAAAAATTATAATTAATAAAAAGAACATCTCTGAATTTGAAATAAAATAAGGAAATATATATGTCTAGCAGTAACTTCTTGCAGCTTTGTTTTCACATAACCTTTTGAATGTTGGCTTTTAAGGTTAAAGTAGTTTTATCTTTCCGCCCTTTTAACTTCCAGAACACTTGCTGTAGACTCGCTGTAGCATAAATTACAGCAACTGCTGGTAGCAGAAAGACAGGGACAGCTTACCTGTGTGTGGTATTTGGTTTCTAAGAGCTGTTTAAGCCAGGGAACATGATTCTCTTGTAAGGAAACTGCTAGCTACCTCTAGGTTAGTGTTCCAAACCTCAAGTAGTTTGAAATTATTCCTGTGTGACCGTTGACCCTATTTGAAATTTTTCCCATCAGGATTTGCCCTGCAAAAGCATTTTTGTCTGCAGAAACTCTTTTTCACCTGTCTTTAAATTCCTGCTATTTATTCATGCATTCAAAGATTCTGCATTTGCTGCCAGGACTGATGGCCTTGTGATGCTATCAGTATTCTTAGTTATTCCAAATTTTAGCACAGTTCGTCAGAAGTGTGACTGAATTGATGGCAGCACAGTCTTAAGAGGAATAGGTTTGACTTAGAACTGCAAAATAAAATGGGATTTTTAAAAAAGGATAATGGGTTCCTCCCCCACCTCCCCAAAAAATGCACCAGAAGTGAGAGGATTTTGAAAGATGAGGCACATTAGAGTTTAGAAATAAAAAACACTTGTGAGTGTAAAATGCTGTGGCTTGAAGCATAGAGAAGGTCTAATATCCTACTTCAGCTGCATTAGATGTTGTACAGCTGTCCATGAAGGCATAATGGGACCACAGAAAATGATGCTAATCATTCTGAAAAAAGGTAGTAAACAATGCTCAGAGGTAACTGGGAATATTTTAATGAGTTATGTGCAGATAGGAATGTATCTGGAATAAATGAAATATGGGTACGTGAAAAGCAGAGATGTTAAATGTTTCTGCTGAGGGGAAAAAAAACCCAACACCCCAAACAAGATTGTAAAGTGATTGAAGGTACTATTAGATTTTCTTTTCCTCTGGGAGACTTGATTAAAACTTGCAGTACAAAATATGCCAAAGGACAGATTATAATTTAAAATCTTTTTACACTGGTCATAAAAAGAAAACCTGAGAGCATGGCACAATACAAAATTGAAAATTGAGGCTTAGCTGCTAATGTAATTTATTTTTTAATGAAATGATTTAAAATTTGGAATGAACTTCTGTTTGGAGACAATGATCCATGGTATTTTTGATATGCAAAAGAAGAACAAAATTCAGTGCAAATGAGGCATTGATATTCTGGTCATGAATCTTGCTGTGGAGAGAGGATCTTTCCCGTCACAGTGCGGATCTGGACATGCAATGCAGCATCATATGTTTTACAAGAGTCAGGAAATCTCACAACTTGTAGCTGTGGAGCAGTAACTGAAGGATCTTCCTACCTCTGCAGCTGCAGTCTCCAGATTATCACCTTACAAACAGGTTCTGGTTTCTCTTTCCAGCAGGCATTTGGAGCATTCCTCTAAGCATCTAATTTTATTTGTATGACGCCCTTGGCTCTGCTGCCTTCCAACAGCTGTGAGTTGTACTGGTTAGTTAGTTGTAATGTGAAATATTATGTTCCTTATTATGGTTATATTATATTATGCTCCTGTGACCTGTGAAGTATTATGTTCCTTGTATTCATTTTAAATTTGCTACTTTCAGTTTAAGGGATACTTCATTTTTCTGTGATGAGAAGTAAATAAGGATGTTTGAGTTACATTCTTTTTATTATTCATTGTTTAGTTACACCTTTACTATATCTATTGTATTCTTTTCTATCAAACTTTGACTGTTTTATTTTTCATGTAGAAAAGCTTTTCTGTAGGAGTTGCAGTCATTGCTCTTTCAGCCTTTACAATCTCTCTGATGTTATTCTGGAAAAAAAGATGCCTGGGAGAAAATTTTATGCCCAGATAAAGAAATACTGTGAAATACATGTAGTGGCATTGGAGATGTTAATTCTTTCTGTATATACCATAACACTGCTTTTCAGATCAGCTCACTGGGCAGATCTCTTCCTGGTTTCCACACCAGTGTTCCACAATGACATATCATTACAAAATGGCCTGTTCCACTAGTGAAAATCTATAAAATAATTTTATATTATTCCATCGAGTTTGTTCCTTTGCAGGTAGAGCTAGGAAAATGCTTTCTTGGGGAGAAAACATTTCAGATGATAGCAGGTTTCCCTCAGGAATTTTCTACATCCCAACCTTCGGCTGAAGGATGTGTGACTCCATCCTGATGCTGGGGTTAATCGCCCCTGGAGCTTGTCTCAGCCCTTCCCTTGAGGTCTGCACCAGCTTCCAGAACTCTCTGAAACAGCTCAGTGATCAACACTTAATTTGCTAAATGAAGGCAGAAACTTTTAGCTGAGTTTCTCCCAGCGCCTCTGTTCAGAAACATGTATCACACTATTACAGAGACTTTTTATTTAAAAGGATTTTGAAAACTCTGAAATGCAAAAGTTGATGTGTTTATATGGTGTTGTTTTGTAATGCCCTTTGGTGTCCTTATGTCCTGAATTTCCCTCGTGCAAACTAAACCACGAGCACCGTGTGGTTTAATTTTACAGCCCACGCCAGGGTGTCCTGCAGTGAACCTGAAAGGCTGAGAGCTCTGGAACACTACAGCTTTTGGCTTTCATAAAGTTCATTAAGCCTTTAAAAGAGGGTTTTTCCTTGTAATCATCTGAAGTGTCACTTCCACGTTTGCCTTCTTGCAGAAAACTCATCAAAACAACTGAAAAGATTACTTCTGCTGTAATCAATTGAAGTTTGAAGACAAGTTAAAGCAACATGGGCAAGGGCCTTGAAGTAACTGCAAGTGACTCTCAAGGGTTTTGTTTCAAAGAGGGCTAATTTTGCTCCAGTGAGTGTGAACAGTAGCATTCTCATTTTTTTTCATACAGTTTCCTAGAGACAGGAGTCTTTGAAAGACAGATAAGAGGTAAAATTCATTTCTGTAGTGTGGCAGGAGTCAGTACAACTCGTGCAGGGGAAATGCCAATGTGCAAGTGTGTCTGGCTGCAGTAATTAATCCAGACAGACATCTGTGTCTCCCTTTATTTTCATGTTTTGGAAAGGAAAACCCAGCACCAAGCTCATCTCTGTGCGTTTGTGCTCACACTCTGGGGAACAGGAGAGGAAGCTTTTCCCTGCTGCCCACCTGTGTGGGGAATGTGGGTTGAAGATGCAGTTTGGTGAGTCTGCTGAGCCTTATTTCCAGCTGCCTGGTGCCAGAGGGGACAGTCCTGCTGCCTTTTCCTTGTGCACAGCACTGTGCTCCCCTCATCCCAGGTACCATCTCTACTGCTTGCTGCTGAGCAGATTCAGCTCATGAACCTGGCAGAAATTTGTGAGGTTTTTTTTTCCTTTCTTTTTCATTTCTTTTTCCTAGGATTGGTGTTCTGCCAGCATAGTGGGCTATTAAATCAGGTCAGCACTTTTCCAGCTACAAAAGATTTGTTTTTCTGGCACAGTTAATCCCTGCTGGTTTTGCTGAGATTCAAAATACACAGTTATTCCCCTGGATGGTGGGAAACTCCTTGGACTGGCCCAGAGCCACTGGCTTTCAGGAAGCAGTAGATTCATGCTGGTGTTTGATGGTGTAAGGATAGCTCTGGATCTTCATGTTTGGTGTCATGCTGAACTCAGTCCCTGCTTGGGCTGGCTGTTGTGCATGTGAGAGGGGAATGAGCTTTTGGGACGTAGATGAGGGCAGATTCCTGTCCAGGAGTCACATGAAGCCTTTTGCCGGCAGGTGTCAGCATTCCATATATTTGCCATGGAGCATTGGTGTCATTTCGGCTGTTTTCCTATAATTAACATCTCATCCAGGCATTGCACTCACACACACAGGAGAACAAATGCTCAAGCCTAATTTTCCATAAAAATCAGGGATTGAAGTGAGGGGGGGATAGGATTTCAGGGAGAACCAGATTTTTTTAAACTGTGCAAGCTTAAAAAGATAAAAGAAAATCTTGTGATGGAAGAAGCAGGATTTCTCAGCTGCTGTGGTGTTAACACATTTGACAGCAACTGTGAAGGTGCCATCACCTCCCAACCAGCTGCCTCTGCATGTACAATAAACCCTGCCTGTAGGCAGCCTGACATTCCCATCAAGTGGTGTCACTCCTTACAGGGGCCAGGTTTGTGCCCTGACTTGGAAGTTGTTGTCTTACCTGTTTATATTTCACGAGCAATTCTACGTATTCTATGATAGGCTATCTGCTGAGTGAGTCAAAGGGTATTGGAAATATTGATAGTGATGCATAAAGTATTGAAAAAACCCCAGATGATTCACCTCTGTCTTGTTTTGACTTAAAAATACCCAGACAGAAGTATGCAAAAGAGGACCAAGAGTGAAGCCATGCACGTGTATCCAGTGGGAGTATTTAAATGAAGGCTCAGGCAAACACCATGGAAGTGTAGGTGATAAGACCATAAAGAAATTCCCATAAAAACACATAAAGATACACAAAGATCCTTATCTTTTAGGCTGCAGCAGTATCCCCACATAAACAGTTCAAGCATCAATGCCTTGTGAGTTTCTGCAAAGGAGCAGATTTGCAGTCAGCATTTGCTGATTTAACAAGATATGTTGATGTGCTGTAAAGTGGCTCTAATGCCATTTCTTCTCTCTTTGGAATTGCTCCTTGGTACATCTGGTTTCAGAGTATTTTGGTAGTTTAAAATCACAGGAGAATCCAGGTGCAAGCCTTGGAACCAAACAGTTTTGATTGCCCATGTTTTCCCAATCAGACTGCGCTCACATATATGAATATCAGAAACAGATTAAGTCATTTTTCACAGTCTGGTAACTGAAAAGTCCTAAGCTATTTTTTCCTTTACTCTCAATTTGCAAGACCAGACATTTTGTGGGTGGCATTGAGTGATCATGTTTTATTTACAGGGCTTACGCAGGCTCGATGAATAATAGTGAAATAGAACAATACTCTTTTCAAAATTTCTTTTAGGTGGAACTCTGAAAATGAAACTCCAGTCCCCATCTTACTGTAAGCTAAACGTCAGGGGAAATGAGTGTGATGGTTATAGCTTCACACAGTATTTCCACAATGTGAAACCAGCCAGAAACACAAGTCTTAGCCTTGTACAGTAGCTTCTCTGGTGAAACATGAAAGGACATTTTTCTGTGGAGTAGGATAGGTTTGTTTGAGCAGGGCTGACAAACTGCACCTGATGTTGTGCTGTGCACTTAGCTTTTCAGATGCATTGGCACTAAACCTGCAAGATTTTGGTTTAGACTAATTCAAAGTCAGAGGTACTTGCTTGAGCACAGCTCAGTAGCAGATGAGCTGATCAAGCAGCTTTATTTTGTGTTTTTGAGGTTTAATATCAGGCAAGTGGCTGCCACTCAATTGTTTTAAACCTTTATGACTGATGGCTATCATGTAGTTTCTCAGGGAGGCGGATAAATATTTTATTATGCTGTAGTTCAGCAGGGCAAGTGTGAACTGTGAAGACCAATGTTTCATGCTGACACAAAGCACTGACATGGATGAGTAGACAGATAAACGCTGAGTTGCTCAGTTGCTTGTTTGTAGATTCTGCTGATGGTTCTATTTTCTGCGAGATATTTTATTGAAGTAATAACAGAAGCTGTCTCTGTCATGCCAGCGGCTGGGGCACCAAGATTGCAGAGGAGATAGTCTGCTTGGCATCTGTAGGTCTGTAAAACCTGGGTTATGGGTGTGCAAAATGTTCTTCAGGGGACAAAAGGAGACAAAACCTTCCTAGTGCCTATGATTCTCATACAAAAGAATGAAAATAGAGGAATTACCTCTGGTGTATGGAGCATTTCTCCCTGGAGGAGTTGAGGCTTTGAAGACTTAGTGGTGTGTCCCCATAGCAGGAGGCTGGGGATGGAGCCTGTGAGATTTGGATATGATACTTGAACTTTTGATTCCTGGGTTAAAGTGAGTATCTCTCTGGCTCCTGAAGCAGCACCCTGAGATGAGCTCAGTTGGTCAGAGCATGCTGGCTGTGATGCCAAGGCTGTGTGTTCAATCCCTGTGTGGGCTGCTCTCTTAAGAGTTGGGCTCAGTAATCTTTGTAGGTCCCTTCCAACTCAGAACATTCTGTGATTCTGTGATAATAGGTGTCTGTGAATAAGTAGAAAACAGTATGTCCTGCTGAAGTGATGTGATAGTGCACAATTAAAGGTGTTCTCACAGGGGAAACACTTGGAGGAAAAGCTACTGAATACAGTTTAAAATGACCTGGTTTTTACTCTAATATAAAACATAACTTTTAATCCTGTTGAGTATTTGTTTGGGATCTTACAGAGTCTACAGAGTGAGTACTCAAGGAAAGCTTTTTATGAACAACTAACACCACATTATCTACAAGAGAAAAGAATCCATTCTTCAACTCATGTCAGTAATATGGGATCTTTTTCATGCAGTTCCCAAGGTGGGTGCAGAGAGGAGTCAATGGGGCAATGTCAATTTAGAACAACTGAGGACGTGGTCCTTCGTGTTGTAACTTAGGTTTCCAAGGAGATGAGAGTTCACACTGAGCTTCTGACAATGTGTCATGGAAGCAAATAAGAATTATCAGTTAAAAGTTTCCTTTCTTTTTAAGTGATTGTATTTTCATTTTAGCACACTGGGGTCAAGGCAAGCAATGTTGCTGTTTATGTCTGCAGTCCTCTGTGTTACTGGATGTGCACCTCATTGAGTTTGGATGAATGCCTTTTATCAAATGTTTATGAGTTGCAGCAAAGGCTAATGTTTTTGTCTCGTTGGGCATGTAACAGTGTCTTCTTCTCCGGGGTTTGTGGGGAAAAGAGCTTGTTTCCTCTGGAAGCAATCCCAGCCCTTTGGGAGCCATGCACCTCAGCAGGGTCTGGATCAGATCTCTAGTGAACAGATCTGGCATTTCCCTTTTTGATCTTGTACCAATAGACATGTAAGAGCAGAAATGCTGTGCTCAAAACCCAGGGCAGGTTTTTCCAAAGGGCAGAAACCTTTTTATCTGGAAGGAAACAGTAAGTGTTGGTAACCTCAGGAGTGGTGTTGGGGCACCCAGGGTGTTCTAGGAGAAACCATGAAGGGGAAAGGATTTGTTTTGCTGCAGCATAAGTGAAATACTTTTGTGGAGTTGTTTTCCCTGAGATCTGGTGATTAACTCAGACCACAGTGTTAGGTGCTTTGTAAATACTGAACAAGATGGTGATCTATGCCCTATAGAGTGTGTTGAAAGCAAACACCTGCCCAAGAGGCCTAACTATGCTAATGGTGATGGTAATTAAAGTTGCAGTGAGGACTCTGTCATTAATTAGAAATTTCTGAGTTATTCCAATTCATTGGCTCAGACCCTGTGTGTCTCCAAGACTGAGACCTCGAAATTAGGATCAAGTGATTGAGTGTTTTTTTCCTTCTGTGCCAGGGTAGCAGATACAGAGGCAGCGGGTGGTTACTGCACTCTTTTCATTCTGAAAAGTAAGGTTTTCCTGAAACAGGGTTTGCCTTTTAATCCATTGTGGTCTTTGCTTGGTCAGAAAAGGACCAAAGTAAGTTTTCATTCCTTGTAATCAGCCGCTTTCGATTACAAGCATTGCTCAGCAGAGGTTTTGCACAGATCTGCCATTGTTTATGGGGTGCACAGCAACATGAACACTCCTTTCCTTTAAACAAAAAGCTGTTCTTGACCTGGTTCTTCTGCTCCTGCACCTTATATAATCAGTTACATCTGAGCAAAGCATGAGTGAGGTGTGTGTGGAACAAAACCAACCACTGGAAAACTCATTCTTGCCTGAGGTACCAGATTGCGAGGATCCAGCCATCCTTGTGGTGATGGAGTAAACAATGCACAAACTTCAGTGCTTCGGGGGAAGCTCAAACTGCACAGCTGCTGTGAGGAGCAGCAGCAGTGACACGGAGCTGATCACTGTTGACCCCTTGTAGGCTCAGGCGGCGTCTGTGCTGTGAGCATGGTTTGTGTGAGCACGTTGCCATTCTTCACAGGCACACAGGAGCTGCTGCAGCTCGGCCTCTGCCCCATCCTCTGTCACTGCTTTTGAGGAGAGGATCAAAAGAGTCCTAGCTCTCACTTTGATGGGTCCCAGGCACTTTGCTGTGCCCACAAAGCAAGTGGCAGCAAGGGACGAGAAGTTGAGATGACAGAGTATTTCAGTTCCAGCTTCCATTAGAACTGTCAAGCTGTGCAGGGGGAGATGAGTGACCCCACACAGTGGGGACAGCAGGCTGGTGGAGCCCCTTCCAGCCTGGGAGGAGAGAGGCTCTGCTGGCTGCTCCTTCTGAGGGCAGAACAAGTCCCCAGCAGTCTTTACGTGACCTGTATCTGTGCAGTTTGATGGACCCTTCTATAATTAACCATTGTCAAGAACACTCCTGAAAATGCCGGCTGGCATTTCAAATAGGAACATCAGATTAAGGAGAAGAGAGGTAATGAGGTGCAAGGAGAAAATCCTTCCCTGGGGAACAAATCAAACCTGATACCATCATGAAGGGTAATGAGAAATGCACTGCCAAGCTGAGGTTCGCTGCGGCTGCCTAGAGGAAACAAAACCGTGTACTCTTATTTAGAACACTGAGAGGAGATGCTAATGCTTTGGTCTGCTGCCCAAGTCAGGGCATGTGCAGCTTGCACACCTGCATCTTGAATGTAGTTTTGCCACACATTTTGTGAGTCCTTGGGCCAGTCATTTCGCTTCTCTGTGACATAAGGTATGTGTACATCATTGTAGGGGAGTCAGTGCAGTGTGCCTGTACACCCACAGGACAGGTTCAGAAGCTGTGACTGCATCAGTCCTGCCAAACAACGCAGGGCTAAGTGGCACAGATAAATCCTGTCCACACTACATAGAGCTTGGCCTCTTTTCTTTTGTCTGGAGGAGCCAGACCTGTACCCTGCTGTCTTTACTGCACATGGCAGTCTTGTCCCTTGGAGCAGTCATGGGTGGCACCTGGTCCAGCAGTGCCAGACACTGTGCTGACAATTAAGGTATTGACCACCTGTGATCCTGTAAATCAATTTGTTTTCTGGCTGTGCTGCATTTAGCAGTATAAATGAAGCCTGTGTGGCCGTGTCAGCAGGGCTGTATGCCCACACTGATAGATAAGTCAGGATATATTATTTCACAGCTGGAGGAGCTGTAGCCACAAGAGCTTACACCATAAATACATTGAGTATTAGGTGACTGTCATCATAATTACTAACCTTATGACCTTACCCAGTAGCTTAAAGTGTGCAAGAACCATGGATATTCCCTATATAGAAGCTGGAGCAAAATGTTACTTGAGGCAAACAGTTTTTTAAGCCTTCAGCAATTTGCAGACCACATGCAAGTTTTCCAGGAGAAACACAGCTTGCCTGTAACAAAACTCTCTTGACTGTGGATGTGCTTTCCTGGGCTTCTGGCATGGGGGCACAGGACCCTTGGGGATCCAAGAACCACGAGTTCATGTCTACAGACACATGGGAGACAGTGGACATTACAAGGAGATGGGCAGATGTCAAATATGAGATTCCCTTAACATGCTTTACGAGGCACTAAAACACCTGATGTGATGTTTGATTTTCAAGTAACTGCTCTGTCTTCTCAGGGACAATTCACACAGTGGGCTGTAAGAGTAGGATGTGAGGACAGAGCAAGGCACAGTCCTGAGTGGCAGGCAGTAGTCCTGCAGGGCTGGGAGAGCTGAGGAGCATGAGGACCCCATGGCACAAGGGGCACGTTTTTATCCTCAGCTGCCATCCTGTTGATGTACCCTCAGTGCTGATAGCAATCTTAAGTGTCTGCAATCTTGGTCTCATCTGTGTGTCACCTCTCTTCCTGTGACAGCTCTTCCCCCACACTGCCACAGACACCACAAGAGGTTTTGTTGCTCCCCAAGTGACATGTCAGGGAAACATGCAGCTCTCTGCCATCCATTCTAGACCCTGATACAGGATTTGGGACTAATGCTGCTTGAGCTGCCCTTGGGCTTCTTGCAGGGTTAGTTGTGTCATTTTTTCTACCAAAAGTCTTGAAAGACATTTTAACTAAATCTTGTGCAATGTGAGTTGCATGGATATCAGAGAACATGTTGTAAGTCTGAGCAAAGCAGTCAGTATTGATGTGCTCCATGGAAGAAAAATATAAGGGTAAGTGTTACAGTATTTACAGCATAACTTTTCATATTGAGATTTCCATAAGTGTGTTTGAGTTCTTCAGCATAAACCTCCCATGATTATAAAAGAGTCAACTTGTTAAAAGAGTCCCTGTTTCTCCAGAGAACCCAGAGGAAAACAGTGTTTTAATACATCTAAATTCACTTGAGGTACCTGATGCTATCAGTTAAACTCCACAGAAAATATATTTCTTCCCTTCGCTGTTTTTGCCATTTCCCTCTTTCCCTTGTGTTTCCCCTGACTTGTCTTCTTCGTGTCTCTAACACAAATGTAAGGAGAAATGGCACCTTTTTGCTCGGCAGATTTGCCCCCTGTGTGCATTCTTCCTACCAGCAGCAGACTGCAAATGTTTCCTGCTTTTTGTCTTGAGAGGCACCTGGAGTGAAAATGGCTGAAACAGACTGTGAGGCAGAGTGTGTTTAGTTCTATGCATCATGGCTTATTGGTACTTACTGCCTTCTGGGCCACCTGAATGCCTACACAAGGCTGATGTGAGGCAGGTTGTGGAGAGGATAAGTGGGATTAACTTGGGGGGGATATGAGCTGAAGAATCCATTCCTGACCTTGCTAACAGGGGGCTGGTTTCTAGGTGCTAGTCCATAGGCCTGACAATTGACAAGAGCAAACTGAGGGGATGTGATGTGGTATGTCCTATATGTACATGGCGGTACATGAAAAGGCAGCTATTTTCAGGGAGACCATGCTTCTGCCTTTGGACCTCTTTTTCTCTCTGTTTGCCGTTTGCTATTTCACTCATTTCACTGTCGTGTGAGTCAAAAGCTGACTGCAGTGTGGTAAAACACCCTGACTCCTTTTTAATCCAACCAGTATTGTTCTGTAGTCTGTCCTTTGGCTAATTCTCTCCCCTTACTCCCCTGACCTCGTTAGAAAAACTATGTTCCTTAACTGTACAATGCTGGATTTGCAAGATTGATGTTCTCCAAGCATTTCACACTGTGTTGCCTTGCATATTTTATATCCATGTTCTAATTAATACAGCAGATCATGATGCTTGAGTGTTCATGTCAGTGACTCTTCTCTAAACAATGAAGAGTGGAAGGAAATCTCCAGGAGCCTGGGAAGTGCGTGCAAATGAGTTGGTTTTATGTGAATTGTTAACATGCTCTTCTAGGCAGAGTTTGGAGTTGATATGTGATCTCAGATGGGATTCCCTCCAAACTGAAAAATTCTGCTTTATTCTGGCTTTTCCAGTACATGGCCCCACACATCTCCTTCAATGGTGGGCATCATCCCTCAGATGTAGTGAAAGCTCAGCCCAGAATGGCAGGAAGGAATAGTTGTGAACATGGAAAAAGCAGAAAAATACCTGACCAGTCCAAACTCTGGTGAAGGAGCAGAGTCTGGTCACTGAAAAGCTGCTCGAGGCTAAGCACTGTTCCTGTAAGAAGGCAGAAGCAGTGGACTGAAACTGTATTTGCTTTCTTTCCAGACTCGTGTCAGCTGTCTTTTAGTCTGTGCTGCCTTTCCACCCCCTGCCCTTCTCTCCTTAAGTGTCTGTCTGCTACAGCAGCAAGAAATAAAAGACTTTCCTTGCATTGTGAAAGGAGTAAGTGGGATGTTCCTGGGTTCAGGAGTCAGCACCAGGCCAGTCCAGCTCATTTGTTTAGAGGATGTCTGTGCAAGACTTCTCACACTGAATGTACCAGCTTTGCAAACATGATGGGGATGTGCAGCAGCCTCTATGCCTGGTGCTCACTCCTCGTGGTTTCAGTGATGTGAACCAGCTCCTGAAACAAGTGTGCAGCCAGGTGTGAATTGGAGCTGGCTCCCTGGCAAGGTGCCCATCCACATCTCAAAGCAGAACTCTCACCTTTTTGTCTGGAGCTGCTTGGTGGGGTCTTCTGTCAGGGTTTCACAGCCAGTACAGGTGATTAGCAGCTTATGCATCTTCTTTCAGTTTTTTAGCTGATTTTGAGTTCCAATCAAGTGCAATCTCCCAAGAATCCTGGAAGGAGGAATATTTAGGGCAGGAAAGCAGAATGACTGTGTGTGCTGCTGGAACAGCAGTGAAAATTGCTGGAGGCTGAGAAAGAAAATCCTTTGGGACAAAAGGAACCTGACATCACAAAGGGACAAGCTTTCAAATCTTCATCTTGATATAAGAGGGCAAATTACTACTTTCAGAATATGTTATATTCAAGGCTTTTTGGATTTGGAAGGTCAAGAGAAGTTCATGGCATCTTACAGTGGTGTCAAGATGTCTCCACTCTTGCACATCTTCTTTTCATTCTTCTTTTCCTTTTCTATTTTTGTGTCTGATGTTGAAGTTCATTTGATTTTCTCATTCCTCCTGCATTTCATTTCCTTGAGTTCAGTCTCAGCCTGGATTTAGAGTTGTAATAATTTGTATTTGGAAGTGTGGGGTTAAAATGATAAAATAAATTTGTTAAAATGTAGGCTTTTTTTCCCCATCCAGCTTTTCAAGATCTAATTATTTTTCAGCTGAACTAGTATGCAGTTGATAAGATGAAAATGGAAATTTACAGGTTTAGTATTCAAAGTATTTTTCATCTGATCAAAGAAAGGGAAGCATTTTACAAAACACAAAGCTTGTGTTCTTGCAAATATCTGAAGTTATGTGGTTTGTAGTCAAGCCATCAGGAAATCCACAGGGCATCCACTAATGCTTATTTCATTTTTCTGCAGGAGGTCTTGACCTTATCTTCATGCCAGGCCTTGGGTTTGACAAAAAAGGCAACAGATTGGGAAGAGGGAAAGGATATTATGATACCTATCTTGAAAGATGTATGAAACATCCCCGTGGAAAGCCTTACACGATTGCTTTGGCTTTTAGAGAACAGATTTGTGAATCAGTGCCTGTGACAGAAAATGATGTTCCAATAGATGAAATCCTTTATGAAGACTGCTGAAATTGTGTTGATACCAACCACATCCAGAGCAAGCAACCAAAGGTGTCATATCCATCAATCATGTTTTTTTTTCCAATTGTCATATAGGACTTTGGGACCAATAAAATATATATTGGTGTTCAGGGACAAAAACCTCAAAAAGAGTGTAACTGTGGTAATAGTAGTGAGGATTGTGTTGATTTGCATCTAATTTGGAAATGTCTGGTGTGAATTCTTATTCTAGAATCAATACACACAAGCATGAGTGTTTATTAGAGTAAGGACCATTCTTCTCATATTTTTGAGGTACAGGCTTCTTGATACTTAACAGTTTTATTATTCTGGTTTAAAAGCAAACTGTCTAGTAATGACAGTTCTTGATCCATTGTAATGGTAAAAGTCCTTAGTACTTAAATATTGTGTGCACCCATGAGCAAAACAAGAAATTGGTGGGGACATCTTAGAGGAAGCTGGGAAAAAAAGGTGATGGGAAAAAGGCTTAAATAATTTTAGTGTATGCAGTATTTTTGACTGTTTGCTTGGCTCCTTGCAGTTGTCTTAAAATAAAGGGAGTACCTATTAATAAAAAAAGGTTGATGTCCATAACTTTGATATGTTCTTTCCTTTATCTGAATACAAGATTTTAATGTAGTTCACAATGTGGTCAAGGAATTCTCTATCTGGATACAGCTCTTTTTTGGTAAAATAATATTCAAAATTATTGTGAGTTATCTAATTTTGTACATAAGCTATTAATAATGTCCCAAAATACTATGTGATGGTATGTTAAAAAATAAGAGATGCTGAGAATTGCAGAGATCAGATTTTATGGATGGAATAAATTTTTAGGTGGAAGGTTGGTTGTTCTCTGCTTCTCCAGACAATCGTGGAAATCCAGAAGAAGATAGCGAGTTTCCTCTGCACACTGTCCTTGCAATGTAAAAACACAATATTTCCAATCAGGATCAATCAAACTGACAGAATTTTGTGTTCCTTCTTCAATGCAACTTCACCTTTTCTATGCATGTTTAACTCTTCCCTCAATCAATAAATCAGTGCGTTTATTTTCACCAAACTCATCTATGTCATCATTGAAAAATCCATAAATCCTTAAGGACCACCTCCAGAGTGGAATGACCTTAAGGCTTCCTCAGCAACAACTGGTTTTGTGAACAAACCCATGCCTGCAGTACCTGAACTTTTTCATCTCCAAGTGCTTGTATTCGGTGCTGTTTCCATTCTGCTAGCACAGGAACTATTTAAACCCTCTGGCTCTGGGGTGACCATAATATTAGCCCCAGAGGTGTCTCTGGCCTGTGCTCCCTGGTGCTTCACCACGCTGTGTTAGCCAAGCTCCATCTGGCCAGGCTGTAGATCTCTCTGGCATTGGCCTGCTGGGCATCCCACCCGTGTGTGCAGGAGAGCTGCAGCCTGGGCAAGGCTGGTGGCTTTGCAGTGTGGGCTGCTTAGTGGAACAGTGGTGACAGAGCTGCCTTCCATCCCTTCCTTAGCACTCTGTGTCACCCCTGCAATAAAAGGTGTGTCCATGGGTGCACAAAGGGTGCTGCAAGCAGAAATTGAGGTGACAGCTTTGGTGCTGGTCATTGGATTGTCCTGCAGGTCCTCCCAGCTCTGAGTACTGCCAGCTGTACTGCCTGTCCCAAGGGAGAGTCCTACCAGTCCACACCTTTGGGGAATAAAAGTGATGAGAAAATCAGACTTTTTTTTTATTTTTACAATCTCTGTCGTGTCAGTACTTTAATCCTTTCTTCATTTCTGAACTTCCATTAGCATATGGAGAGCAACAAAACAAAACAATGGGGCAGGGTTGTGTGTGGCAGGCCTGTTTCTGGGATTGTCTGCAAAGCTGCTTGAGTTCACCTACCGCATTAGGCTCAGCAGTGTGCCATATGGCACAGCGTGCCACCAACATCAACAAAGCCACGCTGAAGCCAGTGCTTGTCACAGCAGAAACCTGGAACCTGCGTCTGATACATGTTTTAAATGCATATATTAGGTCCAACATTGTGCAGGCTTAGCTTTTGATCTTGCTGTCTGAACTTTGATTTATTCACTAGCTTAAGGGCTGCTTGGCTTGTAGGTATTTCACCATGGATGGTACCAGGTGAACAATGTGTACAGAAGGGCCAGCATATGGGGAAGAGGCTTCTGAGCCAGGACTAGCAGCTGTACAGAAACAAAGGGCTGGGAGACAAGGACTTGGTTTTGTTGTGTGAGAGTTCAAAATAGGGGGGTGGGAAATGAAAGACAAGATTTTGGATGCAAAACACAGGCCCTCATCCAGCACAGCCGCAGAAAGGCACCAAGCTTTGTCCTTGTGGGCTCACTGGAGTTGCTGGAGCTAATTGGTGTAGAAAAAGCAAGCAAGCTTTGAAGGTTTTCAGGACTTGAGGCAATGAGTGTCCTCAAACTTCTTATGTCTCAGATCACTTTTCAGTACCTCGTGCAGCCATTCTCTCCCACTTTCACTCCAAACTGCCCTTTTGGCTACAGCTGCAGTGGCAAAGGATGAGGAGATTATTTAATGTACTGTATCATTGGGAACGAGAGGAGCTGGTGCTTTGTTCCTTGCCAGCCTCTCCTGAGTCAGGAGTTGATCATTACAGGCTCATCAGCCAGGCTGGGGGAGCTGCAGGACCCTGGCTGATGCAAATAGCTCTTAACATTTAGCTGGTGGGGATAGTAAAACGATATTTATGTATATTGTCTTGAGAATCACGGAGCTAAATAAGTGTGACAGTTTTCATTTGACATCCCCAGCCTTGCTGCTGTCGCTCAGGGTTTTTCTTTTTGCCACAGCACATGAAATCACTGTCAGTTTGATAGTATATAGCAGTGTTCCTGAAGCACAAAGGTTAGGGGGGTGGGGGGCGCGTCAGGATTATTTACGTTTGCTATGCATGAAGTGGCACTTGGGGAGCAAGGCAGGCTGCCAAGAGCGAGAGGAATCGGGGCTGTCTGCATGCTCTCTTGTATCTCTCCATGCTGGATTGTCAGGGTAGGATTTATAAAAATTGCTTCAAAACAGTATCATCTTTCCTCAAATGGACGTGCCCCCGTCTGGCGCAGCGATTGCCATTATTGCTATTCTCGTGACAAAGCGTCTATCAATCTCCTCTTTGTTTATAAACAAATCTGCCTGCCCTGCATAAGAAACAGATAGACTAAGGAAAAACACCATTACCAAAGGAATAAGTTAATTATATTTCAGGATCTCAGCGGGGAACGCTATCTCAGACTATTCAGTAAGATCTGACCAGTGGAGTTATAATTAAAAAATGTCCCCAGGGAAGAAGTTGTAAATTATTTACTGTAAGGGGCTTTTCCAGGCTCTTTTAGTTTAATTACACACTCCAAAAGAGAAAGGCCTCAGAACCAAATTAACTAAGATGTTGAAATGGCTTTGTTTAAAATCATGTTTACAGCTAAGCAAGTGGGTGACTGTGAGCGAGGTTCAAATATAGGACAAATCTCTGAAAGCCGACATTACTCATGCTTTAAAAATCATACGGAAAGCACCAAAAAGTCTGTGCATAGGAAATGCAATTGCTGGTTTTGTCCAGTATTCCCACTGGCCTCAGAAGGCTTAGTATGAGCTCAGACCTGACAGTGCCTCATGCCCATTTCCTTGGTGGGAAAGTTACTGACTTCTGTGGGCTTTCCCAAAGGGTACAGAGAAAACTGGTTGACCTTGATGATCTTACAGGTCTTTTTCAACCTGAGCCATTCTATGAGTCCATGATTCTAAGCCCTGACAGAGGGAGATGAAAGATTAGAAGTGATGAAGAGGCAGAATAAGAGGGTGCTGGGACAGTCTGTATTTTCCGTCACTCTCTCACCATCCAGGACATTTTAGCTCAAAACAGCCTGGTTCACCCTTAGTGGAAAGAGGGCTGAGTATGTCCTTGGTGCTGAGGGACAGGCAGATGTTGTGACCTTTTCAGATGTGTGGGTGTAGACAGCTGGCATGATCTCTGGTCAGATGTGGAGAATAGAAGTCAAGAGAGCTGCCCCTTCATCTCAACCACTGACTCATTGCTTGGCCAAGGAGGAGGCATTATCTAATATCTGTTTGCTAAGGCATAAGGCAGCCAGGAATACTCTATCTGCCTGCCTGTTGATGCCAAATTCTGTGTATGTAATGGCCTTTCAGCTGCAGTTGCCCTTGAATTTGTTTCTTTCTGAAAAACCCCTTTCTGTGGCACCTTCCCAGAGCAGCCAGCCAGGCACAGCTGCTGGGGCCATATACATATATTGGCACTTCTCTTTACTCTGAGTCTCCTTTTTCTTTCAAATTTATTGCACTTACATGTCTTGCTTAGAAGGAAACTGCCCCAGAGTTAGGAATCTCTCTACCCCCTGCATGTGTACAGTGTTCATCAGATGCCAGTGATTGTAGCCTGGGGGTACCATTAGCACATCCCAAGCAATGAGTTCTCCACCTTCAGGCAAGCTATCTGCAAATCTGGAGATGAAAGCTGCTTCAGTCGTTCATCAGGCAGATGAGATCTCTGCTTTTATTTTGTTATACTGTAAATCTGCTACTTAGTTTTCTAGTCTCTCTGCAAACTACTGAATCATAAAAATGCTTGTAGCAAATGCCAGCTTGTCTGTCACCAGTGTAATGCATTTTAAATGGCTTATCAGCTCCAAGAGAAGACTACAATACTTTGGAAATGATTTGGATATATAGTTAGGGAACAAAATATGTTGTCAGCTTTTGAATTGTCTTGATCAGTAGATTTTATTTTGTATTTTACTGTAGTGTATCCAGCAGCACTTTGGGAGAAAACAGAAGATACCCCAAAATTTCTGCAAATGTAGCCTTTTCATGGGGAAAACCACAGAAGAGTGGAATAGGACAGAATGTAAACCAAAGGATTCTTCTGGAAAGGGCAGGACTATAAGGTTTGAATATTCTGAGCAGAAGTACTGCCATTTAATTATTAGGAGTGGTGAGTCCATATTAACCTTTATGGAAAAGTACTGTAGGCTATAATAAAGCTGAATACCTTTCTATAGCCTTTTGTTATCACCTTGTCAAATTTAATAAAATATTACTAACAAAAAAGTTCTATTAGGATGGCTAAAAAAGGGTACTGGAAAGGATAATTTCCTATTAGTTTAGATTCACCATTCCCCCCAACAGTATGTCCAAGTGGTGGAGCAGGTCACAGATCATTTCCCCTTGAATTATGGGGACTTTATTCTGCTCTTTATCCCTGTTTTCCAGCTCAGGGGGCTGGGAACCTGCTGCACAACTGGTCTCACTCCTAAAGACCGAGGCAAAGAAGTTATTAAACACCTCAGCCTTTCCTCATCCTCTGTCACTAAGTTTCTCCTCACATCCAATAAAGGATGGACACTCTGCTTTGCCCTCCTTTTATTCGTAATGTATTTATAGAAACATTTTGTAGCAACTTCCATAGCAAGAGCCAGGTTAACTCCAGCTGGGCTTTGTCCCCTCTAATTTTCTCCCTCTATAATTTCACAACATCTATGTAGTTCAGCCAAGCCAGCCTTCCCCACAGGCTCATCTTTTGGCACATGGAGATGGCCTGTTCTGCACCTTTAGGATTTCTTTCTTGAAGGATACCAGCCTCCCTGGACTCCTCTGCCCTTCAGGAATTCCCTCCCCAGGGACTCTGTCAGCCAGGCTCCTAAAAACAGGCCAAGTCCAAGGCAGCCGTTCTGCTGACCTCCCTCCTTCTCCAAGAACTAGGAAACTATTGGTGATTTTCTGATTGCCGTGCCCAAGGAAGCTTTGAACCATCACATCATCACTTGTGTAATTCCTGGTGTGGGAAAAGCCTGTGGTCCCCTGGGAGTACCACTTCCTAGCAAGAAAAATTTAACAGAAATTTAACAGAAAGCTGGAGCTAAGTTGGGAATTTGGGGAGGTTTAGATACCATCAAGTCATGCTGAAGAAAGGGAAAAAGAGATTACACTCTAAGAACTGGATTGCAATGACTTGATGGGAAAAGGCTTAACTCAGACTTCAGCAGTTTTGCAGCCACCCTCCTGGGGACACCTTGCAGGAGTCGGTGCCCAGATGCAAACTGCCCTTTAGAGCCCTGATAAATGCTCTGCAAAAGCTAAAAAAAGCAACCTCCACTTTACAAAGGCTGAAAAAGCAATTTTGCAGCTTGTTAGCTGGGAGACACTTGCTTCCCTGAGACTTTTCCTGGACTTTGATAGACCTCCTGTGCTGTTCCTGACACGGGACACCCACGTGTGAGCACCGTGGTTATCGTAAATTAGAGCCCTGGGAAAGGCCTGGAAGTTGTCCATAAATCTGTGGTAAGCAGCAGCGAGCAGCAGGGGCTGGGCTGTACATCGTTAATAAAGATGTTGAAGAGGCACAGGCGCTGCCTTGCTGCGGATGTTGTTGCTCAGGGCTCCACCGCAGCTCAGCTGAGATTTGATACGCACAGGGCTATCAGTCAAAGACTCTTCGCTGGCTTAAAAACGACCCAGGTGACTGTTGGGAGAAGCTGCTCTTGGTGATGGGGTTCTTGTTTTGCTTTTATTTAAAGGAGGAAAAAGAGTCCATCTTTATTTTTCAACATAACATTAATTCCTGATGGAATTCCCTAGTTTATCAAATGATGCTGTGAACACTTTGTTTTGAATAATTTGCACCAAAATTAAAGTGAGGTTTAAAGCTCTGTGTGACACTGGTTTTAGCTTTGTAAGCACAATATCCAGCACAACAGGCCTCTGGCTGGGATTAGTCCCAGCACAATGCAGATTATTCAAGAGCAAGAATAAAGAGGTAAGAGGACGGGATTATAGTGCAATAGGCTTAAATCTGGTTTTTCGTAAGGGCTGGAGAGCAGCAGCAGGACCAGCCAGGCTATTTTCTCACCACTTGAATACTTCAAATCCAGCCTGGATGTATAATTTTCTGTCTTTGCCTTTTATTTCCCTGACTTGTATACAATTTTTTGGAATAAGCATCCTCCTTCAGCATTCATAGGACACTCTATGGTGCATGGGCAGAAGCCATAAGGAGTACAGCAGCTCTTTTGCTTATTGTGGCACCCAGAAATTAAATGTTTCTGCCTGAGGACAGTGGGGAGAGAGCTGCAGCTGTCTGGGCATCATGTAGGAGGGAAAACAGGAGCAGAAAGGGTGAATGGGCGATAAGGAGGGAAGGGAGCAGCTCTTCACTGGGGGCTGCCACAGACTCACCTCCTGTCATTCAGGAAACTTTTTATACAGAGCCATGGGAACACAAGTATTTGTGGATTTGTTTTCTGAAACAAAATGTAAATTGGATTTTAAACCTAGCATTTGTCTAAAATGAGAAGCCATGGGCCTGAGATGCTGTAGAGTGTGATGGAAGAAGGGGCTAATTGCAAGCAAGCTTCTATTCCTCTTGATTATTGCTATAACACACAGATTATTAACATGATGGTCTAAACATGAAATAAGTTGTTTTTATATTAAACTGTCAAGTCTTTTTCTGATCTCTAGGTCACTACCTAAAGTAGGTGGAATGTGTGTTTAAAAAAAGAGGTTGGGCGCTGCCCCCATCTGATGCTGTGCTATTCCCTGTCAACATGGTGACTGCTGCCAGGAGGCTGAGAAATGGCATTTTCAATCTTCTGCTTTGTTTGTGGGTATTTAATAGCTGATCCCACGTGCTCTTCTGCAAGCTCTCATGTGGGCATGGAGGCAGCTGTCTTCTGTGTTCCTCCCTGACCTTCTGGTTTCCAGCACAACTGGCCCTGCCTGGAGATTAAGGGCATCTGAATCCAGGGAGGTGGGGAAGGAGAGAGGCCATTTGCCAAATGAGCATTTCCATGGGTTTGGGAAGGTGCCCAAGTGCCAGGTTATGCAAAACTTTCAAACTTCTGTCTTCAGGCAGAGAGGAGGAAGAAGAGGCAGCCACCATGCACTGCCTCCTGTTGCAGGAGGAGAGCTGGAAAGGTGACCAAGTTCTACACTGTTTTCCCATTTATTTAGTCCATGTAACAGCACAAAGATCCCTTTGGTGTTTAAAATACAGTAAAGCACTTCCCAGAGAGGAAGGATTTGCCTGCAGCTGAGTACCCTGCTTCTTTTCAAGATATCCACAACACTGTTGCTCCATTAAGTGATCTCTGATGTCTCCTGAAAGTTGGGTCAAGAGCAGTTTAAGCACACTAAAATACAGCATTTACCCTTCTGCCCTGTTGAATTTCATTCCTCAAATAGCTGATGTGCCAGGCAAGAGGTGGTGTACAAAGAAGACCCACTATAGTAGCTGTTTTACAAGAGAATAATGCTGTTGGGAGACAAATACAAGCATATCAAAATTATATGCAGATGAAAACAAAATAGAACAAAACAAAACAAACCCACAACAAACTAATATCCAAATCTTCTAACTCATTTTGAGTCTGGTTTTGGGACGTGTGTGTGACACAGATCTACTTATCCTCACTCCATTATTCTACCTATTACTCTGACAGCAGGTAGTGTTTGAGGCAGCACTGGAAAACACTGTTAAAGGCAATGAGCCCAGAACATTTATTAAGGCAACTATTTGTTCAAGGAGGAGATTCTTAACAGCTTTGGCTTTGTGTCTTCCTTCCTGTGTCACACTTTGGAGCATGGGAAGGCAGATCTTGACTTCATGGGTTCTAGCTCTGTCTGCTGAAGAGCTTGAGAAGGATCAATGTGAAATGAATCCTAGCACAGCCTATCCCCAAGAACACAGCAAAATTAATCCACCTCTAGTTTCTCTCTGTCTGGAGCTGGAAAATACAAACAGAAAGTGAAATTTGTGCTGATAATTACTTTGGCAGCTGTCACATGTACATGGTGTAAAGGATCAGCACAGACACAGCTTCCAATATGATGATAGCCTGTGGTAATGGCTATGATTAAGAGGAAGCTAATTAGAATATTTTACACATTCAATCCCCACAGTTCACTGCTCTTTAAGTAAATTTGCATGTGGGAAGAGAGCCTTATTTTTGATGTACATGGATAGTGTTCCCTGCAGACTTCCAGTGATTTACACCACAGCTTTTTGCACCAGAGCATTTCCTTTGGTAGCTCACCAAACATTACAGCTTTCTTCCACTCTGCAACAAAACTCAGGAAAGATTTGTCCTAGTTCTTCTTACAAACAAGCAGGTACAAATACATGAAAAAAGACACAGAACAGTTTTTTAAGATTACCTAAGGAATTTAGTCTAATGCTCCTTCTTCAGTGCTACTTCAAACACTACCTACTGATAGAATAATATGTGAACAACAATGGGGTGAGGATAATACAACTGTTTCTCATACACATCCCAAAAACCAATCCAGAATGAGTGAGAAGTTTTTGAATAGTACTTTGATTTCTATGTCACCTAAATATTTGCAGTTTTATCCAGGATGGAGTTGCAAACAGACTGGTTTCAAGCAGCACAAGCACACTCAAATGCTTTTGTGTTGGAGGTATTAATCCACATATGGGTATTCAACTACTACCAGAACAAACTGTGCCACTGCACTAGAATCAGATCAAAATATGCAAAGCAGGTAGCTTGAGGCTCATTTGTACTAAAATTCCTCTAGCTGTTTGAACAGACTTTGTAATGTCAGCATACTCCCACCTGAGCATATTCTTTATTGTGAGCATTGTAAAGTGGCCTTCCTGGATGCAAAAAATGGGACCTGAATGCATTTACTTCAAGGATGCAAGCTTTTTCTTTCCCTCTTAAGTAAAAAAAATGACCAGAATCAAAATAACCTAATTTCTTTCTTTCTCTCTTTCTCGCTTTCTCTCTCTTTTTCCCTTGAAATTATAGAATTATAGAATGAGAATTGAGAAAAATATATAAAACTCTGGAATATTCCCCTCTTATTTCTCCTGCTCATCTTTTATCCTTTCCTGTCCTTGTCATTGCTTCTCTCTCTCCCTCATAGTTATCATCCTTGCTATCCTTATCAGCATTATTAGTTTTGTTGGCATCCAATTCAAAAGCCCTCCATCCCATCACAGGTTTGTGTTTTCAGATGCAGGAGAGAGGCTTTGGACAGAATTCCACCCTTTGGGGGCCCTTGGAGATGCATGGGGGAGAAAAGACAGATAAGAACAGCAAGTCTATAAATCTCCACATCTATAAATCTTAAAATGGATTACTGATGACAGTAACTCTTTAATGGAAAGAGTGACAGTCCATGTAGACAAAAGGCTGTGTAATTCATGGAGGCTATTAAATTTGAGAGGCCTTTTCATTCTCATTTATCTTTCAGTGTTATGTGTTGATCACAGGGAGATTATTCTCTGGGGAGAGATGTGCCCTACTCACCAGGGCCTGAGGAGTGCCTGTGTTTGTCTGTCTGGCATTTGCTGTGGTGAGTAATATATTTGTTCCTCCTGCACCAGAGAGGAAAACACACAGTGCTGGTAGAGGATGGAGAAAACACAACTGGCTGCCCTGCTTGTGATGTTTGAGAGCCTCCTGGTTGCAGACACTGTGTTTTTAGGGTTAGAAGTATCCAGAAACCAAACACAGAGCAGAACAGGGCTCATGGTCAAGTTCTCCCCATTTTTGATCAGCTGGGATGTGGCTGTGCCCAGGCAACCCCTTCACAGCACAGCAAGACTGCCACAGGACAGAGGCCACTTTCACTGGATGGGATGTGATGGTGGGGCTGTTCTCTGGGAACAAGAATGAGGCCTGAGAGGTCAAGCCACAATGGAAAAGCAAAAGCACCCAGCAAAACCAGCTTGTGGTTTATAAATCCTAATGGACTGGAATAAGTTCAGAACAGTGAGCAGGCACCAGGGGAATTTACATCCAAAAGCACTCACTTTGCTAAGGTAGCATCCTTCATTTCGGTCAAGGGCTCCAAAGTTACCGTGCAGCCCATGGGAAAACAAAGCCCAGCTGAGTTTCAAGAAACGAGTCACTCCTCTGACTTGGGACAGGTTGGGAGCAGGATGGTTTCACTCCAGCGTGTGGATGGATTTACTGTAGCACAGTCATTTCCTGCAGGTGCTGGGCTGTTCCTGCTGCCTCTGCCAGCCTGGGATGTGCTGCCTTTGCGTCCTTGCTGTTGGTGCAATTGTTCATTCCAGCACTGAGGCACTCACAGCTCATCCAATTCCTCCCCGGATGTGATCCCCATCAAAATCAATTGACTGAAGTCACACTCTGCATCTTCAGTTGCTAAGGAAAGAAAAATCAGTGTTGCTCATGAGAGGACCACTGGTGCAGAAAGTCACTTAGCACCAGCAGCTGCTTTATGGCAGCAGAGATTCAGAGATGCCAGCAGAGGCTGCAGCAGGATCCTGTCACACTGGAGTCCTGGGGACATGCATGGGAAGAAACCTTGAGGAGAGGAATGCTCCCTGTCGGTGTGTGGAAAGTTCCCATTTGCTCCTGAAGGAAAGCACGTGTGTGCAGTTTATTTATGCACTTATTTACACAGCTAAAAAGATCAAGGACATTGCTGTCAAACTACAGAGATCTGGATCTGTGCTCTCACAGCAGCCAGGGAGCTGACAGAGGCTTCAGTGCTCTGAATTACTTATTGGCTAATTAGTCATTTTCTATTGGTTATTAGTTATTACTATTAGCTGGTTAGCCCCTGGCTGGCCATTGTGGCAGAGATGACAATGCTCTCACTGCAGGTCTGTGTCCAGCCTGGGTCAGGCGTGTCCTCCCAGATTTGCTGCCCTTTCCTAGAGCTGCGGGTGGCTTGGTCTCAGCCCAACACTGATGTGTGGCACCTCTGTCCCCAGACCCCGCTGGCATTTTGGCAGCCTTGCAGTGTGCCAGGGATGAGTCAGGAGCTGCTCTCTGCTCAGGACCAGCAGAGCTGGGTTTCACTGCTGAGTCACTGGCAGAGCAGTGTGGGGCTGTGCTTTGTAACCTCCTGCTGTATAAAGGACTTTTGCTGATTTTTGCTCATTTGGAAGGTCACTGATCCCTAAGCAGCACTCTGTGGATGTTCCTCCAGCACACCTAGATAAGGATGGTTTGCTTTTGCAGTGTTTAACAGGAGGGTTTCATGTGGTGCATAACCCTTGTCCACATTGTGTCTGCTCCCAACACCTCTGACACCGAGACAGATCCCACTTCTTCCAAATATTGTTATTGTCATCTATTACTAATACAGTGGAAAAATATCGAGGAGACGAAGTGGGGAAAATTTCCTCCTTCTTTCTAAAATCTGCAAGCAGATGAAAGACAAAGAATATAGAATTTAAAAAAAAAACAACAAACCAAACACTCAGCTAATTTTGGAGCATGTTTCATCTTCACAAGAGCCACTCATTTTCTAGATAATTCTTTGTAAACCTTTATTCCTTTTGTTGCAAGTTTGGTAGAATTTTACATTATACCAAGTTCAATGCAAGGAAAAAAAAAAAAAAGACATGATGGTTTGAATTATTCCCCATCCCCCTATCCCACAAGAAAAACCCAGGTTTGAACTTTACTTTTTAATATGCAAGGACCCAGCCAAGGACACCCTTGCTAATCTTTCAAAATGCAGCATTTTGCTCCTTCAAAGTCTTAAAATCTGCTTGGATTTTGACTGAACGTGTAACCCTGTATTAAACTTCTAATGGCTAATGAGACAGAACTTGGTTATGAGGAGTAAAATACAGAAAATAAAAATCAGTAGCCTAGAATGAGTACTCATCCCTTTTATTTTCATTAAATCCATTTTAAACTAACTTTACCATATATCTTTCATGAGATTTTCATTATTTTCCCATCCGTTGAGGACAAGATGGAACAATCAGTTTTATTGTTCATTTGTCTAATTTTTTTGCTTCACTGTGGGTTATTCAGGCATTTGAGTGTGATATTTCACTGCCAGCCCAAGCTGGTGTTTTAATCTGTGCTGTCCCTTCTCCTCCTCCTGTTCTCTGCCTTTCTTCCAGTTGGAAGGACAAAATGTGCAACTTAAAAAAAAAATAAATTAAAAATCTCTTGCAGTGATGTTCTAAGCTGGAACAAATAATGGAAATGCTAAAAGTGGCTTTTATCAGCTCTGTTTTCCTCTGCATCACTGGTCCATACAGATATTTCCTGGCATGGGGCGATCTCCTAGATCACTTTTGCAGTGGAACTGGGTTGCCATTTTTGCACAGTCTATAAGAAAGCTGAAGCTGTGTCTGTACAGTGCTGTTTCACTGGCTAAATCCTTCTGTGGGCAAAGAAAATGTGGCAGAATTACCTGAGCTTTATCTCATGTGAATAAACAAGCAAGGTCTGATTTGGTAATGTCAATGAAGTTCCTGACTTTGGCCTAACTCTTAATCTTTAATTTTGTTAATGCATACCTGTGAAATCCCTCACAACAATGTTATCTAGAAAACATTTGAAGAACAACAGCAGAGTTTATCTAAGTCCATTGTGCAGCTATTTGTGGAGACTGCACTGTAACTCTGCTGGAAATAATGGCAATTCTGCAGTTACTCATGTCAGCAGAGTTATGATATTCCCTGATTGCTCTCCAATTAACTTGTGCCACTGCAGCAGCCCAGGAGTGGAGCAGGCAGGACACACTGTTGAGCAATCCAGGATTTTGAAGGGGTTCCCTGATGGCCAGCAGCCCCCAGACAGTTGTTGTGTTTAGGCAGGGGCTGGATAAGCAGCAGTGAGAATCCAGTGCTCGTTTTGGAGCGAAGCTCTGCCCTCAGCTCACATTATTGATGGGGTTGTGTGTGAGGGAGGCTTACACCAAGGGAAGAGTAATGGCATAAAGAGAGAGAATGGCAAATTGGCTGGCTGAGAAATGACCTGTGTCCAGCCCTGCTGAGTGGGGCTGGCTGGAAGGGCAGAGGCACAGCAATGGTGAAAATAGGGAAAAGCAACTTTTAGTGAAAATAGAAATACTGCTTGGAGTTAGAAAGAACAGGTCAAGGAATGTAGGCTGTTCTCTCTGAGGTGGGGTTGGATGGAGGGTAAAGATTTGTTATTTCATCTTTAAGGAGTTTTATTAATTATTGGGGGGCAGATGCCTGTGACTGAAGCACGAAGAGGCAAAAGCAACCAGGCACGTGTTCCTTGGGAACCCCTCCTCATTTGAGCACTGGGAGAATTTACAAGTGATTGCTCCCTTCCTAGGGCACAGGTTTGGTTAAGACAAAGCGTGGCAGGAAGGCCAGATGTGCTGTGGATGTTATTATCAGCAATAATTCCACTCATGTCACCTCCCTTGGCAATAACCAACCGCTGGAGTGGAGCAGAGGAGATGTGGGCAGTGACAGTGGCAGGGACAGCAGGTCGAGTCTCAGGCCTGGGTGACAGAAATCAGGGCAGACAGCTCCCAGCAGGAGCCTTGGTGGCTTTCTAAAGCCATTTCTGGGCTCTTGGGTAGACAGAAATAGGGTCAGACAGGTGCAAGGAAAGCAGATGATGCAGTTCCTTAGAAAACAGATGTGCGTTCCCAATGTGTGCTCTTGTCTCTGTCTCAACAGCTGGACCTCATCCTCATTGCTATCACTCACTGTTACTGCTCCGAGCTGTTGCACATCTAATATGAGGATTTTGATTCATTTTATGGCAAGTCTCACCCATCTGCGTATGTTGGTGTTGAGCTGGCTCCTGCACAGAGCTCCAGTGTTGAAAGTGGATGGAGAAACCCAGGATGAAAGGTTTGGCCCCTCAGGGACACCTCATGGATAACAAGGTGTGGGCTCTTCAGCCCAATGAACAAGGAATAATTCACTGCATTTTCAAGCTTGGCAGCTTGTTTCTTATAATTCCTTGAGAGGTGGTAATTAAATGTCACTGCGTTAGAACCAATATGTCCCAAGCAGAGAACAAACTCATACTCATAATTATGTAGCCATCACATTAAACAAACAAGATGCTCATTAAAAATAGATGCAAAAGATTCAATTAGATCTAATGCTGTATTAAGGATTTGATGACATGCTGGCTTTATCTCCATTGGTTCTAGGCAATAATGAAGCTGCTTTTCAGAGTGACCCAAGAGGAATATGTTTCTTTTTAAAATATCCATTTTCTTAATCTTAAAACTGCTATTAAGCACCTTTTCCTCTAAGAGGGAAGGGGAAAAAAAAAAGGAAAAGGAACTTTCTTGTCTTCTAGCATTCCATCTGGGTTTAAAGGCATAAAAGAAAAAGGGAGCCCAATCTTTATTCTGTGTGCGACCTCTAATAAGATTCAGAATAATGTAATAGGAAATCAAATCTCTGTAAGGGAGATTATTGAGTGTACAGAAAAGGATGATTATTGATTGTACAAAATTTCTTCTAAGCATTATCTGCCTCCCCTATATGTGCACCCCTCCTGGATGTCTCAGCAGCAGAAGAGCTGTGTGATGCTCACTTTGATCCCTTCCTCCCTGTGAATCCTCTGCCTTTGGTCCATCCTCTGACTGGGCACTGGCTGCAGCTCCCACTGGGCTATAGATCTTTCTCTCACAAGCTGGTTTTATTTAAACCCCTGTCTGTGCCCTGCCCCTTGTGTTTTGGCAGCACGTTACATCTTGCCAAGCGATCAGGGCTGTGCTGTTGCATCGCTGCTTTCTTTCCTCTGAAAAGACTGCCCAGGGGACAGAGCTGTAAATTGTATCCCAGCTCCATCTTAATCCATCACTTGGACCCAGCAGCAGAATCTGCAAAGACTGAAACAAAATCAACTTTGCTTTTTCCTTGTCTCCCTTGCCTAGCTTGCAATATAGGCACTGCCAACTTTTAATTCTATGTGGGCAGATTATCCAGTTGCAAATGAACCCTGCTACACCAAAAATAAAACACTTTTATTCTCCTCATTGACCTTTCCTACATTGCCGCTCCAGTTTTTGCCAAGATTAATATAGAAAATAAAACATTTATTTCCGAAGTCTGATTTACATCAGTTTTGTTTGACTGTGCTTCACTTTATTTGGGTTAGTTCAGCTCCCTCCCCGAGCCTGGATAATCACAAGTTGACTGACTGTAGTGAAGAAAGACATATTAAAATTTATAGTTATCAAATAGCCTGCTGCAGTGTCTGCTGTAGATGGCAAAATAGGTTGGAATGATTGGGCATTTGTCTCTGAAACAGAGGGTGGTTTTGATGTATGTGCATAATTTGTAAGAGAATTTGCTTCTCCATAGCAGTGCTGGGGTTGATGCAGCATAATTAAGAATTTCATCACCAATCTGAAAAGTGCCCTTTGGTTTTGAATGTGGTTTGATTTCACAGAGAAATTATGTATTTGGAACCCCAAGAATCCCACTGCCTCTAGGATAATTGCTATGATGGAAATTTAAGAGATATGTGCTTGTGAGGGATATTGTTATAACAACCAATTTCTTGACTCTACTTTGTAAATCAGCATATTCCAGCAAAAGGCACAAATCTGAAAAGCTGTAGATTGACGTGTCCATGTCAATCTAAAAGAAATAGGGATAAAGGAATCTACTGGGTAGGTTTTCAGTTCAATTTCATCTCTTGCTAAAGATGGGTGTGAAATCTCTCTTGCGTTCCAAGGGGAGGTACAAGGTGGGAAACAACTCTGCAGTGCTGCCAGTGCAGAGCAGGAGATGGGGTGGGGAGGTGAGATGTCTTTGCCAGCCTGGTGCTTGCTGTGTTTTCATGTTCTCAGGGAGATTCAGGCTCCTTCAGAGTGTAACAGTTGCTGATTTGGTCTGTAAAACACATAAACTTGTGTTCTCAGGTAGAAAACCGCAAACTGGAAAAAACCAGACTGTCGGTCTCTGCTGAAACATGAAGAACATATTTTTTTCCACTTTTGCTCACATACTTTTTCCTAATCAGCTCATTTTCCTCTTAAAATATACCTCCACCTTTTTTTTTCCTTTTTAAAAAATTTTTACAAATGAGTTACAATACCTTGGGTGCCATTTCACTGTCATCTCCAAGTGCCACTTCAACCCCTCCAAGGAAGGAGTTGCCATGAAAGTAGAAGAAGTCTATGGGATCATTTCTCCTGACAAGGGCAAAATTGTGACCATCCTGGGCCACTGTTGGCACTTCCCTTCACACCACTCTCCAAAAGCTCTTGACCAGAGGAAAAGAATGTGCAAAAGGTGAGATCTTGTTTACATTTATAGAGCAACTGAATTAATTTCATCTATAAAACAAGAGCCTCAGAGGATCCCACCCTCTTGTGCATGGGATGGGTTAATTTGTATTCTGGTGCTGGTTCTGTAAGATAACAAATACAGGAAGAGAACATCAATCCTGATTTCTTTTATTTCTTTATCTCCCCTCCTGTTCTCTCCTGTGCCACGACTGCTAATAACATTCTGGTTTAGTGGTGGTTGTAATAAGATATGGATGCTGGATATTATTTTTTTTATACCTGTTGCACCTATAAGAAGGTGGATGGCAGACGTCCCTCCTCCTCTCCTGCTTCTCTCTGAATTGAATTCATTTACCTCAAAATTACAGAGCTGTAGCCACAAATCCATCAGGTCAGAGAGATACTTAGAAGAAAGATGTAGTCCACTCACCCTTCCTATGTGCCCTTGCATTGTTATCAATTCCTCAACACTCTCTTCTCTTTTAATCTGAAAAAGAGGGACAAATACTCCATTTTTCCACTTAAATCTCAGATCATCTGATAAAGTCATTTTGTGTAACCAACTTTAATTATTGATAAAGGTGAGACTTTCTGTCCTAGTAATAAATTTCTATATTCATAAAAGGCCAGGGATTCAAAACACCCAGATGTAAATTATTTATCAGTCAGAAGGACAGCTGGATCCACAGTACAGGACATTTCTAAGGACCTCAGCTGACCAGAGGGGTCACCTCCTCCAGGTATGATCCTGCTCTTTCTGCTCCCTAGAGATTTCCTAACAGAGGAAAGTGGTGGGCATTATTCAAGCACGGAAAAGACCTTGAAATTTATACATTTACTGGGAAAAATGCATGGACATGTGATGTGAATGTTGGGAACTGGATGTCTGCCCCTCATCCATCAAGTGGGAAGAGTGCAGGTGATGTCACCTGTCCCTGCTCCTGGCACTGCATGGCCGCGTGGGTGTCCAGAGGCATCCAGGGGTGCTGGATTTGGGCTAAAAAGGTGGGTTTGGAGAGGAGTGGGTGCAGATTCACCCCTACAGTCACAAAACTGGTGTCCTCAGTGAGTCAGTCTCCACCCCCAGTCTCACACAGACAATCCCTGATAACATTTCACTGCCCCACGAGATCCCTGATAACACTTCACCACCCCACAAGATCCCTGATAACATTTCACAAGATCCCTGATAACATTTCACCACCCCACATGTTTTTCACCCATCATGTGCATTACCCCAGAGTTCATCTGCCTTTGCAGCAGTGACACAACCTGGAGCTCCAGCCCAGAGTATTTGCCCATATAGAACCTGTTTTTTTTCATTCTATTGAGGAAATTAAAAAAGAAAAAAAAAAGAAAGAAAAAAGAAAAAAGAAAAGAAAAGAAAAAAAAAGAAAAAAAAAAAAGGAAAAATTTTCCTCCTGTGCCCAGGAAAGCAGAACTCAGGGAAAAAAACCAAAAAACCAACAGAACAAAAAGCAGACAGAAGAAAAAATTTCCACTTACCAAAGCTGTTAGGCAAACCTCATCATACATTCATAACTCTACCTTCCACCAGCAGCAGGGCTTCAGGAAAAACATCTCCACAGCAGACAGCAGCACAGGTGATCTAGTGCAGAGAATCAAGGAGAGGAAGTTTCCCTAAGATTTGTAATTTTATAAGTAACTGAGACTTTCCAGTTTATTTGCACGGTGAAGGGAGAGAGCAGAAAAAAATAAAAAATCCCAGCTCCTTCCATCATGAAATACATATTGTGGCAGAATGCTGCATGCCTTGTGTCAAAGGATCCATAGTATTGATTTCTTGAAATGAAAAATAAGTTTAAGGTGGAGTGCTTGGGAAAAAAAAATCAATAAAATTTCAAGTGACTGAATAGAACTATCAATTGTAATGACAGCAATCAAAAAGCCTTATCCAGTTCCATAACATTTTGGTGTCTGGACCTTTATTTTCATTAAATTTGTCATTGACAGAATGCTGACCTTACCTTACCAACCTGTCTGAAATTAGATTAAAATTAGTGTGGCTGAAAATGCTTGATTTCATTGCACACAATGTGTGCAAGCAGAAACTGGAAAATATGGAACAGAAGTGTAAATGTCTGCAATGCAAACTGGGATGCAACCACCCAGCCAACTCAGAAGAATATTTGATTTCGATTTAAGAAAGAGCCTCAGCCCTCAGCAGCTCTCACTGAAACCATGTCCAGGAGTGTTAGCAGGAGGGCCAGAACATGAGAACCTGTGTGTCTTCCAAAACCCCTCATTTTTTTGGATTACTTTTCCTTTTCATTCCGACAACACTCAGTGAATAATCAGCCTGTGTGGGACTAAGGGCTGCAACTCTCTGGGGAGGTTTCTTGCTGTTTTCAGACTCAGGATGAGGGACTTGAGCCTCTGAGCCATGCCCATCACCATCCTCAGCATCCTCACCATCCTCAGCATCATCACCATCATCACCATCCTCTGCATCCTCACCATCCTCAGCATCATCACCATCATCACCGTCCTCTGCATCATCATCATCCTCAGCATCATCACCATCATCACCGTCCTCTGCATCATCACCATCCTCAGCATCCTCATCATCCTCAGCATCATCACCATCCTCAGCATCCTCAGCATCCCCATCTTCACCATCCTCAGCATCCTCAGCACCCCTCCCCATCCTCACCATCATCCCCATCCTCACAGGGCTCCCCAGACACCACCCAGGACTCGAGGCTGTGCCATCCCTGGGCACTCTGCTCTAAGGGCTGTTATGTTTTTCCCCAGTTAACATCTGTAGGAATTCATTATTCATTATAAGCCACCTTACCTGCTGTAAATCATGCAAACAGCGTCTTCCTTTCCCGCAGGGGATGCTCCCCACACGAGGCAGATCTGTAACCCCTGTGTGACCAAGGCAGTGGCATTGCTGGTGCCACACAGGGATGAGTGAGTCTCCTCCCTTCTTGCTCTCCCCTTCATGCTTCTCCCTGCTTTGTTCAGGGCTGCTTTCCCTGCTTCTCCCCCTCTGTGGCTCAGCAGCTCCCAGGGGATACAGGTCCCACAGCCACAGCAGTGACCACACCTGGCTGCCTGTGGTTATCCCCCATCCCTCCTTGTTACTCCACCAGAGAGAGCAGGGACAGAGGCAGCCTGTGCTGCTTTGTTCTCATCATCTTCACCTCCTCTATTTTCTGTCTTCTTTCTCCAGATTTCCTTCTCTCTTTTTTTATCCCTGTGATTTTGGAGTTTTTTGGGAAAGCTTCCCAAAGCATTCCTGGGGCTACCTGATCCTCTGCAGCCCCAGAGCCTCAGGTTCACAGATGCTGCTGACCTTCACTGCTGGGAATGACTCCCAGTGGACATAGGAAGCTCAGACCTCCCAGGATTGTCTTCCTCTCCTACTTAGGGCCACAAAAAACATCCTCAGGATGAGACAAAGAGAACTTGTCCTTGCATTTCTTGGCCAAGAGCTGTTCTTTGTGTCTCTCTGAAGTCCAGGGAGTGCATCTTGCAGCTGCTGGGCCACAGAAGGTGCATCTGTGCAAACCTTTCAGGATAAAGCATCTTGGCCACCCTGAGTGCCACAGGATCCATGTCCATGGCTGAGTACCATAGAAATATGGGATAGAAAAAGGGGTAAAAAAACCTACATTTTCCAAACTTCTTTTTTTTGTTTGTGGCTCTAGGCTAGGTTCTGATCTCTCTGCACAAATGGTTTCAATGCAAAGTACTTCCTTTTCCTTTGAATTATTTCAAGACCATTCTTAAAAGGCAGAACCACAAGGATCTGCCCCTCAACGTGTGTGCCAGTGCCTCTGATTTGGAACACACTTAGTTGTCATCAAAGGTATCATGTCCTCCAGCAAGTAGATGTTAAATTGTGCTGTCTGATGGAGAATTTTTGCCTTCTTTTGTTCCAAATGATAACATCGAATTTGTGCCATTTTCCTGGAAATATTTCTTTGTACTTAGAGAAAAAATAAAATAAATATTAAATAAGAAGCTGGTTGGCAAGTGATTGTGTCTTTCTTAAAGCCTTTTGAACTTTTCAGACCTCAAAGTGTTCGATTTACTTGCTGTTCAGCTGTCATCTCAGGCTGATTATTTTGAAGACTTGTTCTCTTGTCCCAGGTCATTGAGATTTGCACTTGATCTTCAAGAGCACCTTGGCTCCAGCTATTTCCTTGGGAATACACAGGCTTGCATTCCCCTGCAGGGAGAGCAACCTGCACTAAACTACTGGAGTTGATTTACAGGAAAAGGGCCAATTTTTTCCTTTATCGCTTCTACTGTTGCAGAGAGATGAATTCTCCATGGCATAATAGCAGAACAAAAATAGATTGCTTCTGTAATACTCTATACAACAGCCTGGAATACATCAGCCTTTTTCCTCAACAGTTCTTTGACAAATGAAACTTTATCTAACCATGTTCACCGTGTTATTCTCCTTCTTTTTGCTCCATTTTTCCAGATTCCTGCAAGTGCCAAAATGGTGATTGTGCAATGACACAACTGCTGTGATGCTGCTGCCAGAGATAGGCAGTGACATTGTGAGCACTGAATTTCATGCTGGATGGACAGAGTTTTCCATTTATCATAGTGCCAGTGAAGACTGGCCATGCTTGGGCTCTGGGTTGGGCACTGGTCAGATTTCCCTTTATTTTGAGCTGTATTTGTTGTCTTGGATAGCCCTCAGCAATTTTTGCAGCAAGTTTCCCATTCTGTTCAGTCTTGATGCAAGAGAAGAAGTATCAGGGAAATGTCCTTGTCTGTAGAAAACCTTCTAATTAAAACAACTGCTTGGCTCTGCGCTATTGAAAGCAAACAACTCTGAGGGGAGCATTTGTTTTATCTGAACATGGAGAAAAGGCAATAAATGCTCACAATCTGGCTAAAAATAGATGGCAAAGTGAGCTCCCTATTTTCAGGTCTAAAAAAACTAGAACCTTTTTTATAAAATTATTCTATTTGTCAAACACATTCAGACTCTGGGGAAAAGCCATTCCTTTTAATTTGGGTGAAATGTTCCATTCAAATTGAGGACTTTATGTTTTTATCCTCCCCCAGCACCTCAGCCCAATGTTTCTGCAGAAAAGGATATTAAATGAGATTAGCAGGAAGTCAGTTCCTCCATAAATTAGGATTTTGTATCAACTCTGTGTGCTTTGGCCGCTTTTTCTTTAATTTTACTTATTCCAATCCCCGTTACTTTCACGAGTCCGTATGGATGCTGTCAGGGCTGCAAACCCAGCCAGCCCCAGGAGAAAATGCTTCTGCTTCTGTCCCACCTCCTTTCTGCTACTGCCCAAGGACTTTTGCTATCAAATTCAAAGGAATCACCCACAACTGCAGCATTATACAAATGTGTTTGGAGAGCCTGGTTTTAGGGATGCTGTGCAGGGTGACAGGCACTGCACTCCCAGCACTCCCGGGGCTGCCTGGGGCCAGCACAGACCCAAGCAATGCAGACAAAATGTTCTATCTGGAAAATGGGCATTTTCTGATGGGTGAGGCTGACAGTTGGGTGCTACAGTGAATCTCAGCAGATTTCAGGAGATTTCACACAGGCAAAACTTCTTCAGAGGCATTTCATGCAAACTTTCTTCTTGGGGTAACAGCTAAGAGTTATTGCAGGGCTGTATGTCTTGAACAGTGTTAGGGTATTCCTGCATCCCTTCCTTGTCATCCCTGGGAGTGCTGAGAACACATCCTCAGCTGTCCCATGAGCAAACCACAACACCCCATCTGCATTCCCAAAAAGCAGAGACAGCCCAGCTCTGTCCCCCCGGGTTCCCATCCCCGTGGTGGCACTGGGGGTTTGTCCCAGCTGGGGACAGGTGTGCCGAGGCGCAAAGGGAAACTGCTGCTTACAGCCAGGACTGACAAGATCAAAATAAATCAAATGTTGGGGTTTGGCCTCGTTGTAGGGTGCCCCTGCTCTGACTGGTCCTGCCACCACGCCGTGCCTGGGGCAGGCTCTCGCTTTGGGTGAGCTGTGCCAGGTTTGGGGTGCGGGCTGCAGATGGCAGGCACAGTTTGTGAGCTCACTCTGCTGCCCCAGGCCTGCTGGGCAGGATGGATTGCACGGCTCAGGAAGCGGCACTAGCAGATGTTATTGATGTGGGACTGGCATTATCCACAGCACAGGCTGCCGATGGAGAGAAAAAAAGCACAGATGGCATAATTTTTTTAAACCCCTCTGCCAAAATCTTTTAAGACAAAACTTGCCATTTCTGTTTGTATTGATCCTCCTTTCCTGCAATTGATTTTTGCTCTTTGCCATCACTGGTGCAAGCAGAGGGGATGAACAGGGAGCGGCCAGCACGTGGATGAAGGAAATCATCGTCAGCAGCCCTGTGCTTGGTGGGGCGTTCTTGTTTTGTTTGGGGTTTGGTTTTTGTTTTTGCTCTGCTCTTACTGCTCTATTTAACATCAAAATAACAGGGCTGTTAGACTGGCTAGCAAGTCCCCAGATGCCCATAAGGAGAACTTGGTGCTGTATTTATGTGACGGCTGTGCCATAAAAATGGATCAGGAAATGCTTCAAGCCGAGAGCTTGGCTTGAGCAGAGTGACCTGACATGAGCTGCAGCTGAGGAAGGATTTCAGAAGCTGCTGAAATAATTACAGCTGTACCTGTACCAGAAGTATATGATTTTGATGAGAGTTTCCATATTTCAGTCCTCAGCTACCTGGACAATGACATCTGGAATAGTGATGGAAAGGCCAAACTTCTCTCCCTTTTTTTCTTAATCAGCAAACCTTCAGGATTGAAAAATAGGACAATACAAGAAAAGCAGATGCCTGGGAAGAAGAGCATTAAATGCAGACCATAAAGATTATGTATATTTTCAGCACTATTACGTTTGCAAGAACAGACTTTTGCTTGCATCGTATTCACACGAAGGTTTGTGTCAAACAGCAGATAATGGAAATCATCCAGGTCCGATTACTTTGGTGGCAGCCTGCCTTGAATACAGAATTCAGTTCTGGGCCACCTCATTACTAGCAAAAAACCAAATTGCAGACAATTCAGAGAGCAGCTAAAATGATTTTGGGGGTTGAAAGGACTGATTTATGAGAAAAGATGATGAACTAAATATATATACTTTCACTGAGAAATGACTTGTGTTATGGTTACTGTGTTCAGGCAGACAGAAAAGAATTATTTTGTGTGTACAAAAATGTGATGCTAAGGAGAGCATGATAAAAATGACAGAAGGGAAAGTCTGAGCTAAGAAACAGTACAAAATCTCTGTGAAATAATCTCCTAAAAGGCATGGAAAAAGCTCCCTTCTCTTTATTGACATTTTTTAAAAGACAGGGAAAAATACAGATGATACAGTTATTCATCCAATTTATCCAACAGCTTTTTCATAAATCTCTAACCCCAAAACAAATAAAAAAAAATAAAAAAGGGATTACTCTCTTGTTTCCTCAGTATTCCTTAAAAATACAAACTGATACTTTCTTGTCAAAAGTATGATGGGAAGAAATTTGTTCAGACGGTGCAACTCCCTGTGGGAGATCTGGATTTTGTAACCTTGGCAGCTCCTAGTGCACAACAAATCCTCCCTCACACGGATTCTAACCTAATTAGCCGTGGTGTTTTGGGTTTTATTTTGTGTAACAGAGTGCCTGTTCCTGGGACTCAGCCATGCAGGAGGGGAGCAGAGCCACCACCCTCTTCCCACCAGGACCCTCCCAAGGGAAGAGCCACCATGGACAGCAAGTGCTGGCTCCAGGCTGCTCCTGTGGCATTGCCAAACACCTGCCCGTGTTTGCCAGCAGGCACGACTGCTCACCTGGCCCCGCTGTGCAGGGACATCCCAGCAGAATGGGGACTGAGAACTGCCTGATGTTGACTAAAGGACAAAATCCTTTTATCTGCTGTCTACAGAGAGGAGAAAATGCACAGAGGGTAGGATGAAGTATTTCAACCAGACCTATTTCCCATACAGAAATGCTGTCGTTTGAGAAAAACTACTTTGGTCTGGCCCATCCAAATTCATTTTTATCACTAAGCCTGGAGGAGCTGCACAAAAGACTGCTGTTGATGCCGTATCCAGCTGAGAGTTTCACGAAGAAAATCTGCACTTTTAAAATCAGCTAATCATCAGAATAGCTAAGGAAGTAGTTCTTTCCTTTGGATCACAACGGTGCCAGCACTTGGCACAGCAAAGGCTGTAAAAGAAGAAACATGCAACATTAAGTGACATAAGTGAATGTGTCATTAAAGAACCAAAGGGCTAATTTTTTTTTCTAAATCTGTCATTTAAAAAATAAAGATGCCTCATTTAAACTCATTCAAAAGCTGTTAAACAATTTAACACCTTGCTGTTTACTCCTGAAGATGTTGAGAGCTTATCTCCTCCTGCCACTATTCAAGGTTAATCAGAATATATTAATGCACTTCCTTTCCATTGCAATAAAGCAGTAAAATGAATGTAGAGATTTCTGTGAGCTCTGTTTACCAAAGACCCATTCCTTTTTTTGTCCAAAGTGAATATAGTGGTTAAGAATCTGGAAGGGAAGAAGGGACAGCGAAGCACTGGATGACACAGGCTCACATTCATGGGAATGAAGGACATAAAATCATAATGAGAAAACAATGGTAGCTGAAGACAAGCTTTAAAATGACCCAGACTGTCCCAAGTAGGGGAGTTTTCCAATATCTAATCATCATCAACATGGGGAAAAATTCTCTCTCCCTCCTCCCCAAAGTTAACCCTATTTGCCAAAGGGGAAAACAGCAGCCCAATAATAAAACCATCAGTTATCTGCTAGCAGTGCAGGTTGCCTCCTCCTGCAGAGCTCTGGATCAAGGGCAGTGGTGAAAGGCTTTGATATACAGCACACATCAGGACTCAGCTTTATTTTGTTTGCTCTCCCTGCTTAGAGGGGGAGAAGTAAACCCAGCACATTTCCACCCTTGGCTTTCCCTATGCAAGAGGCTGGAAGGGAGAAACTTTCAGGAAGAACAGGAGACACTAGAAAATTCTGGGAGATAAAAATGAATGAGGAACAGGCAAAAGAGTGGACAGCACAGCAAAAAGGATCTAGAGATTTGCTTGAGGGATATGGTTGGAAAATTGCTTTCTTTTACTCAACACCAAACAGATATTAAAAAAAAAAGAGAAAAAAAAGAAAAAAAAGCACAGGCATGGTTTGCCATGGGTCAACATATTTATGGTTAACTTTAAATCAGTGCAACTTCACTGGGAGGTTTAGTTTTGGGTGTATTCAGGATGGGGAATAAGCATATGAATTATTCTGGTAGAGTGGTAGTAAATAGTCTGGCGGTCTCAGACCAATTTCTGTGGTGCCATATCTCATAAAGTCTGATAAATCCAGCATGTGCAGCTGCTGAGGACTTTTGGCAGCAGAAAAAAGCTTAAATATCAGTAAGTATCTATATACCAGAGAACACTGACCATGTACCAGCCCTGGCAACTCGCTTTTGTGATGCTGAGATTTTGTTACTGCCTCAGTCTCCTGTGTTTTGGATGAGAAATGAGAATAGTACTGGGGAGTGCAGAGCAGTATGGATGAGCCTGCTGGACTGTGTCTGACTGAATTCCCCAGGCTGATAGCAAAGTGCTTCATGTCTGGATCTCTCGTTTATGAGTTTATCACATTTACACCAGGTTCAGCAGCCCAGATATTTTGGGGTTTGTTGCTTACTGTCCTCTCAAAGTTCCCTTTCCTATCCAGCTGCAGTGATTTGAAAACCCTGGAAGAAAAAGGCAGGAAAATTATCTCCTATTTACTAGTTTTGGGAAATATACATATTCCATATATATTTCTTTCCAGACAAAAAATCCCTCTCCACTTCATTACTCCCTTAGCTTAAACAACTTTACTAAACTCTGTCCTTTTATTCCTTATTATAGGTGCATGAGATTCAGCTTTACATGCAAAACACCCCACAGCCTTTTACTCTGAAGCATAAATATGATCCTTTTCATTACAAAGTTGATATTTATTATTTACAAACCAGCACTGGAAAGAAAACCTGTTACCATGTTGGATAGCAACTAAAGCTATCTATGCAGATGAGTGACTCTTGTGCCCACTGCTAGAAATTAAAAACAGAATTGTAAAAAACATGGCTGTGGATAATTTCAGGCCAGAAATACTGAGCGGCTTTTATGAATGTTCCTGTTTTCACTTCCTGGCAGAGCTGTATCCCTCTTCACCAGGAAGAGGGGGGTTTAACATGTTTAGGAGGCTTGGAGAGCTGTCTGAAAGCAGTCAATCAGTCTGCACTGTGATACTCTGAGTCTGACTCTATTTTGTTTAAAAAGCAGAGGTAAATATCACCTGAGGAAACAAAAAGAATTGAGACAAAATTCTGCCTATGGAAAGCCAAGCTGTCAGTTATCCAAAACATATTAAATGCTGGCAAATGAGCCTCCAAAATCACTCCAAATCAATTTTCTCTTTATTTCCTTTTCCTCCAGGCACACACAATTTTATTCCATCAGGGCACCCAGAGGGAGCAGGTCTCTGTCCCCTGAACACCATCACCATGAGGTTGGTGACCAGCCCCAAAGTCCAAGAGAGGAACACCTTGTGTGGGATGCACTGCTGCTGACTCTTGGGCAGCACTGAATGCTGCACCAGCCTGCAGCAGGGCAAACCCACAGTGCATTCAGAATCCTCCCTCTCAGCTAACTCAAACCATCCTGGCCTCTAGGGAGGTGTGATCCCTGCACACTGTGCTGCCATTTCCCTTTGAATCAGCAAGGTGGAAACCCAGGGAAAGCTGCCTTCCAAATCCTGACCTAACTTTCCTCAGATGGGTAAAACAGCAGGATTATCCTGTCTGCAGTGCAGCACACAGCTGAGGTTTTATTTGCTGAGTGCATTTAAGTTGTACCATCCTCCTCAGGGCTGCTGGTTGATGTGTGCATGTGTGGGGGGGTGGCTTTTGCCAGGGCACTTTGGTTTTAGCAGCAGAGGTTGCCAGTTCAGCATTTGCTGGATATTGCCCTTTGCTCAGGAGAACTCCTCTGTTTCCTCATTTCCCTTGCAGCTATTGCTGTGCCTCTCCATGGTGCTCTTAGCACCAAGCAAGCTGTGCCAGCACATCCTATTTTTACACCCTGGGAGATGGCAGCCCTGTAATGAAATATGGGCTGGAAGGAGAGCAGTGCAGTGGGGGGTGCACAGTGCTCTCCGTGCAGGTGAGTACATAAAACAGCACGGTGTGAAACATCCCTGGGCCCTGCTAGAGCCTGGCTGCCTTCTTCCCTCTGCTTACAACTCAGTCTGCTTTTGGGCTGCTTTTCTGAAATATCTGCCTCCGCATCCCGAGCCTTGCAGAGCAGTCAGCATCAGGTGGGGTTTTTTAGGCATCTGCTCTGGGAAAGAGCTCTGTAGGGCTGATGCCACTGACTCACAGGATACAGATATGCTTATGTCCCTGACACTGGGTCCTAACAGTTCTCTGGTGTGCAGAAAGTTGTTCTTTCAAGCTGCAGACTTGATGAAGGCAATAGCCAAAGGACCAGGGGACTCGTGGCCCGGGCCTGAGAAAATTACCATTCTGCATGGAGAATTGTGCTGGAAGAGGAATGTGAGATACCTGATTGCCTGCTGCTGGGCATCATCTGCAGCTCCCTCCCATTACTGCACATCAACCATCAGAGGCAATGAGAAACCATCTCCAATTCATGGGCAGCCGCTGACTGAGGATATTCTGGCACTTGTGGGGGCTTTGCTGCCTTTCACCAGGCAGGCAAAGGGCACCTGATGGAGCATTAGGGTCAGCCAGACTATTTAGCTGCTTCTATAATGTCCATTGCTACATGAAAAGTGGTAACATTGGGGTGTAGAAAGCCCCCTGGCTATTGGTGGTGGATTTTTTTTCCCTCTGGCCCTGTCCTTTCTTCCCCTCAGCAGAGGGGAAAAACATACACTCTAGAACATCATTCTCCAGGAAAATCCAGATTGCCTGAAGCCAGAGTTTAACTGCTTGTGAAGGTCTGAAAACCTGTGTGAGACAAATCCTTCAGGGAAGGAAGAAATGCCCATCCCATGGGTTTGTCTGGAACTGGGCTCCCCCAATTGCAACTGGGGCAGAGTTAGGGAGTTATGGGGTGGGCAGAATGTTATGTGGGCAGCAAGAGAAAAAGGGGAGGAGATGGGTGGCAATATGCCTGGCCAGAGGCACTGAGACATTTGGAGGCTCAATGCCTGGGCAAATCAGCCCCAGGGGCTTTCCAGGATGAATAACAAAGGAATTTTTCTTAAGTTTATCCACTTAACCCTTGTGCTTTCCCCTCTGAGGATGGGAACAGGCAGCAGGGAAAGCACCTGCAGTTTTCAACTGGAAATATTTGCAAAAGCTCCTCTGACCCGGGCAGAGCAGCTGAGACAAGAGCATACAGTGTGGTCCAGGTTTCTGCTTCTACAGCCCAGATTTGCCCACTCTGAAGCTGGACCTTGTGCTGGGTTAGGGCTGTTGTGAGCCTTCACCTTCCCTCATCAGTGCTCAACAGCCTGTGAAGAGGAAAAGGCTTTGTTTTAGTGGGAGCAGGTGTTTGATTACCTCGCCTCTCTCTTTTTATATTAAACTTATCCCTGGTTCACCTCTCTAGGAGGGATAAACTCATGTTTGCAAAAGTGGCAAGGGAAATCATTTGAAAGGCGCCATCAGAGGTCGGCTGCCTGCACTGATGGCTTGATGAAACAGAAGAGCAAATGAGCAAAGGAAAAGCATTCAAAGTATTTTCTGCCTGTGGAGCATGGCTCAGAGCAGTGCTGCAGGGCTGTCTGCCTCTGCCCCAGGGGGCTGCCTGAGCCTGCACACGTGTGGATTTACAAAGAAAATGGGACAAATTCAGCCCTCTTCCCCATCCATCCCCAGTGCCTCCCTGCTCAGGGGCTGGGCTGCTGGCAGGTGCTCTCCCCTTGGACAAAGGAGCTGCAGCCTCCCCTTGCAGGACAGCATCCAAGGACAGCATCCAAGGACAGCAAAGGCATCCCTGAAGGGAAGATAAGCTCTGTACTGCCCAGGCCAGGCTGCAATCAGGCAGCAGTGCCATGCCCAGGCACAGCAGCTGTGTCCTTGGCACCTGAGCTGTCCTTGGCCTGAGCACCAGGCTCATGGTGCCAGCACCTAAAGCATCTCAGCATGGACACATGGGCCAGCACTTTGGATGTAGAGACAGAACCAGGGGCACCTTGCCTGGTTTCAGAGCACCCCATGTGAACCTCCATCCCCTCAACTCGGGCCCCATTAAGTGCAGGAGCAGGGAAGGGATAACTCCATCACATCTTTGTTCCCAGGTGGAGCTGGAGGCTGCCGTGTCTGGGTGAACAGGAGCCCACTGCTCTGCTTTAACCATCTGCCAGGCTCCCTGCCACAGTGTCTGTGTGTTAGCTCAGGCATGGCCAGGGAATTACCCAGCTCATGTCACGGCACATTGCCTTTCTCACCACCCCATTCCCCTCCTGAATATTCTGGATCTTTGCCTCCAGTGGCTCAAATGCAGGTGGTGGGTTATAGCCTTGGAGAGCCAAGGACAGAGAATAAAGAAATTCTTGGGTGTCTTTGGATGAAGATGAGGTTGGAAGGAATCTGAGTCAGCTCTTCCAGAGTTTTTAGATACCAGGACAGCACTGGGATCAAAAAAGCCATTGTTCCCCTTGGCACGATGCTGGGGGATGTTATCTAGAGGCTGGTCCAGAGTACAGACTCATGGCCAAACTGGAAATGTTTGCCTGTTGGAAACATCTGCTGTTCTCCTCTGCTTCTCATACAATTTGCCAAAATATATTTCTTGTACTTTTGCAGCTCAGAACAGCTTGTTATGAGGCTGAATTCACGATGTGTAATCTTGTGACACACTGCTGCCTGATGAGGTAGGACATGCAGATGAAAGAGGAGTGTAAATTCATCAGAAAGAGTGCAGTGCCCAGCTTGGAAGCTGGATAAAGTATCTTCAAAAGCATTATCTAGCTTTGCTGTTATTAATTCTAAGAGCCAGAAAGTTACTGCAGTCAAAGATAAAAGAGCTTGCAACAAACATGTCTCACAATTGAATCTCCTGCTGAGATTTCCAAGGTTCCTCTGACCTCTTGATGTGAAAGAGTGAACTACACTGGTATCTAGCCCCTCACTCCACGTGTGAATATCAAAATATCCTCAGAATATCTGTGCACTGAGATGCCCTTCAAACCATAATTCTCCCCTCACAGGTGTGCCTCCCCTGTCCTGGTAAATGCTACAGCTCCATCCAACGCTTCAAACTCTTCACTTTAAGCATATCCTCAAGTGTTTTTCTGGATCAGAGCAGCCTCCAGTGCCAGGAAGGGTGGGATGCTCTCACTCCACCCCAGGTCTCTGGAGTTCTCCAGGTTGCCCATCCCAGAGGAACCGTGCTTCAATCCTGATTCTGGATCTGAAATGAAGGGGTTCAGTCTGGTTTGCTCTGATAGTGCCATGGTGTCTCCTCCATCAGCAAAGGGAACACAAAACAAGACACTGTGTTCAGACAAAGTGTCTCCCATCCAAATGAGTCTGGAACTAGGTGCAGATCTTCAGGTCTTTCAGCCAAAGTGGTGTGGATGCTCCAAAAACTTGTTTCTTACTGATTTTTGTGATTGATTGTACTTAAAGGTCAAATACATTATCATTACAGTCATGCTTTGTATGAAACATGAGGATATAAATACTTTATAAAGGGCTAATGAACAATTAATAGTTATTTCAAGAAATGGATAATCAAATGTTCTGGACTGCTATACAGTCTGGCAGGTCAATATGTTGCTTATGACCATAGCTGACTGCTGCCAATAACACCTTGAGTGGTGTGATTTTGCCCAGCTTTAACACGAGATGTTTGTGGTCAGTCTGTGTGTGCAGCAGCCATTAACCCTTTCTGCACTGTTCTGGAAATAGAGCCCCCCTGAGCATGTCCAGGATTAATGATACGAACAGAAGGCTGTGGCTTGTCGAGCAACACATTTGCAGCTCCAGAACTTGATTATAGATGAGCAGAAAGGAGTAGAGACAGATGAATGCAGACTGCAAACAACAAAAAACATCTGCTGGCTGCATGGGGAAAGCTCTGAGTGCCAGAATTGTACATCCAGAAATCCACAAGCAGTGGGGCTTTTTAATGTGTACTGGGGGGCTTGGGGAGGATCCTAGACATTCTTTTAAGGTTTAGTGGTGTGTTTAGCTGTCTATCCCACTGTTTTTAAATTACAGCTCACAGAGCAGGTCATCTAACTACCCCAGATGTGTCTGTGCAAGAGAAATTGCTCCTTCATGATCTCAGCCTTGCTACTATACAATCAATTCTGCTTTTAAGTAGTAAAGAAGCTCACTGGAGCTGCCAGTTCTGATTACAGCATGGAACATCTAACCTTGGTTTACAGCAACCAAAATTGTGTCTCTTGCGGACTGAGATTTACTTGGGCTGAGGCAGTGCTGGGTGCAGGAGGAAAAACAACCGTGCTGAAACCTTCCTGGAGGCACAGAAAGAAAAACCACAGCTGATGTGAGAGCAGCACAGCTCACTCCAGTCCTCCTGAAACAGCCCCAGTGCCGAGTGCTGCTCAGAACATTAGCACAGATGCTGCTTGTTTGTCCTTGGAGCCTGGAGGAGCCCCTGGGGTGGCAGAGGAGGCATTTCACAGCTCAGTGAGCACATCCTCCCCAGGTACTTCTGATCCCCACTCTTGTGATTGCTGGCAGGTTTGTGGCACCGTGCTCACTCCAGTTCAGAATTACTCTGAACTAGAGTTCTAATTACTGTGAATTAGACTCTGCCTAACAGAAAAACAGAAAACCTTGTTTTCCTCACTTTTACGTTGGTTTTACAATCAGTGTAACTCCAATGACCCTCTGCTTTTATACCAGAAATAGCACTGGGGAAATCAGATTCAAGAGGAGAGAGGTGTCCAGTGCAGCTATGGTAGGAAGGCAAAGACAGACTGAGACACTTCTGACTCCTTCTGATTCTGGCATAGGCCAAAGGCCAAATGTGCCTCCAGCACAAAGTGAAACAACCATCAGGCTGTTTAAATGGCTTTGGTTTGTAAAAGCTGCTAGAGACTTATGATACCCTTGGTGTTCTCATCACCATGTGCATCCTCCTCCAAAACAGGAGTGGAGCTGCTGTCTGAGTGATGTACAAGCTGGCCATATGAGCTCTGAACCTGCTTTAAAGCTTCTTCCATTTTGCTGGTTTAAAGCCCATCCATCTCAGTCCAGGCTCAGAGAGGCACTAATACAAGCCTCAGTCTGTCCCAAATAACGTCCAAGATTCACTGTTTTCAGATCTCTGAGTCAATTTTTTCTGTCTACTCTCATCTGTTCTTCCACCTGCTGAGTGTTTGATGCTTGATCAGTCTGGTAGAACATGCAAATATTAGCATTATTCTCCAGAAGTGCTGACAGATGTGTATTTTGTCAGTAGATGCAGAAATCAGGAGGTGCTGCTGGCACCCAGGACACTGTCCCAGGGGTCAGCACGAACCCCTCATGTCTGTGACCTTCAGAGGCAGCAGGAGCAGCTCCCCTCCCTGTGTGTTTATTTGCTGGAAGGACAGCCCACAGGGAAAGGACAAGGCGGGGGGAGCTGGAGGTGGGACCTGGCTGCGTTCCTGACAGCATTTCAGAATCTCTTGAGCATTCAGGAGGAAATGCTTCACAGCAAATGAATACCCCTCAGGTGCTTGGGGAGAAAATCCCCACTCCAACCAACACTTGTGCACAACAGCAGTGGCCAAGACATCACTGGGGGTTTTTCTTGTTCTTTTTAAATAGTGATCTCATCCTTGACCATTTTGCTGTGGGCATTTGGGGTTTGTCCCCTTCTTTCAGATGAACACAGGCAGGAAAAGGAACAGGAACAGGATAGGGAAGGAAATCTATCCTGTCCATGTCCATGGGGAGCTCTGCCTTCCTCATCCCTGCAGCTGTGTCTCAAGTCAAGGGCATGTGGTTGTGGTGGGTTCCCACCCTCACTCCATTCCCAGGATATCTTCCCAACTGGCTGAAGCTTATCTAATAAGGGAAGGTGATAAATAAACCTTGTTAACTTGACAGTGCCTTCAGGATGGGCTGTGCAGCCTAGAAAGAGCAAGGTGTCTGCCAGGCTTGTCCTGGACAATGAAAGGAATAAATCAATTCATATCTGCAAGTGGGAACTTCTGAGTTGATGGATGGCACTCAGTGAATATTAAGCTCCTTTTCTTGAGGATGGATGTTCTGCAGCCAGACAAGTTTTGTCCTTTCACACTTCAGGTGAGGATGCTGCAGCAAGCTCTGGCAGCTGCTGAGGACAGGAAGAGAGAGCACCTGCCTGAGGCAAGTGACTGTGGCACTGGCAGAAGCAGCAATCTCTGCTTTAAGAGAAGCTTCAATACAACTTAAGGCTGAAATCAGTAACTCTTAAAGGTCTGGAAACAGCTGCCCTTCAGCAGGGATCTCATTAGGGGGTTTATTTATCTATCCCTTGAAATCCATAAAAAAGGAAATAAACTTAGTCTGTTGGATCCACCTAACAGCTCACACGATGCAGGTTCTCATTTTGTGTTTCCCAGGAGATCAGAGTCCAGTCCTCCTCCTCTTTTCCATGACAAGTGATAATATCATCTTTTATCTGTTAATAAAACAGCATGGGAATTCCTGTACAGTTTTTAAATAGAGAGAAGTACACGATGTGCTTCCCCCTCTCAGGTTACACTGTTCCCTCTGAGTCATGAAGACGACAGGTTCTTCTCCAGGGAAGGATGATCCTGCCTGCTCCAAAGGGCTGCAGGACCATGCATGAAGCAAGGGAGTGACCCAAAGACACTGAGGGATTAGCTACTTTCATCTAAAATCTCACATGGGTGGGAAGCAGAGAGCACTAAACCATCTTGACCAAGGCAAGAAAGTAAAGGGGAATGATGGCAAGGATGCTGGACCTCCTCAGAGGTTCTTTGGTCTAGCAGCTGCCCATAGCAGAGGCAACTCCAGCAAAACCAGTCCAACAAAAATTTCTCAAGCTATGTCCTAAAAAGTCTCCGTGGGCAATCAGTGCCAGTAGTCCGGTACCCAAACATCCAGAAAGCTTTCCAGAAAGAATCTCACCTCAGAGGTCATTGCACAGTCTCTGATCCAGAAGCACCAGGCAATTGCTGATTAGAGCTGAGGACTCAGCCTTTCAAGTATAAAATGGGGAAAAAATTCTTAAGTATCAGCATATTATACACTCCATGCAGCAGGCATGGAAAGGCTCTGGGAAGGATGGAGCATTTATAGTTTCCACAGAAAAAACTTAAAGGAGATGAAGACAAGCATTAACTTCTAAAATAAGGGCTGTTATTTCAAATAACTTTCATTATCTGTCACTGCTGGCCTGAGTTGTGCCAGTCCAGGGGATTTGTGGGCTTCTAAACTGAGCTGTTCTGCTTGTTACTACCCAGCCAGTTCCAAGGGACTCTTGTGTCACTTGTGAAGTGGGAAAGGCTCATTCCTCTTGTTATTTCCTTTCCAAGCCTCCCAGAGCCTTTGGCACTCCGGGAAGATCTGACCCAAAGACTGATGGAGTCCAGGGAAAGTTTCCCAGCAAAGTGAAAATGTGGAGAAGTTACCACAGCTTCATTTCCTTCAGAGCAGCTGGGTTTTGTGGCCAGTGGTGACACAACTGGAGAGCACCAGGACAGGACTCGACTTTCTATACTCAGACACTGTACTTTTCTATTTACTTTCACTTCCTATATTTTCAGCATAGGAGAGGAATTAGAGAGGGAAAATTGCTGTCCCAAGCTCTGGGTTCTTTCGTTTGCCTGTTTGTGTCACTCTGGGGAAAAAGGGACTTTTTTGACCTATGGGGAGCAGTGAGGAGATTTTCACAAGATGTTACTCACTATACCCCAGAATTTGCATTAAAGTTTTGTTATTTATTATGGTCAAATGCCCTTTGTTGTAGTCACATCAGGACCTTAGCTTGCCTCACCAGACAGACAGGGACAATGACTTTGTGCATTCATTACCTTCCTCCCAGGCAGTTCCCAACACACCACTGACTATAGCTCGTGTCAGACTTTGGAATTCATAATGCATTGCACTGTAACACATTTTCCAGAGGCTCATTTTTAGCACTTACTCAACTGAGAGATTCTTATTCTACAATACATTGGTAGGAACATAAGAGAAAAGAAATAGAGTTTCAAGAGCGCACACAGTCAACTGCCTTGCTTTTGTTTCTGTCCTGAAAATGTGCAATAACACAACTGATGTACCAGCTTGCACGATTTAAAGTATTTGCCATGAAATGGATCTTCACTGAGTTTTTTGCTGAGTTGTTTCTAAGTGGTCTTGTTGTTATTCTGAGTACCAAAGGCTGTTTTACTACCATGTAGAATTTGGGTAGTCATCAATATTTAATCTGTGTTTTGATACCACACATTTGTTTTCACTGACATCTGATTCTTTCGGTGGAATAGATTTTACTTGTTTAAACTTTCTGTAAACTAAAGATAGAGTTTCATAACTTATCAGGGAGTACTTGTAAGGACCTTCAGCAGAAAAAGCCATTACTATAGTACATTACAGAAAGCTTCCACCAAACAGCACAGCAGAAACTTTTTTTTTTTTTTCCAAATAATTTGAATTATTCCACTATGCTCTCAGCCTATCTGGGTTACTTTATTTCTTTCTAGGATATCATCACTGAGTGGTGTTTTTCAAATGATTTTGAAAGATCTCTGCATGGTTTCACAGGTGCTGGCTTTATACTGTCTGTTGTTGATTACAGCAACCTAATCCTAACCTACAGAGCCTCTGCTGCTTCATGGAAAGGACTGAATATTTGGAGCTGATGCTGTTTGGATTCTTAGATCCTTACTATGTGTTTAAAGAAGTCTTTTTATTCCCTTGATTTATTCCATCATCATGGTGCTGGAAGCTCTCAAAAATGCCAATGTTTATTTTGAGATTGTGAGCTTAGAAATTTAAGGCTAGAAGGGCTTTGCAGGTCACACAGACCTCTGCAATGGTCTCATGGAGCCCTTTCCACAAACTGTGTCAGGGCACTGCTATTTCAGCTGTAAAATGCAAATTATTACATAAGGATGCTCAAGCACACACAATCTGGACCTGGTCTGCAGAGTTAACCCCAGATGTACAGACATATCACCAGAAACCAAACTTCCTTCCATATATTTGCATATGGAGAACTGGCTTAGGCACATTCCTGGTACAAGATGAAGACAGTTCTAAGAAGAAAATTTTCCAATTTTTTATTCTCTTGTTTAAAGGAAAACGGGAACCGCTTCATTGCGAAATTCTGCACAGTTCAAATTTCCCTCCTCTTCCTTCCTTCTCAGTCTAATGTAGAGGAGTATCTGAGAAGCATATGCTTTTTTATTAGCAGAAGAGACAGGCTAAATTGGGATATGATTCATGCTTTCAATTTATGCTTTCTCTTCCTGTATTGTCAATGGCTAATGAGAGGTAATTGCAAAAGCTCTCAGAGGGAGGCACTTTTGGAAGGAGAGAGAAGAATTACAGAAGGTATAAGCAAGGTTGGATTTACTGTTCAGAGGCTTTTTGTTCCACTGCTGGTCTGTTTGTGACTTTCCAAAGTTGCTTCTATCAGAGCTTGATATAATTTCCAAAAGTTACACATTGCTGGGGTCTATCAACACCTGTGACACCCATTGCTCAGGACTAGTCAGGAATGGCAGCTCACCTGAGCTCCACTGAGTCCTCACACCAGCCTGGTTATTGGGCGAGCTCTCTACTTTGAGGCAGAACATTTTGGTGCTCCCTAAAAATGATCTCAACCAAATTACTTGGGCACGGTTCACCAGAGGCACAAAATGGCATCTGTAGATGAAAGCCCTGCCCCTCTTGTTTTCAGAGAAGAGCCACATTGGATACCTGAAAAATCTTGGAAGCCAACACAGCTATTTCCCAGCATTAAACTCTGAATTTCACTGCATTACACTTTTCCTGGTTTAATAACATTTATTATTAAAAGGCTTTTGTTGAGAATGGAGGCTGGGTTCAGTACATGTCCATGAGGCAGATTGAAATCACTTGCCAAGAGTCATTAGAGGAGGGTGCTGACTGAGATGATTTTTCATCATTTATTACTCATTTTACCCAGGGACCTCCCTGAGCAGGAGCTAGGGACCCCCATGCAAGAGCAGCTCCAGTGCAGAACTTTTCCAAGAAACACAGTTCAGCACTTGAGGCAGCTCATGGGAGCACCGGTCTGTGAAATCTCAGCATTCATCAGCTCCCTGTGCCAGTATCACTCCTCTCTCCTTGGCTGAGAAAGGAGGCAGTAAGTGCCAGGGATAGGCTCAGATTCCCCAAATCCCTCACTGCAGTGCAATGTTGCATTCAGTTATGTAAAAGAACTGAGCTAAAGGATACTGCCATGTGTCCTGGCTGCTCCTGTTTTAAATGATAAAACATCTGCAGAAGCAAAAATGTGCAGGAAAAGGCACAGCCAGCTTCAGCTCTGGGCAGTTCATAGGTCCATGCTGGGATACCTCACCCAGGAAAAGCTGCAGCTCCACGTTGTGCTGTAGCTGCACCAAGGGTTGATGTCTCCTGTGACATGGGGTAAGCCAAGCTTCAGCCTGAAAAATCATGGAAAAACTGACAACTATAAAGAATAATATTGATCAGTGATGAAAATAACTCATTGTAAAATTTTATTTCTTAGAATCGCAGGTAATATTTTGGCCTCTTGTGCCACATGCATCTCACAGGACTCCCCTTTAACTCTCTCCAGCCAAAATCCTTTGCCGCCATGGCAGTGCACAAAGACCATGGCCAGTTGCACTGATGGATTCAATTTAATTATCTCCCTGTACTTCTTTGTCTCTCTGGCTCCATCTGTCGTCTCCTGCCTCAGAGTCAAATTCCCAGCTCTGGGATGTGGACACTGGGGCTGTGCCTGATGCCTCACAGCAGGAACTTCAGGCATTGGAGAGATATGAATAATAATAAATAAATGGGAGGTGAAATACAGCTTTCATCCAGTATAGGCCAGCACAGCAAGATTGGGTTCCCAGGGAATGGCAGTATATTTGTTTTCCAGATCGTTAGCTAATGCAAAGGAAAGTGAGAACATTTATTAGCCTCCCTCAGAATCACCTTTAGGAAGAATGAATATTCATGGCTATAAATAAGACTGTTTCAATTAAGTCTGCACATAAAAATGCTCCATGGTGTCACAGAAGGCTGTGCTATTCAAAAAGAAGTGCCTAGATGAAAGTATTTAAGTCTGTATTTGAGGACAAATTCACTTGTGAGCACTCATTTCCAATGTTTCACAGTTAAGCACTAGAAGTTATGATGTTTTCATCTTATCTGAATGTCAGCCCACAAGCTGAGATGCAGAGGAAACCTTGGGCTTGTTTTTTTTTCTACCTGCTAATGGCAATCTGGTACCATAATTGCTTTCTTGTTCAACTTCAGATAATATATTGTGGTGGTGATAAGTTTTGTGTTTCACTGAGTGTCACCTGCAAAGAGCAGTCAGTGCCAAGCTGCTCATTACAACCCCTGGAGAACATCACCCAGGAAGCAACATCCCCTCTGGACAAGTTCAGCCAAGAAAATGCATTTTAAGCAGTTGAAGACCAGTACAATGTGTGTCCAACTCAGAAAGTCACTGCTCTTGACTGCCAAGAGCTGGGAGAATGTGTTAGGAATGTAGCAGTAGTTGCTAAGGTATCTTTTTCCTGTCCCTGGTTGATCCCAGAGACAGCCAGGTAATGGGAACCATCATCAGAACCAGGACAGCTGTGCCCCTCTGTAAATGGCATCATTTACTGGAAATGAAATAAAGAGAAAACAATGGTTCTAAAGCAAAA
>VRYO01000100.1:8019130-8037068 GCA_009812075.1 Sialia sialis | reverse complement strand
TTCCGGGATTCGATCAAAATTTTAGTCGAAAGGGTGTGCCTTATAGTCATGAAATTACTGTAGTTGATGACAAATCTGTCCCATCCAAGCTTTCATTTCCTATTCATTGAGGGATGTGCAACCACCGTTCTTCAGTGGACATTCACCCCTCAAAGGACAGATGCATAGATCCCACTCTCTTCTCCACACATGTGAATTTATTCTTTGTAATAATACTCATACTAATAAGAACTTCAGAGAAGTTTATTTAATATCACTGAAAAACATATGACACCAGCAATTATAGGGAATCAATGAAGATATTTGCTGGAGTCAATAACCTAAATTACTAACAAAAAAAGTAGCCAGTATAAGCAGTTCATCTGTACTTCCCCGGGATAAAAATCAGGCCCTGCATCTAAATGTGCTATCAGAGGCAACAGTAAATGTCCAAAAAACCAGTTGCAAAACTGCCATAACACAGAAAAAATGGCAATCTACTCTGAAATTACTATTTAAGTTCAGTTTATTCAATTTAGCTAATTGAAGGAAAATCTATTTCAAAACTGGAAACCATGACAGCTGTGTCACCCCAAGTAACAAACACAATGAGGCTTTGAGATGAACACTATTAAGCCAAAGAGAGTAATCTATGGGCAGTCATGGTTCAGGCATCCTGATTAGCCTTAATTAAAATTCTGATGATCAGGTGCCTATGAAAGGAACAAAACTTTTAAAGAATTTAGGCAAGTGCAAAAGGCTGGAGATAGGGTAATAATTAAGAATAATATCTCTTGTTAAATTTAATTCCTTTAGCCCTGAAATTACCATGACAGATTTCAAATTTAGTGGCAGTTTTCCAGTCCCTAAAAACAGCTTAATTATATAGTTTAAGACTATGGGAGAACTGATTCAGATAAAGCTACATGGGGCCCATATCAACTCTGTGGCATACGTGAGTGGACTCAGATAAAGAACCAAGAGATATCCACTTGTTCAAGAGGCTTGAGACATCACATACCTGAAAGGGGTTTTTTTGAGGCACCAAAAAAGTTTGAATTACTCTTTAACTTTCTCTTTTAATTAATAACAATCACTCTCATTCCATTTGCCTTTCTACTTCTTGATTTCAGCTAGGACTGAAAGCAAGACAGAGATAAAGCAGCCAAAACTCTGAATAGTGCTGATACTAACAGAACTTCTTAATCACTGGAACTGGCCTATCTCTAGAGCCCAGGAAAGACATCCAGAAAGATGAGCAAAATTCAGATCTGAGAAGTATTCCTCTGAGTTACAGAACACCTTGTAGAAATCATCACTGTATTCTATTAACTGCTGTTAGTTTAGAGAAAAGATAAGACACTTAAGAAAATGTCAGCTCCAGAAGCTGTGTCAAATGGAAGAAATGTCTCTTCTAATATGCAGTTCATGACAAAGCTCTTTTGGGTTTTCAGGGCCAGGGAACATCTTGGGCAATGGATGGATCAGAAAGATGATGAATAGTCTGAAATACTGATGAGGAACATTCTCTTCTCATAGAATCAAACTCAAGAAGATAGATGTTAATATTATTTTAAAGCCACCTTCACTGGATTCTGCCTTCTCTATGCAATCCACTTATATGATCTCATTGTCAGGTTAACTGAACACTTTACAGGTGTAGAGACATTTATTCTCCCAAGAGCCACATGAACTAGGAAAATACAGTTGTCCCATTATATGGGTTTGGAGCCTTGGCACAGAGGTGCCACGTCACACATGGTGGGGCAGGGAACTGAGCACAGCTTTCCTAAATCCCAGGCTGTCACCCTAACTACTGCTCCTACACATTTTACATCAAAATGACTGGTTAAGCTTGAGTCCTGCTGGGTTTCCTCCTGTCTACATTAATCCCTGAGCACCTTAGCAAACCTGCAAGAGTGCTACATCAAGAGGATAGAGAGGGTCAGTGGAAAAAGTGCCCCATTTATTGCAGCTTCTTGATCATGAGTGAATGGATCACATGCCTTAGGATCCACTGGCAAATGGTAAATTGTTCCCAGAACTAATCTTTCAGCTGCTAGGAATGGGATACAATACCTTACAAGAGTACAAATGAGCTGTCAGAGATGATAAAAGCAGGTGCAGTCTGGACTCGATGCACAGAAAAGGGTCATATTTCAGAAGTTCAACAAGGGTTCAAACTAAAAACAAGCTAACAAAACAAAAACAGCAACAACAACAAAAAAAAACAATGCAACAAAAAGGACAATATCAACTAGCCCAATACTGGCCCTGTGCTGCAAGAACAGCAAGAAACCTCAAAGCAATTGTTGCAATACTGCTTGGAGGAGCCCTGGGATGCCAACAGCTGCCAACTACTGCAAAAAGGTTCCCTTAACTCTGTGGATCATGTTCCAGAAACTATAATAATTCAAGAGAATCTGTTCTGACTCCCACCACCCCCTCAAGCTTTGAACCTGTCCTGGTTTGGAGGACAGGTGCCTGCTAAGAAAGGCAGGAGCCTTTCTTTGAAATGGAGAATGTAAACCCCCTCCCTTCAAATTATTATAATTTTGAAATCAAGGGGCTCTCAGGCAAAGATACGGGAATTAGGAATAACAGTTCTTTACTAGGAAAATTAAAATAGAAATACAGTACTACAAAGAAACAAACTCCAAACCCTGACAAAGTCAGAGTACAACCTGACACCCCATCAATCAGGGTGTTGGTAGCAGTCCCATTAAATGGTGGCTGCATCCTCCTGCAGTGACAGATGTGGTTCAGTTGAAGCAATGCTCCTGTAGAAGGTGCAGTTTCCCTCTGAAGGTCCAGTGGTGATGTGGAAAAGTCCAGTTTTCCTCTGGAGTCCAGGAGAAAAAGGGCTACCTTAGTGTCCTAAAACCTCTGGTTTTATCTTGGTAAGAAATGTTGGGCTCTTCCCCCTGGCTGGAGCATCTCCCAGTGGGATGAAGTAATTTTATCAGTCCCACAGTGGGACTCAATGGACCATTAGCAGAAGATAACTCCTTGGACAAGGATGGATTATGGAAAGATAAAGAACACTGCCCCACCTGGTTTCAATGGATGGCCCATTAGCAGAATATCTCCCACAGAGATAAGGATCACTGCCCCCACCCTCAAAGATGGTGATAGAATAGATACCTTTTATCACATCTTGTATTGTAACTCAAGACAGAACCTTGTGAGTTTCTGTTCCTGGACATTGGAAAGGGGCAAACATTTGCCCTCAGATGATCTCTGGAGCCAGTGGTCTAATGGGTGCCATTCCTGAGCATCTCCATGCACTTTAGGAAAATAGGATGGGATTAACTTGGAGACTTTCATCTATCTCCAAGGTGACCAACCTCACCCATATCCCTCCCGAAGGACCTCTGTTCTGTACTGTGACTGCACATTCCCAGTGACGTGTTGTGCCCTTCTTCAGTGTTGAGTTAGGGCTCAGAGTCATGCTGCAGCTGTTTTATAGAATAATCTGAACCTTTTCAACTTAGATTATTACACGACTCTCACCTGCAGAATACCTAGCTGTGAGTAGCTTTAAACTTGTTTAAAAACTAACTCCTCATCAGGGTCTAAACATAATTTTTCCTGATATGGATGTGAATCCACCATCTGGACCTTGGCACAACCACACACCCAAACATTTTAAGGGAACAGATCAAATGTGGAAGTATTGCCAACATGCTGCTATACAAATAGTTTTGTCTTTCCTGCTGGATGATACAAACATTTTGCAGCCACGTACAGCAACAGATCCTCTCTTCATGCTAGCTGTATCAGGACAGATTCATTTCATCATGCATGGAAATTGAAGAATTATTCCAGTTACATGCTCCTAATTGCCACCCCATTCCTCTCCTAGGTTTTCTCTTTCTGTGACCTTTTCTAAGTCAGATTTAAATTTGGGGTTATAAAGTCCTTGGAGAAAATTAAGATGGTCCAACCATCTTATTTACTGAGGCTAAATGTCTTCATTAATCTCACAGCAACTTCTGCCATGTGATGCTGGAAAGGAAATGATGGGATATTTTTGAGATGCGTGAAGTGAAGGAAGATGCAGTGGGAATTATGAGTTTCTGCATCTCCTCTGACTACAGTAACCATATGGTTGCCAGATTTAAAGCTTTTAAAATGTGGCATTGACCACTGAAGAACACAGACCCAAGCAGGAAAGCAGGTGAGCCAAGGAGGCACAAAGGTGATGATGAGGATCCTACAAACTCTACAGTCAGGAGGCCTTTAGAATAAATTCACCTATTGTCAGCACATGTAACAGACTGGGGCAGGTTCTGCACATTGTTTCTGCTGAAACCTTTGTCCAAGTGACACCATTTTAACACAGGGTCCAAGATTTGTGAATATACTGCAGGAAATCCCACGTTGCTTGGAACAGCTGCTATGGCAGCGTGTGAGAGACTGGAGCCAACGTGCTGGATTCCCACCTGGAAGTTTATCCCATCTCCTTTATTAAGAAACCTGTGGCAAATTCACCTCTAACAGGAGCCTTTTTTTTTCCCTGAAAGATGGAGGTCACAGTCTGGGTTTTTATTTGTGCTTAATAAAATCACTGAACTTTGTGCTCCTCCATTTTTATTGCAGAGCTTAACCTCCTTGTACCCCATATTTCCTCTCATGGTTAAACTAAGAAGTCCTCATTTTTCTGTTCTGATGCCTTCACTTCATTAAAAAAAAAATTAAAAAATCACAGTACGCAATTTTTCATGTGTTGTTATAGTAAAAAAATTTCAGTCAGAAATTGGTGCTTGATGCAGAATGCTGGGAGAGCAAGATCCCAGCCTGGTCCAGCCTTTCCTTTACTACAGGGGTAAAGAGACCTTTCCCAGTTCTCTGTGCCATCATTAGGAAATAAAAGTAAAGGCTGAACAAAATTTTAATGAATATGCATGGTCTAGATCTCTGCCAAACTAAAGTAGTATAGTCTGGGCTCATGATTAATTATGGGCACACTGAGAGACTTCTCTCCTGCAAACATAAAGGGAAACTAAAGCTGGAGCAGTTTAACTCAGAAAAAGTGTTGTAAGGATATGATGTAGCTTCATTAAATATGAATGTTGATTCTTTTACTCTGTCACTATTTACCAAGCCACAGAAATCTCAGCCTTTTTCCAGCATGGATTTGCTCACACATGATAATAGCAATAGTAAAGAAACTGATGGCACACGCTCCCGAGACACAGCTAAAACTCTCTTGCTTTCTGCCATAAATACATAAGTCTGCAGAAGGTAGTTTATTGCAACATTTATGTAAAATTCACTTCTGTAGCCCTTGAATTTATTTTTCCATGTTGCTGCAAATTCAGACAGATTGCTGCTCTGCCTTCCCTCCAGACCATATAGGCAGGACAAGCAGGGCTTGGGGTAATTGCACAAATACTGAACAACCCCAACATCAAAGATGAGTATCAGTTCCTAATTGTTATCACTTGCTTTCATGCCTCTGACTCATTCCTGAATTTTTGTTTTCAAACAATATAATTCATCTCTAATGCAAAAAGAAAGGAGCACTTCTGGCCATCTTTGAAGGCTTTGTGGCTGGAACATCTTACCAGAGACCAGGGGCTAAATTGCCATTTGTAAACAGTTCAGGAGGGGAAGAAAAACATTAAACAGAAATATAGACTCCCTTTGATGAAACAGGTCTTAGGCTCTTGCTTTCTGCTGTGATAAAACTCAGCTCTTCAAGACAGATGCTGGCAGATATCCTGCAGCCTCTTTATAGAAAAATACTTAGAAGTATAATAACAGCATGATTTCAATATTGACATATTTATACTAGAGAGTACAAGCATGAGAGTTTTTCAGCATGAGCTTGTAAGCAATTAAAAAAAGAAAATAAGTTGAAACATTATGCCCTCTCACCACTACATATTCTGGCTGTGCAGCAGTTTGTGGACAAGCTGCCTTAGAGTGCTGTTAAATTAATATTTCCAACCTATTTGCTTTTCTCCCCTTGCTGGTACAGAAAGCTCCATCAAAGTCATGAATCCAGCTACTCCAGCTTCAGAGAGAGAGCTGAATTCTCACTGGCACATCAACAGATAAAAATGAAACATCTGAGGACTGAAAACTAGAACCTGATCCCACTAGAGAATAATTAGACTTTCCAGATGTCTGGAGCACTGGAGAGCCCTGATGGGTCAATCTCCCCCTGCCCAGCACCCTCTCTGTCCTCCCTACAGCACAATTACTTCTGCAGGAGGAAAAGGGGTGGACCAGAGGGGCCAGGGAGGTGAGAGCTGGAGCCAGAGACCCTCCAGCCTGGTCTGAGAAAAATCATCTCTGCCCAAAGCAGAGAGAGACCTGTCTGGCCAGAGCAGCTGCTGCATGGACCTGGGGAGCCTGAAAATGCCAAAGCCAAGTGTTGAAAGGGGTGAGACCAGCACAAAACATGACCCACCACTGACCTCTTCTCTTCCTAGCCCACATCTCCCTGCCCCAGGCTGCTTACCTCTCCTTCCTTTCCTCCTAAAGCCTTGAGCAGGCTCAGATTTGCATTATTAGCTGTCCTGTGGTAGCATTTCCCTGAACTGCCTGTGAACCTTGGCAGGGCATTAACCCCTGAAATCCTGGCTCAGCAGGGTTGTCCAAGGGCACTGGCAGCAGGCAGGGACAGAGGCACAGAGGGAGAGCTTGGGGCACCCCAGGGTGGGCAGAGGAGGATTGCTGCCCTGTGCTTGCAGGGGTTGGGAGGGTGCTGACCCGCTTCTTGGGAGGGCTGTGACTGCTGCAGGGCTCAGGGCAGACAGGTTCATGTGTCTCCCTGCAGTTCAGAAAGGGGAATTTTAACTTCATCTGCTGTATCACAGAACTGGGTCTTTGAGTCTTTGGTAACTTACAGGGTCTCTCCCAGTGGGATGGGTTTTATCCTTCAAAAATGTAGAAAACTTAAAAAAATCTGTGCAAATTCAATGTGTCAGCTGAAGAATGAAACTGTAACCTATTTTCTTATTTCACTCTAATTTTATGCATGCTGATACTCACTTATATAGAACATCAGCAAACATTTATATCTCTCTTAATTTTCCCTATTCCCTATTAATTTCTCTTATGCTCAATAAATGATCCTTTATGCCTGTTGGTTTAACGCTTCCTTACAAAGTTGTTTTTCCCCCATTTTTCCATAAGCCAGAGACTTTAATTTCTTGCACTATGCCTCATTTGCTAGTAACAATGATGTATTTTCCCTTTCCCCATGTATTTATTTTTACTGAGAGATGCAGCCGTTCATCACATTCAAATGAAGAATTATTACTTAGCTATTATTATTATTACTAGTGATGGTATGTAAACAACTATAATGATGTGTGGGCCTGTGTAGGAGCAAAGACCACAATAAAGATGTTGCCTTGGGAGGAATGAATGAGGGAAACGTGCAAAGATTTAAGCAGAGCACCCTCTCCTTGCTGGTCTTTCCTCTAATTGCTCTCTTCAGCTCCATGGCCTGTTTCCTTTGGTTTTTGTGGACCTCTCCCCAAAATACACCCAGACTCTGCCACAAGAACTCCTGCCAAGGCAGGAGAACATGAATGATGTGGGGAAAAGAGTTTCACTGAAAAGGGATGCTGTTTGGAATGTGTATGGATGTGTGTGATGAGCAAGGGGTGCTCTAAGTGTGTGAGAAAGACAAGAGGAGCAAGAGGTGCATGACAGAGATGATGGCACAAGCAAGGCTGCAGGACAGCCTGCAGCGAAGATTTTGGGGGCCACCGCTGGGTCATGTTGGGTGCTGGGCATAGCAGCAGTGCTTCCCACTCTGATTTCTTTGTGTGTGAAACCAGAATTTTTCATATCAATTCCTAATACATAAATAGGATTATTCTGAAGCTGTGAGTCTCTGATGTTCAATTCTCTCCCAACTGGAAGCAACCAGCAATAAATTGTGTATTTGCTCAGCTGCTCAATGGCAGTCCTGTTGCCAGGTGCCAATGACTTTGTCTAGGGTAAGCAGGTAGGACAGGGAGAAGCAAGCCCCACACTAACTTTTAAGGACTTTAGTTATGCTTGCTGGCAAAGAGAAATCAGCAGAAAATGGGGAGGGAGCATGAAGAGAGCCAGAAGTGAATGGAAAAAACCCAGCTCTTTGGCAGACCCATAAAGAAAATTCAGGCTAATAAAGAAAGTTCAGTCTTTTTATTCTCTGCTGCCAGCAATTTACTGCCCTAAAAATGAAAGTAGTTGGCTTTAGACAGAGCAGCCTTGAAGATAGTAAAATTTCAGTATCATGTATTAGCCTGGCTCTGCACAAGTGGGAGGTGAGCAGAAGAAAGAGGGATCAGCTGGGTCAGCCCTGGTCCCCTGGGGTGGGACTGTCCCAGAGCCCCCTGAACTTGCAAAAGTCAGTTTTCCAAATGAAAATCCAGCCTTGCTGCTCTAGGAGCCTTGTCACATTTTCAGAATATCCCTTAGTGCTAACCCTTTCCTTGTTCTTAGTTTCCTTCCTAAGTTTCTCTTTCTAAAAGCTTTTTTGGTTGCTTTTTTTTTTATCCAATAATGCTCAACAATAAGGACTGTGACCAAACCAATCAGAGGAAAATCCACCCAAGATCTCCAAAGACCTTGCCAAGCAGTTTTTGCAAAGAGCTGACAAAAAGGGAGAAATAAAATATATTTTATTCAATTCAAGAGTGTGTTCTGAGATAAATATTTTAGCCTTTATTGTCCAAAAAGAGGAGTTGAAAGTATAAGAAAGATAGAGGAATGAAAAAAATCATCTGTGTCAGAGATATGGCAAATCACTAACCAAACACTTTCAAGATTTAATGTATACCAGAGCCCTAAAAGCTTTCATATTTATTACAGCTGTTTTGAATTCCTTACTGTACTTTGAAAGAGCTTCCCTGGTTTAAAACACCATTCAGATCTTCTGCCACTTTTGTTCCCACTTGCCTTTCAGCAGCTGGAATAGCACATGTAAAATAACATATAAAAAACTGCATTTCCTTAGTGCCACTGAGGCACAGAGCAGGGCCAACATTTTTCATAATGCTGATGGTGCTGCCCCTGGATTGTGGCTTCTGTCAGAGCCATCACTCAGCCAACACCATCAGGGCAAAAACGAACTCCAGGATGAAGAAACTCAGTGAAATATTCTGTTTGCTGTGACTTTCAGGCTACTGGGAGCAAAGACAACTGTCCCCCCGGTGCCTGCAGCAGAAGAGCAGAGCTGAGCTCTGCCTGTATCTGCACATTCCAACAGCAAACAGCAAAATGCAGAGAACTGGGGGAGAAAAATATCTACATCTGAGGGTTCCAGATTATGGGAGTTGAGGAACACAGATTAGTTCTCCTCTGATTATCACCCCTTCCAAAATTCTCCTATATTGGTGATATTCACTATAATATTCTCCCCATTGTTCTGTTGTGGCTTTGCTACTTTCATTTGACTTTTTACCACTTTGGTTTTTAACTCTCCACCCCTTCCTCCTTAAAAGACCTTTCTCAATTTGTTTGTTTGCTTGTTCTCTTCCACAAGATCCTTCAAGAAAATCACAGGCTGCCAAAAGCAAAGGCGCTTGCACTTCTGAGCCCTCGCTGCTTTGCTGGGTAATTTATGAAAATGGAAGAGCCTGTTTCAGGCGTAATCCAATTTGTCCTCTCTCAGCATCATAAGCACATTTGGAGCCAGATAAGACAATTATCACATGGATCTTTAATACCTGCAATTTATAGCTAAAAGCTTTATTCTGATAACTTTGTTTTCAAGCGCCACGTGCTGAAGCACAGGCAGCAGAACCTTCCTGTGGCGGTTTGCCCAGCTCCAGGAATTTTTGGGAGCAGACATCCTCAGATTGCAGAAGCAGAGTTTGCTTTGCTCCTCGGGGAAGGGGCACAGGGCAGGCAGAAGCAAGGCTCAGCTCCCCCTGCACGGTGCCAGGAGCAGGTGTGGAGGTGCTCATCCCAGCACAGAGAAGGGTTTGGAAAGCAAACCCACACACACAGAGATGTGCTTCCATAACCACCTCATTTCCAGCTGCCAAATGTGACCTGAACAGGTTACCTGCAGAGCAGGGACCCATGGCTTAACCAGAGACATTCCGGGCTGAGCCCCAAAAAGTCAATATTTTCCAGAGAGCTCGGCGAAGTTGCTAGCAAGCCTGAAAACATTTACTTTTTAGCATTATGCTTGAATACTGATATCATAATGCATAGCTGCTCATTAAAAAAAATAATCTGCTTTCTAATTGAATTACTGGCTCTTTATCATTGTTTGTGATTCAGTGTGCAGAAATGAAATATTCTAATTATTTCATGATAAGAAATGAAGATGGGAACTTATGATTTCATCGTGTGGAATGGTCTGTGACAGGGTCTATGTTCAAATTATAAGGTCTGATCTGGTAAAGAATTAGCTTATTTCACTCACATGAGTAGGAGTGTTTTGAGAGCAAACATCAGACAATTTTTAGATCAATTTAATGTGAAACCTTTGAGCATTATTAGTGTTTGCATTTGGTCAACAGTGAAAAATCAACTATATTTGACCAGAGACTGTAGGTTTGCAAATTAAAAAGTGAGGTTTTCTGCCAGGAAAAAATTAACTTCCAAATGTTTGCAATTCTATAAGACAAAGACACAACAGTTTAAGGCCCCAGTACTCCTCATAGCTATGCATCTAGGGCACTACCCTACTTTCTTATCAATCCAAACATTAGAATATTTTACAGCAGTTACGAGTTAAGGCTCTTTGATGTTTATGTGCTTCTTTGGTGAATTTTACGAGAAAGATCTTATATCTAAAGCTATTTTAGCTATCTCTTGATATATCCAAGCCATCGTAGTGTCTCAGCTCAGAAGGTCTGTGTTGCATTTCTTCAGGGACTTCATTAGTGGAAGATATCCTGACTCAGTATAGGGGCTACTTTTGATGCATCATTCACACATGCAATATTCAGCTCTACATCACAGGCTTGTTGGGGGTTTACTTTGTGTAGAAAATTATTGCAGTTATCCAAACAGTGTTTTAAAATTAAAAGGTTTTATTTGCATGCGTATAACACGAGCTAAAGACTTTCAAACAATAAAAACCTTGCTATCAGCTCATGCCCACATGACCAATTAGCTTTTTTTCTCCGTAGATAGTTTGACCTGAAAATCACCCAGGATGTTCCAGAGCAAACAGTTGGGGTGAGTACAGGAAACCAAGAGGTCACATGAAAGAGGGGATGCTTCAAAGGAAGGAAGAACTGCTCAGATTTGGGATAAGTAAGGAATGGATTGAGCTGCTCAGAGCATGGTGCTTCTCTCCTACACCTTTGTGGCTCAGAGTCAAAGCAGATAAAGTCCTTGTGTTAGCCTGCTCATCCCAGGGGAAATTGGTCACATTTAGCCAGAATACAAATTTGAATGAGTAAATGATGAAATGAGGATTCTACCTTTTCTGGAAGGTGGAATTTGGCCCTAGGACAGGCAGAGCTTATCCATTCTCTATGCTTCTTATTTATAAACTGAGGAGCTGACAGCTCTTCTAAAAGCAGGCTGAGGGTTTTGAGACAGTCTGAGGTTTAAAATTAGGCACTGGAACTAATAGGCTGTTATTGTCTCATAATTATATTTGACATGATGCTCTTAACTCTTTTCTGAAAACACAGGATGCCGTAGCTTGGTCTGCAGCAGCAGAGATCAGCACAGCATGGCCTGGGCTGTCCTGACTGCTGCTTTTCCAGCTCCCTCTGCTGCCCCACAGAGCCCCCAGCCCAACAGGAGCACTGGGGGAGGCTGGTCCTCCAGCTGTGAGCTGAAATCAAGGGGTGCTCTTAGCCTTCTTGTTGGACATCCTGCTGGGAGGTGCCGTTCCTGGTTTGCTGCTCCTTGCCCTGGGAGCAGAGGAGGCAATTTGCTGTTGGCTCATTCTAGCAGATCCTTGCAGCACTTCCAGCAGTGGTTCAGGTGCCCTGGAAGGAGCAGCATGCCTCTGGAGCTGAGTCCTGCCAAGCTTTCCTCTGCCACCCTCCTGGTGGTGCAGGAAGCTGCAGAGACCTTTCCTTCATCTTTTCTCACTGCCTGGAGATCTGAGCAAGCACATTCTCGGCACAGGAGCCAGGCAGGACCAGCCTCCTGTCAGCAGAAGGAAGAATAAAGTCCCTTTAGTTACACAAGGCACTTAGGAGGTTCAGGTTTGAGGGTTTTTTGCCCAAGCTGCTGGAGCTGTGACCTTCAAGGTATCGCCTTGACTACTTGTGCTTTTTAATAAAGCACAGTCTGGTGGAAGGGAGTTAATTTACATGGGTTTTCATTCTCTGAGCTCTGTCATCAGTGCACCAGACTGGCTTATTGAACTCCCCTGTCGATAGAGCAACCAACTGCAGCACATTCACATCCAGCAGCCCAAATGAAGCACCTGTTCTCAGTTACTTGAGGATTAATTTCTCTTTTCCACCTAGTTTCCTTTCTTTCTCTGCTTTTGGCTTCTGCTTCTGCTGGCACCAATACAACTACTACAAGCTCCACTTGGGGATGCAGCCACCTTAAACAGCCCTTTCATTTGCTTTGTGCCTTTTCTTTATCTCCCTTGCTCTGCTCCTTCAGCTGCCTCTGTGTCATTGGAAGTCCAGTTCAAAACAATCTGTGCAACCTGATGCAAGCCAACGTGATTTTTTATGCTAGAGTTGTATAAAGCCAATAAATGAAAAGGAAAAATAATCGTATTTCAGGCAGGTCTCTTGGGCTTACCAGCTTCTGCCATCAGAAGTAGCACTGAACATGCAAAATTCCTGGGCATATGAGTACCCTAAAGAACCAAGAAGATCCCTCAAATCCAACCCTTTAGCTGGGCCGTGTGGTCCCACAGGTCCTTAGCCCCTTCCAGAGGAAGAGTGGAGGACTCACTGCAGATTTTTGCAGTACCAAACACACAGATTGTGATCTGACCCAGAACATTATTTTGTTTTTCCAGCTGCTGGGCTGGAATAGAGTGAAGAGTGAGGTCTTTTAGACTGTCTAGGGATGGATGTTATGGGTTAATTAATGCTTCAGCAGAGGTGATATATAAGGGAGAGTTATATGCATGTTTAAGGTGATTCATGCCGCCTCACTGGATTTAAGTCTAATGGGAAACTTATTTCACTGTATTTATGGGTAACGTCCATCCATATCCCAGATATCTCTCCAGGGAGCCTTCTCTCCACGGCCATCCAACTCCTCTGAAGAAATATGGACTCGTCAGTGCCCATCCTGGCTGTAAATCTGCAATTAACAGAACGCTCCATTTACTCCTCTGCCATGCCAAGGTGCTGATTGCTGGCAGGCTCCTTCAGCCCCTCTCCCCGTCCCTGCTGCAGCCCCACAGTCTGCCACCCCCACCCAGGGCAGAAAAAGCCTTTCACAGGGAGCTGCATCTCCCCAAGCTGTCTTTGCAGCTCTTTTCTCCCGCTTCTCAGAGCCACTGGACACAGGGATGGGATCTGGGTTTTGGCTGGAGGAGCTGCTCCCTGCTCCCAGCACAGCCAGCTCCCTCATCCTCATTTTCCTTGTCCTTCCCTTGAGGTTTGATTCACTCCTGCCCTCAGGCAGAGCCATTTTCACACTGGACCTTCAGGGCTATCTTTTTGATGTGACATTATGTGATTAATTTCCCGCTGAGGTGGCAGGAATAAAACAGTGGCACGACAATCTGTTTAAATTCCTTTTTCCATCTTTTTTTTCCCTTTTCTTTTATTGTTTCTTGGCTTATGCTAAGCCTCAAGAAACTGCTGTCTAGTAACCCTCTGCCATCTGCTGTGCTGCTATCAAGGAGGAGCCATGCCCAGAGATGGTTTGTCTTCCTTCTTTTTTCCTTTTTGCTCTGCCACGAGTTTGCATGCTCACAGCTCCCTTTGGGCATATTCTACCTCCAGTGATTCAAGGGCCACAAAGGTCTGGGCTGCTAAATCAATGTGCAGGCACAATAACATCAAACTAGTCAGAGCTCAGCATCATCCTATTTGTATTTATATCCTATAAATATATTTGTTGTATGAAAATACAGGAATGCCTGCATGCAGTCATGTACAAGAGCATGTAAACAACCTGAGCAGAGGTTTGGGGGCAGAGAGAGGCAGAAGGAAGGGAAAGGAGAAATGTAAACTGTGGTGCACAATTTCTGGAACAGTCCAAACCAGAGCCCTGAGTACAGCATAGCTGGGTCATGATTAAAACACAGAATTTGTTCACACTGTGATGGGAGTTAAAAGCCACCAATTCAGAAGACTTCCTTGTCTGCAATGAAGCTTTCAAAAACAGATTTGCAGAGAAAACTCAATAATCTGAATGCTTCAATGAAACAACAAAGGGTTTTCATTGCATTAAGCAGCATCTTCAACCCCCATTTTTCCCATTAGGCAAGTACTGGGTATGCAGCAACTGTCTAGAGACACCAGTGATGCTTTTGAAATATGGGACTTGGTGCATGTGAATGTGTGTGTGCCTTGTGGAGCACAAATCGGTTCCTGACCTATTTGGATGCTATACTTGAATATATAAATATTAAATAATGTTTAAACTGCTACATCAATTCAATATCTTGAGAAAAACCTTTGACTGGAGCTTTTTCACATCAGACTTAGGCTGTTTTCCCTTTGGGACAGCTTTATCTGAGTGTAGTGCCAAGTTTACCCCATTAGACCGCTTTGCCAAGTCGAGCTTGTGTTCATGTTGAACAAAGGGAAATGCAAGATTTCTTAAGGCAACAAAGACAAATCTCAGTCTCATCCTGTCCCTGTTGCTGCTCAGCCTGAGCTGCAGGAGGTGGCTGGGGCTCCGTGCAGCACCCCAGCATCACCCACCAGCCACGGGCACCAGCAGGGAGCACCAGGGCAGTTTGGAGCTGAAGGCAAGTTCAACAACAAGCAATATCTGCCCTCCCTCCAGGTCTACAGGGAATCACACTGGTGCACACGGCTGGGAAAAGACAAGGGAAAAGAGCAAAGCAGTCAAACAAGCACACACATGGAGAGGGGAGGAAGGGTGGCATCAGTGTCTGAGGCTTTGGACCATCAAAGTGGGTTTTGCTGGGATGAAGAGGAGCAAGCTTGGGGATGAGGATTAAAGCATGCCAACATGTTTAAACTCTGTTTGTCACCACTGTCTGTCTCAGTTGGTTCCTTCGCTTATTTTCTAGCCTTAGACTTTGTGTCTGACTCAGTCACCTGTAGTTTGAAAACCCCACAGCTCACTGGCAGCAAAACCTCGTGCTTCCTTTGAAGACCTACTGGTGTCTGATTCTCTTGGCACAGCACTGGCAAAGTGATCTCTGCATACACTCTTTTCTTGGGAATAACTTTGGGATTTACAGCAAAAAGTCCTCACAACAGCTGCAGCACTAAGAATGCTTTTCAGTGGCAAAGTTTGACACAGTTTGAGTCCAACACCAAGTCAAGGATTGTTGATGAGTTTCCCAAGACTGTGCACAACTAAACAAAACGATGGCATGACCTCATTCACTACCAGATTTTTCTGAATTGGTTAAAGATTTAAGGTCTCTGTTAAAAGATTCTTGTGAACTGAATTTTATGATATCTATAGGTTTTCACAGATGTCTCCTATATTCCAAATCCAAGAACACACCAGATCTCGGATCAAACCGAGATACTGGTTACTAGGATAAGAGACAACTTGTATCTGAGATACCCTTAATAAATCACCCAGAGCAGCAGAAGGGGGATCTCCCTTGTTCAGCAATTCAGAGAGATTAAGTGACTTGCCCAAGGTCACATAGGAAGCCAAAGCCAGAGCCAAGATTTCAATCCAGCTCTCCAGCAAATGCCTTTAAGTCTACCCTGTCCTCCTCAACACAGAGTGAGAAAAAATATTGCAGAAATCTCAAGTTCAAGCTACTTGCTACTTGGAGAGCAGCCCATGTCCTGGCTCTTTTATCAGTTTGTGTGGAAAGACTCCAAGACATTACTTATATTGACTCAATATTAAATGGCAATAACTACCACAACAGATTTACTGTCTGGCAATGTCTTCCTGTCTGCTACGGTAGCAGTAATGATAATTTTTTTTCCTCATTAAAAGATTTAGGTTCTTAGTCCCTCTAGCAACTTTTTAAATTTTCCTGTTCTTGGGAAGATCAAATCCTTATCCAGTGTTTTTTCAGGGAAAGATCACACCTAGTGCATGAGGCACGTTTTTCCTGGGATTCTGTGTTTGAAGGCAGTATTTGAATTTCTTGCTGTCAGTTCCACGTGGCAGCAACCCATGGGCAGATCAGGGATGCTCTGGGAGGACACACTAGGCAAACATCTGCTGTTTCCTGGGAAAGGTTCAGCTCCAGTGCTGAAAGAAGTGCCTGACAGTCATGGTTAGAGGCAATGAGAGACAATTGCTGTGCTGGCTGAAAACCAGCAGGATGTGCAACAAGGAAAAAATCTTAATTATGGACCTATGACAAAGCAATAAATTTTCTTTTTCTGCTGCCTCAGAGGAAGGTCCAAAACAGATGAAATTTTGGGAACCTGGTTTCAGTCATTCATTCATTGCACCAAGACAGGACTTTAAAGCTGAGTCAGAAACCTGCCTTAGCACTTGGACCGAGCAAGCACTGCCCCATCCCAGCCTTCTGAGGCAGAGTTCTGAGCCCTGGGACTGCCACGGGGCAGAAAGATGGACCTTATTCCCATGGAAATCCTGCACCTCCTGAAGCTTGGTTGTTTGATACCAATTTCAGCAGGGCCAGGTTTTCAAGCTATGTTTGCTCATTAATTTCTCTTGCCTTTACTTGCCCCGGTACAGTGCAGGTGACTGAAGCAATGAGTCCAGTTTTGAACAGCAATTTGCTCTTGTCTATTCTTACCAAGCCACACAAACATCAAAACCAGCCTGAGGAGCTCTGGTCCTCCCTTTTGCCCTACAGAAAACCAGCAAGAAAGAAGCAGCATTAAGGCAGCACTTGTTTGTGTGCAGCGTGTGCAGTGCTGGAGTGAGGGACCTCTTGCCAACAGAGCCAAGTGCTGGAGGGAGCAGTGGGAAAGCGAGATAAATGATTTCCCTGACACCTCCCACATGCAGGCAGGCTCTGAGAGTCTCACCTCGCTCAGCACTGCAGTTGCTCTCTCATTAGGAGCAATCACCAGACTGTTCATGTCCCAGGGGAGCCAGGTGGCCTCTGCTCTGCAGCATCAGGCTTTTCTCTCCCTGGGCTGCTCTTCTCCCACTCACCTCCCTTTCAATCTTCATGGATATTTATTTTTTTCCTCACACATCAAAGGGGGAAAGGGAGAGAAATGTCAACAATTAATCTCAAGGTTGGTGCTGAAGTTCTGCTTTTCCATGGCAAATGTCAGAACATGTATCCACCCCTTGAAGAGATGAAATAAGGCTAATGAGCTCGCAGTGCAGGAGGTGTGGTTCTGTGCCTGACCCTGGAGGGACAGGGAAACAGGCAGGAGAGGAAATATTAAAACTAAACACTTACTTGCAGCGTGTCTTTGTTCTTTAACCACTCTTTGATAATGGGCTTTCTCAAGCACAGCACTGGTTCAGGATGATGCTCGAGTTTATGTTTAAAATTAAACTGTTTTTGTGGAGTTCAAGTACATGCAAAGGCACCATCCTGAATAACAACTCTCTGCAAGGGGAGGGGGGGAGGAGAAAGAGGAGCACCTATGTTACATGAGGCAGAATCCCATTAAAGAGAATCTCTGTCTGAAGGCTTTTCCTTCTTTGTTGGCCTTGTTTACCCCATTTGTTTACCCAAATGCCACCCATTCAATCTCACAGGGTTTGATGAACATCTGTGGGCTTTCCAAAGCAAGCAGGAAGGATGCTTGTGCTCAGGCAGTGATCCCAGGCACACAGAGGACACACTCCCACTGAGACCCTCCAGCCTTGTCATTACCACAGGGGTTTTTTTTCTGCACAGCACCACAAGGGAATTTTCCCTCCTGTTGCATGTTGTATATGTACAAATGCTGTGCAAACTGGTAACTCTGAGGGACTTGCTGTGCAGCACACCAGG
>VRYO01000100.1:7929954-8018130 GCA_009812075.1 Sialia sialis | reverse complement strand
ACTCCTGTTTGATTAAATTTTTTTGATAGAAGATCTGAGGATTATTCTGAAGAGGAAAAAAAAATTCCATTCACCCAAGAACCAGACTGGGCTGCTTTTCTGGGTACAGTGACTCAGAGCTGCTCCTCTCTCTTGTCTCCTCTTCTCGTCCTCTCCTCTTGATTTTCACATGCTCAGCCTTGTAAAAGCTCACCAGCACCTGGAAGCATCACCAAGCTCTGGGACGTGGCAGATCCCTGGACTCCCACTCGGTTGTGGATTTCAGGCAGTTTTTGGGTGATGCTGGTGAGGAAGGTGCAGTGCTCAGGCAGGGTCAGGCGAGGCGAGGCAGGGCTGGCAGCAGCTGCAGTGTCCTTGGCGCAGTTTCACCTGAACAAACACGGCCACTTCCACTCCCCAGCGCTGAGTGACGCCGCAGGATCCCACCCCGGCCTCTGCTGAAGGCATCCCGAGGCTCTGATGGGCATTTGTATTAACTCACAGCGAGGACAGCTCTTCTGCTTGATGTTAATGATAATAATGAGCCAACGTTGCAGGCTCTTGCTTGGGACTGGAGAACTTTTAGCTGCTGACTGTGTCTATTCCTGTTTCCTCTTCCAGCAGTAGAAAATAATGATCCATCAGCTCCAGTGGAGCAGTGCTGAGCACCCAGCCTAAGGTGTTTTGTTTATCCCACCATTAAAAAAAATAAATCACAGAATCATTCAAGTTTAGATAATGAAAATGTGGCTTTCTGATGGAGCATCTGGGCAGCACATTTAGCAGAGCTTCTCCTCTCCTGCACAGTATCAAGTACTGGCATTATTTTGTATCATGTGATGATTTTTAAAAATGTATTCAGCTTTTGCCTTCTATTATCTTGGATCATTAGCTAGCATCCTGTTATGCAATGTGATCAGTGAAGCTTGGTGCAGTACCTCACAATGTGATATCATTCCTCAAACAGAGCATGCAGTGGGGAAGAAATTAATTTCTCAAAGCCGTAGCATCATTACTGACACAGGGAAATCAGATGGCTTCCCTGGTTGTTTTAAAGGGTTTAAATGCTCAGGCTGAACACTGAACTGAGAACATTGGAGAGTTATTTAATAGATCCATTTCCAGGACAAGAGGGCTATTTTCTTTTAGGACATGATTACATTGGTGAATGAAACTTTGCTGTGCTCTCCTAGGTTTCCTTTTTCTTTGGAGCTGTCAGGGTAAACTCCAGTTTGTGGACATACCCCAGAGACAAGGGAGATGAAGGCACAGGGAAGAGCAGACCTCCATCCACAGGATCTCTGATAACCTCCTGAAAAATAATAATTGAATTAATGCCTCCAAGGCAGCTCCACTGCTCCTGGGAAGGTGCAAGCTGGGGATCTGATTAGCCATGGATTCATCAGACAGTTCAATGTGCTGGATTCACGGCACAGGGTCCCAGAGCATCCCTCTGCAAGCCCACACAAGGGGTGCAGCCCCCCCAGCCTGCCTGCTCTGCAGTCCAGCACAGGCTTTGTCCCAGGGGAGGGGGGAAACAGCTGTGTAATTTTCTCCTGAACAAATGATAAACTGACCTTCCCCGGATAAGCCACCGGAAACAGAAGAAAATTGCCACACTTTTTTTGTTCAAATGTCTGGACCCCTTTTGTACAGCCACAGTTTAGAAGTATGAATCACTCATGCAGAGGCATTCGTGCAGATAAAGTGCTGTGCAACACTTTGAAAAATTACCTCCAGAAATATGGTTCAAATGATGCAAATCCAAGGGATGTGATATGGTGTTGAGAACTCATTAAAATTTTCGCTTCAAGAAGTTTCTTTAAAAATTGTTGCCTGTGCTGGAACCAGGTGCACAGTCTGAGCCTGGAAGCAAAATTAGTTTGTTTCTTCCTTGGGAATGGAGTAGCCAAAGTTCATTTCAGATACTGCCTTTCACTTTTTCATCCCTAAATTGTTATGCACAAATAAATTAAGTAAATAAGATGTTTGTCCTTGCCCACCAGCCCAAAAGGTGTGAGAGGACATCAGTGTTTCTGCTCAAGCTCTGACCTGCTGTGTGTGCCAGCAGCTGGTGGAATTGTCTCTCGGGGGTGAAGAGGACACCTCCCCATCTGCTTTGCATTTATTAGCCTTGACTCAAAATAACAGACACACGTTTTGCAGCAGTGCAGCTGAAAAACTCTTTTTTTTTTTTTTTTTTCCTCGGAGACATGTCAAGCAGGAATCCGGAGAAGTGCCCTGATGTCATTAAAGCCTCAAAACCTGGGCACAGATCAAAGACACTGACCCAGCCCAGGGCAGGGGTCTCTCAATCCCTACCTACCAAACAGCTCCCATGGAGGTGACCACAGCAAATTCCTAATTCTTCATCTAGCCAGGATCATAGCAGCCTGCTCTCTCTGCTCTGGGGGCAGCAAAGCCAGGGATTTCTGAGGCTGGCTCGTGGAAGGAGATGAAAATGACCCCTGAGGTCCCCATGTCAGTGCTGGGCTGAGCCTGGTCCTGCTGGGATGGTTTCCTCAGCCATCCTGGGCTCCAGGTCACTCAGAGCCAGCAGAGTGACCCAGAGGCAGCAAAGCCCTGCTGCTGGCCACAGCTCCAGCTCTGACATCCCCCAGAGGCACAAGGCAGCTGCTCCACACCATCCCATCCTCCAACTCTGTCAGTCCCTGAAATTTTCTCCAAGGGCATCTGGGATCTAGTTTTCCCCCCTAATTTGTTCCCTGCTCCTTCAGGAGCACAGCATTTGTGAGCACGTGCCTGCACTGGGCAGCCCTGCACACCCTGAACACCAGCTCTGCAGTGAGTTCTGCCTTTCTACAGCACTTCTTAGGGATGCAAATTTTTGCAAATGAGAACTGTTCTCTAACATTATGGATACAGTTTATTTTTGTGGAGATCAGAGAATCTGGCAATGTTACACAGTGATGACATTATTCCTACTCTGAAAATTCAAAAACCATTGAAATACTGTCAGTTGTGTATTTAGTTTTTCTGTCACCAGTTGGGGAGAGGAAGAGCACAGATTACAGCACATTCCAAATGTTTGTCTTTTCCCTGCACTTTTTCAAAGGGAAAAAACGTGTATCAAAAGGAAGCAGGAGATTTCCCTTTTTCCTTCAAATATTCAAGGCCAACCAGACCTTCAGCTCCTTTAAGAAGAATTTGCAATGAAACCAGCAAAGCTGAAATTGCAGGTATACCAAAATTTTGCCTTTCTTCTCCTGTTTCCTTGCTAATACTGGGGAAACTTTACAAATGGTTCAGTTACCAGGTGTCTAAGCAATATGACATTGCTTCTTTATGCTCCTTGTTGCCCAAAGCTAGGCTTGATGGACACATAACTCAGTGCTGAAAGGAGAGTGGTACCACCCAGGTCTTTAACTCATTTTTCTATAAAACTGAGCCCATTTCTATTATGCTGTATAAAACCCCTGGCAGCAGAGAGCAGCAGGGAAGGCAGGGATTCTTCCTGCAGCTTTACAACAGAAAAAAACAGGATGGGAATTTTAAATTAAGTGCCCAAGGCTACACAGCACACGAGTGCCAAAGTATGGGTGTAAACCAGCAGCCTGTGGTGCCCTCCCTTCACTTTATGCTGTTTAGGAGTTGTAAGAGGCATTGCTTCCCCAGGCCAGCAAGGCTGGCATTTCCTTGCCTGCAGCCTCTGTTAGATATACTAATTTAAATTTCAGTTATGCAGTTTACGAAGAGAAATACTAAAGGGAATGTTTGCAGGAGTTTTCCTGAAGCAGTCATGTAAAGCAACAAAGACTTTACATTGGCATATTTCACATCTGCATGAAGGACCCAGGGAGTGCCCTAATGAAGGATGGCAATTCATTGCCATTCCTTTTACTTATTTTTGCCTGTTTACCCATAAATCTGTTCTTTGTTTAACATAAAAAATAGAAACACTTAGGATGACAACTTCAGATGAGAGATTGATGAGCTGTTGGGGAGGAGGCTGAACATTCACCCCTTCATTCCCAGGGAGTAGCTCACAGAGGAACCTGCATCTCTTCTGCTTCTAATTGAAAGGTTTGGAGATTGCTAAGGACTTTGGAGGCAATGTTGTGTCTTGTTTGTGTGTACACCAAGCCTATGTGTATTCTGTGGGTAGCTCAGTCTGGTTTTGCAGCAGCTGGGAGGATTTTGGAAGGAACAAATGTTCTGGCTTAGAGGTGAGAAACACAGGCATGAGGATACATCATTGTCATCACACTGTGGAGAAGGTTTTTCATATTCACCTGCTGGTAAATCTCCAAAAGTTCAATTTACATGGGAGCATCCAGACTTCCTCTGCAGCTCTTGTATTGTGTGTGGTGGGTGTTTTATACAGCAGAAAAAGGAATGATGAAACCTGGCTTGGAAGCATGTGGAATTTTTCCCTCAGTCTTTATTCACCTCTGTGTTTCTATGAAGGAAAGCACCTTTGAAGGAAGGACAGTCCCTTTTCCACTAAAACCAGCTTGGCTGATAAAAAGTTTGCAGACCCCAGTTCAAAATCAGGCAGATGTTAGTAGATTAAATCCTACTGATATCGTCAGTAAAAATTCCATTGATTTCAGCAGTCTTATGCTTCTTGTCTAGGGCTGGAGTTCAACAAAACCCATTGAAATCATGTCCTTTTTTGCTTGTGCGCTGCACTTTGTTCATAAGCAGAATACACAAGTGAAATGCTTGTCAAGTCCCTGAAAATCATGACAAAATTCCTGTCACATGATGTGGACTTTTGCATCACCCACACCCAATGTTAACTCTTTTTTCTCTAAGGACTTCCTTCTCTTCCTATGGAATTTTTAAACAATGTTGCTCTAGGAAAAAGAGAAAGGAGTTTGCAAGAGCCGTATTTCTGTGCTGGACATTCACAGATGGTCAAATAAATAACCTCTGTCAGAAGGTTGCACTAGAACAGCTTTGAAAACCAGGGCCTGTGGATCCCATCTTCTGAGTTCATGAGCTTATTAAGTTTTTAAAACCAATTCTGTAATTCCCTCTGATTCCAATAACCTTTGCATGGATTGTTGACACTTCTATTGGAACTGCCAGATGCAGTTAACGGGAGTTGCCACTCAGTTTTACATGTGCAGGTGCTGCTGTTGTGAGAGGCTTTGTGCAATTAATTCAGCTGTCACAGGGACTTTGGAAGCCTGGTGTGGATCAGATTGTATCTGTCTATTTTAGGGCTGATCAAGAATCCTCCCCAGCCAAAGGTAATCCCTAAATGGACCATTTAGCCATTAAATCTCACCCCACTTCCAAGCACAGGGACTGCTCCCTTTCTTCCCCAACACTGCCCAGAGCAGCCAGGTTGAGGGAAGGACAGCAGCTGCCCCAAGAGCTGGAGGAATTTCCTTTCCCACTCAGTGGTTGTGGTAAAACTGCCCCAGGGCAGAAAGATCCAGCCTTGTTGGGGTTATTCAAAGTTTACAACGCATAATTATTGAGCTCTGGATTCATCTCACCCAACATGAAACCTCTGCAGATCTCACTCGAGGAGAGACAACCAGGTGTGCAAAACTGCCACTGCGTACACCTGCCTGAGCAGCCAGACTGCAAAATATCAGCATCTACCCAGTGCCAACTACAGTAATTTCACAACTATAAGGCACACCGGATTATAAGGAGCACTTTCGGGTTGTCGGCAAATTTCCGTACTTTGTCCATATATAAGGCGCACCAGCATATAAGGCACACATTTTTTGCAGTGAGGACCTGCGCACAACAAAGTAATGAATTAGTAACAGAATTGTGCATGGGGTTTGATGTCAGGTGCTCAATTTGCAAACATTTTTCACGGATCAACATAGCCTTTAAACACAGCCCCAGGCGCCCTCCCCGTGCTGTGGGCCCCGGCACTCCCACCCACCCTCGGCACCGGCTGCCATGGCTCTCGCAGCTGCCGCGGCTCGGCTCTTCAGCTCACACTTCCAGGTTGGCAAATTTTCATACTTTGTCCATATATAAGGCGCACAGGATTATAAGGCACACTTCCGGGTTTCAATCAAAATTTTAGTCAAAAAGGGTGCACCTTAAAGTCATGAAATTACTGTACCCAAAACCTCTCTGCAGTAAATCTTTAGAGCCAGTTTGACTTGCCTGAAGTTCCTGCTGCTTTGTCTCCTTCTGTTTTGGAAGCAGATTGTGAGCCCAGACCTCCTTTAACTCTGCCAAACCCCCTGGTCCAAGTAATGTCCTGCTCCAGGGTAGTTTTAAATGGAGATTATTGACCAAATGTTTTTGCACCCTGATAAATTCCCAGAGTGATAGATGAGGGTAACCAATATCAATGAGCTCTGAGGATCAGCTCAGTGCTTGCCACCCTGGGACAATAGCGGATAAAAGCCAAGTTATTATTATCATCACTGTCTCTGGAGTTAAGCCTTGCTCCACTTTTTAAAGCCTTCGATAATTAGGTGGGAAGATAAAAATATGTAATGGGAAAGAGACACTGTGGGTCTTAAGCAAACACCTAGCTGGAACAGAAAAGGTGGCTCCAGAACTCTGTCACGGACCTTGAATTACTCTCTGCTGTTCAGTGTGGGGGTGACTCATCCTCTCCATGCAACATCTGCTCCTTGCAGCCCAGCAGGGGTCAAGTTCCCACTGAGACCCCTGGATGTGGTGGCACTGGCTGTCACCAGGGCTGAAAGCATGGAGGGATGACCACCTTAAGCTCCTGACTTTTATTAATCTCCTGTCATTAATTGCAATGGAATTTCTTCTGCTGTAATACACTTATCCAATACCATTAACTCTCCAGACAGGAACTGTTTCACTGAAAAGAAGACTCAGGGGTGTCATGGCCATCATGAGAAGGCCTTTCCAAAGTGAATTAATATGTTAACCCTTCCACAGCCCATCTTTTAAATATGTGTCACTTGGAATTTTGCACTATCTTAGATCTGCAGTGCAGCATGAATGAGAAAAACCACCTTGAGGAACAAGTCATTGTGAGTGGGGCACCCTGTAAGATTATTCCTCCTTATGTATTTGAGGAATTAGGGAGTATTATTGCTTTGGCTTAATAAGCCATGCTCAGACCTGGGCTCCAAGTTTGTTTTCAATCCCAGCCTGCTATGTGACCTAGGGTTAAACACTTCCCTGTCCATCCACTTCTTCCACTGGAGGATGATGGTGGGGGAGATACAGATCTCCTTCATAAAGTCCCCCAAAAATATCAAATATCTTTAAATGATTTTCTGAACCCCACCTCCTCCTGGATTCTGACCTGGCTGTGACCCAGTTCTCAGTGGTCCCACAGCAGCTCTGACCAGGTGAGGATCCAGGTGAGGATCCAGGTGAGGATCCAGTCGTGCTGGTGCCTCCAGCAGGATCTCCTCCTCAGGGAGATGCTGAGCAGAGCTGACAGGTGGGTGGGAGAGGCTCCCCCGGGCTGCAGCCAGGGGTGGTTTGTGTATCTCTCTCCTCCTCTTAACAATTGTAGAATATTGTGAAACAAAGTAAGATTTCTCACCTAATGTCTGTACTTCATTAAAGCATGTTTAGACAGTTGATAGAAGAGGGGTGAGTCCTCCTACCCGGCAACCTGAGATTCACCAGCATAACTTAAACAATGATTTATTCCTCAGTGAAACACCGGAAAACCATGAGCAATGAAACCCTGGAACAACATTTAGTCAGGCACAGCATGAGTAAGGCAGCAAAGCAGCAGAATCAGCATATTTCCTTTTGTTTCTCTTACAGCTCTCATGTCAACAGTCTCAGCAGTTGTTCTTTGGAGGGCATTTATACTGTTGCACATTGCATTACACTGTTATTTATTCTTTCCTGGCTTTGTGAGAGGAAAGCAGAACAGCAGACAAAGGCTGCTGGAATTAACACATCCAAGAGAGCAATTCAGGGAGTGCATATTAAAGCAGGTGAGCTGTGCAACACATCATCTCCCTGAAGCTGTAGATTTTTGTGTTGCTGCTGCCTGCATAGAACTCATTCACTGACAATACCGTGGTGCTGGGGGCAGGTTAATTTAGGGATGGTCTGCCTGTCTGTGAAATTAAGAACAGACTCAAGACCAGCTCTATGAACACTGATCACAGGCTGTGTTGGCACAGCACACCACTCACAGCCACAGTGAAAGCTTTCAGCTTGCATTCCCATCACTTATCCTATCAAGTACGGCATACACCCTCATCATTAATTAGGTTATGCTTACATAAGTTTGGCCTCCAGCTCTGGCTTTCACATGAGCACAGCAAAGTTTGGAGGCTCCTCCTCTTAAAATTTTTGTTCTGTTTTCCACACCCCCACAATACAGACCATACTGGTTTTGTCAGCTGCTGGCCCAGTACTGCCCAGCTTGTCCCTGTTTGGCTGACAAATTGGACAATTTCTTTCCTTCTCCCAGCAAGGCTTCAGTGGCTGCCACCACACAGCCAAGCACTGCTGCTGCTGCTGGTCACAAAAACATGAAAAGATGGAAGAAGCTCCCTGGAGCCCATCTCCCACACCAGTTACTCCCTGCGCTGTGGGATGTTGAGAACCCCTGAGTTCATTTCACTCTGGATCTGTGATTTTGTACAAGCCACTTGTCTTCTCTCCCAATGGGGAAATCCAGTCCCTCCTCATAAAGCAGAAGTTCATTGGCCTCAATTATTTTGCACTGCGCATTGTCCCCTGTGATGCACTCTTTGGACACAGGTACACACTCAAGCCCAAGGCAGAAAGCTGCCATTATTTCAGTCCCAAATCAGAATCCCTGCCAGCCTGACAGGACATATTCATGACCTGCAGCAATGACAACATCCACATGAGTGGGCTGTCAGTTTAAAGTAAAATTTGCAAATCCTTACAGGTTTCCAACATCCTGCTGACCCGCAAGTGCTCCTCACTTCTCCTCAGACCTGTAACTAACACAGATTTACTCACAAAGTGCCATTCTCCAGGTGAAATAAGATCCAAATGAGAAGCAGTTGGCTCCAAATCAACTGAGAGAAGAGCAACAGCAATTGGTGAGCAGCTGGGACCATGGCAAAATAATGGAAAAAAACCCAGTTACCTCACCCTGTGCTCACAGCATCTCTGCTGTTCAAGAAGATGGATGGTCTTGGGGTCATAGAAGCCTCATCTGCTGTGGAAACAGCCATTGCCAAAAACAAGGGCTGATTGCTGAGTGAATTTCCACAGGCTCCTTTTGTGCCAACTCCCTGCAAATAAACCACCTCATACATTCATGGATGGGAGTGCTCAGTGAGGGTGGATTTTGGGCTCTCTATACTGGGGGGTGCATCCTTATCCTGCCACCTACACCTCAGATACGAGGTTGTGGAGTGAAAATAACCATGTCCCCCCTGCCTGGTAAATGCTCTCCCTGCAAGAAGCAGAGGTTTAGCTGCTTCCCTCACTGGCAGCAGATGGTCCAGCTGCCCCAGAGAGCTGGGGGAACGTGTGCTGGGCCAGCTGCTGGCTCTGCCCTCCCAGGAGAGGGAGGCAGATTGAGATGTCAAGGGTACATCTCTGGTTGCTCCTGAGGCAGCCCAATGGGTTTTTGTTGTCCACCCAGCAGCTATTTCTACATAGCCGTGACTTTTGGAAACATGGAAGATATTTCATAGCTTTGATACCATTCTCAATCTCAGATTTATTGGCCACATAAAGCACATGAACTGCCCATGCAAAATACAAAATGGGGCTTCTGTGACAAGTACGGTGTGAGCAGACCAAGGGGATGCATATAAGACTTATAATAACCAAAGCAGGAAGCTTTAAATGCAAAGAGAAGCAAAAGGTAAATTCAGCAAGTAACTGTCAACTATTTTTCCTAAGGATGGCTTTAATCATCCCAGAAAGTTAAGGTAACAACAGAAAAAGATATGAGCACATGAAGACAAATATCAGAACCTCTGTTCCCTTTTAATGTCCTGTTGCTGGCTTTAGGACAGTGAAGACATTCAGAACATGCAGCTGGTCCACTGTGTAATATCACAGCTGCTGACTTGTACCGGCTGGGAAAGCAGACTCTGTCCTGTTCTCTTCTGCTCAGCTCACATTTCCTGGCACAGGTAATTCAAATCCTGACTCTGTGCCCTACAGCAGCAGCATGAGCAGCAGAACTGGAATATTTTATTTATTTATTTCTATGAAAATTTTCTTGCCTGCTTCAAAAGCTATAAGCCTGGAAAGAACCTCAGCATCTCAGCAATTTACTCTCTCTAGTCCTTGCCCCCACGACAGCTCAGCCATGGCTATGGCACTTCTGATAAATATTTATCCAGCCTCTGCTTGGAGGCCTCCAGCTGTGGAACCCCTTCAGCCTCCCCAGGAAACCCTCATCCTTGTCATTAGAAGGTTTTACTCTTATTTAGTCTGAATTTTCCTTGCTGAAGTTTAAGCCATTACTCTATCTGGAGAGAGGAAAAAAATTTTTTCTTCCTCTTCACAGCAACCTTTGTAAGTCTCTCACATTAAATAGATCAGGGAGATATGGCAAAGGCAAAAGCAAAGGTTGAAGCAAAGGCTGAAGCTGTTTCTGCCCCTTTTGGCAGCTCTCCTCATTGAAGTTAATTAAGTGTAAAGAGGTACTTTCTCCCAGTGCAAGAGGCATGTTGCTAACATGCAGGTAGGCTTTGTGCTATCTCAGCAGATGCATATGCATGTAGGCAAGAAAAGGCCATGTCTGAGCATCAGGCATGAAAAAGGAATAGAAATTGAGACAGAAACAATCAGGCTATTTCTAGTGTCATAGTTTTATCAGACATGAGCAGAAATTTATGTGGCTACAACATCTTATCAAACCAAACAGTTTTATTCCCCTTCTCCATCACTCATCTCTTTGAAATCAGAGTTCTGTAAGTTGCTACCAGCCCTGAAACACCAGAGCTGGAGATGCAGCATTGAGTGGCACCAATATCCTGCAGCAGGTGGGAGATGCCCATCTCTAGGACTATCAGGCGGTGAAAAATCATCCAAAATGTAAGTCCCAGCTGGCAAGAACCCCTTCCAGAGTACCAAAGTCTCTGGCTGCCATCCTAAGGAATATGGCAGCAGTCTCCAACTATCATCAGGTGTGTCCAGCCTTCCCTGCTCCCAGGAGCAACAGCCCAGTCTAGTTCCAAGAGCTGTGTGGAGATACCAGGAACCAAAGAGGCAGCAGGTGGTTCCAGCTGACTTCATCACATCTTTCCCCAAAATAATCTGCTGGACAGCTGTGAGGAGGAGAATCTCATCTGGCTGCAAACCAACATAAGCAGGGGAGATGGGATGTGGAGTCAGGCAGAGAGGCTGTCGTGGATTATTTATGGTTCTCAGTGGATGGACAACTTTCCTAAGTTAATAACCCTGCAGCCAGAGCTTTTTTTGCTGCTTCAAGAGCAGCAAAGCACATCTGCTCTTGCTTCCCAGGATGGTAAGTACTGGATTGCCAGGGAGATAGTGTCCTTGATGCTGAGAGGACTTTTTATCTTATTTTGGAGTATATACCAATATAATCAAGAGGCACTGGGGAAACAGAGTTTGTCTCTGCCAGACACTGCTATGTTATGAGGCTTTGAGGATGCTCTTCTCTGCAGGGCTTTGCAAGAAGGGAGTTTCTGTCTGTGTTAGCCTGAGAGCTGCAGGTGTGTGTCAGATCAGGACTACAGAAAACAGAGAGCAATTCTGATTGAAATGTTTCCACATGCTGTCACACACAACAGCTTTTCCTTTTGTCATCCCATATTTCTGAGGTGGGCACCCACCTTTGGTGTTTTCCTTGCAAAGTCTCTTCACAGAATGGATCTTTAGCCTGAATGACTCCTGAAAATATTTTTTATTCCTAATTGCAAGAAGAGATAAAGGAGATTTTGAGTTTTAAGATCACTCCCAAGGGTCACAGCCAAAGTACTGAGGCTTCCCAGAGTTTGGCTGGTGGGTTGGATGGAGCACCCAGCAATTATCTGCTGTGCAGAATAAGCTGTTCTATCACATAACATTTCTGTGCATTAAGCTGATCTATGTTGACATAAGTGGGATATTGGGGAGTGCATACTGGGACTCCTGATACTCTGCACAAAGCAAAGACATGGATAATTGAAAAAGATGTTCCCTTCCACAAAGCACTGCAGGCCACCTCATCATCCCTCTCTTTCTGTTCCCCCTGCATGGCTAAATTGAAAGTGAGTGCACTGCTTGCCTCCTGCTGCTCTTCCCACTGTCTCTCTTTCATGCCACGGGCAGCAAAGCTCAGTGCTGATGATGCTCAAGTGGGACAAGTGCATTTTGCCTCTGCCATCAAACCATGACACAGTGGCTGGGACCTGCCTGGGCCAACAAGGCAAACCTGTCCTCTGATAAAACACAAGTGGAGACCAGCAGGAATCACATCTTGTTCCTGAAGGCAGCTTCCCTTCCTTCTGGCTTCTAAATGTTTTTGTATTTGCATTTAGACAAAACAGTTCTCATTGCACACCAGGCCAGGTAAGAAAACAATCCCAAAAACCCCAGCCAGAGGTCAGGGAAGCAGGACTCCCATGCAGGGGGGCTCCAGTCCACTGGACCATCATTCACAGCCACTTTTCCCATCCTTTGCTCAGTGACCAGAGCTCCTGTGCTAAAGGAAAAGGAAGGCAGAAACACAGAGTGCAACAGCAAGCTGTTCCCAGCAGGCACAGGGATAACCAGAGCAGCAGCTGTGCTGTTTGCCACCAGGGTTTCCCAGGGATGCTGTGAAGCTGGTCCCAGATAAATGCTATAATCTACAGCCTCAGCCCAGCCTTGGCTCTGCCTGGCCCTACTGATCCCCAGCCTAGGCTCAGGAGAGCTGCAGCTTCCTTCCAAGACAATTCTGTGCTGCATATTTTGACTAGAAGGTATGATTAACTCTGAATGTCAAAATGTACTTAGGGGTTGAGGAATAAACTCAGGGGAGATGAATGTAGTGAGACATGCTATTATTTAAAAGTACCCAGAATGATTTATGCACCTTCTGCAGCCCTCATGCACCCCCTCACTAATGCTTATGCATTTATGGAGTTCAGTTTTCAGCTGGCAGTGAGGTGTTTCTGCCTTGAGGAGCAGGGAAAAAGGTTCCTGACACTGAACTGAAGCTCATAACCCACTGTAAACCCAGCACTGCATATTCCTGGCCTTCTCCCACACCTCAAGAGCTCAGAACCACCCAGTAAAATGATCAGGCCACAGGTTTACAACAGTCAGGAGGAAATATTATTCCCGTGCCGTGCATATTGAGTGACTCTGCCATGAAATTATGGGGACTGAAAGATAAATAAATTCATGGGCAGATTATACAAATTTATAGAAGACAGGACCAAGTAATGGCTACTAAATGAGATGATCAAGATGTGATTCCTGCTTAGAAAATCATCAAATTCTGGCTGCAAAAAGGAGCAGAGTAGATGGATACTTTGGGAAGTGCTGCTCTGGGTCACGCTCATGTTTAAGCACCCTGTTCAAGGCATGAGCTGGGGATGGAAGGATGACTGTTCTGATTCACAGAGGGTATTATTTAAGTTCCTCCCCCAGCCCCACAGGCACCATCCAGTCCTGGCTCTGCCCCAGCCCAAACCTGGGGCTGGAACTGCAGAGAGTCAGAGGCATCAGAGCCAGGCTGTGCATCACCACCAGCACGAGTCTCTCCAGCAGCAGTGTGCCTTCACTCTGTGAGGAAAATAAATTATAGCATTCATTTTGGGGGGTTATAAAACCAGTCCATTCTGCAGATATAAACATTATAAAATAAAGTGCAAAATAAATCATTAAAAATGGGAACACGGCAGGAGAAGAAAGGAAGTAAGGAGAAAGGAAAGGAGATGTAGTGAATCTGGAAGGACAGATAAGGAGCTGAAAGATGAAAGAGGAAAATAAAATCAGAAAACAGACCTGCAGTGGAAGGAGAGTGTCACAGAAATAGACATTTGAGGGGCAAGTTCATTTGGTGACTAAAGTCAGCGGATTTAATGTTACCTGCAGATTTACAGATTTAAACTTTCAAGGAAGTAAACTTCTGAGTGGTTACAATGTCATCTGACCTTCCAGAAACACCACCATGTGGTTAATGTACATATACACACATAATATGTAATTTTACTGAGGTATTTACTGTATTTATGTATTTACTGAGGCATATATACATGTACTATTTTAATATATATATATATACACGCATAATTTTTAGGACTCCAGAAGGGAAAAAAAAGAAGCTTTTTGTGAAAAGTATCAATGCTTGCTGCTGTCAAAGAGGGAAAGCTACATGCATTTCATCTGCTGTTATTTCCCAGCCATGCTGGAGGTATATCACCAACAAAATGTTACCCAACAAAGCCTGGGAATGTGACAACTGAGTGAAAGCTCTGTGAAAACAGACTGAACGATTTACAAATTAATCTGAAGTGAGACAAGTATGTCAAACATACCCACCCAAAGCACAACAAATTTGAAAATTCCATGCTATGTCAGCAGTGATGGCAGTTTCTTGAGAGGCACAGGCACGAGGAGAATTGTTCCAAAGCTCCACACACAGCTCCTGCCTGCACCTGGGCTGGGGCTTGGGGTAGAGAGAGTAAATTCTTCTGCTCACACACTCTGCAAGAGAATAACCCATTGCTTTATAGCACCCAGGCTTTCTCTGACCTTTAGATATTGCACATCTGAAAATGGCACCTCATTATGTAGCTGCAAGAAGTTGGAGTAAATGGGCTTTTTCCACTGGAAAAAAAAGAACAAAAATAAAACCCACAAAACAAACAAACAAATCCAAACCTGTCCTACAGCCAAGATGCATTTGTGTCCTTTCCTCGGTACAAATCCTTCTCTGTGGAGTAATAGAGCTGAGTGAATAAGGGCTGCCCCTCCTTCCCCATTCAGAGCAGAGTGCAGATGATTAAAATGAACCATTTATCTTGGTCCCCTCTGCACAGGGCTGAGGCTCCGAGCTGCGAGGAGAAGGTGCAGGATTGCTTAGCAAGGAAATTCCAACAAGGACATGGCACAGTTTCTTAGGACCAAATCCAATTAAAACATTTCCATTTTCATCTCCTGACCACCCAAAGTAAAGCAGAGAGCATCTAGCTCCAGAGCACTTCAAAGCGCTGTTTAATTGTATGAATATTTTAAACGTAACACAAGAGAGACAGATCCTCTGCAGCTTTCAATTAGCACAGCTTCATAAAGTCAGAGTGATGCACACCAGTGAGGAGACTGGCCCCAAATGGGGTTTGAGGGAAAAAAAAACCACTGAAAAGCACAATAGCACAGTACTAAAATTCAACTTTTGCAGAAAATTTAAATATTTCTAGTGTTGCTCCTCTGAGTGATGCCCTATATAGTGTTAAAATGTACAGATAGCTGATTTCAGCCATCATCCCTACTGGCAGGGCTAACCTTGCTGGTAGCTGGTGAGGTGCAGCCTGAGCATCTCCTGAGCCCTGCAGAGCTGAACATCTCTGTGTCCTGCCTTAGAACCCCTGGCTGTAAGGGAAGCTGCATCCCCACTGACACCAGATCAACCATCTTTGAAACTCTTAATTCTCCAGGCTTTAGCAGGAAAAAGAATTCAAATACCACTTGAAATGTGGTACAGAGTGTGTTGGAAGGCAGCCTTGTCTGCAGCATGTCATGTACTGCTCTGGGGCTCTGCACAGCAGCTCTTGGAGCTGTCTCATTCAGGGAAAAAAACACACCCTGGAAAGAGCCTTCTGCTGCAGAGTGCAGTTCACAGCACCCTGAGCCTGAAAGGGCCAAGGAGATTATGAATAAAATACTTGTGTTTCCTTTTATGTGCAACAGGGCAGTATTTCAGGATCTCATCAGGAAAAGCTACAGCTTAGAGGAAAATATTCAGTAGAGTTTGAGACTTACATTCCCACAAGAGACCTATTTTAGATGGTTAAACCCCGCCACAGACAGAGCCCAATTATCTGGGGTTTTTCAAGCCATTTCTATGGAACTCTGTTAAATTTTTACAGAATCCTCAAAATTCCCACTCTGGTGGATCCTTCGAGGTTTTGTCATTAAGGCAATTCCTGGAAGAGCGCTCTGTGTTAGAGGGAGGAAGAAATAAAGCACGAGTTGCATCCCCAAAGAGCCAGGATACACACAGAGAATATTCACAGGGGCTGCAACAAGCAACCGAAAACTGAAAAAGCTGATGGCACATCCCTAAGTTGCTCTTTAGAGAACTTTGCAAAGTCTTGTGCTTGTATCACTGATAATGAAAGTGATTAGCACAATACGATTAAATTCCCCCTAGGACTTTTTTTTATTTTAAATTAAAGGTTGGAAGTTAGATTTATCCTCTTCTATAATGACTTTTGGATTATAATGTTTGAACTTACAGTTTTAACTTGTGTAAAAATATTAACCCATGAGAGAAATCACAGAGGTTGAAGGTGTTATCAAGTCATAGAATCCCATGTAAAAACTTCCTTACACCACCTTTTTTTCCCCTCGTAGGTCTTTAAAGTAATTCATAAATCCTCATTTTATGTGTTTCTTAACCTCAAGATATTCAAAGCAAGATATATCAAGTGCAACTGGTCCCTGCAAGTTTCAGCCCCTCCATCCTCAGAAAAATGCTGTGGAGTTAATCTGAGAAGAGAAGGGAGGCAACCTTGTGTTTTAAACAAACAAACAAACAAAAAAAAAAAGCCATAAAACCAAAACCCACACACAACCACCTCAGCTCTGAGTAACAGCTTTCTCAAGGTGAAAATGAAAGTCATCCCCCTGGGACTGGTTCCCTTCCCTGCAGGGGAAAGAGCTGGAGCTGGCCAGGGATTCTGAGGTCCCCACAGTGTGGAAAGGGCTTTTGGGTTGGGCTTGGCAGCTCCAAACCCTCATCCTGCCATCCTGAAACTCCCACAGCTGAGAGCTCCAGGACAAATCCTGCTCCAGGGCAAATCCTGCACCAGGATGCTGACACCCCCATAAAATCTGCAGGACCCCCACAGGGCACTTTGCTCCCATGGAAAAGGGTTTTCCACCCCCACAGCCTTGCTGCCTTCTCAAATTGCTCCTCACAAGAGCTGCAGGGTCTGGATGCTGTAGGGCTTCACCACATCCATCTTTCTAGCACTTCCACATGTCACTGACAGAGCACCTATTTAGTCTCAAGGCCTTTGAAGAATTAGCATGTGCCAGACCCAGAGAGCTAAACAGACTCTCTGAAAGTTAATGGGTGACAAACTGCATATATTAACTTCTCAGAAAATTGATCTGATGTCAGGTGAAGGGATTTTTTCCACAGATTCTGTCTTTTGGCAAACAGCTAGAAGAAAGGAGCTCAGACATCTCCCATTTTATGTGTGGGGGAATCTTCTCAATCCCCTCATGAGCTGAGCTCCCCTGCAGCAGTGTCCCAAGGATTCCTGCTGCCATCAGGCCAAAAGCAGAGCCCCAGGATGAGGCTGGGGAGCCCAGCAGCTGCATCCCACAGATACACACCCAGCAAGTCCATGTTCCTTCCCATCCCAGAATAATTCTCTATGTATTGTCCTTCCAAGAAAAATACATTAGCTGGTTTTGTACCCAAATTTCTGACAAATTTCAGGATCAAGTGGACTTTCAAAAATAAAATGTAGCAAAATTCCCCTATATTTAATATTAAGTTCTGATCTACTTGCCTGCCCACTGAATTCTAAAGTATAGAGATAAGGTCCAATATCAGCTACTCAGGAAAGTGAGAAGTCTGTGTCTCTTGCTGGATAAATTCTGTCTCTGAGTTTGAAAACAAGTGATTTATTCCTTAAATATTTGTGTAGTATTTTGCCAGCATAAAAATAGTCTTTAGACATCATACTGCCATAATACTTCTTTGAGAGTTCAGCTTTTCTTTACTGTTACTCATCAAATCTGCTATTTTCTACTCTCTTGACTTCCACTGCACAATGCCTCTCCTAGGAGGTAATTATATATGCTTTTTTAGAACTCTTAAATGTTATCATATACCTCTGAAAAACAGTTGTCAGATCTCTTACAAAAATCGGAGGGTTTTTGGTTTTGCTTGGAGTGCCTTTGCTTACAATAAATCAGATTAACAAGACTAAGTAAGTGCAGTTTAACTCTTCCCACTGTGACTTGAGACTTGCCCGAGCTACACGTGCTGCACTTCTCAAGCTGTGCCAGCTATTTTTACCCATTAACTGAAAATGAATTAGGGAAGAAGCTCTCCATAATATACATTTTTTCCCCTCAAATCAGCATGATCGAGGAGCAGGGTGCCTGGCAGCTGTCTCAGCACACACCTCTTCCCTTGTCAGACCAACAAAAGTGATGGGCAGCCCAAAGCAGTGAGTGAGGATTCAAACACAGTTGGGGTGCTTGAATTCCAAGTGCTGCTCTCAAAGTTCCCTCCATAAACACACCAAGCTCCTTTGTGCCCTGTGTTTTGCCCTGCTTTAGCTGCTGGAACCCTGGCAGGAGGCTCAGAACCCTTTCCCAGCTGGGAGGCTCCTCCTGCGCAGTGTCCCTGTGTCCCCTGTGCCATGCGGGTGAACTCCAGCAATCCCAAACTCCCTTCAGCTGAGTGCACCACAGCTATAAAAATTCACACCAGAGGTCTCTGTGCCACCCAAAAAAGGTGCTGGGAGAGGGGGCTGGATCCCCTCAGGCACACAGGGACTCATCCCCTTGTCTTTGCACCAGCCAGGTCCATCCTCCAGGATCTGGGGCTGGAAGGAGAACACAAACAGGACAAGATAAGCACCCTAAATCAGGAGCTTAATGCAGCAGCAAGCAAGGAGGGTGCAGAAACATCTCCCTCCAGCATTGGATCACCCAGGCAAGTCTCTGGCAGGCTACAGACAGCCCTCAAGGGAATCCCTCCTCATCCATCCTCATTCAGGGATAACAGGAGCTTCACAGAGCACCAAGGATCCCAGCTTGTCGACAACAGCCTTATTAACCCAGCAATTAAGGCTAAATTTGACCAGCCCTTTACCAAGAAACCACTTGCACACAAGGCAAGTGTGAATAGCTCCATTAACATGTACCACTCATTTCCTGAGTTTATATAAAACAATAAATAAATCAATATGCAGCTATCACTTCTCATCTGAGAAAATGAGCAGCATCATCTCTGCATTTAGTGCCCTGAGACGGAAAAGAGTTGAGAAACAGATCACAGAGAAGGTTCCATAAACCTGTTACCACCAAACAGAGAAAAGCCAGAGGAAACAAGGTAGAAATACTTAACAGCAGGATTCTGATGACTGGAAAGGGTCTGGATTCCATCCTGTCCCTTTCAGAGCACGGAGCTCAGACAGAGGGTACACAAACACCTCTCCAGAGAAGCACTGTCTTTTCACACACATAAGAAAGAGCATTTGTAAGGAGACAGATGTACTTAGAGCTACTGCTTTCCAAACAAGCCACTCTCATTGAAATTCCTGATGGATTTGTGTTCCCAGGTATTCTCTCAAAAAAGCATGTCCCTGTCAGCAGGGGAGTGACTGGGAGGAGAACACACAATCTATATCCTGAATCAGAAGGATCTCAGCAAATGAGATCCTGGTCAAGGAACAGCACAAGAGAAATGGGGCCTGTGATGAAAACACATAAATCTGTCCTCCAGCAACCTTGATGCCACAATTTCCAGACACCCTCCCAGAGGGCTGGACCTCTTGTTTCCAATTCTTTTTCATGAGTAATTCAAATTCCTGAAGTGGACTGAAAGCTGCAGCCAAGCTCTTACCACCACATACAGTCTGAAATACTTGTAGGAATTCTGCATTGTGAATCCCTGTGCCAGCTGGTGTGTCCATGGGCAGCTGGGCCATCTCTGGCCCTGCAGCTCAGCCCAGAGATGCTCAGGTGATTCAAAAATCAGTGAGAAAATCTCTCTAAGTCTATGAACCCCTCTGACCAATGACACCTGGAGCAGTAATTTTAGGACTGAGCAATCCAAATGGCAGACACGGTTACAGCAGATCTCTCCTCAGCCTTCCAAGGTCACAGCCCTGTGACATCTCCTATGCTCAGCTGGGAGGTGCTGCAGACCCCAGGGCACTGCTCTCAGCTGGTGTCTGAGGGCTCCCCAGCCCCACATCCCACCCCCAAGGTGCCACTCCTAAACTACCTGGCCCCAGGCATGAAAAATAAGGATGAGAGCAGAGCAATACCAACTTTTTAATGCACTTTTCCAATGTAAATCCATCAGCGAAGCTTGCACCAGCTGCAAAGTCTGTCCCTTCAGGCCCAGTAACCCACTGAAAAGGTTAAATGAGAAAAACTCACTGTACTAAATAAGCTTGCAAGGCTTTTCCTGCGATCCTTGTCTCTCACCTGGGCTATTTCCTACTAATTGCTTCATAACAGCTCAGCCACCAGTGCTGTAATGGGTGCCACATTTCCATAAATGCTCTGAGCTGAGCCTGGCCACAGAGAAGCTCACTGAGAACAGGACTTAGACCAGCTGCTCATTTGACCTATGTATTTTTTTTTAAATATGCAATTGTAAATCTTATCTCTTCTACACATATGGCTCCTCTACAGAAAATGCTTTTTCTGCTAAGAGACCCTTTGGGGGCATAGCATTAGCTGCAAGCAAGCAATGCAAATACTGAAATGCTTTATCACCGTACAGAATATAAATGCAAAAGTAATATTTGACACAGAGCTATTTTTCAAATTATGTATTTTTTAAAAAGGGGAAAAAAGAAAAACAAGCTAAAAAACCCTCACAAAAAAATAGGTGACCAAAGTCTTCTGTAGGTACATCCAAATAACAAATGGTAAATATAAATTTACAATTTAAAAAGCAAACTGCTTACTACTTCCAGTAAGACACAGTATTAAAAAATTTAATTCCCTTTACTGTGACTCTTCAGACAACCTGCACCTATAAGTAAGTCGGGCAGAAATCAAGGACAGAGGAGAACTGAGGAATGCTTGCTATAAAAAACTGCAGGCAGGAGGCTCCTGGGGAATAAACATCCTGCTGTGTTACCTGCACACATCAGAGCAGAGAAACAAGTTTTCAAGAAAAAGTTGAGTTTTTACCTGAACACAAGGCTACTCATGCAGCCTTTCCCCAGGAGACTAAATCATTGCACTGCTTGGCGAAAAAATACATCAGGCTTAGTGCCAGCTAAGGAACTCCACGGAGCAGTTTGGAGCAGGAAGCAATTCTGCTGTGATGGGGATTGCTGAGCCAGAGGCAGGGACAGGGGATGCAAGGGCTGGATGTCAAAAACACCACAGACATTTAACACTTTCCTCTGGGCAGCTGTACAGGATACCACTTCAACACTTCTGAGAATTATTTGGTTGGGTTTTGGGCTGCCATGTGAGTTCCCAGTAGGTTTTTCATGGTAAGTTTCTGAGTTCATATATATGATGATTTGATTAAACCCATTAACCCAGCTGAAACTGTTGAGCTTCATCCAATTATGAAATAAACCAATGTAAAATCCAAGCAGTGTCCAGGCAGATGAGTCAAAGGTCAAAATTTATAAGAGAGCAAACCTGAAGCAGTTTCTTTAATTTTCAGCTTTCTGACACTGCAGGGGTAAGTTTTGAGCTATCTGTATAGATTGACAACTTTTTAAACAAATATTTTCATATTATTTCAAATGTCTTGACATCCCTGAATACTTCAGCATCTTTCTGGCACCTGCCATTACCCATCTAGTTTTCAGGAGACACTTACAGGTTCCTCTGAGTCTGGGTCCAGTTGGGTTTATGTGAACCCAGTCTTACACCTGCAGAAGTCTGGCAGCTCCATGGTTATCACCAGCACTGCTGCCTGGTCTTTCTTGGCTGCTTCTGCCCCAGCTGGAATTCCCTGTCTGTGGTGATGGAGAATGAACCTTGGACCATGACATTTACAGAGCCAGATTAATCAGAGAGAGTTATCTCTTTACAGGTGAGCAAGCCTTTACAGAGTGAAACATTTCCCTTCTACTGCACGTGCTTATTATTTTCCCTCTTAATTTATTCCTCCTCACACCCCTCCTCATCTGAACTATAACGCCATGGTTTTGCCAAGACTCACTTTGTGAGAGGAACCTCACTTATGGGAGCACCTTTGCCAGGCACTGGGTCATTGCTGCTCTCTTCCCAGTCCTCTCCTCTCCCTGCAGCCATCATTATGTGCACAGGAGAAGTCCATAAACCTCCACAAGGATCATCTTGTGCAGAGGCTCCCAGCAGCACAAGATGCTGCCTAAGCAAACCTCTTCTCTTCAGTACATCTATATTTATTTTTCTAAACCACTGAGGAGACTCCAACAAAATGCAAAACCCTCACAAGTGATTTTCTAAGATAAGTGAGTTGTCAGATCTGCTGTTCACATCAGGTTTGACAATCTCAGGTACAGGCTGAGCTTTTGCTTTGCTTTTTAGATTGTTTCTGAAATCCATGAGCAGCCTGCAGTGAGCTTGACTTTGATAGGGAGCAAGCCTGGGTCATCTCACTGGCAAGTTTTCACTTGGGTATCCTTTCTAGGATAGCATCCCTATTTATCATGCAAGAAATGACATTCTTGTGTTATTGCAGTAGCTGGCTGATTTGGTACCATCAGAGGAACAACTGAGGTACAAACTACTCTGCTTTTAACTACAAGGAAGAACAACAGAGAGATTCATGCTCTTGTCAGCTCTTTTCTGATCTGCAGAGACAACTCCTCAGCATTCACCACAGTGGGAAAGGCAGAAATTTTTTTCCTCATAGTAAAGACTGCAGCATCACTGATGATCACTGAGGCTCTGGTTTTATCATCAGTCAAACTGGTTCCCTGACCCAAAAATGGTCTCATACCTGGAGGGGCAGCAAGATTACTGCACTCCTGGATGGGTCTACACAGATAGGAATAAGGGATCTGCTCATATCTTTATCCTTCTGTACAAGAAAATTAAAACACTTAAAGCCTGGCCAGGGCAGGGATTTACCCAGCACTTGGTCTCCCTCATCCTGGTCCAATCACCAGAAAAACTCAGCTGACCACATTAAGGTAGTAGAAAGCACTTTGAAGTTGATATCCTAAATAAAACTGCAATTAAATGAGTGTTTTGTTGCTTAAATCCCTCATAGGAGCAGGGGGTGAGAGCATTAGGGGCTGCCCCACATAGAAGAGAAAAAAATCCTGGCCCATCTATGTGTGTCTGCTCAGAGATGTGTGTCTTGGGGAGAGAATATCAACCCACAAATAATGATGCTAATCCTTCTATTAAAATTTAAAAACTGGAAAAGCTGTGTACATCGCTGGGAATACTTGGAGCAAGATCTTGGAGTATGGCACATCTGGAGTGCAGCTGTAAAGCATATAGAATGGTGTAAGATTAAAGGGAAAATTGTCAGGTTGGAGCTGGGAGCTCTGCAGAGCCTGCAGTGCCTCGCTAGGGGCAGGCAGCAGATGCAAAGAAGAGCCTGCACTCTGGATATTGTTTATACTTCTCAAACTGAGGGTGTCCCTGCTCCCCAGATTGCCACAGGGAGAAGGAAGAGGAGCCTCTGCAGCAGCAATTTCCCCCTCTCCCATGGGAGAGATGTGCCAGCTCCTCCTCTGTGTTACAAATCACCTGGATACTCTCTGCTTGCCTAAGGTTTTCCAGGAACTCTTGAGGACAGACTAAAGCTGAATGTGAAGACAGATGATTGATTACAAGCCTGAAGGTGCTGAGCACAGCACCAGGCCAGCAGGACCCCATCTCTCACTGCTGCAGAGGGTGGGGGTCTGAGCCTCAGTCTGCTCAATTATTGGTAAAATGTCCTTGGTGACCAGGATTTCACTTCCCAAGCCTTACTGGGAGTTTCGTGCCCACAAGTCAGGCTGCTGGTCCTGCTGCACAGCAACTCCAGCCTGAGGGAAAATCCATACCCTGTGTCAGCTTGCTCTGCAAGGGGGAACTAGAGGGGATGCTGGCTTCTTCCTGGCTTTGTGCAGGACTTCAGGTCATGAGATACCTCCTAGAAGAACAGGGATGAAGCTGTTCAGAGATGTTTCCAGCAGCCACTGACAGCACTGAGCACTCAGCAGCATTCAGGGATGACAGAAAGAAAAATTATCGGTGGAGGGAGTTAGGAGGAGTTTCTCCGTTTTCTGGCTTGACAAAAACAAACTATGCCAATGTTTAAAAAAGACATTTCCTGTCTGTAATCACACGAGTCAGAGGTTCATAAGCTTTTATTAAAGGCTCAGACAAGAAATCTGAAGTGTGTGGTTAGTGAATTCTACAAAGCCAATAACACGTGAGCATGCAAAGCCAAATCAACTGTTTTGTGATTTTGAAGGTACAGTGGGATAGAACATATTTCAAAGGAGTTAATATGGCCAAACTAATGCATCATAATGTGTCAGGTGAATGAATAGTGTGTATGGCTGTAGAGCAAAAACTGAGGGTTTACTTTAAAGGGAACAAATGCCTCACTTTTTCCTACTGTGCTCCATAAATCCTGTTATTTAAACACAGGGGTAGTGAAGATTAGCCCTTCTGTTTTCTAGCTCTTTGGACTGGGGCTCTTTTCCCCTTACAGTGCAGCACATGAATCACTCTGAATAAAAAAAGTTGCTGTAAAGAGCAAAAAAGTAATTATTCAGTGATTTAGTCATGGCCATTGGAGAAAAAAGTTCACTGTTTTCTCTTTCCTCCCTTTTAGCCTCCAGATGTGGGTAGAAGGAAAATTCACTCAAAAAAGGCTGCAGCTCTTTGTGTGGTGAACTGAATGAAATAAACCTTACCTGCCTTTGCATATATTTGCAGTTTAAAATGGATCTGTATTTACACTAGATGAAATATTTACCAAAATGATTATGAACATTTTTCATTTGCATAAGTCAATGAATTATATCTCTAATGCTGTTTGAAGGATTGGAGCATTTTCTGCAATGAGAAGCAATGCTTTGGCAATACTATTTTTTCATATAGTTAAAGAACTGACTCTTTTTGGCAGAACATTTACTATCAAACAAGCAGCTCTGAAGGTTTCACATTATTGATAAATATTAGAGTCTCAGCTTTTAAGTCCTTTGCCACTTATTAAGAGACTCAAGCAGACAGCTCTGCACATTAAAGCTCAGGCCCACTTATTAAATGCAGTGGGAAAAATAAATTCTGAGAGAAACCTGTTGCTGTCACCAGAGCCACCAGAGGAGAGGAAAAAGGAGAGCAAACACATTTGAAAACTGAAATACCCACAGCAAAGCCAGGCTCCCAACAGTTATAATTTGCTATGTGTCTCTAAAGGCAGTGAAACATCCCTGTGCCCAGCAGCCAAGGCTTTGCCCACACTGCCATGCTCATGCAGATCAGCAGCAGCTCCTTCTCTGGCAGAAACTCCATCTGTTGTGCTGCTACACCATCTGAGTGTGCTGGGGTACTGCCAAAAAGGATGTTTTCTTCTCTCTTTGGAGAAACAGCCATCTTGCAGATGATTCCTGCTCTTCTGAGCATTAGGAAGCCTCACTGAGGTGTCCTCCAAAGAGGAAGACTCCTGGGAAAGTGCTTTGCCAGCCTTTACCTGAAAAGGTGGCTCCAACTCTCCAATCCAGTTTTGGTTGGTCCCAGATCTTCTCTTCTTGTGCTCATTTGAATGGGAGACTCACAGAGACCTTATGTATTTACACTGTCCAAATGTTGTCCTTTGCTGTAGAAACTTACGGTGGTAATAGCATCATAAATGCTTTATTTCACATTATTGTCAAACTCCTTACCTTAGTCTTCCAAAGAGAAGAGGAGCTGAACAGTGCAACAGCAGCGTGACAGCATTAGGGATGCTGGAATAATCTTTCTAATTGATCTTGGAAGGGGTGAGCAGTGATTTCCTCTGAGTGATTTTCATTAACTGAGCTCCTTATTGCTTGGGTGTGGGTTATGAATATAACAGTTTTCACATGAGTGTACATTCAGTTCAAACACAGTTCAAACACAATATAATCTGCTTCAGTAAACAGGTGAAAGAATGCAGTTTTCAGCAGCATTTTTATTAACTACTGGCAAACCCTTATGCATGTTAATGCTTGATAAAGATACAGCCAACCCAGATGCAAAACACTGTGATGAGCTAAGGGATATGACAGGTTAAGCAAAATATACTCAGTACCAAATGATAGCCACCATCCCTGCCAACTCAGGTCACAAGCATTGGGGAGTGCAAGGGGTGCCTGTGCTCCTCAGTGTGTTAAATTCCAACCATACACTTTCTACAAAACTGTAATTTACCCCGGGAAGGCTGTCTAAATAACCCCCACAGAACAACCTGCTTAGACATTCACAAGTGGATTGCATCTTGTGCTGTTGTTGAGCTCATTCTGTGGGAGAGCATTGACAACACGTCACTTCACATTCACATTTACAAACACAGTGAGAAGACTGGAAAATTAGATGTTCTTATGGCCTCCATATACTAAACCCTATAATTTCCTGTAATTGCCATTAGTTTTCTTTATTCACTTTTGGTTGTATATGTAGCCTGTACAAAAGTGAGCTGAGGAAATCACCTGGTTAAGCAACCAGAGAATGGTGTGTCCTTGACCACAAAGAGCTGTGAACATGAGCTGTCACTTATTTTAGATGTGAGCTCTATGATCACTTTAAATCACTGTAAGCTGGTTTTGCCACCAAAGCAGCTGTTCCTGTTCTGCCTTGCTCCATCCTGTCCCATCCCTGCATTTCAGTCAAACATCTCTACAGCTACATGGCAAAACAGAGAAGAGATCTCCGCCAGATTCAAATTACACTGATGAAAACCAACAACTGTGTCTTATGGTAGCCCTGAGGCATTAAGAAAGGCATTATTCCATCTTGGAACAAAATCTTACAGGATGTTTCCAAGTATATTGTAGCATTTTCCATGCTTGTAAGAATAAGATTTCTATTTAAGCAGTAAATACCAATCTTTCTGCAAAACCAGTTCTGGTTCCTAATTGTTGTTTCAAATTTTGCACCACTGTGCTGATTTCAGATCTTTGGGGCAGATCTGATTTAGTGTGACCACAAGCAGTGCCCCTGGGTCCTCAGGGCTGGTGCTGATTTCATTGGGGATGCACAATCGTGCAGCAAATGTGAGGCTGTGCCCATTATCCATGGCATTCACTTGAATGACTGCAGCCACCCTGGGATAAAATCCATGGATTTCAGGGGGTTACACCAAGAAATGCTCTTAGCCCTGGAGCTGGATCACAATACAAGTAGCCTGAGCTGTAAGAGCAATGAGGATTGGTGAGCAGTTCAGAGATGTTTTTTCAGACAGTTGTTTTTGCTACATTACCTCATTGCCATTTTTCTTCTCCATTACTGTGCTGCTATGATCTCTCATTTAGGGTCATCTCAGGTCTGCAGGACATAACATTAAAATGGAGAGAGGGGGATATTTTTAGGTGTACTGTAGAAAAACATGAGTAAGCATGGATATTTGCAGAAAGGCTAGAGAATGAAAATGAAAATGAAAATGAGAATGACAAAAAAGAGATTTTGCTACACATCTCTGTCCCCTGAGCAGTAATCACAAATAAGGATCATTTAGGTAGGAAGAGCTGAGTGATGGGGTAGAGTTGAATCCAACTGCACCATGCATAACCCACTCTGAGATTAGGGTAGGACTGACTTCAGCCAGCTCTCCAGGTGAGGCTAATGTGGATCTGTGCCCTGGTTACAGCCAAACTTCCTTCTCAGAACAGGGAATCCATAGGAAAAGCACCACCTGGTCAGTATCTATCATGGCCCTACCACAAACACGTGCTCTGCCCATGGTACAGTGATGTTGGGGAGAACAGTGGTTTGGTTTCTTGGGGCACTGAACAAGCCAGTGCTTGTTGTTTCTTGTTCCTGTGTCAAGCTTTCTCTGTGCTGCTCAATCAGCAGTGCTGCAAGCGGAGAATATGGGTTGTGCTAGTGCTTTTGCTGCATTCCTGCTGCAGAGAAATTGTGTTGTTTATACAAAAAAGTCTTCACCACAACGATGGCAAGAAACAAGGAATTTAATGCTTGATGGTATTTTCACAGTCACTGAGAGAATGTGCAAGAGAAAAAGCAGTTCAGTTCAATTTGGGTTATTTAGGAACTACTTGAAACACTGCTAAAGGACTATGTGATTAAATTAGGCACCAGGTCAGAAGAGCTCCCAATACAATAAATAACTTAGCTTTGGAAACATCTTTTCCTGTTCATTAAGAAAAGCAAGTGTTAAACAAGTAATCTGTCTCTTCAGTGCAATTTTAACACAATATATGTCATGATTTGTCTTACAAAATGAATTACAGGGCTCTCTGATAAGGCTTCATTTTACTAATAGTAAAGTGGCTCCATACACCCAACAGGGCTTTGTTAAGATGGGAGCATATTGTAGCACTAATGAAGCATGAGTTCAGCCCAATTAAAGAGATGGCAACAGCAATCATACATCCTTTCTGTTCACTTTTATACGTTCTGTCAGAGTAACAAAGTCGTGTTTGACACTGCTGGAGCCCTCTGGCTTTGCTCCCTCTTTGCACGCCTGCTAATCCCACTCCTTTGTTCCAGGGGGCTGGATCCTGCCCGACACTAAGGCTGTACAATCAGGGATAATAAGAGAGGGCCCTGGCCCTGCTCATCACCCACCTGCCAGCTCCCACTCCTCACATTTAACTTCAGGCACCAGAGCTGATCCCTTGCAACCTGCAGGGCTGCTCACAAACTTCCAGTTAAGCACAAGCTAAAGTGTTTTACTGGATTACGGCCATGGTTTGTATTGTGGGAGGAAAAGTCACGGGCAGAATTTATTTTCATGAATAACCTATTCTGGCCATGTCAGAAAACAATAGCATTTTCATTACCCACTTCACAACTCACCTGAATGAACAGGAAAGGCTCCTTGCCTCCAGCTGCGCTTTCATTTGGGCTTGTAAGATGAGCCTTTGAAGGGCAGTCCAGGGCAGGTGAGTTATTTGTGCCTGATGTGGGTATGATGGAGGAGATATCCAGAGAGAACCTAACTTTGTTTCATTAATTTCAACGTGTTCCATTGAAATCCCTCATTTGAAGTGCTGGAAAAAAGCCTGCAGATGGGGAGGCACAGATCCTCTGCCTTGGCCCAGCTCCAGCTAGGGTAATTACATGCTGTCTGGCTGAATGCCCTCGTATGGCTTCACATGGAACAGGCATTCTCCACTTTTCCTCCTGAAACACTGCAGTGTAGCACGGCAGTGGCAGAGTGGCAACTGAGCAGTGTCTGCACTTCAGCAGTGGTGGAGACAGTCTCTCATGGACTGAATAAAGGCTGGATTCCTTCAGCAACCACTACAGCTCTCCTGGAGAAGATTTTTGTGTTTCAAGGTATGGCTCCTGGCTCATGAGAGCTGCCAGATGGCTCAAAATGTGCACAGATAGGGCTGGTGGAAGGGTTAGCACAGAGACACCCCTGTACCACACAATGCTGCGGAAAATTCATCTCCATCTCTGCAATGATGAAACCTGACTGCAGAAGGGCACCTTTCCCTTTCTCTGTAGTCAATGTTGTGGCCCTGCTGTCAGTCACTTGGGACATCCTCTCCAAAGCAACTGCTCCAAAATCATTCAAGATCTACACACAAGCTCAGAGACGGAGCATCTCCTGCCTTCAGAATGAATTTGTCCTTCCTTGGTTGAAGTAAATCACACGCCACATTTTTACACAGAGTAACTTTGTAAGCAGCATGAGAAGAGATGAAGGCAGCTGTGATCAAAGCCTCTGGTAAGACTGCAGTCATTGAGGGCATCTAACAAGGTGCCAGATTTTGCTCTTGTTCTAAAGTCCTCTTCAGAAGCTGCATTTTCATTTGATCACATATTTAACTAAACCAGATCACTGCTGCAGAACTTTCACTGAAGAATTTTATTCTCTTCTACCAGTTACAATGTATGGCGAACTGATAGGAGTAGGAAAGATAACCCACTGTTATTTGGGGAGACTTGAATAAAACAAAATTCAGATGGAAAGGCTAGACGGCATTCATAGGCTGACAATGTTTGGGAAATCTGTCTCTTGGTTAAAGTACTTCAGGTCTCACAGTGACTACTATTTTTTACTACAAGGAAGCTGACAAGAAGAGAGGTGGGACAGTTTGGACACCAAGTGACATCCCTCATGTCCTGAACTTTGCTGGACTGTTTCTTGCTCTACATTGCCATATTGTACCAGAACACAAAAATGGTTGCATGCTCCATCTTTGCAGTATTTCTGAATGGTTATATTTTATCTGCACCTTTTCTGAAACATAAAGATTCCTGTAACCTTGGCATTTTACATCTCTGAAGGGTTTTAGCAATATAACCTCAGCTTCCTGCAAATATCAACATAATGAACGCATCACTTCCCACTGACCTCCAAACACCTCCCACAGATAAGCCCAATACTGAATAAACCCAGGCACTAGATTATCCTCTTATTCCTAAAGGTTAGTAGAGGAATTCCTCCAGATTAGAGGTACATGATGATAAAATCATAAATGCAATGCTGTCCTTTACTTGACCTAAATATAGCTCCTCAGTTCCCAAGAGGTTCTTCCCCTTCCAGGAATCTGGTTTATTTTAAAAACATACAGTTCATTTGTACATGGTGAAAAATAATCCATATGTACTAGTTTATCATAGAATAAGATTAAAATCTCATTCTCTGGCTATTTTTTTGTTACTTTTGTTGAACAGCAGAAATGTCTGCAGTGAAAGTAAGATGAAAAGCTCCAGAAGTATTCTCCCTTAAAGGGTCAAAAACATGCAAAGAGCAATATCTTTCCAAGAGTTTCAGCTCATACTAATCTTGCAGGAAAGGAGCATGACTTTTGCTAAGTATGGCATCAAAGCAGAGCTCAGGAATGCTCAGGACATTTTCAGAAGCAGGCCCTGGTACAACATACACCTTTATTTTCAGGTATCTTCTGCCCCATCTGGCTGATAAAGCATTGCTGGGAACTCCTGAGAACTGAAGAAACTGGTTTGGGAACAGAATGTAATAGTAAAAATGGGTGTCAAACAATTTTTGTTGATCTGAGAAAAAGATCAGAATAGGAAATGAAACTATGGAATTATTAGAAATTAAAAACTTTGAGACAAAATGTGGGCAAGGTTAAGACATAGACAAATAGTTACAAAATGGCTTTATTCTCCCAGGGAACATAGCACCATCAGCAACAAATATGCTGCTTGTCTGTATTTATATTCCAAACAGTCTTGTTTCCCATAAATCATTTGTTCTACATTTGCCTGGGTTTTGTTCTTCTAGTTTTTTGAGTTTGTTTTTTTTTTTCTGAAACAAATCATATCCATTAACACATAATGGCATGGGACATATTCCCATGCATAGGCAGAAGTGTTTCTCTCAAATCTGTCTGGATATCCCAACTCCTGGGACATCTTGATTTGTGTGACAGTGACATTCTCACAGCACAGTCATCAACTCAGATGCAAAATAACTGATTTTCTCAACAAATGCTGCCTCTGCAGATGCAGAGGGGGTGTCAAGCAGAGGGGGATGAAGCTGAAGCTGGATCTGAGGAAAGGCTCTTCTCATGGAGTGCTGATCCCCATGGCACTGAGTGAGGTTGAACTGCAGGGCCTGGTGGGTGAGATGCTGCCTCCTCAGAAAACCTGAAGTAGGATTTCAGTGACTCCAGGATCTCACCCTTGCCATTGAAAGGCTTTGATTTTTCCTGCTATAATCTATTTCTTCCAGAAAATAAGACCGTTTAGACTCTCTCTTACTTGAAAATAAAATTTTTAAAAACTCTCCCCCTTTATTTGAAGACATGAAAAGGAAATATAAGTACTACTGAAAATCCTACTAGAAAAATATTGGGAATAGGAATGGGAAAGGTTGCTAAAGTCATGCTTTGATAAGAACTTCAGCTCTAGAAAGTCACACACAGCTCAGCAGATGGCAAAACACTGCAATTCACCAAACTTTCTTTTGTCTAAGCTGGGACAGGAGCTCAAATGCTGTGAGCTGAGCTTTCCCATCTCTCCACCCAAGCCTGCAAATACTCTCCTGCTTTACACTGAGCCAGCCCCTCCAGAGCCAGGAGGGCACCACGGGCAGCAGGTGGACAGACAACTTCAAAACCACTGCTTGTGCTCTCAGCTCTCGTGTTTTGAACCCAAATTTGAGGTGGGCAGCAGCCAGGGATGAGAGGAGCAGGGGATGGTTGCTGCAAGGACAAACTCTGCTGCAGTGTGTAGGACAGAGCAAGCTGACCCATCCCATCTCACCAGCACGAGCATGAACTCCTGCAAGGAAAATAACAGGGGAAAAAGCATTCAAGGTCTATTTTAAAATGTTCTTTCCATTCTCTGAATTTTGTTCTCTATTTCAGGTAGTTGATTGAGGAGTTTCCCCTTTGCCCACAGCTGGAAATAAGAAACCCATGAGGAAAACCCTCACTGCCAATAAATGTCTCAAAAACTTGCCCAGGGCAGGCGGATTACAGTAACCATCAGCAGATTTGCATATTCACAGACTGTAATTGAGGAATGAGCAGTAATGCCATTATGCAAATCCCCGGGCTGTGAGTGGCCGGAGCCAGAGCTCAGCTTACACATCCTCCCCAAAATAAACCCGAGGAGGCAGCTTGGGGCAAGCACAGCCAGGGAGCAGGGATTGCTGCACGGCAGGAAAAGGCACAGTAATTCATCCCTAACTAACTGTACTCAGCTCCGAGCTGAGCCACCTCCTTCCCCCTCAACAGCAGATATATTTGAGCTCACCGTGCTCTTCTGGGTCCATGGTGAGTTAGAGGGCAAAATTATTGCCTGCAACAGGAGAAATGCCATGGAAGTGTATCAATAAAACAGCATCCTTTCATGTGCTGCTGGTGAGCTAAGCAGTCAGTACCATTGTTCCTCTCTTATTTTTTCCTTAACCCTTTTCCATCTTCTCGACAGCAGAATTGGATCTGAGGAGATGTATTTCATCTGGAGGATAATTCTTCATCAACTCCACTTTTGAACTTGTGCTTCAAGGTCAGCAAAGGTTGTAGAGAAATGAGTAGTTCAATTGGCACATTTTAAAGCAATCAGTAATTACAGGAACTTTTTTCACTTAAAACATCTGAAATACAGCCATGCTTTTAGAAGGGTTCTGTTCAAGTCTGTCACACATTATTTTCCACAATACATGGTTGACTCTGAACCAGCAATTCACTTCACCTTGATTCATAACTATCCCTCACTTCCTACTGTAAATACAATTCTAAACATATGGGAGAGAATTTATAGTGAATTAGTGTTGTACATTATCACTGTGATTAGCTGCATTTCTTACCCAGCAGATGTCTGGGTAGTAAAAATTCCCCATGAGCACAGTATCCTGGAGTTTCCCAATTCCTTGATAACTGGTCCAGGAATTTCTCAGTCCTGCTGTGCTCTGATCCTGGTGGCCCAGAGCAGATGCTCACTGTCTGCCCATTATCTGCAGCACTAATCCCACTTTCCCCACGCTCCCCATGCTCCCAGCAGGGCATCACGCTTCCCCTGCCTTTCTCTCTCATGTTATCTTCCCCAAAAAAGCTTTCCCAGGGACATTCATCATTCTCACAACAGCAAAACACTTTGACAAACTGAGCCAAACACCTCCCTGGTGTATCACTGATTACCACCACAGTTACAAATCTGATGACTGATCTGGCTGTAACTATTTATGATACTGGCAATGCCATCAGAAGCATCAAGGTGGAGCTTGTAAGATTTTTCAGCCTGTTTGGCCCCTCTTTTTCTGGGCATCTCATGACCCCACAGCAAGGGACAAGCTGTATTCCAAGCAAATGCCTGAAGAGAGACACAGCAAGTAACTGGCACAAAACAAAAGCCCACAGAGACCAAGCAACTGGTCCCAAAACATGGAAGACATACGGTACTGCCTTGAGAGCTTTCACGTGAAATTATCTTTCCCACTGCACTGCTTTTTCCATCCCACAGATGCCTTACTTTTGGTACTCACTTCTGCCAGCAGAGAAAAATGTGTCACTGCCTCCTATCCCCCTTAATGGCTCTTGTTCCTAGAGGCTATTACAACATAAATGGATATTTTTGTTCTCCATCAGATCTTTTCAGGCTGCTGCCACTGCTCACTTTGCCAAGTACAGCAATTTCACAACTATAAGGCGCCCTGGACTATAAGGCGCACTTTTTTTTTTGCAGTGAGGATCTGTGCACAACAAAGTAATGAATTAGTAACAGAATGGCGCAATCGCGGGGTTTACTGGCAGGTGCTCAATTTGCAAACATTTCTCATGGATCCGCACAGCCTTTAAACACAGCCCCAGGCGCCCTCCCCGTGCCACGGGCCCCAGCACTCCTGCTCACCCCCAGTGCCGGCTGCTGTGGCTCTCACAGGCTCTCGCGGCTGCCGCGGCTCGCACTTCCAGGTTGGCAAATTTCTGAACTTTGTCCATATATAAGGTGCACCGGATTATAAGGTGCACTTCCGGGTTTCGATCAAAATTTTAGTCAAAGGAGTGCGCCTTATAGTCGTGAAATTGTCACTGTAATTATCAGACATGAGCCCAGGGTCTGTCGTGGTTGGAGCCACTTTTGAGACCAGTGGGCTCATGCATAGTGTGGCTTGGACATACCCAGACATTTGCCTGCCCTGGAGGTCCAGTCCACCTCAGCTCCTCAGCACTTCACACCTTTGTGTCCCAGAGGAACGGTGTTTCACCTCTAGCAGCAGTGATCTTGCACACACCACATCGCTCAAGATCACAAGCACTGAGCTTTCTGCTAGCTGTCAGACAAAGCTTTGAAGAAGTAAACAAGTCAGATACTGTCTAAATTCCTGCCTCAGCATCCTGAAAATATGTTTCCAACCTCTTTTCTCCAACTATCACATGAGCATCATCATCGGTCATTTGTCTTATGCTATGTCTCCAACCCTGAATACCAGATTAGCAGCTGTCTTTAAACTGGTAAAAAGGCTACAAACAATAATTCATCCTTCTAGCAGAAAGTGACTTTTTTCTATAGTAAGAAAATGAAAGTTTAAATCTAAGTAATGTCAATTAATTTATCACTTACTGAACAGTTATTTTTTACTGAGTCCAAAGTAACATGAGGTGTAATCCCCAGGGTAACACTAACATCCACTTCAGTCTTTCCAGAGCAGAATCATGGTTAAAAGGCCCATTTTTAATGGACTGCATTCACAGAATCTGCTTTTGAAACCTGGAACTAAAAGCCATGCAAAGCAGCAGAAACCCAACAGAACCAACTCACCGGGCCAAAATTTCCAAGGCTTAATTGCATAAACAGAAAGGTATAAAAAAAATACATATTTGTGTCTTGTGTATGTACCATTTTTTAACTTTTACCTGGCAAACTCTTCAAGGCAGGGCTGTTTCAGGAATTAAGAGCTGTAAGGTGAGCAAAACATGAGCCCTGCTTTATTGAACAACCATTAGCCATACTTAGAAACTGCAGCATAACATTAATTTTGCAGCTACAAGATATTGGCCTTGAACAAAATTAATGCATATGCACATATTTCCTACACAGTCATAAATTTTACTAATGCAATTTTGTGAGCCTCTTAAATGGTAACCATTGCAGAAAAAAAAAAAAAAAAAAAAGAAATAAAATTAGTAATAGAAAGGCAGGGTAAAGTTCAACAGCAATATTTCATTACCAAGACGAGCAAAGAAGATAAATGACTCAGCTTCCTTGGTTCTCTCCTCTCCCTCCCAACACTACATGAGGGAAAACATGCTGCACAACACAAATCTCTGTTATTGTTGGAGGTGTGGCAGTCTGGCAGGACAGCAGATCAGGATTCTCCAATGCAGAGATATGTCTGTCACTACAGCAGAGTTTACAGCAAAGCTTTTCTGAAAGGAGCAGATCCCACATAATTTCCAGGGACAGACAAAAATAATTCTCTAGTCCCTCTTTTTACTGTACATAATTCCCTCTTTTTCCTTCTTCCAGGGAGACTCCTGCTGTTGTGGACACAGGCTGGAGCCTCACCACATGCTGGGAACAACATACAGACAGCACACTGCATACAGGCTCCAGATGAGCAGGGAAAACAGAGCAATTCTGCTGTGAATAGCAGGATTTTCCATTTTTCTTAAATGCAAAAATCAGAACTGCGTGTTCCTACCCAAGGAGCTTGCCCATATATTTCCATCCTTAATAAATGAAATCAGTTTTCAGCTCTCTGGATGCAGAGACTGGCAGGAAATGTGGCTTCCACAAAGCCCAACGTGAAAGCAAATGGGACTTGTTTTGTAGCCTTGCCATTTCCAGGGTTGTTTGATGATTTTTGGGTGTGATTAGAGGGACCAGGTCACATTCCCTTAGTGCTTTCAGCCTCTCCAGTGGGACAAGGAGATTACAAATCTTAGGATTTTTCCTTTAGCTGAGGCCAAGGCATCAAAGTCTGGCAGAAAATTCCCTCTTTTTACTGTGGAAATCTGGTTAACTTTGAGATAAGTGAAGATCTGAGCCTTCACTGTATGTCCAGAGAGCTGCTTAGTGCCTCAGAGGAATATCCCAAAATCCACAGGTCCAGAGTGCAGGAGGGCAGGGAGGAGCAGGACTGGGGATGGTAATTGCTGCCAAAATGCTCTTAATTTCTTAAAAGCCTCCAGCCTCAGCAGCAGCCATGTCTCCAGACACTCACCATTCCCTCAAGCCTGTACTGTGTTATGCCTTGTACAAAACTTCCCTGGTCCAGAATCTCTTTGCACATGTCCCCACCATCTGGTGCTGCCCCACCAGGACCAGCAGTGCCTTGTGGTGCCATGCACACTCCAAGCACAGCTGCTTTCTTGTGCTGGGCTCATCCAAGACCATGATCTGCTCTCTCCTGAAAACCTGCGTCTGGTGCTGTTGGGAAGGTATGGATGTACTTCTGCTTCATGGCCCTCCTGCACAGAGTTTTTGTATTGCAGAACATAAATAAAACCATAGGGAACTTACTCATGTGAGGAGTTTGGCTGCTGACAGCCCACTTCTTCCTTGACTGAAGATTTCATTCCAGTATCTAAGTGAACATTGTAGATTTAGGTAACAGCCTGCAGAATATCAAGTGATCCAATGTCTCAGAAGTCATCCAAAGTAGCCAAATTTGCTGGAGAGCCACTAGCAGAGCAGCACTTCACAAGATACAGTGTTCTTTCCTGAAAAGATGGCAAGGAAAAAATGAAATTTAAAAAATTAACTCATCTCCACAGTTAATTCCCATGGGGCTTGTCTTTTCCCAAATTGCACCAACACAACTCACCTTTCCTTTCAATAGGAGCCCAGTGCTACGGACAGGGCACTGCCTAATTTCCCTTCTTCTGTTTGCAGATGCAACAGGATGGAGACACAGAAACTCCTCAAAAGGAAGTATATGGCCTTGAGATCCAATATTCTGCTTGTGACTTGTCTGTGCAAGGGGCAGAGCCATTCACCAGAGCTCGATCTGAATTCAAGGGTTTATTCAAGCAGGACAATCGATGGCTGTGATACCCTCAAAGCAGCACTGAGCTCGTGGGGCTGGGTCTTGGTTGCCAATACAATATTGTGTGTAGGAGTTTTCTTCTACCTTGAGGCTCAGTGACTCCATCCAGCAGACAGAAACCTGGCAGCTGCTCCACCTTCAGCACAGCGATGACCCAGATGAGCTCTATATATCCAACATACTGAGCTCCATGACTGGGGAATGCTGTGCCAGAGTGCTTAGGATTTTTTGGCATGAGCCTGGTCCCACTTAGCATTTTTATGAATGTTCCTGCTCCTGGATTCATGCTGTAATGTAAAAATCAAAAGGGCACTCCTATGCGTAAGCTTCTGTGCTTGATGGGTACAAGAGAAAAACCTGAAATTGATGCAAACCCATGATAAACCATTGGTAGAAATCAATGCAAAACTATCTCCAAAACTGAAACCAACACCAAATTGTGACTGACAATCCCTCCACAGGGACCTGTGATGGTTTTCACCCTGACTCACAGCATGTTAGCACCCAAGGTTGGAGTTGGTGGTCTGTCCCTGCAGAGAGCACTCAGCATCCCCCATCCTGACCAAAACTGCTAAAGCAATGCACTGAAGGTGTTTGTGCAGCAGAGAGGAAATCAGGGTCTCACATTACTGTGGTTTCATGTCATTGCTCATTGTTTGTGTGTCCTCTTCCACAGCTGCCCTCTGGGACCTCTGACAGGGGTAGGCTCAGTTCTACCTGTGTTTCAACACCCGGAATTTTAAGACAACCTGATTTTGCAATTAACAATTCACAAGCAGCAAATTAAAGTCATACAGGCACCCTAAGTAAACTGACTGCCTGTTCACAGGGGATTATAAACACTTATCTACAGTTCTGACACCAAAGGGCCAATGGTTGCATAAGCATTAACGTAAGTTAAACAGGTACCAAAATATTAGTCATGACCTTGTTAAAACAGTTGATATGGCAAAACTCAGTCATGAAATAACCTATGAAATGAAATATGATTAGTGTCAAGAGCTAATCTTCCAGAAGCCTAAACAATGTGATGCAAAGGAGCTTTTAAAAGAAACCAAACAAACTCATTTTTCATTATCTTCTGCCATCTTATTATTTCACAAGTTAGAAATCCATTAGCAATTCTGCCAAGAACTAAATAGGCTGCTTAGTTATCTAACACTGAGACACTCACATCCCATGGCTATCTTGATGTCCCTGGGGAAAAAACGAACAACAGGAAAAGCAATGGAGTAATAAATTATTATAACTGTTTCATTAAAACTTAGGACACTGTAATTTTCAAGTTTATTTGGTGTTATATTTAAATGAACCAAAAGGCAACATTGTACAGTAACATTATAAAATAAAATTATTACATAGTACATTAACCAAAGCCCCATTTAAAAAAAAATCCTAAAAAGTCATTTGGGGACATATCCTACTCTTGCTCTTCTGCACACATGATTTATTAAGCTCATTTAAAGCTGCACTCTTTTTTTAGGAAAAGCAAAATGGAATTTGCCCCCAAAATGGAGTATCTTTTCTTATAGTTCTTGCAGTTTCATTTTATCATGTGTTAAATATCAAGTTTATAAGGCATAAATACGAAAAACAGTTCAATATGCTCATCATAATTTTAATTAAGTAATACAATCTAGGACACTTTTTCAATCACACCAAGGATTACAATGTACCTATAACTTTAGTTTCTTTATTTGTATACAAAAGTCTATCATATAGTATACAGTGTATTGTAGTTGGTAACTGGTTCACAAGGTGGATCACAATATTCTTGCAGGTTAATATGTCAGGATTTCACCTAGTTTGTACACTCTGTGCAGGCTTCCTCCTTCCCTGGCTGCTCTCCTCCAGCAGCAGCATCCCACTGCTCCATCTCCTTGCCTGTTTTAAGAAGGGCTCTGTGCCAGATGCAAATCCCACTGGGAATGGCTTGGGATCCCAGTGGTGCCACCAGAGGCAGGCAGGGAGTGGAGGAGACAGCAAGGCAGGGGTTCACAGGAGCAGGGAGTCAGGCTCTGCTCTCCCAGCTCCCCTCATGCTCCTGGCACCATGGAAATGCCTCCAGACACTGCAGGAGCTGAATCGAGCCCAGGAGGGAATCCATGACAAACCAGTCTGGTGTGTAAGAAAACCACTGACCAGTGGACTGCTTGTGCACAGTAGAGATGGGCAAAAGCACCTCAGTAAATTAGGAAGCAGCGTGGATGTTTGGGATGCTGAGTGCTTGGGTTGGGCCAGCTCCACATCACCCACAGCTCCATAACCTGCAAAGCCTTCCCAGGATTTTGGGCATCTCTAATGCAAAGACTTACCTGTGCCAGCTGGAAAAGTTGCACAGACAAACCCTGTGATCAGGAACACCCCCTATACCCATCTCCCACCTCCCCTTAGGTTGGTAATTGCTAAAACCAGATTACTGAGATGCCCTGCTGCTGCTTTGGGGCTGGGGGCAGCAGGGCCAGACCATTCATGGTAGTGCAAGAGGGGCTGGAGAAGGCAGGGGCTCTGCCCCCACTCACCCTGCCCCTCCAAGGGTCCTGCCACTGCTGCTGGGACAGGTGGGACATCGACACTGTGCCCCCACAGGGCACCACTCCCTCCATCAGCCATGGAGTGTCAGACATTCCCCGAAACCAGGAATAGGTTTTTCTACATATACAATCAACCTACATTGTGCATGAGGTAAACTGCAGAGCAATGTCCTCCAGAGTGTTTTTCACATGTCTAAGATTAGATATCTTGCTGGCAGCTCTGAATTGTCCCCAGAGGTTTCTCTACCTATATTTACTACACACAGGTCCTGAGCTCCTGTACTCAGGTGCTCTGAATCACACCATAACCAAAGGCAGCCTAAAATAGACAGTGTGAATTGCTGCCTCCCTGCTGTGACTCCATCCTGCAGCATCTGGGAGGAAAGAGAAATTATCGTAGTACAAAGAATGGGCCAAAGCCACAGAATTTGGGTCAGGATTCAGGCTAGGCAGGCACAGATTTTGTCTGGGCCTATTCTTGTTCTCTATTTGCTGATGGAACATCCAAGCCTGTGCTTACATTTGTTTTTCTGATAGATCAACAGTCTCAGGAATCACCTATCCCTAAATAGAGCACAGCACGTGAGCAGCACATCAACAGCTCTCCAACTCCAGGATAGAACTGACACCCATCTAAAGTCACAACAAAGCCTTCACCTCCCACACACCCTTCCCTCAATACTTTTTTTAAACCAGTCAGAAACAAAGTGAGTGCAATTCATCCCAGAGAGCCAGAGGAAGGAGCATCCAGTGCTTTCTTAGCTGCTGTGTCATTGTGTAGGGAGGCTGCTTCTGAAAAAACCAAATTACCCTACCTAAAAGAGCATTCACTAAAAGAATCTCCTTTCCCTTGGAGGACCAGCAAGATCACATTATTTCCTGAAAATACTTTTTTTCTTTTTCTCTGTACTTGACAGAAGAGTAATACTGTCTGGGTTTCTGCTTTCACTAACCATGACAGGCAATTTCTGCCCTAGCTTGAGAATTCCATCGAACCTGCTATTTGCATTTGGGATAAAGCATCAAATGGACATTTCCCATGGGATACAGACTGCTTGCTGTCCAGTAGATTCAATCATCATTCTTAAGTGCATTAGCAAGAGGGAAGCAAAAGATCTCCCTGTGCTGAATGCATTGCATCAGCAGCAAGTTTCTACCAGTGCTGAGAAATTGTGCCCTTAATATAAGTGCTCAGTAACCACCAGCCCTGCTGCTTGAGGAGCACTTGGAACTGTATAGAAGGCTTGTGGGAAAAGGACCTCCATTAGTACCCATTATGCTGTGATTTATGTTATGGGCCTAAAGTAGCAAAAAATGAAACAGTTCTATTTAACCTACCATCTAAAAAAAGGCACAAAGACTTTGTGGGGAAAAAAAATTGTAACTGTTCAGATTACATTTCAAGAACTTTAACAGTGTTGCTTTGATTTGCCAGCTTTGCTTGCTGGCAGAAGTGAAATTGAGACAATTTCACTGTCTGCAGAGGTAAAGAATACCCTTTTGGCAAGGCAAGTTTGCCAGCTCTATGTAAATGTTATTCAACAGAAGCAACTAAAACCTCTTGTGATTGTTTTAAAACATAATCTTTTTGGTCTGCAGCACATTGCACTTAACTCAGTGATGACAGAGTGGGTCTTAGGGCAAGACCAAATACAAAGAGCCCTTTTTAATCTGAACACAGGAATGAACTCTGTTCACAGCTACACAGTCTGCTTTCGAACAAATGATCATGAAATACGTAAATACTATAAAATAAATACAATACATTCAGAGTTTTCTACATTGTAGAGAGCTGTTGAGACTTCCCTAGCTCCCTGATGTAATGCATATAGAACATTCCCTTCTATACAGTGCTACCTCCACGTACCTACAGCTCCTTTAAATGCAACATAGCTCAGACAACCTTTCTCTTTTGCCTGAATTCTCATCAGTCTGTATTCTGTAAAACATTATATCATTTCTTTAGGAAAAAAAAAATATTGCACTTTTAAAAATGCATAAAAATCGAACCGAGTTCCCATTAACTCTACCACACAGTCTGCTATTTAAAATAGGGCTTTTCCAAAAACATATCTCTAGTCGTTCTGCATTCTGCCTCCATTTACAGCATTCTCCACCAGGATATCCTCAGAACATTGTTCCTTAGCGAATTCCTTACAGTTTTGCCAGCAGCCATCTGACACACAGAGCGAGCTGGGAGTCCCAGGTGTGTGGTCAGGCTCAGGATTTCATGGTGCAGATGGGCACCACAATGACCAGGATGACCGTACAGGCGGCCGCCGCGATCAGGGCAGCGATCTTGCAAACCTTGGCTCTCCTGAACTCGGCCTCTTTCCTTTTCAGCAAGGAATCGTAGCCTGGGGTATAAATGTCTTCCATCCAGTACTCTAAGTTGTTTGGGTTTAAAGATTCTTGAGTCTAAAAATTTAAAGGAAAAGGTGGTTAGTTGTCTGAGGTCGGTTGTTCATAAGTGAAGAAAGCAGATGTGCCTGGAGGCCTCCCAGCTGCCCCTGGATCTGCTGTCAGGATAAAGTGGGTTATTGACACTTCTCACACCCCTTCATCTCCTGGTCCCAATTCCATAAAGCTGATGAAAGTGGTAACAAAATACTGCAAAAAATAGATTCCTGCAACAGTAAGATTCTGCTCCAAAATCCCTCACGTACCTCTGATTTACCAGAAACTTCGTCATCTTGGATGGCATTTAAATAAGATCCCTTTAATCTGCTCGACAGCAGAGGTGTCAGCAAGTGCTGGCCTGTTACTGTTAATAATTTTTAAATTATTAAAGCTCAGCTGATGGGAAAGGTTCTTAATATATGCTCCTCATGCACTACATTTTATAAAGCTAACCCTAATTTTGGCACCACAGCTTGCTTGTAGGGCATGATTACCCAGCCCTGCTTCAGGGGCAATTTACAGACCCCTGCTCTGGAATGGCATTGCCTGGGGACACAGAAAATCTGCAGAACTTAATCAGTATTTCCACATGAATTACTTATTTTTTTATGTCTTACAGCTTTTTATTCCTAAGTATTTATGAGGTCTTAGAGCTTTCCGTGTTAACCTTGCTTGTTTTTACCCCTCTAACCTCTGTGTTGGAGGAAAATAAGGGGAAAACTGGGGAAACCCAAATACTACACATCATATTGAATTTAGCAGAAAGGAATGAAGCAAAAAGAAAAACTGACAAATTGAAAAATGACAGCATTTCCCCAAAGTCATCTCCTTTATCTGAGGCTCCAAAAGCCTATTTCTTAAAAAAAAAAAAATTAAAATATTCCATATAAAATTATTATGGTGAGAATACCCTAACACACACCATTTCTGTGCTTGTAACAGTGCTGATCCAGAGCTTGTTGGGCCCTGCAAAGAAACTCCAGCTGATTTGAGAAGGATTTGAGTAAGCCTTTAATTGATTAATTCAGATTTTGTGGCCATGAGCTACTGGCTGAAACTTTGCTTTGCTTGATAGCAGCATTTGTTGTATGTAAAGAACTCCTAAAAGAAGCAATTTTCATAGCTATCTCAGAAATAAGCAATGAAAATTGAGCAATGGTTATGATCATTTAATGGACACCTCTGTGACGGTGTTAGGATGCTGAAGCAGAGGCCATCAGCCACATCTGTGATTCTGTCCTTAGGGCTTTGAATGACCTGTTTCAGCCTTGTGAAAAAAGGCAGCAATCTCTTCTCTAAAGGCATCAGAAAACAGCCTGATACTGTTTCATCCCAGTGGATCATCATACACAGAGCAAAGCAATGAATTTCACACAGAGCCCACACCTGGGACATGCTTTGGGCCTGACTAGTTTTGCAGTTTCTCTTTTTGGAGGAAAACCCAGCGGACTTGTCAGGCTCTAGGAGAAATTTTAAGTAAACAAAGGTAGAAAAACCCCAACGATAGGCATACTATGCTTCAAGGAAATTGCAGCTTTGGACCTGTCTGCCTTGGCATTGACCTTTTAACTACTTCAGAAGGAAGATGCATTATTAAAAAGGCCCATTACTGTTAATCAGCTTCCTTTCCCATTTCATTGCCAGACGTAGGAATGTTCATTAAGGCATAATGTATTTACTTTCAGTTCTAATAAACTTAATCACTGAGGAAAAAAGCCCACTCATCAGTCTGTGCCTATTTTTTACGTCTGTCAGTAAGCTCCATTATAAAGTCTAGACATGGGCTTTGCAGTGCAGATGCAATTCTGACAGTCTTTTTGGAGGGAGAGAATCAAACAAGCAAACTTCTATCACCTTTATTCTAAAGATAAATGATGGCAATAAGCCGATTTCTCTGGTTTGCTCACAGTCCTGCAGAGCTGCTTACAGAGAACAAAACAGCCCAATGAGGAGCAGATGGAGAACACTTCTCCCAGAGGGGCTTTGCCTCCAAATATCACCTCCCTTATTGCCTCACACAGCAGGTAAGTGATGCTTTGTGACTGCCTGCTGCAGAGGAACTTCTTCCAGCCTATTCCTACTCTAGCATACAGACTGCCATGCCAGGGTTAGGAATTCAGTAAGCTCTCTAAAGCTTTTAAGACCCAAAAAGCAGCAGGGAGCTGAGGCAAGATGCAGCCTGCTCCCTGTGCTGCTTGGATCTCTCTGAGTGCACTTTAGCCACAGCAAGGAGCAGGGGCTGGTGAGGACAGGGAAGTTTGCAAGAGCCAAGCAAGGAGGTGAATTTGTTGTGCACAAATTCCTGCACAAACACTCATGAGAGTTGCACTACAGCCCTGTTTATGTGATTGTTTCAAGTCCAAATCAGCCAGCTCAAGGTCCTGAGGCACAGCATCCTGGGATTTGTCTGATGGGTTTGGAGCTGGCTTAGGTACCTCAGCACCGAGCCATTGAGGGCTGGCATGGAGCAGCAAAGTCTCAGACCCTTCCACATCATTCTCCCTGGCAGACAAGCTGTGGAGACAAACAGACGTCCTCCTTGAGCACAGCTGCACCCCACAGACTGCTGCCCACAGAACCCAAAATACCTCAGCTCAGCACCAGACCCCTCCTACATTCTACTGCCAAAGTGCATATAAATGATACACAGTTATTTGCACATCAGTGTGGACTTCATTGTGTGACACTTTTTGGGTTTCAAAACCAAGAAATGCAACATTTCTTTGGTCTTTACGCGTTTTGGATATCATTCTTCAGGTTTCTCTTTAAACCTCTGCTCAGATACCTTCCTCCCTAAAAGATGTGGTGTTGTTTATCAGATTACACAGAGTATCCAATGGGGGGGGGGTGCTCATTTTATGTCAGGTTTGCGACTTCGTTTTGGGAAAATGTAAATGCAAAATTTGAATTTGTCTCCTCTGCTTGTTGCACAAGAGCCTGCACACTTATGAGCTGAACCACAATGCAAACTAGACACACCATTAGTTCCCTGGCTGGTTTCCAACAGCCACTTCAAAGCTTCAGCAGTGACGTGTTTCAAAACCAGTGATATTGAACATCTTCTACAAGCATTTGATGTCTCGTGTTCCTAGTAAAATGGAAAAAAACCAATCCTAACACTGCAATTCCCTGTGAATAATTCAGAGAGAATAAAGACAGAAGAAAAGACAGCAGCTCCCAGCTCCTGCACCACTCTGCCTGGCTGCAGTTGGGGACCAGTTCACCTCTGCACTCCCTTATTCCCCAACTCTTCTTTAGAACTATTAAACCCACAATGGCTTAGAAGAAATCTCTCCATTGCAGAGTAACCTGGGAGCATCAACCTGTCAAGGATCACCATTCAGCAATGAGATATTCACATTCTTCATTGTCCCTGGCCAGGATGGATAAGGATCAGCAAGATCAGAGGTTCAACAATCCACAGCTCTTTCCTGAGCTATCCAAATGCCCTCTTAAATGCATATTCTGGCAACATCCATTTGCAATCAGGCCATTCAAATTAAACAAATGAGACTCACTTGTAGATCCAAGGCTGCAATCTTGCCTTTATCTCCAGAATTCCTGGTGTATTCCTCTATGGTCCATGATGGCTGGGCACGTTTCACTTCAGCCAGCTCTGTCAACCTCATGTCTGTGTAGAGAGGGTTGCTTTTCATGTGTGACTTGAGTGATGCAGGGTAGGGATGAGGACTAAAGACTTGCTCAATCAAGAAAGCGTCTTTTGGCTGTTTAGAGAGTCTATGTGGCTGTGGGATTTCGTATTGCCTGTCTGCCTGCAATAGGGTTCAAAACAATTTGAGAGAAAAAACAAGACTATGAGGGAGTCAAACACAAACGACAGAGATATTCCTTTCAGAAGCAATATATGATAAAAAACAGACCAGCTGGGATAAAGGTTTTTGGATGGCCTTCATCCATTTGCCCACCTTCTCACAAACAAACCAAAGAGGCATTGAGATATTTTAGAGACACAGCTCCATGCTCACTATAACAGGAACATATTGTGATGCAGCAGAAGAAATTTAGGGTTTGTACTGCTGAGATCAAAACCTGTTCTGGAAATGGCCCTGACATCCAGATAAGCCCAGCTGATCTGCAAAAGCTGAGAGACACAAGCAGGCTTCCAGGTTTCTATGTCCAGATCAAATCCCAACATGAAGAATTCTTGAGGGATGCCTCCAGCCTGACACTGCAGCATCCATGGCACCATCCAGTGTCAGCCACAGGCCACTGAAGGAGTCTGGAAGGGACTCAAAATCAGCATGTCATCCTAAGCAAAGCAATATACAGAAAAGCCAAGGTTTGGGCTGACTGAGAATTGCTTTCTTCCCCCTCTGCAGTCTAGCAATAACCCATGGTTTGAGCTTTCTTGTTCACCCAACCACATTTATTTCAATCAAGTTTCTACCTCTCTTTTCCCAACGCTTCTCTGCCCTCACAGCCCGTTGTAAGGAGGCACAGCACGCCTGTCATGTGGTCACAATTGACAAGGGGGCTGCAGGACCCCTCCCCTCCCCAGACAGAAACAAGCACCCCGAGCCCTGCACAAGGGCACCAAGGACATCCATGGGGTCAGTGAAGGGGCACAGGGAAGCTGCTGGGAGGATGGGCAGAGTTTTTCTACCCAGCCAAACCAAGAGCACAGCTATGCTGCAGTTCCAAAACAGGAGGTTTAAGACTCATTAAAGAGACCATGAAAGTCAGAGAGAGCATAACTACAATGAGCATCTCATGGTATACATACAAGGCTTTTTTCCTTGAGGGATTTGAATCCATGAATCTATTGTGCTGGCTTTTAGATATGTACATACTTCTCTGATAAAAGCCATCACAATGCAATTTCAAAATATCCCTTCTAAAACAACCACTAAAAAATTTCAATTTTCTCCACACCCTTTTCACCAAGGGTGAAAACCAAACCCCCTTATATTGCTACAGATGATCAAGAATACCATCATCTTCCCAAAATGTCACCCACATTACCACCCTCCCTTTGCAAAAAAGCAAAGCTTCTAAGAAGCAACTTGGTCATTTTGCAGCTTATAAGCAAGAACTTACAGGTACAAAATCACTCAATTATGATAACAATAAAGGCAGGCATAATATGGCAGGGCAAAGCATTGTCATACCCCGAGGCTTGTGATGACTATGGAAGACATTCATAACCACATTATTTTAAAGCATTTATTATGTTGAAAAAAAATTTGAAATTACCTCTTTAGATTTCCTGTGCCAGTCTTTATTTTCTCCTCCATCTCTCTCTTTCATCTCCTCCTCTGTAATGCCAACTTGGTTGGTGTAAGTAATAGCTCTCCAGTCTCGGGGAGAGTTTGAAATACTTGCTATTTTGGATTCAGTTGCACTGTTTTCTTCTGTTAATGATCTTGATGATCTCCTAGTAAACAAACTTTTTTTTAAGGCCTTTACTCGAAGACTCTCGCTATTACTTCCACTGGCATCTGAACAGCACCATTCTGGATTATTCTCCAGTTTTCCTCCATGAGGGGTATTGTGGCACTGAAATATCTGCGGGGAGTTGCTCTCATCTGACGCGGCATCGCTTGTCAAAGAGTTGAGATCTATTTGTACGCTGACCTTCTCTGGCTGCTGGATTTTTTGATCCAGCTTGCTTAATTTTCCCAGGACTTGAGAGATTTCTTCTCGGACACCTGAGAGAGATTCCAGTTTCTTCTCTATTTCACCAATCCTCAAGACTAATTTGCAGACACTGGTCTTCAGTTCATCATCTGTGTTACTGACATCCGCCCTGACCACTTTATCCAGTTTGTTACAGGCACTCCCATTAGAGATCTTTGTCAAATTGTGCTCAGGTGAGCTCTCACAGTCTGATTTATGCACCTGAGACAAGGAACCGGTGCTGTTGTAGCACGAGGACTGCATCACTCCCGTGGAGCCGCTGATACTCATGTCATCCAGAAACCGGAAAATGTCACTGATGTCATCACTCACGATTTCAGAGTCATCATCCGACTGCTTCAGAGAGTGCCGCTCGCCGTACTTGGCTTGGCCAGCACACAAATCCTTGCATTTCTTGTGCTCCAGAACCTGCTGCTCCGTTTGTGTCCCAATGCTCATGGTCCTGTCGATGCTTACAATCTGGACAGAAGTACAGTTGATGCTTTTATCCTTAAACTTTTTGACTGGCTCGTGTTTCTCCACATCTAGAATGGAAGGGATTTCCTTAGGTTTATGCCCATTGGGTTTCACAGCATAGTTTGCCTGCATAATTGGTTGCTGATCCTTTGCATTTAGGTAGGACTGATGCCTGTCAACTGAAGGAAAGTTTGGAGCTGGGTTGCTCGAACTCTGGTAGCGTGGTTTCTCTTCAGACTGCTTCCTATTAAAAAATGAGCGTTCAAAGTCAGGGACCTCCTCCGTATTTAAACTCCAGCTTTTAGCTGGCCAGGCAGTTTGCTTGGTTGGCTTTCCAGTCCACTTTTTGGTCTCCTGTGGTCCAAGAACAGTAGTTGGGCCAAAATATGTTGAAGCTTGAAGATCATCTAAACTTTCATGTTTTGCTCGCCTTTTGTCTGGTATAGGAGAATAAATTGGATTCAAGTACTGGCTGCTGTATGGCATTTCAAAACTGTGGTTGAAGAAAGTCTGCTTAGAGCTTTCTTTCCTGTTCTGAGGCTCTCTGTGTCCATCTTCTGGTGTTTTGTTGGATGGTATTAAGTTGGGAGATATTGTAATCAGATTATGAAAATCTTCTTTGAATATATTTCTTTTCTGGACACATGACTGCATCATGAACGGCTCGTCATTTGAAATGAAAGTTTCTTTAATGCCTGCACTTATAGGCAAGGAATCCTGGTCTGAAATAGATTCATTTTCAATGTTCATGGGGAAGTATGTACTCTGCATCTCACATGGTGGGGACGTGGCGATGGAGTAGGACGCCAGTGCCTGCAGCCTGTCCAGAGAGGCAGCCCGGCCCTTCACGTCCTTATTAACACCCAGCAAGAAGTTGGGTTCTGATGAGGGGACAAACTGCTGGCAGTCTTTGCAGTCCATCTTTCTGCATTTCGAAGACCTTCTGACTGGAAAGCCCCGGCTGAAGTCCTGGTCGTTGAGCTCACAGTTGGGCATGCAGTCAGGCACACAATCTGCCACATTGCAGATCTCTGTGTCAGACCTGCAGGACTCAAAGGACTCCTTCTTCTTCACTTTGTGCCTTGCAACTGGAAGCTTCTCCTTGGCCACTCCCCCGTTCATTTGTATGAGGTTGAATATTGTTACTATATCTGCTGCAACCATGATTTTCTTTGATTGCTGATTGTTTACAGTGCATCTCATTTTGTCTTTGAACAAAGTCGCTGGGAAATTGGGATCCAGGCAAGCAGTGTAAAACAGCACGCTTCTGAGCTTGGCCAACTGGGATAAATCAAACCTTGCACACAGGGACTTGCAGAGATCCTGGTAAGAAACAGTATCCTGCTTTGTGTCCAGCTCCTCCAATATCTTCACCAGGAAGAGTGAGGATTCCTGGCTGGACTCCATGGCTTAAGCGTATTTTTCGGTTTAGCCTGGAAACCGTGTTCCACTTCTACAGCAACACAAAAAAGATTGTAAGTCACTGACAGATAACACCCAGGGCTTGCACCTCAGCCAGAGATGGGGCCTGGCTCCCTAGCCATGCCATCCAGGGCTTGCTTTCATAACCCACCCTCATGTTCTGAACTCCAGGCTGCAATCCTAGCATCCAATAAATCAATACTTAAATGGAATCAGGGTTTTATCTGAGAAGGCTCCTTTATGCCAAGGTCTACTAAAGCAACCAAGCAAATAAACAGCAGAAGCTTTGGAGAGGCTGAACTAATGGCACACAGACAATCCCAGCCTGCTTTCTGTGGGACTGTCACAGAATTTCTTACCAACTTATGAGAGGTTCAAAGAACAGTTTGAGCATCAAATTGTCTGCAATAATTCCAGTCCTAGTCTAACCAGGGCTGATCTACTGCACCATGACACGTTGTTTTCATACCTGAATGCAAATAGCTCTGAGGAAGATTTTCTGACAATAAACTTCTGATATGTTTTTAGAAGTTATCTGAGAATATAATTACCATCTTGCTTACTTTAAACCATTATTTTCTCCTCTACTCTCAATTCTCTCCTTTGGATACTTTGACATATTTTTTCAAGAAATACCTTGAGTATAAGATTCAGGAACGGAAAAGTCTGTGTGGGCCCCGTTCCAGCTATCAAGTCCAAAAATTAGCAAAGAGCAGAAACAGTTAAAAATAAAATCCTACTGAACCTTGAAACCAATCCAGCAGATGCTAGAGGGCTGGCTGCCAATCAGGATGGATTTGAAGACAGAGAAATATCAAGGACAGAGAACATCTCTTCAGTGATGAGCTCCCAGTGAAGCCTAGGAGTGCATTTCCATTCACCATCCCGAAATGACAGGGCAGAGGTGAAGAGCAGAAGCTTCACATTTATGTGGATAACAGGAATAGCTTGAACAAGCACAGCTAACACTAGCAAACATCTGGGGGAGAATATAAACCCCTGCACTTTCAGAATTGAAACCAACCTTTAGCTATTATGGATTAGGAAAAGATGTTGATGGTTTTTCATCCATCTATTGTGAAAATCCTTCTCGGTGTCTCTGCTGCTGGCTAATAGGAAAGACAGAGCACGGGATGATGCAGTCTGCCAATTGCTATGTTTGGCCACTCTGTCTTTGTTATTCTTACTGATGGGAAACAGAGAAGATTTTTGTCATTCCTAAAAAGGTATGTTATCTTCCCCCATTCTCTCCCATCCTTAGATGACCCCTGGAACTGGCCTCTCCTCCATCAAGTGCAGAATATCCACCCAAATGGCCAAGCACTGAAGTCAGCATTGCAAGGATTGTTATTACTCATTCTAAAAGGCACCTTCTGGTCAAAAACCAACCACAGAACTCCTGAGCACCACTCCAGAATCCAGGGCTCCTGTTTCATCTCCTGCCCTGACATCACACATCAGTGATTGCTATCAGTATCAGAAGCCAGAGTACTTCAGTTTCCACAACAAAAAGAATATGAAAAGTATACAAAGCAAGTCTCCATATGAACTCAGTTGTCTATTTAAATAACATATTTCTACTGCGTGTGATCAGGAGCTGAGCAGCAGCAACGTGAATGTATTTCTGTGATTGTAAACAATTTTCTCAGAAAGCAACGGCTACAGGGATTTTCCAACACCTCCACTGCATGCATGTTTGCTTTTAAAGCTCCTGTATTATGCATAGCAGCACAACTCTTCTGCCAGCTGACAAAAGAGAAAACATGTTTTACTGTTCTGTGCTCAGCTCCAAGAAGTAATGCAAAAGGCTGGAGGGGGGTGCTTGTATCTTTTTTTCTCTCAGCAGTGAGTGCTTGGAGGCACAGCCTCTTTCACAGCCTGCCTGTATTTCTCTGACATGTCACCATTAATGATGCTCCCACACTATGTCCAACTGTGCTAGTTACCAGCAAGGCCACCAAGTCCTCATAGAATAAACTTCACATGTGGAGCTCAGAGACATTCCCAACTGCCAGGGGACTGGCATTGCAAGTCAATTTTCTGCATGTTATAAATCTGCCACTCGGGACACGAGCGAAAATAAGTCTTTTTGTCACCTCCAGGCTGAATACCAGCAAAAGCAACTATCTCTTCCTACTTGTAAATTCACAGCTTCTTGCAAACCCCTCACCTGGATATACATTTTCACAGCCTGATGCACACCCTGGGCTGGCCTGCCAGCAGCTGCCTTCTCCCCACTCACACTCCTGCTAAAACACCCAAGTAGCCAGTTTGCACTAATGTACTTTGGAAAAGTGTCAGCCCACTCTGTTCCTCACTGTTCTGTCTTCACTGTCTCATCCCAGTGAGGATAGCCTAGGAACAGCTTCTTGACAATTTTTGCTTTGTACCAAGCCTTTCTTAGGCATCATCAGAGGTTTTAACTTCAGTTCAGGTTTCTAAACACTATGAATCTGGTAAAAGGTGCAGCTTGATTTGCAAGGCTGCTGAGTGATGGCAAGCTCAGTAATTTGAGTGGAAACCCTGCTGCATACCCTTAATCTCATGTTGTTTCTACTTAGCACCAACCAGGACCCTTGTTTAGGGACTCCAATCCATACACAAGTAAGGCGAGGCACTGAAGCACAGACCCAAAGCAGGGGAGCTCAGCTAGGCTGGGTTAACTCAGTCCTGCCCCTCTGCTCCCAGATCCAAGCCTGGCAGCTGACAGTCAGCTGTAAAGCAGTGAGAGGTCAGGGAGGTGACAGAGGCTTTGAGACAAGGCTTTCCAGGTGGGAATTCAGCCAGTTCATTCAACTGAGACTCAGCTATGGGAGGAAGAAATTGAAAAGGCAGGTTGCAAATTCAGATGCAGGCCTTGAGGAAAAGAAAGCTAGCTAGGAGCTGGGATAATTTCCTCTTCACCCCTTGGCTGTTCACAAACAGCTTTTTGGTGTGAGAGCATTTTAGGTGTGAAAGATATCTCTGGGCTTCAGCCCGAGCATGGAAACTGGTGCTCCCTTGTGCCAGAGCATCCACTGCTGCTAGTGGAGCATCAACAGATTGGGGCTGCAAAGAACAGGATGCACTACCCCATAAGGATAATATATAAGGGCCTTGGAATCTTGTTTCCTGGTTCAGGGCTGTAAAAACCTGGTGCCAAATTTTTTAGTGGCACATTAAGCTCCTCTGTCTCTTGTCAAGCCTCGTAACAGCCTGCGACAAAGACAGGTGCTTCTTGGCAGGCCAGCCTGGAGCTGCCACATCCCGGGTGCCAAGCACTTGGCCAGGCACCATCTCAGCCATTATGTCCACGTTCATTCAGTACCTCTCAAAGCAGGACCAGAATAGACCTAGACGTGGCACATGAATGCAGAACTCTGAAATCAGCACAGGAAGGCCTTTTAAAGAGGGTACAGGGTCACGAATCAGGCAAAAGCAGCAGAGAAAATGGAAGCACCCACAGCAAGAGCAGCAGCACAGGGTCTCCTCTCCTGGCCTCAATTCCACCAAGCTCCTCGTGCCTCACCCTCACTGCCAGCAGACACACACACCCTCCAAACCCCTCCTCAAACTGACTCTGCTCCCAGAAACATGGAGCTCCCCAGACAAAGGGATGGCATCTGGCTTATCTATCTTCACCAAGACCATCTCTGACCAAAGGAGCCACTTAACATTTCATCCTTAATGATTTTGTTATATTAACACTGGAAGAGTCGCTTTGACTCAGCTTCCCGAGCTCTGACATTTGCTGCTCTAATAGCACAATTATATCCCAGCATGGACTTGCAGAGCATCATATTGCACAGCCAGTCGATGGGGGCTGGCTCTCCTTGCACGCAGATGAGCTCCAGACTTACCACAAATCGATGTCTTCTTGCCCTGCACCAGGAGCAATGAACTGAGCTCTCATCTTACACTAACCCACTCTCTCAGCCTCTGGAGGAGAAGCCCAAGAATATCATTATTTTAAACTCCATCCCCAGTGGAGCTTTCTGCTGCACAAGGGGAATATACTGTTCTATTTTCTGGTGTCTTTAGGAGCCGAGCCTCCATGAAACCTCTCCCCTGTGGTTCTCCAGCCCAGGGGAACCTGCAGACTCCTTCATGCATCTTGCTTCCTTGCAGAAAAGCCAGAATGCACTTCCCATGCTCTCCACCTCCCAAATCAGCAGTGGGGTGGGGGTGGTCCCCTCATCTCCTGACTACCCCATAAATTTGCCATCCACAGGAATTCATTAAATTACTACTGTTTTCCAGTTGCCCTGGTTGCTTTCCTGTGACTCCTTCAGCCCAAACCCTGCCCTGCCAAATGGTCTAAGGGCAGCACACATTGGGGCAGATAAATCCCAGCACAGGATCCCAGAGACAATCCCACCCTGACTTCCTTGAGCAGCTGCAGAGTGGCAAGGTGCCCTGCACGAGTCTGAATCATGGCCACTGGCAGACAGACCACATTGTCTTCCTCTCTTATTTCCCCCTTCATTTCCTTCTCTGTTCTTAGTGCCACTGACATTTGCTCTCCCCATTTCCCAATATCCACAGCAGGTGCAGCTAACACACAGATGTGACTGCTGGAGTCATCATTTCCCTTCTCCCTTTGATGTGCCAGCAAGAGGGAAACAGCATCCTCGTTTTGTTCCCCCCACGGTGACTAACGGGCCACGCTAGAATGCCACTACGGCAACGGCAGACAGCGAGTGATCCTTGCATAAATTCCCTCAGAGAGAGCAGCTACTTCAGCACAGCAGAACATTCATACAGAGCCCGTGATATGCTGTTTTACTATTAACTTCTGCTCATAAATCATTCAGCCTGTCTTCCCAACACCAGATACTATAAAACAAGGCAGGCAACACTCGCCTCACATAAAATGTAACCCATCCAGGCAGAATTCAGTTTTTGTTTTCTCCCACATTCATAAATCCATTTCTCCGTCAAAACATTAAGAAATTTCTGATGAAGGAATGGGGACCTCGAGCCCCATCTGGCTTCCACTGCACACAGGCACTGGGAAACAATGCCCGTTTCTGCACACCTTATTCCTCCTCCTCCCTCCAGCCTTCTGCTACTCATTAAAAAGAAAACTAAAGCACGCACTTTGGAGCCCTGCCCGCGCAATGGCAACTGCTCTTCTCCACCTTTCATTGAAGAGAAAAGTCCTCCTGCCAGTCTGGCACAGGCTGTCTCCTCCGGGCTGTCTGCTGGGCTGCGCAGGAGCAGGGTGGGCTCAGTCCCTGGGGCAGGAGGGAGGTGGGTGCTGGCTCTCTGCCTCGCCGGTGTGGTTTTTATTCACCCCTTCAGAGCCGAAGGGAATGAACACCTGCATGCCGGAGCTCTCGGTGCCTCTCGGCTCGCTGCCGCTGTGCACGGGAGAGATGCACACTCTGCATCCTCCCGAGCATCCCACTGCCAGCCTCCTCCGACGGTCACCGGGGGTCGCTGGGAACAGCACTGGAAGAAGTTGCGATTTTCTGGCTCTTATCTTGTGTGAATGAGCCTTGGAAAACCGCGCTTTACAAACCCAGCGTCTTAACGGAGGCAGGCTCTGCTGTAAAAGGACTCTGCACAACACTTCAGCTTCCCCAACACCCCAGAATTCAGCGGTTTTTAAAGGATCTGAGCGCATAAATTAAGGGAACTTGTGGATAATATCAGTGGACCCTCACGGCTATGCCAGAGCTCAAGTTGAATAGGGCTTGCCATTGATTTTTCTTGCACAGTAACATTGGGCTGATTATTTGCATGGTTCAGTTATGCAATCCAGATTAAGGTATGTCTACGATCTGGGAAAGTGCAAACAATCATTCTAAAACTGTGAAATAAATTACTTGAATTATTACTGCATCATATACTCTTGGTTATTCTTTGCCAACTCTTGGCCCGTACAGACACACAAATACTGTCCTCCCAATACATTATTAGAGCCCACCAAGCTACATTTTTACTGGAATTTTTTATAAGGAGACACCAATAAAAACACTGACAGACACAAAAAAGTCTAATTTAATTAAATGTGAGCCATTCATCCCATCTGTGGGTAACCTGGATTTTTGCACAGCAAACCTATAACAATCTCACTGCCACCCCAGACCTGACTGCTCCCTTGCCCTGGTGGATCCAGCTTCCCTGATCCCCATCCCTCCAGACTCCGTTTGGGGTTTGGGCTCCCTGGGGCTCAGCCCAAGGGTCACCCACTTGCTCCTCTCGGACAAATCTAGATGTATGGGACAGAAGCGGAGCTGCCAAAGTCCCAGACGGAGTTTCAGGATTCTGGAGCACCCCCCTTTCCTAGAGAACTTAACAAGGAGGCAGGAGCCCGGGGCAGCGGTGGGGACCACAGGGGCTGAGGGGTCTCTTACCTGCTCTTACTGCTCCTTCTCGCAGCCCGGCGGGGGAAGCCGGTGCTGAACCTGACCCCGCACCCCCGGGTGCCCAGCGCATCCCTGGGGCTGGGCAGCGAGGGTGGCTTGTCCTGGGCACCCCTCTCCCCCAGCCCACCCTCCGCACCCCTCCTGCACCTGGGGCTCACCTGCGGGCTCCTCCTGCCTCCGGCGCGGGGAGCGCGGCCGTCACGGCTGGGTCTGCCGCTGCAGCAGCCGCTTCCCGGCCAGCAGGAGGAGGAGGAGGAGGAGGAGGAAGAGCCCGAGCCTGAAGCCCCAGCAGGATGCCATAGCGCCGGGCTGCGCTGACAAAGGCGGCAGCAGGTTGGCATGGGAGGAGGGAGAGAGGGGAGGAGAGAGGCAAGAGAAGGAGGGGAGACGGGAGGGAGGGGGCTGCACAAGCCGAGCCTCCCCGCACCGCCCCCCGGTCCCGCAGCCGCGGCAGGGCTGCCCCGGCCGGCCCCGGGCGCTGCGGCAGCGCCGATCACGGTCCCGGTCCCGATCCCGATCCCGGTCCCCATCCCGATCCCCATCCCCATCCCGACCCCGGCTCCGCAGGGACGGGGCGCGGCGAGAGGCGGAGGCCGAGACTCCGCTTCCCTAAAGCATTTTTGTTATTATTTTTATTATTAGTGTGAGTGCCGGCGCTCGGCTCGCCCCGCACCGCCAGCCCCGCTGTCCGGGCAGGGCACAGCGCCTGGCGCAGGGCAGGCAGCAAAGGGGGTGCCCAGCGGGAAAGGAGCCCCACTCTTCCCAGTCGGGGACATGGAGAGCAGCAGTCTGAGGAGGAGCGGCTGATGGAGCTGCCTGCAGAAAAGGCGAGGCAAGGGTGACTTTATCGCTCTTTACAACTCCCTGAGAGGAGCTCGTAGCCAGGTAGGGGTCGGTCTCTTCTCCCAGGTAACAAGCGATAGGGCAAGAGGAAACGGCTCCAAGTTGCACCAGGGGAGGTTGAGGTTGGATATTAGGAAATATTTCTTCACTGAGAGGTGAAGGCTGGATTGCCCAGGGAAGTGGGGGAGTCACCACCCCTGGAGGTACTTGCAAGATGTGTGGGTATGGCACTAAGGAACACGGTTTCCAGGAGGACTCGGCTGGGCTGAGTTAGCAGCTGGATGCGATGATCTTAGAGGTCTTTCCAAACCTAAACAATTCTGCGATTCCATGACAGCATCCAGTGCCCACCTTGCACACCCAGTGCCCACCCTGCATGCCCACCTCCCCCGGGGCAGCAGTGCCACCAAGGCACACCCCTGCTCTGCACAGGCAGGTGCTCCTTGCAGTTTTGGGGTGCAGGATGGGGTGGGATCCGCACCCCAGGTGTGCCGTGGTGCACGTGCAGCACCAGGACACGCACGCTCCCGTCTGGGCAGGAAGGTCTTACCTCAATCACAGCACTGCCTCTCCCCTGCTGCTGGGTGCCTCGCCACGCCACACAGAAATACTGCAGAGAGTTTTTAATAGAGGTGTTGCTGGGTGAAATAAAGCAGTGAGATGTCAAAGGCTCGACTTCTCTCGCTAGCACTGTTTGGGGAGTGGACTATCGGCTTTCCTTTCCTAGATGAGCTAATTTGAAGGATTGTATGCACAAGCACACCACGGCCATCAGACCACTATGGACAAACTGGCCTAAAACTACGTGGTTTACTTATTCTGACAACCTTGGGAACAGAGCTCTCTGCTTTGCTGAGAGAAACAAGGGGTCAGGAGGGGGTTTTTGTTTGAAACTCACTGATGTGCGAGTACTTCCACTGACTTTGAAGAATACTGTGTATGATTTGGTGTACACATAGCATCTGTAAAGACACTTAACACAGAGAGCAGCTAATACAAGAGGAGAAGGTAAACATACATCCTTGCAAAATGGAAGAAAAACATGTTTATACTACATTATTCTTACCACTCCTTAGTAGCATTAAAAGAGGCAGTGTCCTTGGGCCCCATTTTCAATACTTTTGTCAGATTTTTTTCAGTCTATAAGTATCCACTTGCAAATTTCATGGCTGGATGATTTCAGCCCTACACCTCTTCCTAGAGCACATGCCTTCAGGTCTTCAGAATAGTCAGAAGGGCTCTCTGTACCCTTCAGATCTGCACACACCAGAGAATAAATAGAAAACATTTTTACCTCTCGTTCAGGTCTAGCTGATCTTACTTGGTTTTGCCCTCTGAGAGGTTTCCAGAGCTGGCTCCCATAACTGCTGCCAGAGAAAAATTAGTGACTTTGTCTTTTGCCTTCCTTGCTTCCAACTCAGCATGCAGAAATTCCATTTAATTGATGGCAAGGGTTTCATTATCTTTTTGTGGGCTGTGACTAGCAGCATATAATTAGGAATCACCTGCAAAAATTGGTTTGAAACAGTTAAACAGGGTGCAGACACACAAACACAAGGCATTGATTTTACACTGGCTGGTGTGTCCCTTGGGGCTGGCTCCCCTTGGGGCCAGGGAAATCCTCTCTGAGCAGCTGCAGGACTGCAGGGACACCTGCCCCCTCCCTTCTCCCTTGCTTTCCAATCTGGACTCCAGTTCTCTCTCTCCAGGCCAGGTTTGACAGCAGCTTCAGTGGGAATTTCGTCCAAGAGGAGAGCACTGGATCAGCTCTCCCTGTCCCCATTCTCTGTCTAATTTTAGCACCATCAACTCCTGTCTCCCCTTGCCACCTTTCCTTGACATTTCTGCTTTGTTCTTCACTCTTCTTTTCCCTTTCATCTTCTTTTTCCTTCAGCAGCTGGCACATTTACCTTGTCTGGCTCCCCCATGGCTTCCACCTCCCCTCCAGGCCTCCCATCTTCCCTTCCCTCTGCTTCAGCAACTCCTTCCAAACTAAACAGGTGCCCCACAGGATGTCTCCTGGAGCCAGGGGTGTCCAGGACTGAGCACACACACATTTCCCAGTTTGATTGGCATCACAGTGCTGCAGAAATAGTGCCCAGTTCCTCACAATCTCTTCCCTATGTAGCACAGTCCTAATATAAAGATATTTCAGCCCAATTTGGTTGTCAGGGCCATAGTATATTCCTCATTCATATGGGATGCCAGTTCCAGCTACACAAAGATGAACACATGGCCACTGTCCTCTCTCACAGCAGCAATGGTGTGTTTATTTGTGCACAGGAATATTCAACAGGGCTGGAAACACTGAAGCTGATGGATGCAGAAGGGGAAACTGACGTTGAGGGTAAGGTCTAGGAAAGAAAATCTGACTTTCATCACTGCAACACTCACTAGATATTTCTCTGAAACTTTTTGGCTCCCTCTCCATGTGAACAACTCCCTGTGGAGGGGCAGGTTTTTTCCACTCATGTCTTATCCACAGTCTCCTGCAAAATTTCCTCTCTGTTGCAACCTCCCTAGAGCAGTGTGCATCCAAGGAGCCAGCATAAACATCAGCAAGCCTGGGCTCAGGGCTCCCACTTTGCTTTTCTCAGGCCAGTGGCTGCAGCACCACACTGCTCTATGTGCTCCTGCTTGCAGAGACTCATACAAGTGTTCCTAGCTTAAAACCAAGCTGCTTGTCCCAGTGACAGCAAAGGAACTGCCCCAAGGGCTCATTTTAAAGCACTAACAAGTCTTCATGCAGCAAGACTTTTCTTCACCTTCTTTATTGTGACCTCTGGGCAAATTTGTGCCTTTAGAAAAGCAAGACCAAAAACCTGTCAGTCAGCTTGGTGTTAGCTGCTTTCAGGAGCTCCCAAGCCATTTCCTGGTGAATCTCGTTTACTAAGAGGTGAAAGAAAACAAATTTAATTTCAAATGGAACACAACTTTACCTAGCACCTTCTTCAGCACAGACATTTCTTAAACACTAGCAGCATTCTAATGGCATTAAACTGCAGAAAAAACAGTCCTTTGCCAGTATCACCTTTAGTGCAGAGACTGGTTGTGTTTTCCAGCGCTCCAGTAGCAAGTCCTTAATCTCTTCTGGGTTTGCTTTTGAGAGAAAGAGAATATCTAAAGTCTAAAGCATGGCCTGTGCTGGGAGTACAGTTACTTACACTCCAGACAAGTCTCTCTGAGCCTGCTGAGCTCCCTGAAGTCTTTAACCAGGATTTGGGAGAGCAAAGCAACCTCTGGGGAAGAGCCAGACAACCCAGGGCACTGCTTTCCTCCTCACTGTCATGGTCTGGGTGAAACATTGAATCCTCTCCAGCTTAAAGACAAATACTAAAACTTTCTGCATCGTTAAATAGCACTTAGCAATACGCAGCCTGCAGATTGCTATTTTTATCAAGTTCTCCGTATTTGCACTTCCTCTGAAATCTCAGCAGGGTCTCAATACTGCTGAAGCTGACTCCTGCAGCCAGCATGCACACAGGCTGTGCCTGGAAAGGATGCATCTTGGAGCTGGCAGCAGTTATCAGTGAGTGATTGATAATGGGCAAACTTCTTGTTCAGCTAAACGGGCTTTGGCACAGGATCACTTGAAATATAACAACAACCAGAAAAAAAAATAAAAAAATCAGTCTGTTGAAGAGCATCCACCCATACCAGATGTGCTGACTGGAGAATATGCCAAATTCTTCAAAGTAGCACAACTTGACAGCAGTTCTAGGCAGAAGTGATATTTTTTCCCCCAAAGTATTTACAAACAAAAAGAACAGTAACTGTAGAGTAGGATGGGTAAGATAAAATATTTTTGTGAATATTGGTCTAAATTTTTTAATGAGTTTCCCCTCTGCTAAATTGAATTTCTTTTCAGTGGGCGTGGGAGCAACTGGCTTTTGCTGGCACAAACACTTATGAAAAAATACACACACACACACCCCATACTGCATGTTTGAACATTTGTAAAGTGCACTTTTAAAACCATGTAGAAAAATGCTGAGGCTTAAAGTGGCCATAGGGTAATCCATCAGAGAGAAAAAATGTTACATTTAGGTTGGATTAACCAACTTAAACTCAAAACCAGAACAATTTTTTTTATTTATATTCATGACCAATCCCTTTCTAAATGAGCCGTCACTTCTCAGCTTTGATCTTTGTGAATGCACTGCTAACCAAGAGCAAAAAGGGTAAGATTCAGACATTTCTCAGGTCATGGCACAGACAAGCTCCCTTCCGGAGTGAACATGCATAGAAGCACAGGTGCAACAGATTTTAGGTCAAAAGTGAAGGGAAAGATAACCAAGGGGTTGCTTTTCAAGCACAAGTCCCAGGAGCGCTGCAAGGCTGGGCAGATGGAGTCAGTGTGGCTCACATTTACCTGTGCCCAGCCTTCACTGCTTCCCCTCAGTCTCACCGGTGAAGACAGCAGCAAGTGTGTCAGGAAACCACCTGCTACTTGCAAGGCTCCCTGGAGCACAGCTCCACGACAGGCTGTGCAGGATCTCGGCTCAGGGTCAGACACATTTGTTCTGTGGCAGCCCTTGGGAAGGTGTTACCTTCCACAGGGAATGCAGAGAGGTGAGGGTACTTCCAAGCTGTGCAAGTACCTGCTGGTTTCTTGCACGTCCAGGTGAATTTTCTATGCAATCTGTCTCTCTGTTGGTTACTGGCTCATCCCCAAGTCCCCAAGCCCATCAAGGTTTTCTAAAGGAAAATCAAAATAACCTTCCCAAGAGAGTCAAAACCTGGAGAAGATCTCTCTCATCCAGAGATGCTCTGTGATGGAGGGTGGCACAGCTCTGCCTCCCTGCTGGCTTTAGCCCTCACACATTTCCACAAGTGTGACCTGACCAAAGCCAGAGGAGACTTTCCAGTCGTATCGATGGATGTCTGATTGTGCTCACTGCCACTTAGTGATACACTCAACAGTCTTCAGATTTCTTGTGGTCACCAAGGAATTCATAAATGCCTTAGCTTTTACTGCCCTGAGTAATTATTTATTGGGATAGCCTTTTTATAGAATCTCCTTAAAATGTCCATCCAGGTTTTAAGGCCAGTAGAGACTATTAGCTCATCAGTCTGCAAAATAACGTATCCCACAGCATTTCACTCAATAACCACCACTGTGTTTAGCTCAGCAGTTAGCATTTGATTAAAAAGTATCTTCCAGAAAAGCCTGCAGTCTCCACTGAAGAAATGAAGAAATTAAGAAACTACCACTGCCTTTGGTGGTTTATCTGATGCTTAATCTCCCCTTGGGTTTAAAAGTAAAATGTATTTAATACAGAATATCCCTCCACCTTTGAACACCTCTGGACACTTGGATGAGGAGCACCAACATCTTTAGCCCAGCATCCTCACAGGTCTGTATCCCCCACAGCAGTGTGACGTGGTGTGTCTTGCAAAGAAATGCCTGGAATTGTTGTAGGGGATTGAGTTATTCATCCTAATTCCAGCCTTGCAGTCTGGAAAATGAAGGAAGAATCTTTGCAAATCATTGCTGAGAGAAAGGACAAGTTCTCATTTCTGCCGGCTGGGTTGGAGGAAAGCAACCATCGCTGTGATGGAGTGGTTTAATTCTGACTCCTTCTCCAGCTGAACCAGGAGTTGCACTGCTTTGCCTTTTTCTCCCTCAGTATTTCTGTCTTGCTTGTTCCAAGCTCCAGTTTCCCATCTCCTCTGTCAGTTTTGCTCCAGGAAGCAATATCACATTGTCCAGTTTGTTCATGTGTGATGGTGGGCAGGAACACTCCTCCACTTAACCTTGGCTTCTTTGGCCCTGCTTTTATTTGTAACATTTCCTGGATCTTCACCAGGGGAATAAGGATCATGTATTAACCAGATGCTCCAAGGCTTTCAAGAGATGGAGCAATACGTTCTGGTTGAGCCATGTGAAGTGGAGAGTCAAAAATGAACTTTTGCAACAACAACAACAGCAGCTGCTGTGTGGGGGCCAAGGTCAGCTTCCCTGGGAGGGGATATGGGGAAGGCTGTGGGAGAGCATTTGTGGAAGCTCTAAAAGAGCTCTTTTCACACGTTTCAGCTCAAATCTCTCAATTGTTCCCTGTTCCTAGTATCCATACCTCTGAGCTGAGTCTGTCTGCCTTAAAATCATTTGAAATAATGTGTGTTTTTGTGCTCTCAGAATGAAGAATAGTTCAGTGTGTCTAAGTCGTTCCTCGCTGGCTTCTCCAGGCCACTTTGTACCTCAATGTGGTGCAAAATTCACTGGCTGCAATCCAAAGATTCAGGCAGCAGCACACATTAGGTTGTGTGTTCAGGCTCGGTAGGGTTAAATCACTCCCTTCATTTGAAATTGTCAGCAAAAAACTTATGGATCTCAGCAGCCCTGGGATTTCTCCAGTAGCTGGTAGGGAACAGTATTTTCACTTTTAATTCAGTATTCCCATTCTCTTGTATTCCTCCCCTGTGTCACTGGCTCACTCACAGGAGGGATCACATGATACAATAAAATGCATCATAACAAGATGTCTTTATAAGCCAAAAAGTTATGCTTCTCCTTGCTGGGGAAAACAGCAGATGAATGACCCACATGGATCACAGTAACTTAAATTACATTATGGAGACAGTGAACTGTTTGTGACACATCCTGTACAAGGCTCTTGAACCACAACAAATAGATTGAAACCTCTCCAGCATTTAATCTTTTCCCCCATTGACCATGGGCAGGTCCTGCAGAAAAAGAATCTCTTTTCCTCCTGTGTCAGTATTGCATTTTATTAGGTTTGCAAGGTTTGCTCCCTGTGTGAGTTATTCTAAGCCCTTACTCTTCCCCTGTGATGTCCAGGGGATTATACACACACTGCAGCCCAGCTCTTCCATAATTGCTTTATCAGTGGGGACCATGTAAAACACATTTTACATGGCATTTCTGCCATAATTTGTTTTGCTCATGGGAGAGATAGAATACTTACAGGAATTGCTCTTCTGCTCTGTACCAGAGAGGATCCATGTGTCATACCTGCTTGTGTGCATCAAATCCATGAGGACTCAGCAAAGTCTTGCCTGGAGGTACAGAGACAAGTAAGGAGCAGCAGCATCCCAGGGAATGCCTCATGTCAAGAAGCTGCATTCATTCCCAGTTTGCTCAGTGCAAGAAGGTATCAAGAACCAGTCAAGCCTGACTCCTGGTGCCAGCCTCTGGGCAGTAAGTGCAAGGTCAAGGATGTAGTGTAATTTCATGACTATAAGGCGCACCCTTTCGACTAAAATTTTGATTGAAACTATAATCCAGGTTATTATAATCCGCTTTATAATCCGGTGCGCCTTATATATGGAAATTTGCCAATCCGGAAGTGCGAGCTGAGCCGCGGCAGCTGGCGCTGGGGGTGGGTGGGAGTGCCAGGGCCTATGGCACAGGCAGAGCACCTGAGGCTGCGTTTAAAGGCTATGCTGATCCGTGAAAAATGTTTGCAAATTGAGCACCTGCCAGTAAACCCCACGATCGTGCCATTCCGTTACTTATTCATTACTTTGTTGCGCGCGGATCCTCACTGCAAAAAAAAAAGTGCTCCTTATAGTCCGGTGTGCTTTATATATGGACGAAGTTCGGAGATTTGTTGACAACCCAGAAGCGCGCCTTATATACCAGTGTGCCTTATAGTTGTGAATTTAATGTACATGCCCTGTGAGCTACACCCACAGGCAGCAATGTCCTTCCCCTGTTTGCAGCTTCCAGCTGAAGCTGGGGAGGATGGAAATGCAGCTGTTCACTCTCCCTACATGCATAGGGAGGCAGCAGAGCTCACCCTGCTTTGCACTTTCACCCCTGAGCTGCCCTTGAAATGCTTTTTGAGGTGGTTTCTCCCTTTGCCATTGTGAAACATTTGCATCGAGCCCAGCAAGAATCTGCTCCTGAATTTGCAAGACAAAATTATTTTAAAATATTTTCATATCCAACACTGATGCAGAGAGCCAAAGAAGTTGGTATAGGAGACCTTTCCCTTTAAGTATCAGTACTGTAAAATTTTACCATCACCAAGTATTACCAAAGATTAAGAGATAAGAAAGCTTTTTAAAGTCTCTTATAGACAATGATACCATCTAGACTTGGAGTGATAAGCATCAGAATTCTACATGGGTTTTGGGGGATGTCTAAAAATAGAGAGTGGGGCACAGATGTACAAAAACAGTGATGAGACAAATTTAATTTCTGCTGGTGACTGGTTGGTCTGGTTTTGTTTTTTCATGGCTTTCTCTGACCTCACTGTGAAGGCACTAATATATGTTGCTTTCTTAGATGAAAACTAAGTCATGACTGTGCATTTCTCCAGTGCTCCCCAAAATGCCTGCTGCTGGCCCTCCTGGTGACAAAGTCTTGTACTGGAAGGGCTCTTCTGATCCAACCTGCCAGAGCAGTGGCCCTGCCTCTGTGCTCCAGCAGGGCATGCCAGACTGCATCCAAGGATAAAAAGGTAATTGATCCCACAGAGGAAAAGAAAGAGCCTGAGGCAAGAGACAGACACACAAACTGGAAGAATGCAACGTTTATACTTTTACCTAAATCAATAATAACTATGAGAAAGCTGCTATAGCTGCAGGCTTGTAGGCTGTGGCTGAGCCTCAGACCTGGAGAGGGGTTTGGAAATCCTTGTGTGCAGAAAAGTACCTGAAAACTGCACAGAACTGGGAGTGGGGTGAAGAAAACCAAAGCCACCGGGAATTAGCTCCTCTTACACACAGGCACGAGGGGGGTAATGGGGAATCTTCCTGTGCCAAGGCCATGTCATTTTGGAGGTGTCAAAATGTCAAATGACCTGTCAGTTCAGTTCACATGACCCAGTGAACATGTGTTTTTCCAGGCAAGGTTTCCTGACCTAGGCTGCATTGGCAGAGACAGATCAGACATCCATCAGTACCCCACGCACTCTGTCCACTGGAGATCATTTATCTGGCTCCAGTGGCAAGCAGCAATATGTGAATTCATCACGGTCAGATAAACACTAATAAAATGTCCCAGGTTAGAGCAATAGTGATTTTTCTGTCAAGCTCAAACTGAATAAAAAGCAGAAAATTTTCATTTTCTGCTCTGAAGCTGGAAGGACCAAGGTGTAGAAACAAAACAAGAACAAACCACATGAATTCTTTGCAAATAGCTTCCTCTCTTCTAATTGCATTTCCATCTAACTCCACTTTTGCTATGGTTGGTGGAGGTAACAGCTATTGATCTACAACTATTTTGACAAGGAGAGGTGGTGCAGAAACAGCAGAAATCTCCTCAGGTCGTTGTCAGCTAATCTGGCCACACAGTAAGAGAGAAAACAATTAACACCAAGCACTAGCTGCTGGGCTTATCATTATCCAGCAGTATAAGGTCCTCTGAGGACTTGAATTCACATTTGGGTCCGTAACACAAAAGCCACACCTGAGTAACATGTGCTAGCAGATTTCACAGAGTACAGAAATACAAGCACAGGAGCTGCAAACATGTTTTCCATTGACTGGAGTGTACAATGTCTTATTTATCACAAGCCAATTGATGACTAAACTCACCCAGCAAAGTCATAAAAGCATTAGTTTGTATTTGTTGTTCACATTCAGAGACATTATACATCAAAAAGGTCAATGCTTCCCAACTAATTCAATTATAACATAGCTATCTATCATACTACTTCAGTTAATACCATGTTAGATTGCTGCTTCTGAGGAATGATAAAAGTTGAAGTGTCCATACAGGATATTCCACTTAAATGACAAACCTGTTAGTGAGAACAGAGTTCATTGCAAACCTTTCTGCAGCCACTCTTTGCCAAATTCTTTGTGTATCTCAACTACTGCTCTTTGCAGGTAACAGAGTGCTTAAATACACTGAGACACAGTGCTGCATCCTGAAGACATGCTACCTGTACAGAGCTTGAAAAATGAGAGTCCCTAAGGATGTTTTATTTGCCTGCATTTGTTATTAAATGCATGGTGACTGGGATTCATTTACTGGTCTGTTTCAAATAGATTTCATCAAAGAAAGAACCATCATCCTGCCTGCACAGGTTTGAAAATCTGGATGTAAGATAGCTACCAGGCAAGGATGCATTTAATAAATCTGTGCAATCAGATAGAATGAGAAAATATGATATTCCAATTTTTCAGAAGTGCAGACAAGCAATCTGGACAGCTTCAGGTTCTCCAGTCTGATTTCACAAGCAAGCGAGGCTGTTTAATACATGATGAAGAAAAGGGCTCTGGAAGCGAATGGTGGCAGGAGAAAATGCACCAAGATAAATCACATGCAGGGACACCATTATGTTTCTTTGATAAAAATCCTCATTTTTTAAAGGAGCACATGTAACCTATGAAGACTTCAGCAAAACAGCTGACATGGAAAATGAAGTTCACTGGAAATTATTTTGATTAATTCACCACTACTAACTATTTCCCCACCCACCTAGGAGAAGAGATGCTGAATGCCATTTTGAGAGGAGGATGAGCAGGCTGGGGGAGATTATTAGAGGAATTCCTCTGTGTCTGGGACCCATTTCCGTTACTATTTTCATTAATTATCTGTAGACAGAGCAGAAAGGCACTAATGCCTTCAGTGGCACTAGACACAGAGCTGGGAAGCATTCTTAGAGAAACCGCACAGAACAAGAGGCTGAGGGGTGGGTCAAACACAAAAAATCATTTATGATTCTGTACTGAAGGAGCAGCAAGAACATCTGTGAGCACCTGGGAGCTGATCAGTGGGAAGGAAGGGGAAAAGCAAAGGCTTGGTTCAGCACAGGATGCTTAAGAGAATTTGAGAGGCTGTGGCTGTACAAAAACAAAGGGAATGGAGCATCTCACTGGGAATACCTGCTCCACACAGTCCCCTGTGCTCAGCCCAACTCAGAGGAAAAAGCAACAGGAATGAGCCAGTGTTGTAAGAGGAAAGCGGACAAGCTGCTCCATTTAGCTGTGCAAAATGAAGCCTGAGAGGGGCTGTGATTATTTTCTATAAATACATCAAGGGGGTAAACACAGGGGAGAGAGAAGAGATATTTCAGCTGAGGAAGAATATTGGCACAAGAACAAATAGATGTAAATTGATGGACTAAAAAAAATGAACTAAAAAAAGTTCAGAAACGTGAGTTTTTTGAATAGCCACACAGGCAGGGAGAATAAGCTTTGCCTCTCTCCCTTGCTCTGTTGCTGAGTAGGTTTGTCTGGCCCATTTGGGTGGGATGACAGCATTCTGCTCCCAAGGCATCCTCTGAGGTCTGTGTTTTCACCCTGAGCAGACACCAGACCTGCTAATTGGTATCTCTGATGCCACAGAGATCTCCAAGCCCCCATTCAGCCCATACCATCCAGAGTTTCCAAGAGTTTCACACTTTATTTTTTAAATGGTGGGGTTTTCACCACAGCTGGGTGTTCCTGGCCAACAGGACCATGGAGCTCCTCCCTGCACCCTGGCAGGGAAGTTGTACAGATGCCCCCAAAACCTTTTGATGAGCACACAAACACCTGAACTCTGCATCCCTGCAGGACCAACCTGCTGATTGCTGCCCTGTGCCTCTGCTGACAGGCAGCCAGGAAGGGCTCACACAAAGGAGAGCTCAGAATAACGGGATTTTTAACATTAATGAGGCTCAGAAACCATAATGCTGGACTCAGCCCTTTTGCAGGCTTTTAAATCACAGAAAATCACCATTATCCATGCTTACACAGTGACATTACTAACAGACTCACAAAATACCATCCCTAATCATCACATACCATGACACCAAACAATATGTGGGAAACTGAGGCACAGAAAGTCAATGTCACAACTCATCAGTACTTTGATCATTCATTTCCAGCTAAATTATTCTGCTCTAGCTTTATAAGAGGTGCCAAAATCATGGCTATCACTGGCAGGAGATCTCCACAGACACCAGGGTAGCTTTTCCCAGCTCTGCAGCACCTTGCTCAAGCCCTGGCCATGACCCCCTCCCTGTGCAGAGGCACAGCACCCCAGGAAGGGATTTTGTCAGGCTGAAGCTCTCAGTGCAGCCCATTCACACTCACTGTTTGGATGGCCCTCCTCCATCAGGTAGCACATTTTAGCATCTCCTCCAAGCAGCTTTTTCTTGGGGCAAACACATCATCTTCTGGAGTGTCGTTACATTATCACAGCAGAGCTGCTCTGATGGCAAACAACTAATGTGGGCTTTTTTTTTACATGTTGTCGCAGTCTGCAATGAAATTAGATGGAGGGCTCCTGAGATGTACATTTTGAGTCCTTCCACATCACACTGGGAAGTGCCAACTCATCTTGCAATGAACGAGGCAAATTCAGAAGTGGAGACTTCAGTAAAAGCTGGTATTTCAATGAGTGGGGCAATAATTCTCATTGCTCTTCCTCTGAGTCACACATGAGAACTCTCCTGCAGACCCAAATGAGCTCATATATCCCTCAAGTGCAAATAGGAAATGCAGTCCTCTCCTCTGGACATCAACTACCAATTTGTGTGTTGCCTCATACTGTTCAGATCATGTTTTGGGTTGATAAAATCACTTTTACCTTCAAGTTTATTGGTTTTATTTAAACCAACTGGAGTCATTCTTTTAGCATAGACTATCACTGTGCTTTATAAATCTTATCACAAGGATAAATCAAGAATAACATTTTTTGCTAGTCTATGAATCCATAATTGGCATTTGCTCTCTGATGTTTTATGCAGATGAGGATCTTCCTCAATACATTACTATACATGCAAAAAAAAAAGCCCCCCACCCTTCTCTAGAAAACCCAGTGAATTTTAAATCAAAACCTTCCAGATTTTTTGCGCACAAAGGCTGATTTTATTTGTACACTGAACAAACTCCTGGAAGAGAAACACATTCATTTTATTTTAATACCTACTGCTGGATCTTAAAGCGTGTTTTCTTTTACATAAAGAAAACCTTCAGAAAAAAAATATGAATAGACTATTTGCTCAGAAGTTCTTCTGGCCCTGGGAAACTGATGGATGAAACTGAGGAAGCTACATGACAGGCACAGGGGGTCCCAGGATCCACATCCTCCCTCCCTTTCCCAAACATCAGCTCAGAAACCCCAGCTGGGGCACGGGTCAGTGGTGGCTCCAACTGATGCAGGAGTTGGGAAATATGGCAGCAAAGCCAGCTGCACACATCGCAGCCCTTGCTTTTATTCTGGTGCATCTAAATCCTCCTAATGTGCCAGGGCTTTAGGAGAAGATAAAAACTTAAAGGACCTTATTTTAGTCGGAATCCATTACAGAGAAAACAAGGTGTCAAGAGTGTGATACTGCTTGGGGGAATATTGTAGCTTCTCCCTCTTTCCCTAGCATGACATGAAGGGTCTATTAAAAGAGAAAATACCACTCTCTCATAGAAAATAAAAACCTATGCCCTTTCGAGACGAATAGATGTCAGTCCAAACTGATGGCTTAAATTAAATATTAAAGATTAAAAAAAAAAAACAAACCTCCTGAACCAGAGTTTGATTTATATAGTACTATTCCTTTAGAGAGGATTTGTGGAAACATGAACTCCTTCTCTCTGTTGTTCTTTATAAAAGAAAAAGAACAAAATCAATTTCTATAAAGCAAGATTATTTTAGGAGTCAAGTTATCAGAAATGCCTGCTGTATCTGGGACATCTGTTTTTTTCTCCCCCATCTTTTCTCTCATAAGACAGTAACTGCAGAAAAAAACTGAACAAGATCCCAGAGCCAGCCCAAAACTAGGTTATCACCAATTTTCTCAATGTGATTAAACTTGTCTTTACTGCTATCTCACCTATTTTCAGCTAAGATGATCAGCTCTCTCCACAGACCCACCTTTACTGCAGGCAGCAGCATCTCTGGGCCCTTGGGGTGGTTTTCCATGCTCCCCTCATTTCAGCAGGACACCATGGAGCACACGGGCACCCAGCACCCAAAAATCACCATTTCCCCAGGGGGACTCTCCCACAGACAGGAATGGTGCTGGCAGCATTTGTTAACAAAGCCAAATTCTTTCTCCAGCAAACCCTGGACTCTGAACAGGTAATTACAGCAGTTATGAACTTTGTGCTCCATTTCCAAAATCAACAGAGGCATGGACAACTCTTAGTGGATTTTGGACTTCTTCATCTCCCAGGCTCTTCCGGAAGGGATTACAGCATCCAGCACTGGCACTCAAAATTTTGCAAAATGTTCCCATTGTTCAGGAGGATTTGGCACAGCACAGCCCAGGAGACAGGGAGTGTGACAAGCCCCTTATGCACAGCCAGCTTTACATTTCATGGCTGGCCTGGCACCAGGTTTTCAGCTGCCCAGAGGATCTGATGGACGAAATTTAGACCTAAACCATGTGAGGAGGTGAGCCTGGGAGCAGGTAGGAAAATGTGAGTGAGGGGAGCTGGTGTGGGGAGTTTAAATAATGTGCTGGGCACAAGCTGTCCATGGGGGTGGGAGGGTTAATCACACAAAAGCTCCCATGAGGGCCAGTCTCACAAAAGCTGTCTTTCACAGGCAGAAAAAAAGGAGAAAAACAGCTGCTAAAGACAGAGAAAAGATACTGCAATGTTAGAGAACTCCTCTGGGCTTGCAATAAGTCACTGGTGCAAGTTCTTGAATGTGTCTGAATGCCTCCAAAGCAAACATGTTCTTTTGAAGAAGGATGTTTTTATATGTAGCTTAAAAGAGATTAGTTCCAATAGAAGAGCACAGCAGAAGAAAATATTGGAAAACAACTGGAGATTGTACTAGTGGTTATCACACTGGTCAGCAATCAATATTAGAGTTAACAGTGTCACACATTAATTTAAATATTAGAAGCCCAAATGAACTAAGGAAACCACATAAGCATAATGAAATCATTCCCCTGCATCCAACCACATTAGAGGAGTTTTCTCCTGCATCTGCAGCCTCTCGTACAAGTGCTATGTGAGTTTGCATCAGAATTTCAGATAGAAAACCCAGAAAATTGTTCAGACCAAGTTGGATTTGGCTCCATGACTACAAGCAAATGCAAATCCTGTTACATGGTGCACACTCACAGCAGGATAGAGATAAAGCAAGGGAGATGCTGGGACATTCAGTAAAGAAACCACCACAAAATTTGGCCTGCCTTTCACCAAATGCCCAGAAGGAGAGAGGCTGACAGGCTGTGTTTACTCCTTACTGTTCCCCGTGTTTATTTTCTCCCCAGAAGATGCCAAAATATTTATCCAGCTGCTGAGTTTTAACACTGCACTGGAGAGGGACTGGAAATACTTTGCAGCTCTTTTGTGAGTTTGGTTTTTATGAAAAAAAAGGGGAAAAAAAAGAAAACTGAGGATCTGTGTAGCTGGGTAAACTTCCACTTGAAGCTCTCAAGTGCTGTTAGGCAAAACAGCAGGATTTTATTAAAGCAGAGCAGTTGTTGTTGCCATACATCACTCTGTGCCTTTCTGGATGCTCACAGGTGCAGATACTAAGACTCCAGGAGGTTTATCAGGGATCCAGCCTGATCCACATTGCTGGGCACTGGGCTCAATAGCCCTTGAAAACAAACAAAGCAACCAACAAAACCCCAAAACGCCACCTGAGTCTTCACAAGCAAACCAGGCTCATCCAGCTCCCCTTCACTTAATTAACCCAAACCCTCTAAATCTTACAGAAAACCCACAGGCCTAAAATCACAGACTTTGAGAGACAAAGTCTGGCTTTTAAAGGTTAATTTCTGGGCCCATTGGAAGATGCTTTATGTGTACAGCTCAGTTGGCTCCATTATTAAATTAGCAGGTTACAAAGCTGGTACACCATGCTCTGCACTGGGACATTAAGCTGCAGGAATTTTCCTCTCAACACTGGCATCTCATTACTTGCTTCTGTTGATTATTCAGATTGCATTAGATGTCAAGGCTAGATTCAAAGACCTCACTGAGACGAAGGCAGTTCTATCCATCACAGACAATGCTGAGGAAATGAGTACAGAAGCTACACCATCCCTCAGGATAACAAGTGATGCAAAATATACCACGCCATGCCTTATTTAAAAGCTTTTTGAAATGTCTTAAGAGCTTACATTTAATAGGGGAGGTGCAGAGGAGGGGGAATTCCACCAAGTTTCAAAGGGTCTGCAGCCAGAGCTCAGTCAATTGCACTGTGTTTTGGTCCTCACATTTACAATTCACACTTAGGAGCAGGCTCAGTTCCCCCCTGCCCCAGCAGCTTGAAATATCCTCTGTGGACAAATAACAGCTGCACATAAAGACGAAGCAGCCCCATGGTCTGTGGCTCCAAGGCAGCCTTGTCCTTCCTGTTGAGGCTCCCAAAACCAGGAGCACCTCAGTGCCCCATCCCCTTCTGCTGCTCCCTCCCTCCTGCCCTGGGCACAGGGACACTCTCCAGATCAGAGACACTTCATCTCACACCCTCACTCTGGCACAAACAATGGAAAAGAACCTGCACAGCCAGAAAGTTGAATATGCCTTGGTTTAAGAAAAAATTTTTAAATATTTTTTTTTTTTTAAGTGGAGATTGCCTAATTGTTCTCTCAGCTAACAATTTTAACCCTCTTTCCTCCTACTAAGTGAATATCCTATGTGATTTCTGTGCTTAAAGCAGCTGAACATCAGAGACATTGATCTTGGCTCCAACTTTCTTTTTTGTTTTTACAGGTTTAGACCTACTCTGATTTGGTACCACGTTATTGGTTTCTCTCAAAGTGCCACTTTGTGTTTGTTTTTGCTTGCTCACACACCTCAGCCTTTTCAAGGGCAAGTGCCAGCCTGAGAACTTGGGCCAATTAAAATGTCATGGGAGGAGACTCAGCATCCTCTTGGTGCTTCCAGGGGATGTGAATGCACCTGTGGGATAAGAAAATTATTCCCAGAGTAATTCACTGCCTCCCTTCTGTACCAAAATCACTACAGACATCACTGCCATCACATACCAGCACCGTGGGACCAAGCAATGCTGGTGATGCAGCAGCAGACTTCCCAACTTAAAAACACAGCTTCACTTTGGGAGATGTCAACTCTGTCAAATGAGAGAGGGAAAAACCCTCTGCCCTGCACAAGTCCTGAGCTCACTGAATGATTTTTCTTTTTTAATAACTGCATTCAGAGCATCCTCATTCTTTTTGTTTCTGTTGCCTTCTCCCCTAAATAGTGGAGAGAAGCTGTCTCAAGATCCCTGCACGTTCTCTAGAAAACAAGTACAAAGCACTTTTCCCCTTCTAGGATGATGCACTTTACAAAACTACATAAAGGCACATTAATCACAGAGCTCACGTTCATTTATTCATGCCATTATAGATGAGAAATATCCTTTGGATTTAAAGGTTTCTTTAACAAATGAAGGTTGAAAAGCCAAAACAAAAAAAGAAAGAAGAAAACTGAAATAAAAAAAACCTACATCAAAATATTAAACATGGGAGAATATCAAGCCAATGCTCTCATGGATTTTGTGCCAAAATTACTTGAAAGACTTTCACAGCTGAAAATCAGGACAGAATAAAAGGACTGAAAATACTAAAAGAACATGCTGAACAATTTAAAAAAGAAGGTGAACAGAAGGTCTGACTGCAGAAACTTAACTGAGATCCCAAGCTCTTCCATTACCCATGAGAACCCAAGCTCTTCTCAGGAGCTGGAGTTACCCCTCTTTCCCTGCCAGCACCAGGACATTAATGTTTGGGACGTTACTCTCAGCATTTACCACCCCAAATCACAACCCCAGGCTCCAGAGGAACAGCAGCTGCTGCAGAGCTCTACGAGCAGGGAAAAGGACAAGGGTGGTGAGAGCCGGGAATTGAAACAAGCAAATGTAGATCAGTTCAGATTTGGACTCAGGAGACCCTTCCCAAGGAGCAAGGGGGGATGAGAGGTGCAAAAGCAGAGAGGTGTGGGCAGGGCCAGCACTGGGTCTGGAGCATCTGCTGGAGAAGGCTCCTCATTTCCAGCTCAGCCTGCTCTGAGGACAACTCAACACCAGGTTTTGGCTCAAGAGCATCCAAGAGAAGAAACAGATGTGGGTTTTGGAGGGAACAGCAGGAACAGCCAGGAAGGTGCAGCGAAACACAAAAGGTTCTTGTTGTCCATGCAAAGAGTCTAACGAGCCAAAGGGCTCTGAACATCTCTTGTGGGAAGATATTATCCACAGGAACAGTGATTGCTCTCGAAATCCAATTAGGCCTTGCCTACATCAAAATGTCAAAGGGAAATAAAGGTGTCTGATCAAAATTTGTCAATGCCTCCCAGCATTTCCATAACAGATGGTGTGGTTTTTGACAGAACTATGATGCCTGAAGTCAAGATTGATCTGCAAACTGCAGATGATAAAGACATGATTATGGAAAATAAGAATCACTCTTGGTGACAGTGGTCTTAATCAATTAGTTTCCATTCCAGTGTGAAGTCTGTTCTGCAGGCCATTTGCAAGTGCCCAAGGACACCTTTGTTACCTGTAGCTTCTGTAACAGTCAGAAAACCCCAGTAACTGATACAGAAAAAGGTGAATGCAAGTTTCCAAAACTCCTGTTCAAATCTGAAGTTAGCTATTATTTTATAGTTAATCTTCTGTCTGTTTGTGGTGATGATGCAGCCAGATGTTTAATTAGTTTAAACAAAAAATTCCATTAAAATTTGTCTTGCTTCTACTGAACTAGATTTATAACCTGTGTAGACAGAGACAATTGAAAATCCCAAGAAAAGTATTCTGTGGGGAATCCAAGAAAATCTGTATCTCAGAACATTTTCTCCTGTACTCGGGGACCTTCAAGGTCTGCAGACTCGGATAGAAAGACCACATGCATTTTTCAGCTGTCACCATCACTTACTCACTTAACAAAGGAAAAAGAAAAGCCTAATTACTCATGGGTCCATTTTTAATTTTCAGGGTTAGCAATGTTTTAGGGGAAAAAAAAGGAAGAAAAACACAAAGATGAATTATCCCTTCACTCAGAGCAGTAAGAAGATAGTGGTGTTTCCAGGCAGGCAGGTCCAGGGGGGAGTTCTCAGGAAGCTTTACAACCCAGAGCCTTATTCCAGTCAGCCACAAACATCACAGGGTAGCTGCCAGTTTGCAATCCTCTGCAGCTTTTGTTTGCATGCTTTCAAGTAATATTTTGCTCAGGGACTTGTTTCTGTGTTATTCCACCCAATCTCAGCAAGGCAATTTGTATCCCCACCCTCCCCAGGCACAACTTCCCCAGAATCCTCATTTCAGCAGCTCCAGCAAGCAGAAATTTTTTTCTGTACCAAAAAAAAAAAAAAAAAAAAAAAAAAAAAAAAAAAAAAAAAAAAAAAAAAAAAAAAAAAAAAAAAAAAAAAAAAAAAAAAAAAAAAAAAAAAAAATCCAAGCTAGACTAAGGCAAATGTTTTTTATTTAAACTAAAAAGTGTCCTTTCATCATAGCCTCCTCAGCTGTTATAGGAAAACTCTCCACATGCAGACAAATTGTGGTGAACAAATAACTACAAGCAGTTCCAAGCCAGCGTTTTGCAATCATGTTCTACTATCATTCTGTTAAGCACAGAAAGACCCACAGTCATGGTAATTCTTGAACCCTCTGAGTGCCCCTCAGGTACTGCTGTGCCTCGGAACAGATCCATCCCCTGGAGGCAGCTAACATGATTTTCTACTTGTTGCAATTTTCTTTCCTCTCCTCTTAATTAACACTGGTTGCTCTCCCTTAACCTAGCTGGTTTTAACACATGCAACAACATCGACAAACTTTTCAATTAATTATTTAAAAATACCAATAAAAACATGTTTTGGGGCATTGTACAACCACTTCAGTGTAAGTTTGACTTAGATATAAAGCAGATCCCTGTTCAGAACTGAAAGGACTTAGTTTTGATGATAGAAAAAGCCTGTAAGCACAATAAGACTTTGTCCTTTTCAGGCTGCATTCTCATGCTTTCCTGGATGAAAGGAAAAAATAAAATTGCAAGCACGTTTCTTTCAGGGCAGATTTCAGCCTTACACAAAATTGAAATCTTTGTCTTAAATAACACTACCCTCTTTGCCATTGTGAGGGGCAAACAACATTAGCCAAGAACATTTTTTAAACTGCTGTTGAGAAAAATAGGTTTTTCTAGTAAACACAATCCCATGTCTAGACAGAGCCTGAAAGGAACCTACTAAAACCATCCACAGAGAAATATGTTGAAGCAGCACATTCTCCTTCATGCAAGAAAAGGTTTTTCCTGGAGCTAAAGTATCTCTCCATCCCTTTCTCAGGGTTCAGATGCATCTAAATGGGAGATTTTGGCCTCTCTCAGCGGGGTCAGGAGAGTTGTTCCAACACCTGACACCTTGGTCATCACTTGGATCTAGAGAGGCTGCATGTCTGTCCCTCTCAGCAAATCCCCTCCCTGGTGCCAGGGAGGGAGCCTTGGAGCATCACAGCTCATGAGGAGCAAGATGTGTGAGACAAATACAGGAATACAGCCCCAGCAGAAAGGAGATTTCATGAAGGTCTTTGCATTTCCCCTGGTCCTCAGAACAGAGACTGTGGGATGGTGGCTACAGCCCAGGGCTCATCTCCTGCCTCTGGATCCATCCCACTCCTGTGGCTGGCCTGACCCAGCAAACCTCCACTGTCATCCCAAGGCCGTTCCCTGCTCAGGAAAAGCTCAGACAGTTTGCATTATCCTCCCCCCTTCCTATAATGTGTCTTGTACTTGTGCCCTGGGCAGGAGCAGTTTAGATAGCATAAATAGAAATAAATGATAACTATAAAGCAAATAACAGCAGCGTGGAGGGAATGGCATCTTCCAGAGTGTGTTAAGGCAGTGTTAAGAAATACGGGACAAGCTGCACTGAATATAAAATTAGGAAGAATGGCTTTTTTCTTCCTCCTCTTCTCCCTGGTGAAACCCCAAGGCATTTCTCATTCTGCTCTGAGGCACAGTGCCAGTGCCTCTTTTAACAAACACTTGTTTTCTGGCCAAGCATAGGGACCGGGAGACTCTGGTTGAGCTCAGTGTTCTGGTCTCGGTATTCCAGTGGGTGCTGAGTTTTTCTAAACTTCTTCTTTACCTCCCGTGACAGCAACCTACAAACTCCTGGCAGGAGGACTCTGTTTCCCCCTCATTTTCCCCACCTCAGACACAGGTCCCCCTCCCTGAGCACATCCCATTTACCAGCCTTCCTTGGGGACACTTCCATCCTCCTCTGAACTTTTCACTCCCATTGGGCATCCCCACAGTTCACCATTCAAGCCATGGCTTGTAGGAAGGAGTATGAAAGCACACTGTGTGTGGAGAACTGTTCATCACAAGAATGTATTTTACTATGCCATGTCCCTTATCCCTTTGGTCCAGCCAGGGGAGGTGGGTGGAGAGCACTTCTTGCAAAGGTTGGAAGTGCCCTGCATTGATAATAAGGCTGGACATCAAAATACAAAGAGGAAAATAAATTCAAAACGTAAGGTGACACCAATGTCACAGCAGACTTGGATATTTCTCGCATCTCAGACAAGGTGAGAATCCTGAGAGGATTCCCAGAGTGCTGCTTTTCAGCATCCAAATCAGAGCCAAGATCCCTGAGCACAGGGAGGGGGAGTGAAGAAACACCCAGGGACAGTGCAAGGAGTTAACAAAACTTCACCCCCTCGAGGGAATTGAATATGGAATCGAACCTGGCAGGTGAGAAACCAGCAAGGCACGTGTGAGACAAAACAACAGCCCTGAGCAGGAGCCTGCAGCATCCTGCAGCTCTGGCACACCCAGAGCCAGCCACTGGGTGCTGGAGGCACTGCTGCCCAAACAAACCAGACATGCTGCTCAGCATGTAAAACAGACAGCAAAAAGGCTCCTTGTGACACGTCCAAAGAAAATCACTGAGCATTTATAGCAGGAAAGAGTCCCTACATCATGCCCTGCTCCTCCTGCAGGGCCACCAGCACAGACCAAGGCCCTTCTGTGCAACTTTTACCATGGAAGGGGCTCTTGCATGACAGGAATGGAGCAGAAAATAAATATAACTTGGTACAATCCCAAACCTAAATGAAAATTTAACTTCAATTTGCACTCTAAAAAGTGGATTTTGAGTGCTGGGACACAAATAGGATGACTAATATGAATGAGTTAATAGAAATGGAAATGATTCCATCTGAAGTGAAAGTAAGAGCCAGAGCTTAAGGCACTTAAGTTCTGGGGACTGGATAATTCCTGAGGATAATGATAATTAAAAAAAAATCTATCAAGGCATAAATGGCAGTGTGTGCTAGGAAACAGCAAATATAAAACTATGTTTAAGAGAAGCCCATTAATCCAACTGCACTACTGTGCAAGATTTCCTGAACAAGTTATGAAGGGAACAATAATTAAAAGATATGGTGGTTAATGGAAAGCTGTATAAAATGTAGCATGGGTGTACAAAGAGAAGCTCATGCCAGACTGAATCCAATATTTTTCTTTAAAAAGATAACTAGTTTTCCATGGGAAAAATGTGGTAGGTCTAATCTATTTGGACGTCTGTAAGGAGCTTGGAAATAAAACTGCAGGGGAAATTTCTGGTTGGAACTAGGAAAAAAAAGGGGTGCTACAAAAATTATTAGCAGTGAGAAACTCTCCAAGGAGCTGACCAGAATACACACAAGCTATGTTCTTGTCCTCTCATCTTTTATCTTAGCAGTGGCTTAATTTTTTAAGGTTAGTCTGAGTTTCTATGGTTGATAAAATTCAATTCTCACATCTTAGGAACTTAATAAGCCTACACATAAAATAAGCTTTTTGCTTTAAGGAATGTTACAATTTATTGTCCTTTGAAGTAGGCAAGGACAGTGGTGTGTACGTCCTTAGCTTCAAGAAAGTTCTGTAGAAACTTTATGTCCTAAACCATCCAGTTTCTAATGCTCCCCAAGCCCATATTCTGCTCCACAGCTGCAGCACAGGCTGTTTGTTTCTTCACAAAGAAGTTTCAGTCCATCCTCTCTCCCCTGCAAACTCAGTCACGTCATTGCCAATGGTCTGGAGTGAAGTTTGATTCACGCTGACAGAGAGGAGGCTCAGATACTCCAGCTTTACACTGAGGATACTCCTGAGGCACCAAAGATGGACATCAGGCATGTGCTAAATCCTCTGCCCCAAAGGACCAGCAGCACTGAGGTGTGGTTTAGAAAAATACAACCATTGGCAAAGGAAAGGACTAGAACCATTCTTCTTCCCCCTGACAGGGAAACTCGGTGTTTATGGCTGTTAACCAGCACAGTCCCAGCACCAGCCAAACCCAACCTACTGTGGAAAAAGCCAAATGACCATTTCCCTGGGCCATGCCAGGAAATCCAGTACCAAACAGGAGTGACGTTGGTCTGGACTGCAGCTATGTTGCCCTTTGGGAGACTTTCTACAAAGGCACCTTGCAGGAGCAGCTTCCCATCTGAGTTTTCCCCAGGCACAGGGACTCTTCAGCTCCAAGATTGCAAGCACAATCTTCCCTATATGGGTAAAGTGGCAGAGACTTCGTCAGCAGGAAAATGTCTGTATGGATATTAAAGAAATAAAACCCAGAAAGGCTGCACACACCAAGTGGTACTAAACTGCTATAAAATTCAAATTAAGCTGCATTGCATTGCACAAACTTCCCCCCAAACCCATCCCATGTAAGGTTATTAAATGAATGTGACTCAAGTGCTGCAGAGAAAAAAAAAAACAATATGAAAATTCCTGAGAAGCCAGTGCATAATTTTCCCATCTCCAAGCCATAATGTGGCAGTGCTAGAAGGTTTCCTATTTTGGAAACATCAGGCAGGCACATTCTGTCTCCATCCCAGCATGTCTTAATCAAAAACATCCTGATCTCAGGTTCAGCAGCTATTTGAAGGAAGAACCAGCAGCACAAGTGATCAGAGAGATTGCAGAAGGAACAAGTCCTGCACCAAGAAGCCTTAGCAGGGTCTCCTACCCTCTCCAAACACTGCTGCAGGAAGCAGAGAGGAACAACACAGCTAAGATGTGAGCAGGACAGCCAAGCCAGACTGTCCAGGGCATCACTCATTCAAGGATGCTGAAGATAATTTGAGTTAATTGCAATTGTCTTTCAGGCTTTGAGTACAGTGAAGAAAGTGAGAGAAACATTGGGAACATGGTGGGAAGGTGCTGAACCAGCCTGGAAAGCATCTGTAAAGAGCAACAGCATGCAAAATCAGAAGTTGTCTTTCTATAGGGAGACAGAAGAAGGTCCAGTCCTGATGAAATTTAAGGTTTATCTGTTTTAAAGAGATTTAGCCATGCAACAACTCACAGCTTTGCCCTCCCTGAAACCAGAGATTCAGACATTGGGAAATGAAAATCAGTGTTGATGAGCCACAGCTCCCTTTTCATTATGGAAATAATGAATAAACAGCTACTCCTCACAAAGGCCAGTAGAAAACTTTACAAGATCATTCACAATGTGAATCTTAACAAGCTTAAAATACATTAATACCGCAAATATTTGATCTTTTATGAGTGGGAAAAGAATATTAATTTACTGCTGAAGAATATTTTGGGTTTTCACCTCGTGTGATGAATCTCTCAGACAAAATCAAATCAATTCACATTACTACTTGTCTATCATCAAATCATACAGAGGTACCATTCAGAAGGTAATTTAATAAAGTTTTTAATCTTAGATGACATTCAAATACAAGTAAACAGCTTTCTCACTATTAAAAAAAAATCACACTTAACAGGTGGCAGATGTAATGACGGCTTTTAAGGAGATTGCAGTATTAAGCTGAACAAGAATGACAGAGCCGACAGTGTCTCTTCAGTGGTCTTTAGAAAACGAAGTTTGCTTGCAAACTTTAGAGCCAGAAGCTCAGAAGCTCCCTGGGACAGGCTGGCTGTCCATGGAAATGGTCAGGGACACACTTTGGTTGAGTTCCCTGACAGCACACAGCCCTCAGCTCTCCAGAGCCTGTCCCCAGCACTGGGGAGGCCAGTGCAGCTCAGCTGCTGCTGTTCAGCCCTGCCTCCACTCATCACCTTTTGGGGCACATCCTCCCTCTGCAAGATTTAAGGAAATCAATATCCTCTGGTCTATGAGTGTAAGAGAGAGACAGTGCTTCTTCCTGGAAGCTTTATCTTTTATTACAACAGTGATGTGGTTAAAAAAAAATAAAAATTTAATAGGAAGGAACATACTTGCCTGGAAGCCTTCCTCACTGCCTGCTTTACATTAATACAGATATTGCAAACCTCCTTCTCTAGACATATGACCACTTAAAGAATTCGCTGACCCGGCTCCACCTTTACAGAACAGTTCCCACAGCACCTGCAATAACATCCACCTGGAAGAGACACTGCCATCAAAACCCAGTGTGCCTCCTAAATTGGACAGTCCTGCAGAGACTGCAAAATTCCCTCAAGACAAAGACAAAACAGTTCACAGGAAGCCAATGCCCTCCAGGTTAGCAATGAGTTCACCCATGCCAAAATCCCAGGGGTTTTTTTCAGATATCTCAGCTCCTGGCTTCAGAGAACCAGCCTCCCCCTCACTGCCTGATCTGTACACCAAAATATCCGCTGCCCTGCACCAGACTCAGCCCTGCTTAACCTGCATGGTGCCCACCACAGCCCCATGCATTTGGGAAACCCCTGCAGTCAGAACTGCTCTCTGTTGAGAATGGTTAACAATCCAATTAGTTTAAAATTAGCTGGTTTTAAGGTGCAAGGCAAGAAAACATTTAAGTCAGGAGGAATCCTCCTCTTTAATTAACTTTGGTGGAAAACAAATCTGTCAGACTGTATGGATATGTTTGTTTTGGTTCACTAGATTTCTTAATAAACACATTAGGTGTAACATACTACAGCGAGCTTAATTGCACAGCTATAACAAAATTCAATGAAGAACATAGTTAACAATTGCTAAACTGCAGCAGTTCCTGTTGTTGCTCACAGAGTTATTACAGCTGGCAGTGGTCATCTGGCTTCTCTGGATCCTAACAGAGCAGGGACTGCACATAAAAGAGGTAGGAGAGGGGAGAGAGACCAATATACACTTAAATAATTGTGCAGCAAGGCCTTGTAAATTCCAATTTCTGCTAACACTGCTTCCCATGGAGAACAAAGAGCTTTGGCTGCCATGGTCCATGCTTCTCCTGCCCAGGGGCTGTTCTGTTCCCTTGCTGAGAGCAGAACTCACTGTGAACTGAGCTGCAGAGATCCCCAAGCAGAGCCCAGTCCTGCCAAGCCCTCCATCATCATCACACCAGGCTGGTGGATCATGGCATCAGTCACTCCTGCAGCCCTCACTCCTACCCCAGGAAGGAGCAATGAATGGCTCTTCTCCACAGGTCAATATGTGGCTCTAAGCATTTCTGTCCCTGAGCTGGGAATTCTTGGAGAGAAGAGCAGAAGGAGGAGATACAACCAGCACCCACCTGCTGCCAGGGCCATCCCAGCTGAAAGGATTATGAGAGTTTGCCCAGTGTCCCTGTCTGAAGGTCACAGCCAAGCAAAATGCACACACTGTTCAGTACCAGCATCACTGCACCCTCAGCTTGGGTATTACTTGTCCATGTCCTGCAGACTTCACTGATGGGAGCTCTCATTTGGCAGCAAGAGGAATCAATGCTTCTCCACACATGATCTTCCTCTGGCAGGAGAAGGGAAGCCAGACTGGGATGTCGGAGAGTGATCCTTGCATGTTATTAGTGCAGAGAGACTGATGGTGCAAGAGCATGGTGAGATCAGGTGAGGCTCTGTGAGTCCCTGCACCAGAAGCAGCACAGAACAGCTCTGCACACACTGGATGAGGCATGTCCCACCCCACAGAACCCTCCAGAACACCCCCTCCACATCCCAGCACATGCAAGGCTCAAACTCAGTACAGGCTGATCCAGCCAAGACAAGGAGCAGCAGTGACAGAGACACAAATAATTTCAGGAGACACAAATAATTTCAGTTTTGTTTGACATAGCTTCAATTTTCTACTCCTCCTGAGAAGCTGAGCAGCAGCAGTTGATCCTAATACACAGACATATATATATATATATGTAACACATTCCTGTGATGGATGTCTCCCTCCCCTACCACCTCTCTCAGTCAGCACACAAATTAACTTCAGTCAATCAATCATTCTGCTATCTGCACCTATCACCATATATTAACTCCAGTGATAAGAAAGTGATAAGATGAAGTTTAGATGTAGGCCTCTAACCTCTGGCTGGTGCAAATGAGTTTACACAGCCCATACTTTCACAATCCCAAGAGAAGAAATAATACTTACTACCTCTGGTTTAATGACGAGCACGGACTGCATATTTGTGCTTTTATAGTTACCCTGGAGAAAGGTGAGGGAAGGTGCACTCCATAAGCATATTGATGAGGTATGTAGAAGTGCTCCCAGTACCCATTAGACACTCTAATATGATGTAGTCTATTAAGAGGAATACAGGCTGCACTCTGTTACTTTACAGGTGATAGGCAAAGAGGCCATGGACAGAAAGAAGTCCTCTGACTAAAATTCAATCAGACAGGAGAAAGAGCACAGCAAGAGTTTTGCTGCTGTTTCACTCATCATCCCTCAAGGGGAGAAAAACAATCCTCGCTTAGCTTTGGTGGCAGAGAAAAATTAATGCCACACTGGGGGCGAGCACTGAGGGCCTTTTCTCCACGAAACCATCCCCAGGAACTGTTCATTCCTTTTTGCCTCTTCCCAAAACCAATCACATCCCAAGCCATCCATTGCACACATCCGCAAAACCGCGTTGTTCGTTCTGCTCCTTGGTAAAGTCTATTTTGGCCTAAAACAGCAACAGTTTAGCAAAGCAAGATAAATCCAACTTCTTCGGGTAGACTGAGCTTATTAATCACAGAAAAGATCTGTAGCTCTCTCGCCTCTGCTTCCAAACGTGAACTACTCTGTCTCAGGTGCTAAATACGCTGCATTGGCTGCTAGCAATTAAAACTGTCCAGCATTATCCTGACCAAGTACTTGCTATGCAAGTACAAACCCTGCATAGCAAGGTTTTACATACTCACAATACAAAGGAAAGTTTAGAAAACCATAGCACATCATCCCTGGAAGGGCAAGAGCAGGCAAGGAGAAACACCCTTCTAGGTCATGGTGAGGAGTGCCTCCTTCCCATAGGCCTTTGCAGGCACATGTTAATCTCTTAAATTCCATTGGTTGTCATGGTTGATGTTACCCCTGCTCAGCCCGTGTTTACCATATATGTACCTCACCTAGAATGTTCTTCCCTTTCCCTGATCCCCATTGGTCCTGGTTTGCCGCAATGCTCCATACCTGTTACCCCACTGGTTCTCCCAGTTCATTGCCCTGCCTCTGCACCACTTTCCCCTTGTTCACATTTGTCCTTGACCCTCAGATCTGCCCCTTCTGCCCCATATTTAATCCTGTGCCCTCAACTTTTTGTCCCTGGACACTCTTCAAGATCCAGTAAACCTTCTCTTGGATTTCCATACCAAGACCCATCCTTCACCTCTTTCAGCAGCCATTTTTGTTTTATGCAAGTGTGATCCAGGCCCCAAAGGTGCAGATTGCTCTCAGAGGAACCATTGAAGTACCCTGCTTCACCTACAGACCATGCAGCCATCTCAGGAGGCATCACCACTGACTCAGCTGTCATTCCACCTCCGTTGGGTGAATATTCTCTGCTCAAAGGTGGCAACAACCAGAAAAAACTAATAACCCGTTTCAGTTGTGTCACAGCAGAAAGCCTGGAGAGCATCAATTAAGGTCAAGGCAAAGAGCTAGGAGGGTTAAGAGCACAGGAGCAGTCAGCAGCAAAATCCCGCTAATTAACATAAAAACGCACAAGTTGTTAGTTCTGTTTAAGCTTGTTAAATATTGAAATTAAGTGTTACAAACTATTAAATAAAATTAAAGTCAAAATTAAGTGCCATGCACGCTATGCCTCGCCTGATAATGGCTCATTAGTGATGCTCACCAAGGAGCACCACCCCTCACAGCACCAAGTGTGCTCTGTCTCCAATCTGGGACTGGGATCTGCCTGTGGAGAGTTCCCTGGCAAATCCCAACCCTGGCAAAAAGAAGATAAAGCTCAACAAGTTCCCATGCATCAGGCTCCCAGAAAAGTTGGTGGACAAGAGTTTGACACTTGTGGATCAGGAGCCAACCTTGTCTGAACTAGACATAGCTGCAGCGGCATAATAACCAGCAACAACCTCTACGTCTCAAGTGACAGAGCTCTTCTCAGAGCAGCTTTAAAATCCCCCCCTCTACGTTTGCTAATTAGTCACACCTAAAAATACATCATGTGCCCTAGAGACCAAGAGGATTAAATCACTTCTTTTTTCCTAAAGACATGATATTTTTATAGGAAGAAAATCTGGTAAATATATGGAAATGAACCAACTCTCCTAAAAGGTTCTCTGATTTTAAGTGAAGACTGTTCTGCACCACCAGCTGTTTATATGCACTGATTGAAGACATAATTGACAAGGGATAATTGCTTATTCTTCCTAATACATGGTGAATTACATTTTTCTGACTCAGAACACCATGCTGATGAGAAGCCTCGCAAAACACTTGCAACAGAATCAGTTTGGAGGGCAGGAGCCAGACAGACTTTTCAACAGGAGGAGCGACTTGGGCCTCATCTTGAGCACTGGAGAGCCATGCTGGGTCCCCAAGAAAGTTGTGACAGCACCCAGGAGGGAAGGGTCTCCTTGGCATTGCAAAACAGCTCAGCTGAAAGTGCTACAGAGCTACCAGCACGTTGTGCCTGGGGCAAATCTGCCATCAAACACAGACATATTAAAAGTACAACAGGAGCAGAGTTCAAAACTGTGAGAGAGTTTAAATATTGAGTATTCACTAATCAGGTGAATGTAAGATCTATGTAAGACCACAAGCATTTAATAATGCTGATAAAAATTAGCAAAGGCTGATAATTGCTTTGCAGAAAATACAGCCCGAGGAATGAGTGGAAGGAGGATTTAAACCCCTGCAGTATTTGAAAGGAAAAGACTTTTGTCCTTAAAATGCTTCACAGCAGTTTAAATGGGGCAAAGAGTTTTCAAAAAAAGGTTTTAGGGATTTGAGGAACGCATTTGGAAGTCCTTCCAAAAGTCTTGGCAATTAAGTTAGAAGAAGGTATTATTGAATGTCCTCAAGTCCAACCAATGCCCTAGGTTCAGCCCAAGAGCAGAAAATGCCTCCTTATTTTAGCACTGTTGGTACAAGGTCAAGTCAGTGTTGACACTGGTGTCCTGTACAGACAGGATGACAAAACCCTCCCTTGATCAAACGCTAATAACAGTGCTCAGGCAAATGCTTCACACCAGGGAGGCCAGGGCAGTATTTTATGAATGTTCTCACAGCCCATCCTAGCCCTGACTTCAGAGACTTTGGATGAGTATCTCCAGCTTTATCAGACAAGAAGCTTATTTGAAATTCAAGGCAAGGATATTTGAAGGCTCTTCCTTTTCTGCATGTTTGTTCTGTTTCACTGGAAAGATATTTTATCTAATGTTTTTTAATTCTGGCTATAGAGTATAATTGGCCAAGACTGGAAGATAAGCAGTTAAAAATCTCCATTTCCTTTTTAAATTAAGGCTTTCTTGAAAACAACCTAAATCACATTTAATGAACTCAAAATATTTAATGCTTATTCAGTAAGTTCCACAGGAATTAATTTTTGGTTTATATCCAAACAACACTTCTGACTGTTGAAATACAGAGTGCCTTCAAATTAAAATCTGCTGGTGGGAGATGTAATCTAACATTTCCTTCAGATTAATGCCAGCACTAGAGAAGAGATTTTTTGAACAACCTCTGCAGAGGTCATCCCCTCCCAGAGAGTTCCTCTGTCTGGCTCTCCCATCTCACGCATCAGGGATGGCTGCTGAGCACAGACAGATCCGGGTTCCCCTCCCATCAGCACAGTGAGGCAGGGGTCCCTGAATGGCCACAAACTCACCAAATCAGGGTATTTTTCCAAAATCTGCCTCCAACCTGTGGTCACTGGCTGGGCTGCACTTCACAGCTGGGTGGTTCTCAGCCGCAGTCTGGCTCCTGATTCATACAGGCACTCAAAAGCATCCCAGTGCTCATCCTTTGCACAGACTTCTTTTGGAGTCAGCAGCAGTGGGCAGCAAATTCTGTCAGCTCATGTGAAGCTTTGTCCTGGCATAACTTCCCCAAGTCAAAGCTGGGCAAGGAGGAACCAAGGTGGGACATCATGAACCAGATCAGATCTTAAGATAAGTGATAATGTCCTAGAAGGTGCCACTGCAAAGGATTAGCAAGAGCCAGAGAAGCACTAATGAGACACAGAATAACAGTGACTTGGCTTATCTCT
>VRYO01000100.1:7830679-7928954 GCA_009812075.1 Sialia sialis | reverse complement strand
TGTGGCTTATCACCCAGTGCGGCTTATTTATGGACAAATTCCGTGGTCTTCCCGTCTACCTGAAAGTGCATCTTATAACCAGGTGTGGCTTATAAGTGTGAAATTAGTCTCAAGCAGCAGTAGAAGCTTTGGGAAGTCTTTTAACCACACCATGTTCCCAAGTCCCCATATACATTTCATCAGTATTTGCCTTGCTGGACAGGTGGAGCCCCTTTGGCACCCCAAGGACCAGCCCCTACTCAGTGCCAATGAGCTGCCATGCCATGTTAAAGCCTTTGCAGTGTGACCTGGGAATACAGCACATGTAGAATTCTGCTGTTTAATTCAGGGAGACAAAAAGGGAGCAGTAGAAAGCTGTGAGTCTGGATTGTGTCTTTGGGGCATTCTAGGGCTCCAGCAGTGATGCTCAATTAACACAAACAGGCAGTGCCAAGCACGCCCCAAAGCCCGAGGTGCAGATCACGCTGCACAGCACAGGCATTGCCCTGCATGGACATGGCAGGCTGTTTTCCAGAGGCTCTGTTGCATCTCACAAAGTAGAGTTGTTTCCTTAACCTACTGCTGTAGGCTATGACTGTAGAAGCAATACAGCAGGGAAAAAAAAATGAGGATAACTCAAAGAAAAGAAACCTGCACTTGCTTTCAAGGAAACTGCTGGCTCATCCACCAAGCACAGCACCAAGCCTGCCAGAGTTTAAGAGTTGTTTGGTAAACACTCAGGCACATGGTGTGATTCTAGGGGTGGTCCTGGGCAGGACCAGTTAGATTTCAATGATCCTTGTGGGTTCCTTACAGCCCAGGATAGTCTATAGTTCATCAGCCAAAAATTAACTGGCAATGGCTGCTCAGCTTGGTTTTGCTTGCCAGGATGAGTATCTCCTGCAAAAGCATCAGGTGAGCTCTTAGCTGCTAGAAAGAGTTAAAAGATGGCTCCAAGGCAAGCAGATTTGGCATTTCAATAACGTATCTCTAATTCGGGCCACAGGCTGGAGACAAGATAGGGACAGCCAGCTGAAGCCCTGGCACAGCAGACAGCTCACATCAAACTGCTGTGCTTTACAGGGGCCACTGCTCTTACCCAGGGTCACAGGAACCTGAGCAGAAAGCTCAAAACAGGCTGAGAAAATAAGGAAAATGAGTGTGTTAGAGATGCAGACCACGTAATTACAGGCAGAGACACCTGGATGGCTTAACAGAGGTAAATGAACTAAAGTTCATTAAGGGTCTAACACAAGACAGCCAAGAATTTCAAGTGTCAGTACTAAATAGGCTGGAAGAATTCAGCTCTTCAGGTCCATTACCAGTTTGTTTTGCATATCAGGATCCCAACAGGGCTGCTGGGGCACAGCTGGGAGTGGGAAGCAGACAAGATCATTTTCCTGCAAGCTCATCTAGAAAGGACAACACAGGGAGACCAGGAAAAGCCAGGAGATCAGCCAAGGCACGCACAGCAGGGACTTTGCAGCCACAAACCTCTGTCTCAGCTCTGCAGCAGCTGGGAGATGCTCTCTTCATGCAGCAGCTCTGGCTTATTGTGACAGCCTTGTGCCACCAGCTCCACATTCAGACAGAAAATGGCTTTTTCAGCCTAACTCACAGCACCCGAGCGGCCACTGACTTTGTGATGGCCAACCCTTATCTTTTGTGTTAAGGGCACTGTGCAAGGAGCTCAGAGAGGCAGCAAGAAAACATTCAGAGAGGCTCTGGGCTCCAAAACCACTCTGGGAGTCAATGACCTTCTGCACACTAGAGAGCTGGGAAAAAAACTCAAACCAAAAGCTAGGCCAGCAGGATTGCAGCAGCACACTTTGCACCAACATGTGTTTGTGCTGCCCTCCTGCTCTGTCCTTACAGAGAGACTTTTCAGTGCCAGCCAGTCACCTAAAGAGAACAAACATTGCAAGAAGGCAGAGAAAAATCCACTGTCCTAGATTGCATCAGAGATGTTGGCAAAGAAAAGGAGAACTCCTTGCAGGAGATGCTGAATGAGCAAGTCAGAGCACTGAGAGCACCAGGTGCTCTGCAGGGCTGGACCCTGAGCCATGTGCTGCCATCCCAGCCCTGGTGGCAGCTCACATCCCAGAGCCCAGGGGAACCACCCTCGGTGGCACAGGTGCTGCCTCACAGCGCTCCAGAAGGGAACAAGCTGCCTCATTCAAACCAGAGAACTTGAATTCCTGCCCAGCAAACCATTCCTCTTGAAAGGGAACTTTCAGATCAGCGTTTATTCATTCTGGAGTGTGATTTTGTTTCCAAGAAACTTTCTCAGCTGAAACAATGAAAAAATTGCTGGTTTGGCAAAGTTTCTGATTGAGAATTCAAGTGATGGAGCAAGTGTTTTGCTGATAACGAAATCATATACATTTTTGTTTTATAGACACTGCTATTTGCTGCAGAATATTTATGGGATGTGCTTTTAAAAAAAGATCTACACATTCAGCACAGCTCAAACTTCTTTCCACAGACAGACCCCATTAGAAGTTTTGTCAGGACAGAGGAGTTACCTCTCAGAGGTGCAAACACATCTGCTGCACAAGTGGGCCAGCTCACCTTTCTGCAAGGGACCAGGACTGCCAAGAACAGCTAGGAGCTGCACAGGACTCATCTGTGTTCTTGAGTTCCTGTTAGCCAAACAAATTTCACCTGGGAAAGCAATCGGAAATTCAGTTTAGCCAGAGGAACACACGCTTGTCCTGTGCACAAAGCACATAAAACCCATTCAAGAGCTGTTTCCCCCCATACTTTAATTTCTATCAAATCAGCATTAGGCCAAACAGATGCTGCCATATAAGCATTTCATAGGCAGAATTATGAGTGTAGTTCCATGAAAGTCTTTTTTTTTTTTCTCCTTGTTTTTTAAACCTCTGGCTGTTAAGAATGGAAGCATAAGGAAATTTCCAGCTCTAGTTCTCGCCTCACTCGCTTTGCCCAATAGATCTTCAGGCAATGGTGCTGATTACTTGATTGTTGCTAGATCTCACTCTGCCACCTCTGAAAAACTGTGTTGACAGACCCCGGTGACTGGAGGTCAGAGCAAGCAGCTGGCAAATGGCTACCAGCACTGCTGTGGGGGAAGCAGGGCTATCAAGCCTGGAGTATTTATCAGACTGCCAGAGAGCTGACTTGCCTGCTAAACAGGGTGGGTTGGGTTTTTTTCCTCCATTCAGATGAGGAGGGAGTCGGAAACTCATACAGCTATTTGCTGGAAAGGAACAGCTTTCCACTCTAGCAGTAGCAGCCCTGCCTGAGCTACTACCCTGACAGCCAGGATATATTGCCTTACTACTTTTGTTAAGAACAAAATCCAGGGACTTGCAGCTACCACCCCCACCATTAATCATCTAGGTTCAAAGATTTTACTTTTGTGCATCTCCAGCAGAGCTCTTTGATATGCAGAAGCTGTTTTAACCCCCAGGTGATGGCTCTGATGTGGGGAGGCTCAAGGGCACAAACCAAGACCACAAATTTCAATTTAGACATGTCCACGATGAGAGTGGGGACACTGTGAAGAGCCTGGAAACCATCCCTGCTTTGCTCACACTGGAGATGAGCCTGGCTCAGCTGAGGATTGAGGACGATGTCCTGCAGGTCAGGACCCCCAGCTGAGCTGTTCAGGCAGGTGAAAGCATCCCAGGTACGTGCACAAGTTGTGATGTCTCTGCCACCATTACTGAACACAGCTGGTTCCCTTCCTTGCTCAGCTCATCAATCCATGGAGAGGCCATTACTGTTATTGATGTGCCTCAGACCTCAGGAGTCCTCCGACTTCCAACCCCAAGAGCTTTAAAGTCATGAATTAAGCCCTAAGAGTCATTATTAAAAAAGCTGCAACCATTGCATTATTTTCATCTGCCGTCTGTTTAAATGCTTTAGGCTATACTTAGCTCAAGGTTTCTCTCCACAAGAGCTAGAAATTTACTTGCTCTAAATGAAAAAAAAAAAAAAACCCTCCAGTTTTCCTGGAGTTATGCAGTGATTTGAACTGAAGTTTTCATTACTGTGATACTTGCAGTATAGGCAAAATGCTCCAGTGCTTCCAACTTGTCCTTGAGAATATATTGCTCAAGGTGGGGAAGGATGAAAATCCAGGATCTGGCCAGAGCTCATCTCACATCATTTTTTCCCATATGCATTTGGAAGACAGAAGTGCTACAGTCCATATCAAGGCAGTGACTTCCTTAGGTGCTTGCCTGCCCTCCCCATCATGGATTTTAAACCACCAGATCAAGAGGAGCTTAGTTTACCTTAAGTTTTCCTTTGGATTCATTTTCAAGCCATCACAAGTGAATTTAAAAGTAAACCAAAGATTCCGCTTCCTAATCCATTCCTACTTTCACTAAGAGCACCACTGATGGGAAAAAAAAAAAAAAAAAAAGAGGGTGGGGGAAGAAATAAGAATATCTACCCTCAAAGGCAAGGATTTTTTTTTATTTTCTTCTTTGCTGAATTCCCACTACCCCAAGTGCTAAAAAGGAGCAAAGATCAACTATAATTGATTAAAAGATGTTCTATTCTGCAGCCACAATATTTGAAGTCCTTAGACCTCAGCCAGAAACAGCCCATTTAGATTTTAATTACTTCTAACTCACATGGTAGAAAGTTTGTGCTTACAAATTAGGACCCTGTGCTCCTTGAAATCAGTGAAAAAATGGCACCAAGATCAGACTTGGCCTTGCAAGAGGAAAAAACCAAAATCTTCTTTTTCTTTAAGAATAGCTTTAATTTCTACATTCAGTAAGAATTCAAGCAAAAAGCCCAGTATGTTTCTCAAGCTGGAGAGTGCTGTGTTTTATTTTCTGCTTTATAAAATAATCCTTCTGGAAACACCTCTCTGCATACATTCGGTAACTTTATTCCAACAAAAAAGGAAGCCCTACCCAATAGTGTAGATAGCTTTACCAAATACCAGAAGGATTGCTCTACAAACACCACAGAGCTGGAATCCAGAGCAGCACTGCAGGGTGGGTGCACCATCCCCAGACAGGAGGCTCTCTCCTTCCACAGTACCCTTGCTATGCAATAGTCCCCTTTATGCCTATCAGCTTAGTCAACAGCAATATAAACAAGATTTGTTGCAAGACATGCACAAAAGAAACTTGAGGAACACACAGATTTCCAGTGCTGGTGGTAATTGCTCCATTAGGGAATGAGACCATTCAGTGGAGTCAGTGCAAAGGGTCTCATTGGTGAATGAGTGCCCAGGACAGCAGCTCCACCTCGTCTGTCTCTCCTGGGAAATTGGGAGCAGACATCTGTAGGTCCTCACACCCTTGAGGACCCCTTTGCACAGCCCCATTGCATTTTTGGGTGGCTAGATTCCAAGAGGAAAAACAAAAGGACTAAGTTGACCTGGGTTAAAGTAATTTGCGGATTCAAAAATCACCAGTCCTTGCTGAATCAATTTATATTTCCTGCTCCTGATGCCCAGGTCTTCTTTCTGAGATCATCAAAAGCTCTAAAAGCTGTACCACTTGCAAGGGCAATAACAATTCCTTTAATATGTAATTTTATACCACCCACCACACTCAGTCATTCAAGTCTTTGATACTCATCTGCTGCTTTGCTGAGACCCTTTGTTAAGGCACAATGTGATAGACCTGAATCTCTCTAGGGTGAGCCAATTTTCACAGAATGTGGCTTTAACAAATTCTATGTAGCCAACTGGAAAATTAAGAACTGTCTTTTTTCTCTGGAATTTATTAAGGTTGAAGTAGTCTTTTTAAGTGTCTTCTCAACATGTCAGTACTATCTAATCAATTGAAGATAAATTAAGGGTTTGATCAGACTTACTTTCACAAGAATTGACCTGATGATTAGAGACAATACTTTGTATGTTACTTCATCCAATACAAGAAGATGAAAAATCAACTGTACCTTGCTACAAGTGGCCGATTTTGGGTACTTGAGGCCACCTGACTTTAAGTATCACTCAGTACCCACTGTTGTCTAAGAATGACTGCACCACATACTTGCTTTGCATTTGACTCTGTGGGAGAATTGCCATAGTTATTATTTAATAGCTTAAAACTGGGACAGCTTGAAGTGCAGCAGGGCAGGCTGGAGCCATGAAAAGCCAGGCAGTGCCACACAGCCCCCTGAGCTCACAACAATGCCTCCTCTGAAGCCTTCTGAGAGGACAGACAAACACTTGATTTCTTTACTCAAAAAGACAGCACCACAGTCCGGGTAGTCAAGAGAGATCAGAGGTAAAGCCACTTTAAAATCATAGAATCCACTAAAGCTGGAAAAGACCAAAGATCTATGACTCCCGTCCTTGACACAGCACCACCACCTTCACCACTGAACCACATTCCTCAAGTGCCACATTCACTTGAGTTTGAACTCTTCCACCACTTCCCTGGGCAGTCTGTTCCACTGCCTGACCACCCTTTCACTGAAGAAATTTTTCCTGTCATCTGTTCTGCAAGCCTCCCCAGCACAGCCTGCGGCCATTTCCTCTCATCACCTTCACATCCAAATTCCCACCTCCACCATTTCCTAAACCAGGCAGGGAAAAGGTTGGAAAGCCCACACCAGTCCTCCCTCCAGCCACTTGCAGGGTCTGGAAATACACCCCCAGGGAGGGAAAAAGCATCTCCAGAGAGGCATCTTCCCAGCAGCCCAGAGCAGTGCTTCCACCTCTAACCACCCCTAACACAGCTGCTCTGATTTGCTGTCCAGGAGCCAGGATTGCTGAGCAATAGTGACAAATCTGACCTGATATCCTTCACCCTGAGATGCTTCTCAGACACACGGTGCTGATGGCTGCAAATCTCCCACAAACCTGGAGAGATCCTGAAACAACCAGGCATCATTTCAGGGAAAGTCTTGAAACAAGAATAGGGAAAAAAATAGCCCACAGGAAAAAATAGTTTCTGTTTGAGTGTAATAGATGTCCTGGGAAGATGAAAACCTCTGTGTATTTGTTGATAGAACAAGCTGATGATGTGACTGGGCCACAAGAGAGGCTAATGAGTTTCTGCAATTATTACAGAAGGTCTGCTCAGGAGAAGCTGAAGATCAGTGTTATTGCTCAGGCCCAGGAATCCCAATTTAGGAAAGATCTCATTCAGACTGTAACAGGTACAAAGAACCATACATGTTTAGTTAATCTCACAAAAGAAGATTAAAAATAACTCATTTCAGTTTGCAAATGAAAGTCTAGTGGTACAATTGCAGTCTTTGAATAGATCAGGGAGATTACCAGCATCAGACCCTGCCTATTTTTACACTGAGAACTGAAGTGACCCTTGACTTCACCAACAATGTACGAGAGAAAAAGCAGTAGAGGCACAAGAGGAATTTTTACACTTAATTTCCAGCACAAATGGATTGGCTAGTTAAGTGTCTAAGTGTGAGATGAGGGCAAAGCTGGAAAAGCCATCTCACAGGAGAGGAAGAAATAAGCATCCCTTACTAAAAGGATCCCACTGCTTGCAAGCTCTCTGAAAAGGACTGGAATTCTTCCTTGAACCAAGACACTGAGTTAAACTTTCAGCTGCTTCCCTTCTTCCCTGACCCCACACAGCAATTTGTGTGGATACCAACAGCCTCAGCAGCATCTCCAAAGCTGCTCATGTTTTTCAGTCTCCTCATCACTGAATATTTCCATGAAGCATTTGCAAGTTTTTCAGAAGAGGGATGGGGGGATGCAAGTATAATACAGTGAAAAATTAAAAATTTAGGGGCAGGATAAAACTAATTGAGTCTTGTGTTAAATTATACAATTGCAGGGATGCCAGAGCAATTTTATCATTCATACTTAGCCTAATAATACTCTCAGACCTTTAATTTATCTCCACTCCAGCACCATCCTGTATCATGGGAGGGTTTTTCCACAGGGCAGAGGTCAGGCTGTAAATACAGCAACTGGCTTGGGAATTACATCAGGATGCTCTTTTCTAAGGATAAATCAGAGATAAACACAGCACCTGAGAGCTCATTTGCTTTCATGTTCTGTACATCTCCTTTGCTCTCACAAGTGGGCATGAAACCATGCCAGGCAAGGATGGGGAAGTCTCAGCTGGGCTTGGCCTCCAGCACAGTGTCCCCCACAAGGATAACTCAGAGCTTCTGTGGCTGTTGCTCATCAAGAGGACAGGAGAACAGCTTTCCTTTCTCCAGAGCCATGGTCCATCCCCCTCACTCTGAAAGGTGTTTAAGACATTCTCAGAATTTAGGCAGCTTCCTCAGACCAGTCCCAAATTATTTGTAAAAAGGCAGGGCTGTGTACCAAGCAGTTGCCACATCCTAGGAGACACAGCAGATAGTGCTGGAGCTTGCAGAGCCTGCAAGACGTGCTGTACTTCAGTCCTCAGGTCTGTAGGGATCTGTGGCAGATATTTTGTGCATCTTCTGGGCTAGAGATTTATTGCACAGTTGCCTGAGCTCAGTGTGCCAGCTGTTCCACATTAGCCCCTTGCCCCCATGCTCATTTGAAGCTCTATTTTGTGTTGATTGTCCCAAGATGGGAACTCAGCAAATTCTGGAAGATCTGTGTGGCTCCACCTTCCTGAGATCTGGATGGATTTTGATTTCACACAGAGTTGTTCAGTGAAAACTTCCTGCTCTATATCTATTTCCCAGCAGGTTTCACAGGACCTTGCACTTGAAGGAGCAGTGATCCCTGCCAGCCACCCACCCCACTCCACACTCTAGCTCAGCCTGTGCACCAGTCCCCCAAAAACAGGCAGGGTAAAATTTCCACAGTGCCTTTAAGGACAGTTTCAACTTTAAAAAGCCAACAAGAAAATGAACAGCTGACTAAACTGTTGCATGGTTTTGAGGAATTATTAATTTCCCTTATTGGTACAAGCTATGCATTCATAAGCAGCTCAGAGCCTCAGCAGACTCCTGCCAGACTGAATCATTTCAGCTGAATGAGAAACTGCAAAAGTTCAAGGTTGCCACAACAGCAATCAGGCTTTAGTTCAGGAAATGCTATAAACAAGTAAGCAAAAAACCTCCCAGCCTCGAGACACTGGAGACTCAATTCCATCTTACAAGGCTGGGGACAGGGATGCACTGGAGGTGGAGATGGGATCTGTGGGAGCTCTGCAGATGCAGGTGTCCCAAAATGACACAGGAACACAGGGCTTTAGTGCCCATGGGGTGGAAGGACCCACCAGGCGCCCAAGGGTACCCTGGAGACATCAGGAATTTCTTTGCTGCAAAGATGCCCTTGAGGCAGTTCTTACAACTTTTAACCTATCCCAGGATGAAAAAGACCATTGGAGCATCTTCCCCAGGCTGAGAAAAACAACACAAGTGCTCTGTCCTGCTGTCTCTGCAGGGATATCTTGGGCAGAAACCTGTAGAGCTGCACTGAACAGGTACATATGGTCAGGGACCACCTTCAAAAAACACAGCAGTTTTAATTATTCTTGCTCCTGTGCCAGACATATGGCATTTTACCTTCAGCTTAAATGCCATCAGCTTCTATTCCCATTTTGTTCCTTTCCAAAGCTTGTCCTTTCTCCCCACTTTAATATTTTAAGCTGCAATGGAACTAGATTTTTTTAGAGGAAAAGTTTGTAGCCAAGCAAATACGTCCATGTCATAAGATGAATGACTATGCAGCTAAAGCAGTGATGTTTTCAGGATTAATCTTGCCTAAATATTTCATTTCTTCATTTTGAATTATGAACATATTTTTACATAAGTACTGATAGAGTTTATAGATCATTCCCAAAAGGAAAGTTTGATTAAAAAACTAGAAAACCACTTGAAAGAGGACTTCCGTCTTATCTGAAGGGCAGTTTTTACCACCTACTGAAGAGCCTATGATAAGATGATAGGTCACTTATTTTTGATAGTGTTTTTATTTTGGCAAAAAAGGACTCTCATAATTCTTGTGCTACTTTGCCATTGTTGGATTAATACAATGAAACATTTGCTTGAGTCTAAAACCATTAGGCATTGTCAGAGAGTATCTGGGACTCACACTCTGCAAGGATTTGGCATCACATGCACCTCCTTGTACTGTGGGATTCGTTAAGAGCTGTCAATACACATTTCCTTCAGGAATCAGAAAGCGTAAGAAACCCCATGGCAGATAAGATGCAAGGCTGATGAGCTGCAATCAGTACAAATTAGCACCTGCAAAGGATAAATCCAATGCACAAGGAAAAAAAAATATCTATTATGACTATCAGAAAAATTCCAGGTGCAACATGAGCTTGAGGAAGTCACAAGGTTGTTATTTACAGCTAGACCTCTTCAGCAACTGGAGTTTTGCAAAGAAAAAAATAAATAAATAAATAAAAAACAAACCCAAAGCTGCTAAGATCTTAGACACCCTGGAGATGGGTGTGCATCCATCAGGGCACCATCCTTCCCAGCTTATGTTAGTTAACACACCAGAGCTCCTGGAAATGCTGGGCAGGGAGAAGTGTTGGATCTGCCAGAGGAAGAGTCTGCAGGAGGTTATTTGCATGTTCTGTAGGATCAACAGGGTCCATTTCCCCCCATGCATTGCTCTGTAGTCAGGACAGAGACCTAGAGTGGGTTTTAATAGACCAAGCAGATGAGAAAAGGACACTGGTGTCAAGGACAAGCACAGCCCGGTGTCACCAGGCACCCCAGCAGGTCGCATAAACCATCTAAGTTAGGAATTTCATTTAGAGCTCCTTGTTCTTACTGCACCTGAAAATTCCAGATACTGATCTTATCCAACAGTGCCTCTTAACTAGGAGATAAGTGCCATTAATTACCTGCAGGCCCGAGGACATCTCCTTCCACTGCTAACCCACTTCAGTGCTTTGAGAAATAGCGAGTTTCCTCTTGCAGGGGGAGGGATCCTATCTGCAAAGTGTTAATAGTTAAAGCCGCTTTCAAAATAGCATCTACCAGCTGATAAGTTTATCCTGCATCTCAGCACTTCACAACCAGCAGCTCCGAACATTTTTCCCTGACCAATTTATCAAGATTTATATCAAATTTGGGTTCTCTGCTCCAGCTTGACTTGCCCAATATTTCAACATTCTGTAATCAAACCCCGAGAGGCCCATGACTCGTGGGCATGACATCTTCTGCTTTTCAAGATGCTCCTGTGCTATGAAATAGAGGTAACTGTGCCAGGCAACAAGCAGGGAGAGAATATTTCACGAACACAAGAGAAATAATTAAAACTCAGCAATTTATTTGGGAACACATATGTGCTTTCGTTAGTAGGAGAATGTCATCCATGGCTTTTTTAATCTCGGGATGCACTGATGTATTGTGGCACTTTGTGCTTTTCAGTGCCCTGCATTTCCATCCATTTCCTTCCCTCAAGTGGGGCAGGCTTTCCAATGGATTGTCACCATTTAGTAATTACAAATATAAATGTCACTGCTGTCAAATAATATAACACACCTCACGCATCAGGACACAAGCTGTTTAAAATCAAGCCATTATGGCAGAGCCACCGCTGTGTGAACACGCCTTGATTAAATTCATAGACATTAATCATTTTAAATAAAAACTGAATTTTGTCAAGGCAGCAATGAACTTTCCAGAAGATATAGGAGTGAAGTGATGTTTCCAGAAGGCAGTTCCTCCAGGCATTGCTTTAACGCTGGAGCACAGTTGTAGTACATAATGCATAGCTGCAAAAAGCAGTTTTTAACTCCAGTTCTGTGAGCAGTTCAGGTCCACAGAACCCCTGAAAGCTGCAACCCTCAGCAAATGGCAACTGCTCACCTGAGCACAGCACAGGCAGAGCCATGCAATCAGGAGTGCTGTCTGCACAGGCACAGCCCCAGCGAGCCAAGACCAGGGCCCAGGGTAAATTGGTTTTGCCACGCTGTCAATCCCACCCCCAGGAAGAGGTTTCCCTGCCAGCCTGCTCAGTGCCAAGACAGTTCCTATTTTCCAGACTGTCAGTCTCAAACCCTACCAGCTTTCAGGCTGCAGAAGAGAGATTATCTGGGCAGCACTATGACAGATGCACTGCTGAAGATGTCCACTTGCTCAGAGAGAAAAGGGACAATTTCTCCCCCTGCTCCTTTTCTGTCCATGCCAGACCCATCTGCTGGGTTCATCTTTGTCACACCTGGGAACAACTCCACCAAAGGGTCTGCACACGCATTAATTAGGTGGAAATGTAGTTTGATGGAAAGATTTAGTTTCTTTATCTTCCCAGGGAAGGGATATCCTGGGAAAACAATCTATGATTATTCCTCTATATATTTAAGAAGTTATTTTGCATAGGGATCACATTGCAGTGGCAGAGTGGAACAGCTCCTTGGCACGATGATAGATTGCTGTATCAGTCATACCTGTGAACCTTATTTACAGAAGCACCACAAAGATATTTGAGCTGGCAGCTGTTCCGTTGTGAAAGTAAATATAGCTAAAAATGTCTTCTATTTTGCAGAATTTCCAACTCTTTTTTTCAAAAAAATGCATGTGCAAAACACATCTCTCGTCACTGTCATCCAGCTCCTGCCCACCTCTTTTGATGAAGGGTCTCCTAAGTATGAAGCATTTGCTAAAATGCAGAAAATGATGTTGCTGTCACTGTTCAGTCTACTGAGGAGAGTCCAGCTCTGAGATCAAGAGAAGATGAAAGAGGAGAGAAATCTCATTTGGAGTCAGATGATGCTCAGCCCCAGCTTGCTGCATGTCCAGCCAAGTTTTTACTCCATCACTGAGTCACCTTGCACTTTCTGGTTTCCCAGGTGGGACTGAGCCTTGCCCAGTTTGGGGTGAGCAGACACTGGTGCCAGCTACAGGGACAGCAGAAGACCCAGGGCCACGTCAGAACTGTGGCAGCAAACCAGCATCAGAGCAGCCTCAGAGACCAAATTTCTTACCCTTCCATTTCAAATGCAAGGAGAGCTCAGTGCCCTCCCATGAATTGAGCACAGCCAATGCACAGCCCTGCTGATCCCTCCCCTGCCCTGCTCCCTCCATCACCCAACTACAGCTGTACATGCAGCTGCACAGCAAAAGCAGACTGAGGAGCTGATCTGGGCTAAAAAAAGAGGCAACTCTTCGCAAATGAACTCTTAAATTTAGCTTCAGAATTTGCAGCAAAGCTCTCCTTGATTGAGGCTGGCGTGCTGGGAGCGAGATGTCTCCTGGTGTGGATCACCCACCCTAGCACACTCAGCTCTTCCCTGGAGGTGTGGAATTTCTCTTTCTGCCCTGGGACACATCAGAATCATGCACCACACAGCCTGTGGTGCCAGCAACACCATGGCCCTCCCTGGCCATCTCCACAGGCAAGCCTCACCAGACAGACAAGAACAATTGCAAGGCCACTCATCCCACTTGAGGTACCAGGCAGCATCATCACAAACCCTCAGGCAACAGTAAATTTTGGGCTTTTTTGGGTTTTTTTTTATTTTCTATAAAGCTGAAACATGCGTGCATATGTTCCATCTCTCTGTTGCCAAAAAGAAGCAGACAGGTAAAACACAAAAAGGTTACATTTGTTATAATTGCAAAAGCCAGAGCCCACAGCCCTTGCCCTTCTATTCCTCAACCTGAGTCAAGCACATTAACCAGCTCTGCCACTCAGCCTCCTCTTCCTGATGTAAATGTATAACAGAGGGAAACTGTGTGAGGATCCAGAGTCAGCACTGCATTTTACACCAGAAAAATCTCTCCTGGTCACTCCCTTCAAACTCAGGCCAACATTTGACTCTCCCAGCATCAAGTGAAGTGGCTCTGCTGAAAGCTCTTGAACTACTGCTCTACCTAAACTTGATCCCTGAAAGACCAGAGAAGCTCACCACACACAAGGAGGTTTGCTTTCTCACTGGCTTTGCCTGAATACGACCCCTCTGCTCCTCCTCAGCACCCCTCAAGAAGGGATTGAGCCTCAAAAAAAAAGCAGCTTTTCCAAGCCCAGGAAAAACCAGAGCAGACACCACCTCAACTCACCATCCAGGCTCCCAAGCAGCTTCCCTTGCCACAGCCATGCTCTTCCTCTGCACCTCATCATACAAAACTCCAACATCCACCTCCTGAGCTGGGGAAGAGTCTTTTATACTCATGGCCCTTAATGATTTGTCAGGTCGACTGGATTCAGTGCACCAAAAAACCTCATTTTCCCCACTTGAAAGGTTTTCCCCACTCTCCTGGATTGGTCTGGGAAGAAATGTGTGAGCTTTGTGGCAAAACATTTGTGTTCCTTCACAGGGGACAGAAGAGAGGTCAATGTAGAGGAAAGAAATGGCACAAATTGGAAAAGTTTGGTGTTTTGGGGATTTAGGTTGGGGTTTTTTTCTTTATGGATAAAGAAAACCTTTTCTATGCAGAAGTGTGTGAGTGTTAGGGGTAAAATCAGTAGCAAAGCACACATCTTGCACTAAAAAAAATATGTTTGTAGAGATCCAATAAAAGCATCAGAGTCTTGCTCTGCTCTTCAGCAGTGGAAAAACACCCCTGGACTCTTCTTTGCCTCATAAATCACTGGCACAATTTTTCACAGAACTGTGTAAAGCGCTCTCAGTGCAGCCAGGCTTGGGGTGGCAGGAAGGGCAGGGCTTGGTGTTGTCACCCAGAGCAGTGGCCAGCTGGCCAGCAGGGTGGGTTTGCAGCCACAGCCTGAGAGAGTGAGGCCTCAGACTATGATGTGCTGTCTCGCCCTTCACTTTTCAGCTCCTGTTTTTAGTACACAGGATTAAATTTCACAGCACTACACACCTGATAGCACTTGCTGCTGGGTGCAATGTGACATCCCCTACACTTACCCACACATCATGAATGAAATTCCGAGTAGCAGCTGTGCTGTACAGTCAGAGGGAACCTTCTTGTGGACCACTGCAGAAAGGATTCTCTGCAGAACATGTTTGTGTTTGCACATGCAGAAGATGAGCTCTCTCAGACCACACAGGCTCTAAACCCTGGTGTGTGGCCAGCTCAGGGCAGCAGGTGGGATCCGTGCTCAGCGTGGCTGTGCACCTGGATTCTCCCTCCCATGGCAATCCAGGGAGCACAGCATCCTGCTCAGCTCCACTACCCTCTGTGCTCTCCAGGAGGAGGGAGCAGTGTGGGGCTGGGAGGGCTGCAGGAGGTACCAAAGCAGTTTTGCTGAAGTCACAGCCACACGTGGCGCGTTGGTGATGGCACAGCCACAGAGCTGAGCTCCCATCTCCACCACCACCAGCCTTCTGAGCAGCCCTTTAAAAACCCCTTTCACACACCTCAATTATTTTAACCGCTTAACCATCACGTTCCAGTATTGATTTGAACACATAGGAATTATTTAAGCCAATTGCCTATTAAAATTCATTTTCGGTGAGAGGTCAAACCTGCAAATTGAAACCAGATGCAGTACATTATGCCTATCAGTACTGTGATCTGCACACAAGTTCATTATAATGTTTCTGCAGAAGTAATTTCTCATGTCAAATTTTGCTCTATATGCCACTGTGGCTATTATAAGCTCTATTAATTAAGAAGCCTCTTTATTCTTATTAACAGAAAGTTTTAAATACTGCAGTCTCAAATAAAGATACATTCAAAAAAATTAGGGCTTACCCACCTTATAGCATGCTGCTCCTGAAATTCAGAGAGAAAGGAAATTGAATTAATTTTGTAGCAGGAAATGCATTTTACTCAGATACAGAAGATCTGAGGAGCTTTTAGACTCCCTGCAGTAAATAACAGTCACAAGTAGCACCCTCTCCTGAAACCACCAGCAACCTCCCTACATCCAGGACTGTGTTGCTTGTAAAGTGCAGTGACTTGTGGGTAGCTCTTAATCCACTTGAAGTCTGTCAAGAGGAAAAGGCCACAGGAATGGCCTCTCCATGTCGCCTTGAAACCTCCACCTCCTGATGAAAGACAGCAGAAGTCCAGCAAACCTCAGAGCAGCCTCAAAGTGTTTGCACTGCTCTCCTCCTCAGCAGCCAGAGCTGGGAAATCACACCCTGACTTGATTTGGCTTGCATCTGGCTTTAAATTCCTAGAAAAATAAAGGCCAGTTACTCGTGGCTTGCTCTGCCACTGCTTGCATGAGTTTTGCCCCACGACACGCACTGCCCTTTGTGTCTTTCTTCATGTACACATGGCTTATGCAGCAAAAGGGGAATTGGAACACAGAATAACATTTTCTCGCAGTCTCTGAAGTGTTTTGAGACAGACATTTTAACTACTGCCCCAAGAGAAAAATTAGTTTTCTTCCAGAGTAAAAATCATTTGTAAGGAAGGCTGCTGTTCCAGTGGGAAAATGATGGTGTTCCTCTTGGGAAAACTGAAAACAAACCAAAATGGAAATTTTCACTTCATTTTAAAATGCCAGCTTGGAAGAGGACATTTGGATTTCTGCCCTCCAATAGCAGGCATGTTTTTCCTATTAAGATGTTTATAAAAAGATTGTGTTTTGGTAGAAGGAGGAGGTGTTTGATACTTCTGATAGGGAAAGCTCATCTCTGACCATCTCTGAACATCTGAATGTGTTTTGAGCTCTTTGCAGCCTATGTTGACATTTCAGAGGATTAGAAGTTGCACAGATCAAGTCAACAAATTTCGAGCATCTTATGAGTAATTCAGTTCCTAGAATCTCTCCCATCCCAGGGAATCACTTCACTTGCACATTACACCAACACTGACCAAAGCTGTACTTTATTTGCAGCATCTTCCACAGTTCTTCCAAGGGTTCCTAATAGCTCTTTAAGACATTTGCCAGGGAAAAGTGGAACAGAAGAGCCAGGAGAAGAGGAACTGCTCTCAGTGCCAAGCATATTCAGCAGTTCAGCAGACACACACTGACACATCTTTTCTTTGCCAAAAGTTAAACCTTTTCTTCTAAAGTTCTCATTATTTTCTTGTTAAAATATTTATTTTCAGTGGAGCTCTGTAAAATCTGTCCAATTTCCTTCTCCGGTATTTGCTGGAGCAAGGAGCCTGTGAGTTCCCAGCAGGTCATCCCAGAAGCTGATGCCTTAGGATTTTAGCTTTTATATTTTTCAAATCCTGTGTTGCCTTAGGGTACAGCTCTAAACTCCATAGAAAATGTTAGTTACCTGTCTTCACATTTTGGTCAGACAAAGCAAAAGGACCAAGGATGCCAAGAGTGGGAGCTTGTAGGTGTCCTGTGGAGGGGGCATGGGGGCTGCACCCAGAGCAGATGTCTCTCTGCAGCACAGCTCATGGAAAATGAGATCTCTCCTCCCCTGAGACTGGGATCATTGTGCAAGCAGCCACAGAAAAGGGGCTGAGGCTGGGGAAAGGCATCAAGAGCTGGAGTCCTATGTGAAGAGAGGCAGTGGTGGTCCTGCTTCTGCTTGGGTTGTGCTTTACTCATCTCTCTAAAGTTATTTAAAGTTCTGTGGGCACAGCCTCTGGGAAGGGGGAAGCATCAAGCTGCTGTCTCAGAGCTGTTCTCAGCTCAGCTGCAGAGGTGCAGCTCTGCAGGCAGGGCAGGATTTGTGACACAGGCACAACCCTGCAGGAAGAGAGTGGCGTGGCCAGGCCAGCAGCACTGGCAGATGGTGAGGATCTTCCATCTCAGCAGAAGCTGCAGGGCTCTCTCAGGAGGAGGGCAGGCTGGACACCTGCTCTCCCAGTCACACATGGCTCTGTGCAAGCAAAGGGATGATCCATGAGCAAGATGGGCACTGCCCAGGGTGCCACCTCCCCAGCTGTGGCTGCTGAGGCCATGGCAAGAGTTCTGCTTTTGGAGGTCCCCATGGGATTTGAAACTGCTCCATTTAGTCAGAAGAAATCATGGCAAGGGCCATGTAATCCAGGGGTTAAATAACAAATTCCAGTGTCATCTCCACCTCTCTCCCTCAATTTCTTGAAAAAGGATGAGCTAAGTAAGAGGCCAGCCCTGGGCAGGACTTCCCATCTGTGGCAGGCAGGTATGGGCTCTCTGAATGTGAGGGGAGGCATCTCAGAGCAGCTTCTAAATGACCAGCATCGAGGAGTTGTCACCATTTGGCTGAGCTCATCCAGGGCCAGTGTGAGCCAGTCCTGGGGCAGGGTGCACAGCTGATGCACAACTGATGCTACACTTGATGTCAGCTGAAAGGCCATTACAGAGAAATCAGAAGAGACTGGCTAAAAGCAATTTATGGGGTTACAAAATGATGTATGGCATGCACCATGGCTCCAGGTTTGCAGTAATTTAGGCGGGTATTGATTGAGGAGAGACTGGGGCATATTCCACCACCTTTTTAATTTCAGTCTGATTTGGCCACTACTTGCAGGTCAGCAGGCAATTTGATGAGACAAAAACAAACGAAGCATTAGAGCAGCCTAAATCACATGCTTTTAGAAGTACCTTGTAAATAACTTTTAAGGCTGAACAAGGAGAACAAAATGAAAGAATTGGCTATTAAGGAAATAGAGACTGAAGTTTCAGGCTCAGAAAGAATGGTTTCATGGCACTGCTAAGAAAGAATATCACTCACACCTACCATCATTGCCCGCCTGCATTTCCCCAAACAAATCTGCTTTTTCCTCATATTACAGTGCTAATTCTGACTCAATGTGTACTGATTAGATACCAAAATAAAGCAGAGTTCATACGGTTCCTTACAAAGGCCTCTAATGATATTATTTCAACAATGGGATGGATGACTTGGTAGGATTCCAGATTATTCAAGCCATGTAGTGCTGGAGTATTGTCTCTGCACTCCAAGAAAAGGGAAGGCTGTAAATATGAGTGTAAAACTCCAGTGAGGGTAAACCTGAGATTTTTCTCCTGGAGGTAGTGATTACAGTATTAGTACATGGAAAGGCACCCACCAGTACATGAGGTTGGTGATATTGCCCAGTGACTTCCATCAGGGAAGAAACGCTGTCACATACCATGTGATATTGAGGAGAAAAAGCACAGACAGAGGAAGTGGGAGGAAAAGACTGTTTAATTCTTCATTATTTCTTTTTGACTCTAGGGTTGAAGTGGTCCTCTCCTCACAAAATTACATTAAAGTGCATGAAATCCCAGATCCTTTTCCCTTTCCCTCCTAGGAACGTGCCCTGTAACTTATCAGACCCAGTCTCAGAGGGTGAGAAGATGGTGGTGGCACATGGTAAAGGGGGAATTGCTCCAAATCATGGAATGTATCCAGCTGCAAAGTGCCCCAGTTCAGCCCTGAGCTCACCTCTGCTGTGTTTGAATATTGATGTTGTGTGGAACATGGGCAGAGGTCTAAGCAAAACACATTGATTATGTCACTTATAAGCCATCAGGTGTGGATATAAATGGATTTTCTGAGCTTGCTGTGACTATCAAAACTTGAACTCTGATGTGCACGGGTAAAGAGAGACACAGGAATCTCTGATTGGAGTAATTAGCACTTCGCTGCAGAAGGCTTCTCTGATCTCTAATTGCATGTTCATTTCAGTCTTTTAATAGCACACTTGTGAGCTGCTTTTCTTGCTGCAGGTAAAGGGAGACGTGATCTCCTATTCCACTGCACGTGCTGATGGAGCAGGTGTGATATCCAGACTTGCTGAAGCTTTGGGAGGGAGCTGGAAAAATCTCTGAATTTACTTCAAACCAAGCAACTTCTGAGGACATGGAAGTTATTCTTTATTTCTGGCTAGCAAGGAGTTTGTTCAAAAGGCATCCCAGCCAACATGAAGTCGCACTTCATGGTTTGTCTCTTAATAAAATCAAGTTGAGTGGTGTAAGGGAGGATAACATATTTTTCCATGGGCCTGTGGGAAATGATAACCTGCTCCCAAATACCTACACATGTTGGGAAAGGCTCTATGGACTTTCACAGACAGCACAGAAAGTGCAGGGCTCAGCTGACAATGAACCTGATTCCACCCTTCTAATAATTCATTCACAACCAAATGAAACCACCTGAGCATCTTCTTCCTTTGTCTCAACTCCAGAAGTCAAACACCTCCAAAGTTATTGGCAGTTTTAATTAACACTAGCTTTGAGACACAGAGCAACCTATAATGGTTATGGCTCATTCCAGATAATACTGTAATAACCCTCTCTCATATTAAATATAGCAGCAATATTGTTCACCAGAGATGAGGACATTAGCACAAATAATCAGCCTCACTGTTGTGGGGAGGGCACTGAAGCCAAGAGGGGTTCTAAAATGATTGCACAAAATTCATTTGTTCCTGAAAAAGAGACACCCTGCAGCTCCCTGCCCCCATCAGCATCCTTCCCAGAAGACCCCTGAATTTCCAGTAGATTTAGTTCAATCCCCCCACACTGTGTCAGACACGTGCTGCCAGTGGGAGGCTGTTTCCAGGTTCCTGCCTGGACATTGTCTCTGCCAGTCTCATCCGCAGGAGCCGCTTGTCACCAGCACAGAGCGGTACCAGCCAGGGCTGTGGGCTCCATGACTGCAGATGTGCTCACAATTTCAGCCCCATTCAGCTTTTCTGATGCAGGCTCTGGGCTCTGCCCAAGGGCTGCAGCAAAGGCAGGGTTGGCTCAGAGAGCCCCATGTTGGAGCTGACAAACAGCATCAGTGCTTTGCTGATTCCAGAGCGGGGTGGCCATGCACTGCAGCAAAGGGGCTTTGGGTGGAAGCCAGGAGGCTCTGCCTTGGGCTGGGGGTGCAGGGGGACGTGGCAGATTAGCACAGCCTTGTTCTGAAGCACTGAAGCCCAAAGGCATGATGGAGGCACCTGCCCTCTGCTCACCTACAGACCCTCAGCATGGCTGCAATTCAATCAAGTTCCCTTCTGTTGATTTAAACAGGAAAGAATTTTTTTCCCGTGATGTAAATCCAGTGAAGTCAACACATTCCAGGAAGGCACACAAGGAGTGAATTTGAGCCAGGGCAGTTCATGTCACAGACTCAGGTGTGCATTGACACTGCCCAAAGGCCTTGCAGCTTCAGTGCAGTTTTAAGGGGCAGTGGAAAATTGAATTGTTTCTTCACATGCATGACAGCCAAATCTTCAGTGCAATTCTAGAAAGATATCTAAGATTCATCTGGAGACATTCTGATTTGATTTGAAGGAGGCTTTTGGGGGACACTGAAAACAGTCCATCTGAGGAAACTCAAGTTGAGTATGTGAGGTAAGGGCATCCAAAATCATTAATTTCTTTTGCAAACCACATCTCTTCCTTCCTACAGTACTGAGGATGTGCAGTAAAATACTGAAACAAGTTTTCCTCTAAAGACCATTTCAGTGAAAAAGATTGTGATTTTTTAAACTAATGAAACAAAATGCAGCAGTATTTCTCCTTTGAGAAAAAATAAAAATAAACCTTCTTCCTTACAGTTCTTATTTTTTTCTCACCCTGTGCATGTAATTAGATAATAAAGACAAGTGAAAAAACACTGGGGGTGTATTGAAAATTTGAAACCACAGAGTTTTTTATAAACTTCTTGGGGAAATGTTTAGCTTTCTGACAGACGATACAAACCTTACTTATAGAACCATAAGCTCCTGCTAACTTAAAATCCCTTACATATGAAATGCACTTCAGTGGCCATTCTGCTCAGGAACAGTTCATCCTTGGGAAAATATTATTGCTGGAATGCTACGTGAGTCCACAGCTTAGAGCTGGAGGATGCATTTAAATTCTCTAAAGAGGCTTTAGGAATTCAAAACAGCACTTGATCTACCTTTGGGGGAAGGAATATGGGGGTTTTTGTGCTGCAACAGCTGAAAGCATTAATTGGCTGATCTTTTCACCAACAATTCATTGTATTTCATTACGTGCCTTTTATGTGTCTGCTGTGTTGCCCCAGTGCCTTGCTAAATATTTCCTAGCTGCAGCATGGCATTTTTGCAAGAGGGAGAGGGGCTTCAGCCATCAGTCTGCTCCCAGAGAATGAAAGCAAAGTCAAAATTAAACGGGAAAACAACTGTCACCACAATGATAATCAAACTGCAGGCTGCATTAGCATTTTTCCTCCAGAAGCTCTGGTATGAGGCAACAAGATGCATGTCTTTGCACAAAATAATTATGCTGTAATGAGGCTGTCTTAATGTGTTCAAAGAGAAAAACTGCTGTTAAGGCTGACTAAATGGAAGTACAAAAACAGGACAGGTAGCTTAAATGGCAGCTAGGCTTTATAGTTTCTGCCCCAGTCTGGAAGATTAGAATTAGTGTGATCACAGTGACATGGAAGTGTAAAATACAGATCTGGATTTCAGGTTTTCCCTCAAGAGGTGGAGAATATACAGAGGAAGGTTTCTGATTCAGATTCATTTTGTAAAGGAAATGTGTAAGTCTCTATCTGCTCACACTGGTTCCAAGAAGTAAATAACCTCAGTTTCTGATCCCTGAGGAATGATGATTTACAACTGGTAATGTGCACTGAAGAAAAATACAACCTGTTCCTGAAAACCACTGATTAAAGTGATCATAGCAAAGCCAAATAACTCACAGCTTCCTCTTTTTATCACTCATAGCTGCCTTACCCCTTGTTACTCCACTCAGCAGCACTGACTCTGATTTAATCTGCTGGAAGGAGACTTGTCTGTAATGCTGATCAACACAATTCAGCCTTTGCAAACATCTACCAGTGCCAAGGGACCTTCTGATAATGCTTTTAGCAGAAATAATTTTAAGAAAATGAATTGCTAAAATATGAACTTCCACAGAGACAGGACCAGGAGAAAAAAATGACAAAACCATAATAGGCACTGCCTGCTCAGTGGGAAGCACGGAGGATACGAGTTATTGAACCAGGAGGGAAGTACAGCCTGGCAGATCTGTTTAGTCCTGTCTCATCCACCATCACTGCCTCAGTCTCTGCCAGGACTCTGTCACAGGGGAGATCCATAAAAAGCAAAAGCTACTAGTGATGGAACTGAACACCCCATTCCCATTTGGACAACTGAAAATATTGTTCCTGGTTTGTGTCCTTGTTCCAGTTGCCTCTCTGCACCGTCCCAGGAACTGTGTGACATGCTTTTCTCATTTCCTTCTGGGTGTTATAGTCTTCAAAAAGAGAAAGGACCCAAATGCAGAATGTGTGGGAAACACTTCAGCAGCCTATTCCATTTCATTTCTAGAAACTCAGAATCACAGGGAATCAGGGCAAGAAGGAATTCAAGAGTCCCCCCTGTCCTGGTGAATCTCCCTGGCCACGAGAGATCCCTCCACTGATGGATTCTGCACAACTCCCCAGAAATCTGCACTTACACTGCCTCCACAGCCAGTGCAGATTTCCCCTCACCACTAAACTGAGCCCACTGCTAAGGTCCTCCATGGACACTGGAGCCTGTGTATCCCCCTACATCTGCTTTACACAAACACACACATGGCTTCTAAGTCCCTCCACAAAACCCACACCTCTTCCTGGTGGGCTTATCCATCTCCCAGAGACCCGGCATGCTGGAGGCTGGAACGTGACCTATTCAGATCAGAAACAAGGTGTAAATTCAAACAGCACAGGTAGTTTAACAGCTGTGACACCTGACCACAGGCTGTGCTGGCGTCAGCGATGGGCAGTTCAAAATTAGGGTGCCGGATGTTTTTTAATGATGGCTGTGTTTCAAAAAGGAATTAATTTAGAAGCATCCTCCATTTAGTGTTTACCCTGTATTACTGTGCTGTATTATCCTATAATTGGTTGTTAGGTCAGGATTGCAACCTAGCAGGTTCCTCTTCCTTGCCTAATTAGTGTATCTTCCTCATTGCTCAGTGCAGGACTGTTTTTCCCCCTACACATCTCCTTTTCCTGTGTACACCCTCTCAACAACACAAATTTATTCCCTCTCCCTCCAACAATCCAGCCCTTCCCATGCAGAAGAGCTGCTGTTTGCCCGAGCAGGTTGACCCAAAGCTTCTACCAAAACGAGCTGTTCAGTCTGATGAGCTTGAGGCAGTGGAAGTGTTTCAAACTTGGCAGCACAGCCAATCCACTACTCAGACACTGTACATTTCCCTCCTGTCTGATCTGCAGCCCTGCAGTGACATGAGTCATTCTCCTTCCCCTTCTCTTAAACCATGGACTTTCCTGGTTTAGCAGCACACGGCCCTGCACAGAGATGTGCCATGTGAAGACCTGGCTCCTGTGAGGACAAATCCCCACCTACAGCACAACGAGTCTGCTCCTCTACACCCCAGGCCCAGCACTTGGCTTGTGTAGAGTGTGAGTTCCTCAGAGCACAAGCACTGTCTGTCTTGAGCTGCATGGAGTGCTTGTAAATCCACGGGGCAAGAGCCAAAACGCAGCATCACCCTCGTCATCATGCAAATCTCTTATCTCTTGAGCACTCAGCTAAGCTCAGCCAGCCTCATCCTGTATCTTGGCCTCGAAAATGTGGCTTGTTTCTCAACCCAGCCAATTGTCCTGCTCTTACAAAATCTGGTATCAAGGCCAGCAGAACCTGGCTCCTCATGTGAGACCACACATGAATATTGTACCAGATCCTAGACAGAGCAGCACAAGAAACACTGGACACCATCAATCTGGAATAGAAACAGGGACAAACTGGAAGGGTTTGCAGAAGCCACAAATTAAACCAGACTGAGATGCTTGGCACAATGCATTAGGGCAGATTAAAAGAGCTGATCTGCATGGCTTGGCTGAGCAGCACAATCCAACAGCAATAGCCTGGACTCAGAGGATGATGAGAAACTGCACCCTGGTACAGGGAACTGGCATTAGAGGTAATGAGGCAAAACTAGTTTGGACAATGAGAGCTATTTCAGCAATTAGGAATGGGATGCAGTACACAGTCTACCTATATTAGTGGAGGCAGCTTGACCTTCCCTTGCTACTTCCAGAGCAAACCAAGTAAGCACTTGCTGGGACTGTCCTGCCCCAGGCACCACTGTGTGTCCCATGGAGTGTTGCAGGGACATGATTTCCCCCAGCCACAAGTCTTTGCAGCTTCCTCCTCAGCATGGCTTCAGGTTTATGTGGTGAGACACTACAGGATATGTGGATTGTTAAAACAGGCAACACAGGCAACAAGGAGTGCAGATCTCAGGGCACACAGCACTTCAGCTTTTCCGAGGACCACACTCCTTCCAACAGGCACAGATGTGGCTTATCCAAACAGCCCAAACATTTGCTGGCCGCAGGAGCGGGGGAATCAGATCATATCAACCTCTGATTTCCTCTGCCTTCACAGCACAAGCAAGTGTGCAAAGCAGTAAGATGACATTTGGCTTCTTGCAGAGAACAGCAGATAATTTAGCGAGATTAGACGACAGCCTCGTCTCCCTTCTTGTGCAGAGAAACCATCTCTGCCGGCTGGGCAGGAACCTGTCTCTGCTGCAATGATGCTGCTTGAGCGCCTCTCTGTGGAGCTCAGCTCCTCTTCCTCCCTCACAGCCTTCTCTAGCCATCAACTGATCTTTTAACTTTCTTTTACTTTTTTTTTTTTTAAATACAGTGCCAAATTGCTCCTATTATACCCTGAGCACCTCTGAGTTCACTGTACTTGGCACTGAGCTAGGAGCTGGGCCAGCCAGAATTCACAGTTTCATCTTTTGATGGTGAGATACATATATACATGTGATACTACTCAAGATACTACTTTCTTTATTTTCCAGCAGCAGAACAGCTGAAACTGGAACAGACCTACAGCTGCTTAGGGCTCACAGAATGACCAGGAATGAAAGTGGAGCTGCCAAGGGCATTGTCTTTGAACAAGCAATCAGGTGGCTGTGTTTGTCACCAGAACATGCTGTGGAGCTCAGCACAGAGCTCCATCACCAACACACGTGTCGACACACTGATCATGCCAATTTTTCTGTATCCCTCAAAGAAGCAGGAAACAAATGGTCCCCTGCTGAAATCATGAGTTAAAACAAAGGCTCTTCATCAGCCTCCTGCAGCTGCTTGTTGTTTTCCTTTCTCTGTGGAGTCTGCCAGCTCCTAGTTATCTTGGCCAAGCACATGATTAGAATCTTAGAGCAAATTCTAACTGCAAACAAACAAGTACATCTTGAGAGGAATACACACAAACTAGTGGATGCACAGTACATCTAACTGTTCAGCAGATCCTCTCCTGCCTCTTCTGATGCCAGGCAAGCCCTGCTCCTCTTTTGGATGGAAAGCAGATGGGGTAGGATTAATGGTACAGATCCCCAGGCCCTTTATATTTGCACAAACAGCAAGAACTAGACCCAGTGCTGTTCAAGGGGCCATGTATTAGTTGTGCTGGCTTTCTGCAGGATGGGAAGCAATGTAGGAATAGGAATTCCTGCCCAAAGTAATCCCCTGTGCCTGGCTATGGCAGAAGGTCTATTGTTTGTGAAAGTACCAAAGGAACAGAATAACTAAGCTCTATGGCCAGCACAACAAGTACAGAAGGAAGGATCAAGGACTGCTCTTTGACCCAGGTGGCTCGGTTTGAGCAGGCACTGAGGGTGGTGTGGGCTCACCCTCCTGACTCTGCACTGAGGCAGATGGCAGGAGCTCACACAGCTCCCAATATCCGTAACAATCAGATGAGCTGTGAAGCTGTAATCTGTGGCAGATGGAAAATGACAGCACAAAAGCTTTTACTACAGCCCTCAGAGCCTTCACAAAGGTAGCAAATAGAAAGGTTTAATTCAAATGGCTTGTTCTTCACCACAGCAAAGCCAGGCATCTGAGACTGTGAAACAAATGGAATGCTTCTCCCTTTTCCTACCTCCCCAACAGATTGGCTGACTTTATTTTCAGAGGATGAGCTGAAACCTCTCATCAAAACTCAGCCCAAAACAAGACAACTTGCTGTGAAAAACTGAAATGGGACCTTGGCATGGGAGCCTGTACATAGCACAGTCTGTGCTGGATCCCTGGCACCCTACAGATTATTTTTTTGGTGCTCTCCTGAACCTTTGTGGGTGGCATTAGAGGGAGACTTGGGGGAAAAAAATTGTCAGCTGTGCACACAGATTGGAGTAGTTCCTGGGAGATTTGTCAGATTCTTTGTTAGGCAGTCATCCTGGAAACATGATCAGTTGTAAGAAGACTGAAGCTTTCTCGTGGGCCTTCCAGGCTGCAATTCCTAAGCAGTCTTATCCCAAAACTGCCTGCTTTGAAGTCAAGAGAAACAACTGCAGAACATCCTAAGTCAGGCCTGTCACACTCTGCAATGTCACTGCTGCTTAGCACTGCTATGCTTTGAGGGAAGACAGCACCACTGCCAATTTGCTGCCTCCTTTGAAAGGACCAGGTTTCTGGTTAAGGACAAGGTTGTCCATCTGGGTAGGAGCAGAAAATGAGAACCAGCAACATAAGGTCAGAAAATCAGAGTCCGACAAAATGCCAATCCTACGAAGAGCAAGAGACTTTTAATGCAGGAGAGGTCCACTGTGTTATTGTAACATACCAGATTGCTCTGGTGCTCCAGAGAGAAGATTGCAATAGTGTCTATCAAAATGTCTGTGCTGGATCATGAACCTTGCCCTCAGGATGCAAGGCTGGCTACTGCTTCTTCTGTCCCTTCACTTTCTCTCTCTCTTTGTCCATGGCAGCTGCTTGTGCCTGCAGACAATCCCAGTATTCCTGCTCCTCCATTTCCAGCAGTACCTGCTGCCTAAAAAGGGGAAAAAAGGGTGGTTCAAACAAAAACAGTGCCTGACATTCCTCCAGTGCTCAGACAACACCCCCAAGGGCCCCTGGCGCTCATTACCAATTAAACAGTTCTACTACTGTGTCCAGAAAACCTCAGTGAGTCCTTCATGCCAACCAATACTCAGTTCACTGCTCCTGACAGCAAGGATCTCTGAATTTCTATTGTCTCTAGATCTCCGTAGACACAGGAATCACTGCAGCCGTATTTGCACTACTCTGGCTTCAGCTCTCAGTTCCCAGGGAGCAAGATAACCCTGGCAGTGGTGACTCCCCAGTTTTCTGCTATAAGGCAGACAAGGATCTTCTCTCCAGCTTTTTGAGAAGGAGGGACAGAACTGCCTGGTAGCATAGGATGGAACTTTTCTGCTCTTAACTAGCCAGACAACTCCACAGGATTCACCCGGGACACAGGGAATTAGGGAAGGCTGCCAGATAATACGTGCTGTAAGGTCACACCTGCACCCACCTGTTCCGTTTCAAATTGGAGAATTAAAGCATAGTGAAAAGAAGATACAAAATACTGATCTAGCTCCAGGTTTCCAGCAGAGCTCAAGGCAAAGGGCCCCAAAAAGAGATGTCACAGTGCCATCTAATGACCGCATCCACACGATGCACCATCCTGAGGCTGCCAGGGACCTCAAACCAAGGAATCGCCAGCACAAACCTCACAAAACTCAACAACACAGTAACCTGCGAATGCAGGGATCGAGAGAGGTGCAGAGATCCCAGCTCTGCCTGGCTGTGGGATCTACAGCAAACACAAAGGATCGTACTCCCTGACAAGCTTGCACAAACTGTTCGCACAAAAACACATTAGAACTTGCATCCTGACTTAGAGCTGAAGCTGTTCTAGGAATGACAGAAAGGAGAGGAGGAAGGGTTCTGGGTTGCTGCCAGGAATCCAGCAGCCTGAACACAGCCTTACTGAGACACAAATGTCACAGCACACAGAACAACCCAGAAGCTCCAGGGTGAGACCTTGCATGAACTCAGCAATACCAGAGTTTACAGTAATGCAAGTGCACTTACCTCTCAGGCAAAAACTGAAACCTGTCACGTAAGAAAATGTTACATCTCTCAATCCACTGCCTTTCCTGCAAGGGTTTGAGAGACAAATCTGGTTTCTTTGGAAAAGCCTCCTTCAGGGGGTAGGAGTTGAAATCAAAAAGGAAGATGGTGCTGTGAGTTGCACTGCTCTGGACCAATTCATCTGCCTGCTGGTGCTCAACTCCTAGACAGAGACAAGAGCAGTGAGCTACTGCATCAGGGCTCCTCCAAGAACTGTCAAGGATCAGTGCACAGCTGAATGCACCCAGTGATCTGTATCTATGACCACCCCAAGGTGTCACCCACCTCGGAGCAGCAAGCAGCAGTTCACACTATCCACTGTGAACACTGGCTGCCAGGGGGGTGCTACAGCATGGGAAGGTGGAGTGCAGAAGCAGTAAAGAGTCTGTGATGTGTCAGTGTTCATCAGGGACACTGAGCCATCCCAGGAGAAGATCAGGACCTGAAGCAGCCAAATTGACAATTAGGTGTAAAAGAAGTGCAAAACATTTTCTGTAAAGGACTTGAGATAACATCCAGGACTTCACATCCCCAACCATGATTCTGTTTTCTTTGCTGCCCCATAGTCATAGAGTGACAGAGATGAAGAACAGCCCTTGCAGGAACTTGGACTGAAACTGCTGGAGATTTGGGTTGGCAAAGAGCAACAGGGCACATTAGAAATGAGCTAGAGCCAGCCTTCTGCATGGCTGCTATGGTGAGTGGCTTTTAATCCTTTCCTCCCCATGCCTGCAGTTTCTGAGGCCACTTGTAAAGTCTGACTGGACTTGTGTTTGTAACTTCCTCCCTCTCACATTTGACCCTGATGCCTGAGGCTTCATGGCTGAGCCCTCCCCCCTTCCAGATGGACCTGTCCATGTGCACCTCAGTGGCCAGTTAGAGGGCACAAGTGCTAGGGGATACTGAGTGAGATCATGGAAGAGAAATCCTTTGAGCATTACCAGCTACACACAGAGCTGTAACTGGTGCAGGAAGCCTTCCTATCAAAAATATTTGGAGGCTGGAAAAGGATGTGAGGCAAGAACTGTATCTGTTGCCCTGCTCGTTATGTTCTAGGCATCCAGTTATTGTCCTTGCTGGAAACAAGATCCCTGCACAGCTGGACATGTGTTCCCACCCAGTTGTTCAGAGAGCTGGCAGTAATACTCACTGCACTGGGGAAGGCCAGGACAGGCATCACTGCACTGACAGTAAGGTTTGGATTTTCAGGCCTGTAAAGGAGACACAGGTTAATGCTGCTGTTGCATGTACCTGACATGTAATGACAATAACAGTGGCAATTTGTGGCACACTGGCTGGCAAAAAGTCACAGCCAGGCCCCTTCCTTATAGAGACAAAGCCTGTCTCCTCCTGGGCAGGAGCCCCCAAGGCTCATCCCTGTGCAAACCTGCCTAGGAACTACACTGAAGATGCAAATCCCTGCCTGCCATGGAGGCACGAATCAGATTCTTCAGAGCAGCAGCTTCCCTCCTCCTCAAACCAAGGATATAAATGAACACAAAAATGATAGACAGATGGCAAGAAATATTTATTCTGACTTCTAGGGAGATGGTATTCTGCTAAGGGCAGAAGAGGGAAGAAAAGATTCCCTGGGAACCTAGCAGAGACACAAATAGTTCAACATCAGCCCTGGAGGTATGCTTGAAGTATTTGTGTTCTGGTGCACAGAAGAACCCAGAAACACCCCTAATTCTGGCAAACCATTGTATTTTAGCACTAGCACTAGCAAAACCACACTTGCTGGTGACAGCAGCATGGCAGAGCCATCTGGGTAAGAACAGTAGGAAGTTCTCTACTCCACAAAAATCTGGGGCTCCCTGTTAGACTGGAGCACTATAAGCACACCTTCTTTGGATGGAGTCCACCTCACCTGTCTGCCAGGAGTGTGATGCTGCACTTCCCAGCCCTGGAGGCTTTCACCAAATACAAAGAGCTGTCTGTACACAGCACTAGAAGCTGTATGATGGGATAGACAGCATCTGCACCACTACAGACAGGATCTGTAGCACATGTCTCATCGCTGGCAGCTGCAGAATCACACAGAAAGTGGATACTACGAATGAAACGTTCCTCTAGAATGGCAGTCACAGACAGTGGGTATCCTGAGGAGAGAAGAAAAAAAGGGACTGGTAATTTATCCAAGCAAAGCTTAGTTTGGAGTGTGGCCTGCTCACAGGGAGAACAAGCAGATGGCGGAAGAAGATTCTTCTGCCTGGAGAGTCCCTGTATCATGTCAGGATGACACTGGCACTGATGGCAGCCTGAACAGTGATGCCACAACAATCTCAAAAATGACCTTAAGAGTGCAGTGGCAAAGCAGTGACTGTCACTGTCTCACAGCCTCAGGCAAGACTGCAGCTCCTGCTGCAGCTGCTCCAGCCCTAGATGGGGATGGTTCTGCAAGGGCCAGGGCAGACATGGTGTGCTGGCAACTTCTGGCCAAGCATCCAGTAGGTGACTGAATTCCAACTAGTTTCAGATTTCCTGTTAAACTCGCCACCAGCCTTTTATTCACACTAAGTCTGAGCCTCAAACTCATAGACAAAGCTGCAATTTATCCACAGTGATCCCCATATACAGTCCCAAAGGACAAGCTCACCTAGGTGTTTATCCCAAATAGTTATTGTTGCATCTTCACCTGCCAGTGCCAGGTACCTGGAGCAGGAGCTGACAGCTGAGCATGCAATTGGAGCTGCACATGGCCACACAACATCAGGTTTCAGATCAGAATCTAAACAGAAAGGCATGAAGAGAGACAACTGTAAGAAGGTGCAGAACATTCTCTCACATATTACTAGCATCCATTTTCCCCATTAAACATGCACCATTCTGCAGCCTCCTGCCAGAGTGGCTTCACTAAAAACACTGTCAGGCTGTGCAACACAGAGCCCCACAATCCAAATGCCAGCCTAACCCACAAGATATGAGTCAGTTTTCCTCCCAATTCCTCATTTCCCTGAATCATGAAGACCTGGCAGAATGACAGCCCCTGGCCACAGAACACTCTCACTCCCCACAGAGTGTTCTGCTAGAGAAAGCAAAACTTTCTTACCTGCTTTCTCCTTGAGTGAATGGTTAAGTAAGTACAAGCAGAAGTTGTGGTTTCCATCCCAATGCACACCAATACCAACTGGAATATCTGGTACAGAGAAGGGGATGACAAAAAGAGGAGACTGGGGACAAAGGAACAATCCAGGACACCAAAACACCATTAGAAAGCTCTCATTAGAGCTTGCATGGTACTCCTGATAGAAATTCTGCTCACACAGAAACTGAACCAGAACAACCTCTCCCTTTGTTTGTTTGGTTTTTTGGGGTTTTTTTAATCTTGACTATATGCCTACTTTTGCATTTTGGAGGGATTGTTTTGATTTGGGTGTTTTTCAGGGGGAGGTTGTAGAGGTGTTTTTAAATATGAAGATATGATTTTTTTACTCTATGACAGTAACTGACTTATAAGTCTTAAACAATTTTACCCAGGTTTATGTCCTTGGAGTTGGAACTTACAGAGTGGATGCAAGCCAGGCCCACTGAACTCTCACTGGAGCTCAATGTCATGCAATGATTGTGCTTCACAGATTAACAGCTTTTTGTCCTTTTGGATTACCTGACTGTACTTCCATTTCAGGTCCCATCAGAATCCGGCTAGGAAGGAGGAAATGAAAGGTAGCATATCTGAAAAAAGAAATATGACAAGACCTGGAATGGCTCCAGCCCCCTGCCCTGAAGCCTTGGGATGGAGGAAGCAAAGCTAAGGCAGAGGCTTCCATCTACACAGCCCAGTGCCCTGTGTGGATGGCTCATGGACTGAATCCTGCTTGGTGTTCCCACTCACCTGGGGTTCTCCTCCTCAATCACACCCTCAGCCTCCAGATACTCCTGGTAAGTGCTACAGAATATTGCTTCCTGCAGCTCCCACTGGGAGTCCTTGATTAGGTGGTTGTACCCCAAGCCAAGCGTGCAGCCATCATCCACTTCCTTCAAAGCATCCAAAGGGCTTTTAAAACTAGTGCCTGGATTGGGAACACAAGGGGAAAAGGCACAGCCCTGGAGAAGCAGAAACCATGAAGCAAACACCATGGAGGCATTTGGGGGTGGAACGGTCTTGAAGCAGAAAACACTTTATCTTGTGTGGGACTTTCCACATCACCAGTCCATTTTCCAGTATTTGAATGCAGGGATTAGGGCAAGACTTCTGAGGATCACACTCACCTTGCCTTTCTGTGGCATTTTCCCAGCATAAAGTCTGTCCCCTCTTCATCCTTGGCATTTTTCTATAAATCCAGGACTCAGAGTGATGAACTAGGGGTGCTGCTGGATCTAGGAAGCAGCCTCTTCCCTCTCCAATGGCACTGAAGCCAAGGGTGTACAACACCCACTCTGAGACACTCTAAAGAATTTTGTGCTGGCAAAGGTGACGTGAGGTGGTCTGGGAGGAAGCAACTCCCACTAAAGGACTACATGTAACTAGAAAGACAGGTCAGGAAAGGACATGGGATCATGTTACTGAGGCTTTCTGACCTGTTCTGGATTTATAGGGGCCATGATTCGTTTGCCACCTCAATCAGGCTGCAGGCTGCACATACAGAATCAGTCCTGACCTGTGATGGGTTTGGGTGGCCTCACTGTCAGCAGCAGCACTGGGGGATCCAGCTGTACATCAGCCTGGACTGCAGACACAGGAAGCTCCTGCAACAGAAAAGTGCCCACCTGAGAACTGTGCTGTGTGCTACACTGATGAGTTTTCATCACTATTTGTTCATGGGAATCAAATGCTTCCTCAAGAATTAGGAATAACTCCTTTGTGTATGCAGAGGTTGGCTGGCACTGTCTGGGAGATACTGATTTTGGGCTCATTCTTCAGGCCAAAACACAGAAGCTTGAGGGCGTCACTACTTTCTCAATTAAATTACAAGGATGTCCTGCCCAGACTCCTGTCTTTGTGCCATCTCTCAATTATTCCTATTGCAGCACAAGCCTGTGTGAGTCACAGTAATGCTCAGAAAATAAAGGGGGAAAAGAAGGAAAAAAAGAAGCAGGACTAAAGGTTGAAAAGTGTCTCCTGAAAGCAAGAACCAGATTTTACTTCACAAAATCCAGGATCTGAGGTGTTCAGGGTGCTGGGCAGGAAGTGTCTGTGTGCTGAGAGGTGAAAGTGATAAAGGGGAGGGTTAAGCACTGACTCAGCATTTCAAATTCCCTGTGACAGCTCAGGACAGTCACTGAGGCCAGTGACCATCTCTGCAGAGCTGTGTCTGTGCAGCTTCTCACTTTTCTGCCAGAGAACCAGAGCTGACAGTGGTTAGTGCACCCAGGCAGAGACTCTGCCCTGCTCAGGTGGGTGAGGCTGTGACCCCACCAGGCTCTGTTGTATGTACAGTAATTTCACGATTATAAGCCGCACCTGAATATAAGCCGCACTTCTGGGGTAAGCTGGATTCTTCAATGAAAAAGGTGCGGCTTATATTCGTGAAATTACTGTAATCTAAAACACAAACCCTGTTCAGGGCCAGACTCTCAAACGGAGGCATCCTGCCTGATTCCCACTCCCCTTGACCTTCCCCCAGTAACATAAGGGAAAAGCCCTGTGGGAATACCCTTACATAGGGCTCCCTCAGATGGAGCAATACTGCTGAGAAATGAGCTGCCAGTTTCAGGGAGGGGCAGCAGGAACACTAACCCTGGGACCAGGGGAATCTCTTTGGAAAGCCTGTGTTGGGAGAGTAAAGATGTCCCAACAGCACAAAGGCTGATGAAATGTGGGATGGGCAAATGCAGCAGCTGGGAGACACACACACACACACACCATCCCCTTGGGCCAACAGGAGTGTTCAGGCTGTGCCTTGTGTCACTGTCTGCAGCAGCAGGGCTTGGAGGAACACCTGTGGGTAAAAAGGTGTAAGAAAAAATAGCACAGAGGGAGATGGAAATGTCTTGTACCTCAGATGGGCAGCTTGACCTCCTCTCACTGCATGCCAGCTCTTCTGCAGCTTTTGCAGCTTTTGTGATCTTTTCCATCTCTGTCAGCCAGGAATCCTTAGGCAATTTGTAGATCTCCAGACAACCTTTTGTGCTGTCTGCATTGGGAAACTATGTTAAGCAATTTGGAAATGAGGAGGAAAGGTTTTCAGGCAAGCAGCCTCTGTTATCTGTTATCCTTATGAAAAGATTTGTGTATTTTTTGAAACATAAAAGCTCTGTGAACTCCATGCAGCCCACCTCTCCTCCCATCTAAGGCTTGACATGCAAGACTGAGACTGACATCTCAGTCTCCAGCTAAAGGTCCCACATCCACCAAAGAAATTCCATGAAGCTACTCAGTCAAGAACCTGACTTGTAGCCTCTGAGTAGTAGAGCAGAAAGCAGAAAGTGAGACATGGTCTCACAATAGTTCTCTGCTACACATCTCGTTCTCAGCACACACCCAGGCAGATTCCACCAAACATAGGTCCAGAAGATCTGTCTGCCATGGATTCAGCTGCCTTGAAACGAAGAATGTTGTAACAAGGAGTTTCTTGTAGTGTTTTTAGAGGTTGTCTATGCTCTGTGGCCTATATTGGCAGAGAAAATTCTTCAGGTCTACATCTTTCCAGTGGAAAAGTGAGCCACAGCCAACCAGAGAAAGAACTGAGTTTGGTACTTCTGGAGAGAGTGAAACCTGTTTTCACCGACCCTCCTGGGGGCTGCACTGACCAGATCCAGACAGCTTTTGGGACCAGTTCTGATCCACACCAAGCGTTTTGGAAGGGACAGGGAGCTGCTCTTTAAGCTGGAGGAGGAATTAGGTGGATTAAAACAGGATCTCTGGGTTCCCAGACCACGTGCAGCATTCTAAAAACATTGCTGCTGCCCCTCTGTTAGAACACAAGTCTCCAAACACAGCACTTGCCTTGCAGCAGGATTCCTGCATAATCACCTCCTTGGGACAGCACCACCTCAACACAAGTGCTTCTCTGGCTGATGTCCCCCTGCCAAGGAGAAACAGGCTGGCATCAAAGCAAGATCACTGATTCAGAGAGCTCCATGGCCTTACAGAGCTCTCAACAGGCTGTAGGCCAGGCAGATTGTTGGAAGAATAAAAATAAATATTGGGCAGCGGTCTTGGAATGCTACTGCCTGTGAATAAATTTCTGAGGGCAACTGGTACTCCTCATGATTGATAACTTCCCAGCCTGTGCCCAGTGTCTATGGTATTAGCTCAGTGCTTACCACTTCATTCAGGATTTTAATGAGCAGGAAGCTTTCCCTGTGAAAGCAGAAGAGCCAAGCAAGCCCTGAAATAGAAATACAGAAGTAGCAGAAGGTGGGAGAGAAAAGTGAAGGAATGTTAGCCATGCTCTTGGGAGATGGCTGTTACAACATGTGCAGGAAAGTGAACAGGATTACATTACTTCCTGGGCACAAGGAACAATATCCCACTAAACTTTTGCTGGCTTCCTTATGAGAGCACCAGTAAATATTTGATTGTGCACAGAGATGGATAAACCAGTCTGAAAATCTCCACCAAAACTGACAACTTTCAGATGAACCAACAAACTATTACAAGTGCAGGAACAGGTCACAGACAGGAGGTCATACCAAGCAATAGTTCTTTCTGCCCTGCCCAAGATGTTCCTAAATTTTACTGAGTTTCACCTTCAGCTGTGCACCTGCCTCTGCTGCACCACAAGGCCACCAAACCCACACCCTCTGCTAATCACAGGGCCCTAAGGCCACCCTGTCACCCTACAATCTGTAAGCTGTCAAATGCCCTCTCTGCAGGGCTGTCTAGGAAAACTTCTCAGCCACCCTCATGTTCCTCCTGATCCAGCAATATCGCGTAGCACAGCTGCCAATTCGGCTCCAGAGCCCCAGCTAGGGCAGATCCACATCACACTAACCCATTTCATCCACAGCAAGCAGGACGTGGCACTCGCTACCCAAATGTGAGGCATAGATGGCACAGATCTCTGTCTTGGCTGCATCCCAAGCACAGACATTCCTGAGGTCACACGTGTTGAAGGCAGACAGACCCATGGACACACCGACAAAGATGTATTTTCCAGACACTGCAAGGCAATTGGCTCTTTCAGTTACCTACCAAAAAAGGGAGAAGATGAGTGTACTCAACTGCCTTCTCACAGCAGGGTACATCAGCTATACTAATGATATATTCCATATTTTTCACCAGAAAATCCTGATTTATTCCACAAGGGGAACATGTTGACACATTCTTTCCCCACAGGAGCAGGGGAGGGTCTCATCTTTGTCATGGAGATTGGTCAGTGTCAGGAATGCGAAAGTTTTGTCTCACCTCTCCCCACAGACAGAAGGGGCTTTCAAGGCCAAGAACTCAGGAGCATTCAGCCCTTCCATTCCAGCACAGAGCTGAGATAGGATGCTGAACTTCTCCAGCAATCACAGAACACCAGCAGACCCCAGAGTAACCCCCTGGACACCCCCACGTAATAATGTTGTTCTGCTCACAGTGCTCCCATTGGAGTGCTCACCATAACACAGAGCTGAACTTGCCCACTTGTGTGCTACTGACTAATTACCTTCTCCCCAGCAAACAAGGGTGGAGCCAGCCTGGGAAGCAGAAGGTGAATTTAGTGTCTAATACCTGCTTCTCTCTTTTCAGAGAGGTGTGATAGTTGAGTGGGAAGCAGAACCTGTCAGACAAGCTTAGAAGCTGCAGGCTTTTAAACCGAGCCAGTGAGATGGTGGTGCATTCTGAGGACTGTCATGGGCAGAGGAATGACAAAATCTGCTATGGTGGTTAATGCTGTCTCTGCTGGGAGAGGCTCTGTACCTGGAATTCAGCTGTAGGAAAGCATTTTTTGGGTTGCACCTTCAGTTTTTGTGCTTCTTGGAGCATCTCCCTCCTTTCAATGATTTCCATAGCACTCTCAAAAACCTGCATCACCAGTTTGTTGATCATCCTAAAGGGCTGTGGCAGCACATCACGCTTTCGATCAGGATCCAGCAGGAAGAAATTCTCCTCGTCTTCCTTCTGCCAGTCCTTTTCAGATGGTGGGGGAATCCACAGAGGATGCTTCCGAGTATTCACCGCCATGGTTCTCCCTTTCCAGAGGCAAAACGCACCACGGATGCAGGAATCACCCTGGATGCAGAAGAATGAAGAGTCCTTCAATACTTTCTTTCATGAGGTAATGGGGGAAAAAGATGATTAGTGATGTCTAAGGGGGCTCTTTTTAGTATTGATAGCCAGAGCAACCCTGTTCTGTACAGCTCATTTCTCCTTGTATCGCCTCTGTTTCCCGGGGGGTTTATCCTGCTCCGGGGATCTCGGACATACAGGGATCTGCAGGCTGCCCACAGGTAGAGCCCAAAAACTTTGTCACAGGCTTGTGTAAGAATTATGACAAAGCATTAAAAAATATTAGCTTGTTCTTCCTTAATGGACTTATTCGGCCTGGGTAAAATCCCAATGATTAACTTTGAGAGCGAGTGCTCCCGCTGGAAGTTTTATACTTCATTTCCAAGACACCGCGTGGTTTGGAGCTTCAGCTCTGCGGCGGGGCCGCGCTCACGCGGGCGCACGCCACCCCCGTCAGCCCTGCCCGCGGCCTGACCTCGGAGCGGGGCCGGGGCCCGAGGGGCCGTGCCGGGCTCCTCCGCCTTTCCCGGGAGGATCCGCCGCAGGTCCGCCGCCGGCTGCCGGGAGGGGGAAGCCTTTAGGGGTGACACCGCCACTGCTCCGTTGTTGACGGTTGCCGTGGTAACGGCAGCTCGGTGCCGCAGCCCGGCCGGGAACGCGGCGCACAGCGGAGCGTTCCGCGGCGGGGCGGGGCCCGAGCGCAGCGGGGCGGAGCGGCCGCGGCCTCCGCGCTGCTCCCGCGGTGCCGCCGAGCCATGGAGGGCTTCGTGGACTTCACCAACCGCTGCCAAGGCCGCGACCAGATCTTCCGGTGAGTGTGCGGGGAGCCGTCCTCCCCAGGACCCCGCAGCACCGCCCCGGGGCCCGTCATTGGCCCCGCGCCCATCGCGCCCCGCCGGGCCGCGGCCCCGTGCCCGCAGCCAGCCCGGCCCTGGCACGGGACAGGGCACCCTCCGCTCCACGGATGGGGCCGGACTCCTCCGCGGTGCACAGCGACAGGACGAGGAGCCATGGCCGTAAACTAAAACACGAGAAGTTTCACCTCAGCGTGAGGAAGAACTTCTTTACATTGCGGGTGGCAGAGCGCTGGAGCAGCTGCCCAGAGAGGTCCTGGGGTCTCCCTCTGCGGAGACATTCCAAACCCACCTGGACACATCCCTGTGTCACCTGCTCCAGGTGATCCTGCCTTGAAGTGGGGTTGTACTGAATGGACTCCTTCCAACCCTGACAGTTCTGCTTTTGTGAAATAAACCTGTCCTGCTGCTGCCATCCTGTGATTGTCTGTCTCACCTGTGTCCCCCTCTCCTCGTTTTTTCCCTTCCAGAGCCACTCAGTTCACATGCATGTTGCTTAGCTATTTAATAGAGAATAAAGCCGATAAAAAGAAGCTGGTAATGAAACTCAAGCAGCTGGAATCTAGCATGAGCTCTGGCCGGAAAAGTAAGTACCTGGTGACTGGAGGGATAAGACCTTCTTCACCTGCTTCCTCCAGTGAAACAGCGCCTAGCCTTGTGTTTCCTACCTTGTGTTAACCTACCTTGAGCCACAAAACCTCTTTTAGTATATTTATAGAACTCTCAATAGACCTTATCCCTGCCATGCCTTGTCAGGCTAGGTAGGGGCAAATAGGCTTTTTTTACTTCCTCAGCTCCTCTCCCGTTAGACAGTCGGAATTACTGCTGGTGAGAGGAACAAGTTAACAGTCAGCTGCTGCTGTAGAGGCCAAACTGTCACCTCTGTTCAAGGCCAGACCAGGGTTATGGGCACTCACTGTGGCTCACTGTGTGCTCATTAGTTCTTCCAGCTGATGGGTTGAGACAACCCAGTGTTAAATGACCATCATCCCACAAAATCACCTCTGAAGGATCATCCTTCAATATGGCTTTTATATCCTACTTAACATATTAATTTTCTTTAGCATTTATACCCTACTAAATCACATACCTTCCATGCTTCTCGCACAGCCTGACCATTTGCATCACTCCATTCTGTGTCAGGGTTGCATCCACGATGGTTACGCTGTTACCGTCTGTGTATCACTTGTTTTCAGCTTGATCTTCCACCCACTTGTCAATTGCTCAATCCTGGAACAACAAACTGCAATATATGAGACAAATATTCTAGTCTATTTTATTGCCATGGATGTGTTTATTATTCCATTAGTTTCAGAGTTATGGTAATTTCTAGAGGGGAGGCCAATTGGTTTATCAGCATAGCCATAATTCTCATGCTGCTGCTAAATAAATCACTAATAGACATCAGGCCTAAATTCAGGGTTCTTGTAGTTCCACCAGGCTTGGGTGCTGTCAACATCTGTCACTGTGACAAGGCAGCGGGGCGTAAAAAGTGTTTTGAATAATACTGAATTAACATTCAGGGGCTAAAGCCCAAACAGTGCAGGGGGTGAAATCAGGTTTGCCATGTATTGTAGCTTGAAATGGAATACTCTGTTCCACACAGTTTGCAGGGAGCTGCATGTCCCCCTGACAGATTCATGGCTGAGGAGGGACTTTGGTGTCCAGGTTTCACAGGCACATAGGAAACTTGTATCTCATGGTTGCAATAGGATTATACAGTAACATCTTCTGCCCACAAAGTGAGATCAAATCCAGTGAAATGTACAGCTGACATTAGAGGCTCTGTTTGTGTTCTTTATTTGCTGTCACTGATTCCTGCAGAGCTGAGGGTGATACTGGACCAGAGGGCCCCGTGGCAAGAACAGGGTGGCAAGAGAGACTGCAAGTCCTGGCTATTGACCAAATGTGTGTGTATGTCCTGGGCTGGTGATGTTTACACAGAACTGACATTTTGACACCCCTTTCCTCACTAATTCTAGGAAGTGCTACAAATATCATACAAATGCCCAAAGCCCTCCGAGTTTTGTAAAGCTACACGTGGACAGCGGCAGGACGAGTTCTGCGTGAGGCCGGGCCGCGCTAACCTTTGTGGGGTTTCTTGCAGTGTTCAGACTGGGCAACATGGTGCACGCCTTGGTGGCAGCCAGGAGGAGTGCAGAGCTGCCAGAGGTGGTTCCTCGCCTGTGCCTCACAGCCTCCCACCTGAGCCGGGCCCTGTACTTCGTGTGCGACGCCGTGCTGTGGCTCAGGAGCGTCGGGCTCCAGCCCCACATCGACAGACCCAAGTGGCACCACTGGGCTACCAAGTGCTACTACTGCTCACTCCTGCTCAATCTGGCCAGGGACTGGTATGAGATCTCCTGGAGGCTGGAAGAAGCTGCGCTGGAAGAAAAGATGAAGGAGAATTGCTTCTTGCAGGAGCACAGAGATGAACTAAACGGTGTGAAAAGTGATGGTTTGCACAGTTTTCTCCGCCAGCTCTTTCAGGTTCTGAAAAGTAATCCTCCTTTGCTGCTGGACTTGGTGAAGAACCTCTGTGATCTCTCAGGCCCTCTGGATACGCTGGGGATCTACAAGACCAACGCAGGAGTGATTGGTTTCTGTGGCCTCCTCTCTTCCCTGGTGGGGATCCTCACATTAGCAAGCCCACATCTGAAACTCAAACAGTGATATAAAGGGAGCTGCATAGTGTGAGGCTGCAGCTTTGATCCTCTTGATAGATTTTTATCTTCATATGGGACTTTGGAATGAACATGTCTTAAAATAACCTCAAGATTAATTTTGTCCTCTGAATAATTGAATTCTGCCCTTTTTCCCTCCCTGTGTCTTTGCAGATGAATTTGGTACCATGACACACTCCCTGCTGGAGTGGAGAGAGGAAAAAGCCAAGCAATATTTCACAAACAGAAAGAGGACTTGGAACTTGGCTGGTAGATAAGAAAATATTCCTTTATTTTAATACAGGATTGTGAAATAGGTGCATAGGCAACAGTAATAGCTATATGATTCATGACTACACTGATCATGTTTACACTGGAAAGTTTCACTAATTCACTAATCCAAGGTCCCTTCAGTCAGATTGTCTGGAGTGGGCTAAGGCAGGTTAGATCTGCAGTTAGAATGGCATGAAGTCAGGGATGAGTGTTCTGCTGGGTTTGGGGTGATGGATCCTGTGTCCTGCAGGAACTGAGTGCACTCTGAAGGTACCTGGAAATGGTCTCTGTGGTGTGTGCACTGGTGATGCCAGAGCTGCAGTCTAGTGGGTGCCAACTCCTGTCTCAAGAAATCTGCACTTTCTTTGTTTCCTTTGATACTGTGAGCCAAGGGCTGTTGGCCAGTGACTCTGACTGCTCCAGCAGGCCACAGCTGAGGGCTTTGGTGCAGGACACCACATTAACTCCCAAACCCCTGTAATTGCAAGCACAACTATTTTCCATTGATGATCTTGTGATAAGGAGCTTGTTCTTCTCTTTCAATTTTACATTAAAAATTCCATTATAATAAGGAGTTTGGTGCATGCAGTTAAGGAGAGAAGCCTGGCTCAGAGCTCGTTGAGTCAGAAAAACTGCAAGGACATGTTTCTAGTTGTGTAAGCTCCAGGAGGGAAGAGAATGGAGTTGGTCACGATAACATCCAAATCCTGTTTGAGAAGAAAGCTTTTTCCTGGATTTGGGCATTCATGATTTGGGCTTTCCTATGTGGTGCTCCCTATCCTCCCTGCTCATGACCACATGATTGTTTGTATGCTCCCTTGCTGGCTGAATGAGTGCAACCATTTGAAAATGCCTCATGTTTGCCCTGCAACTGTGTTATTGTTTATCACTGACCTCACTGGCAGTGATGGCTGGCAGTGTAACTGGGTTAAAAGAGAAATGCTGTGTCCAGCTGGCTAGCATGGCATGCAGTTTTTGCTGCTCCTGACTTCACAGAGTACCAGTTTTACATTATCTGAGACAAAATGGCACATTTTATAGGAGATAAATGTAACATTTTTCTTCATCAGAGTAAGGCCTGTGTGTTCTGCTGCTTCCCGGTGTACAAAGTCCTTGTTTAATCTGTCAAGGAGATGTGAACAGACTACTCTAATCTGGACCAAGGTGTTCTCTTATTATTTCTGATGCTATCTAAAACCAGAAAATTAAAAGGTGTAGGTCTCCTTTATTAAAAGGCAAAGGATGTGGAATTAAGTAGGCAGGTGAGGCAGTGCTCCAGTTTACCTGAAGTTGTTGGGCTTGGAATTACTTCCAGTTTGAATACAAAGTGATAGCATGCCAATGAAGTGTTTGAAAAGAAAGAAGTTGCTGGGCAGGATAATTAAGTGTGTTTGAAGACCAAATGTGGCCTTCAGCAGCTCTTGTTTTTATTATGAAAATTAGTCCCACTAAAAGTAGAGCATATTGGCAGTTCAGGCCAAAGTGGAGCATTGTAAGTAGGATATATATTATGAGCTATATTCTAGGCTTCCTCTCCTTTATAACAGTGGAAGTTTTTGTTTCTTTCTCCATTTGTCTTTCATCTCCTGGCTAGGTAGAATCCATCCCTACTTTGGTCAAAGTTATTACCCCAGGATGTAGCAACCTCTGGAAGAAAGGAAGAAGAGTCTTGATCATCTGACAGTGGAGGTTTGACTAGTTTCTGTCTACAGAATTTCATTTTATTGCTAAAAACGTGTTTTCAGTCCCGCTCAGGGGAGCTCTCAGATGCAAAATACTGCACAAAATACTTTCACTGTTTGCCAATTGCTTTCTCTTTCTTAGACTTTTCAGGGAAAGCCATTAATACAGTGATGTAGCCCAGTCTCCACCTCCCTGTGCCCTGCAGGCAAACACTGTGCAAAGCTCTGAGCCAGGCTTTGATGTTTCTCCCATAGGGCCTGGTGTGGATTAGCATGTACAGCCTTATTGAGGGAAATGGGGCGTGAATCTTCAGTCTGTCTCAGCCCTGCCTGTCCCATTCTGCATGATGTAGGTTGGAACACATGGGACTACCTCTGTTTACTGAATGTTGAGCACTAATATTTGCCTTCTGCTCCCCAGCTGGAAGCTGGTGATTTAAGGTACCTTCATGTAATGTGACTGAAGACATAGAATTGTGATCACATGGAGAAAATCCTTTTAGTGCCTTTTTTTGTATCTGTTGCTAATGCAGCAGTTGGAATAAGAACAAGATGTTTGAACATAAGCAATAAACTGTAATGAGTGTGACACTGTGTCTGTGTATAACTTGCAAGGTGGTGTAAAGAGATGCTGAAGGAAGGAGGATTCCTCCCACATGTGAATTTTATGAAGGGTGACACTCTTAAAGAGACATTGCTGGTGGTTGGATTCTAGAGCTTTCCTTTTGCAGGAGCCAGCTGGCAGCTAGATTCATCCAGCTAATTTAGAATCACAATTTCAGCTGCAAAAACAGTAAGAAATACATGAATGTCAGGTGAAACTGAATCATTAGAATGCCCTGAAACAAGGTGATGTTTTGGGAATTGCCATCGGCTGCCTTTGAGTACCAGCAGTGGGGGCTGGAGCCTAATGGCCAATGTAGGCACAACTGGGTGAAAGGGACAGGAGCACCTGCATTTCAGTATCTTACAATTCAGTATCTTTCATTTGGGTGGTCATAGTTTAAGGACAAGTGCCAATTTAGGGAGGGAACAAAGGGTAATATCTCGGGCAGAGGTGGCAAGGGATGGAGTCAGGATAACCATTAAACTGAGCTCACTGTTAGCTCCTACCCCCTGCAGTGAGAGTCTTGCAAACTTGGAAGCTCCAAAATGTCAGCTCCTGAACAATGTATAAAGCACGGCATTCAGGAATGCTTTAGCAAGAGTTTCCTTCTGGATTAGTGGCCTCGTACTCATTTTGTAATGGAAACAGTAGGAGAATGGTCATCCTCTCGTCTGCTTACAGACAAGGCCTTCCTAACATCAACACTGTGTTTGGCATGACATTTTAAGGAACATGTGAGCCATTGGGGATTCCCAGGTGAGCGTCAAGAGCAGTCCAATATTGAAAGCCAGCATCTCCAGGGAGACACCAAATAAACCAGTTCTGTAGAGGAAGTGTGACTGGGATAGGGTGTGAGTACCCTTCCATGTGTCTAAAAGCTTTTCTGCCAAGAGTGAGGCAATAAATCGGTCTCTAAATCCAGGAGATAATACTTTTATATTGCCACAAAGAATTAAATGGCACCTTTTTTTGAAGTGAAAGTAAAATAAAAACCTAAATAGATTGCCCAGGAGGGCAGTCCTTAAAAAGAAGCTTTCAGCAGTGGTTATGGGGTATCTGATCCTGCACAGAAATGAATGAGCTACCTCTCCAGCCCCTTCCCAGACTAAGCTGTAAAGGTGCCTTGCAGGGCTTTGGGGATCTGGCTCATCCCTTCACCGTGGTTTATCAATGAGTACGGAGCAAACTGCAGAGACAGAGGTGTGAAACTGCTTCCCTGCACCCTGTGGATCTGGCGAGCTCTAAGCATTGCCTCAGGAGCACAGGAAGTGTTTCTGGTGCAAGCTGGGGTGGTGAGGCAGGGAGGCCATGGTACCTTTGCCCTGCAGAGCCAGGGCTGGCACAGCCTTTGCCCCAGAGGAAGGGGAGGGGATGAGCACAGGCATTAGTAGGGCAAAAGCTGTATTGGCTCCTGACTCCAGCCAAGGCAGAGAGGAGGTTGCTGTGCCCTCTGCACTTTTAGCCATGCCAGCAGGACTGGAAAAAAATCTCAGTGCCAAGAAAACAAACTTTCAAGCAGGCTGGTGCCCTTTGTCCCTCTCTCTCAAGGGCAGTGAGTGATCCCAGCACCAGCTGGAGGCAGCCCAGCACATTCATGTGCCTCTGTACCCAGCCAGCAAGGCAGGCACAGCCCTGGGCTGGGAGTGGACTCTGGGCTCTTTGGGAAGGAAAGAGGGGGTATTTTCTTTCCATCTGGGGCTTTCCCATGCCCCAGGGAAGCCTCCCACCCCCATGTATGAGCAGTGCAGCCACAAGCAGAGAGCCATGGAGCTGTGTTGGGTGCTCACTCCATGTCCTGGATGGGAGAGCTGGGCAGCTGTGGGCATTGTGAGCCACATGCCAAGGGGCTCCCTGCCTCACCAACTGATCCAGGACACATAGCAGCCCTGGACCACTCATCTGCACTGACCTCTCTGATTATTGTCTTGCACTCTGGCATTTGTCCTCTTCCCACCACACTGTCCTCGTCTCATCAGTGTGGCTCATCTGTAGTCAATAACCAAGGCTTGGCATAGCCCCATGCAAGTGGTGTGGTCTTCTTTTCAACCAGAACCACCAATGGATTTGTTAATGATGATGTGAGTCCTCAGTGTGCCTCCTCTGCATTGAGGCTATGGAGAGCAGCATTTTAGAGAGAGCATTGCTGGCTGGTCAAGAGGGCAGCTGTTCCTCTACAAAGCATTTGTGAGTCCACATTTGGGAAACCATGTCTTGTTTCGGTCCCACCATCACAGGACACATCTTGAATAGTCTGTCAGAAGATCACTGAGAGGGTAAGGCATTCAGGGGCGTGGAACACAGGCTGCACCAGCACCAGCTGGGGCAAAAACTCTGCTCAGAGGTGCACAAAGCAAAGGTGGGGGATGTCAGGTACAACAAAGAAAATTCCAGCTGGGAAAAAATAGTTTAACCATCAGTATGGTTAGCACAGGAACTGGGCCCCAGAGAGAGGAGATTCTTCTCCCTGGAATTTTTTAAGACTGAACAAGACCTAGAGCAGTCTTATCTGGCTTTGAGGGTAGTCCTGCTTTCAGCAAGAGTTGAATGAGGTGATCTTCAGAGATCACTTCCAAACTGATCTTTTTCTCCAGAAGTTTTTAAGACTGAACAAGACCTAGAGCAGTCTTATCTGGCTTTGAGGGTAGTCCTGCTTTGAGCAAGAGTTGAATGAGGTGATCTTCAGAGATCACTTCCAAACTGATCTTTTTCTCCATCTACCTCAAATGCCTGAATCTTTCCTAATGTAGTGTCTGCCCTCAGCTAAAACTTCCTCACCAAAAGCCCCATGGCCAAAGCAGATTGTTTCAAGCAGAATATGTCCCCCCACATCTGCCTTCTGCTCCTTCTGCTTAGTAAACTCCTCTGGGGAGAAACCATGTTCTTGGTCTATGTTAGGTTTCCCAATAGGCATGAGGCATAACAAGGCTTACAGAAATACAGGAAGATTTTAATCTCTTAGGAAACTCTGTCTGACTCTTCCACTTCTCCTTATCTGATCATGATCTGTTGTTTCCAAGGTGGTGAGGTCCCAGGGCAACTTCTCATCTTCTATGGAAGGAGTGGTCTTAAACCCCAGAACATTTCAGCTGTGCTGCGTCTTCTGGGCTCTGCAGGGAAGGCGACAAAGGGGATTTTCTGCCGTCATCTGTTCCCAATTACGGTGATTTCAGGGAGCTCCTTGGCCCGTTTCCATCACAGTTTGTCAGCTCCCGAGCCCACGCAACTGGGAGGTGGGGCCTCGTGGTGGTGGTAGTGGCCAGAGCACAGTGCATCACCCTCACAGGACCCGGGTGAAGGGACAGTGCAGACACCTCTCTCTGCTCTGCTCTGTTGGGGACAGGCTGGCCCTCGGTGAGTAGCCCTGTGCCCACTGGGTGCTCTGGGACAGTTCAGTGGGACCAGGGAATGAGAGCAGGGATTCTCTCTAGATTTCCAGAATTTCATCTGCTGCTCAGAAAAAGGGGTCTCTGCTGGGGCTGGAGCTGTGTTTTCACAAGGGTGGGTGTTGGCACTATGAGCAGATATGTGTGAGGGGAATGCTGACCTTATGTGGAAATCTCACTGTATCCCTACCCACTGCTCTTCTATTGTTCCTGTCCTACCTCTTACCCCTTCTCAGCCAGAGTCTATTCTCATGCACACCTGTTAGCATCCTGGTTGCTCTGAGTTTGCTTTGCCAGCTGTACTGTATCCTGCCCTTACCATAACTTCTCTAAACTAGATGCCTCTCAAGTAAATTTTTTGTGTCTTTGGCTGTTAAGGCACACGAGCAGGGCAGGGCTGCATGGAGGCTTTGGTTTTACAGTTTAACTGGTAAAAAGTCAAGCGTTGGGCAATGCCACGTCCGCTGCACCCATGGGAGGTGTGTGTCAGCCCAGCTGCTGTGCGTGGGGGGAGCAGGAGTGAGGGGGAGCCCAAGCCCAGCCCTGCTTTCAGGCGGAGTCTGCGGTTCCCAAATTTGCTTTGCAGGTGGATGCACCACAATGACGGTGAAGAAGGCTCAGGCTGTGCAGGATGGAAGTGCCAAGGTGGGTGCAGGGAAAGGGAGAGAGAAAAAGGGAGAGATGTGCCAAGGGGGCCAGGTAGTGTGTATTGACTGTGCTGTACTGTCCTAGATGTTCCCGTGTTCTCTTTATATGGATCTTTAACTGATGTAGTATAGAGCATCATCAAAGGGAAAGGATATACCTTTGTGCTTGTTCGAAATTAAATAGTTCAGATTCAAAAAAGTTAACCTTGAGCTGATGCAAGCACTAAGTGATAGCTGCAACTGTGCCTGTCCTTCATCTGTGCCCCATTTAGTCCCCAGACCTCCAGCAGTCATGGAGGTTTCCACAGGGTGGAAAGCCAGAGGGAGCACCTAAACAGCTGGGCTTGGGACATTGGAGGAGCAGGGACTGTCCCCCTGGGACACTGCCTGCAGTGTCCCTGCTCCCTCAGCGGCAGCAGCCAGCCTGTTTGTCCTTACTCAACATACCTGGGAGACCCTCAGTGGGGCTTGAGAAATGGCCTCCTCCTCTTCCTGTGCAAGCTGAGGTCCCCTGGTCACTGCAACCTGCTGAGAGCCGCTGGTGTGTGTGCCACACGCAGGAGAACGTGCTGCAGAGGGTCCTGCAGCTGCCCGTGGTGAGCTCCACCTGCGAGACGCTGCAGCGCAAGTACAGCAGCACCAAGGAATCGCACCCGCTGATGGCCTCGGTGTGCGAGGTGTACGAGCGCGGCGTGCAGGGCGCCGGCGCCCTGGCCATGTGGGGCATGGAGCCCGTGGTGCGCCGGCTGGAGCCGCAGTGTGAGTTCCGTGTGCTGGGGGGACATGGCAGGGGGCCCACCAGAGCCTCCCCTGCTGGGACAGCGCTGGCACACACAGTGCCTGGCACAGACCAGGTGGTTTTCTTACCATGCTTTTGCCCAAGGCAGTCGCTGTGGCCAACAACCTGGCTTGCCGGGGCTTGGACCACCTGGAGGAGAAGATCCCTGCCCTCCAGTACCCCGTCGACAAGGTAAGTCACAGGTAGGACAATCTGGAACCCCCCAGCCCTTCTGAAAAGCCCGCAGTACATCTCCTCTAGCCTGGATGGTGACAGGCTGCTGACTGGGAAACAAGGAGGCATCTCCAGGTGAAGGCTCCTCCAAGGGCTTCTGCAGCCTAAGCAATGGTTAGGGCTCCCAGATATAAGTCAGCAATGTCCTGTGTCCCATCCCTGCTAGCTGCCTCCAGTCCAGGCTGGAGAGAGATGTTATGTCCCTCTTGGAGCTGTTTAGTGACATGGACATGGCTGGGATCCCTGCAGTCCTCTGGCTGTCCCATGTCACCCCAAGCACACATGGGGCTGTTCTCCATCTCTCTGCTCCAGCTCGCATCTGAACTGAAGGACACTATCTCCTGCCCGCTGCAAAGTGCCAAAAGCACCATTGGCAACTCAGTGGATAAGATCAAGGAGCTGGCAGCAGAGGGCTATGAGGCCACCAAGAGCACAGTGGAAACAACAGCCAAGTACACAAGGAAGAACTCAGTGACCCAGATGGCAGCTGCAGGGGTCGACACAGCCCTGGGAGGGCTGGAGAAGCTGATGGAATACCTGCTGCCAGAGGAGGATGAAGAAGCAGGTAGTCCTGATGCCCAAATCCCCTCTGAGGGAGGCTGGTGACAAGTGGCTGGGTGGTTCCTCAGTTGTAGGGTGCATGGGGCAGGAGGCAGGCCCTAGATTTTGGCATAAGGCTGCCTAGGAGGGCTGTCCCAGCAGAATGTAATCCTCCCACTCTTCTTCTGCCTGTACTCTTCTGCCTTTAGATAAGAAGCCCAAAAAGAAACATCTGTCAACACCAAAGGCCTCCCAGTGGCAGCCCAGCACTACCAGCACTCCCAGTGCTCCCAGGGCTCCCAGTGCCCCCAGCACTCTCAGTGCTCCCAGCATTTCCAGTGCTCCCAGCACTCCCAGCACTCCCAGTGCTCCCAGCACCCTGGGCCGGATTGGCGCTTTGGTCAGCACTGTGTCCCACCGCGCTTACCAGCAAACCACCCAAAGCCTCCAGCGTGCCAAAACCAAAGGGCAGGAGCTGGCCTCCTGGATCCCCATCCTGGTGAGTGCCAGAAGCCACCTGCTGGGTTCCTGCTCTCCTATAGCCTCTTTTGAGCTGATTTTCTTTCAGACAGGACATTTCAGGATCCTTGGAGCAAATCTGACCTGAGTACATTTCCCCTGCTCAGCAGGACAAGCTGGGCCTGTCAGTCCCTGTGTGATGCTCACATATAACCATGTACCACATTAGTGGGACAAGTTATTTTTAGCAGGCTCCCAGTGTGTAATTGTTGATTTATGGCCTTGCCATAACATCCTTCCTAAAGCAAAAAGCTCCTAGGGAGATCCAGAGGAGATGGGGAGGAGGAATTGCTGCAGTGGGAACATCTTCCCTGGCCTCTGCCAAAATCCCAGAGCTCCCATCTGCCCTCAGGATTTTTCCCCAGATGCACAAATGAACACCCTGCTCCCTGTGCACCCCTGTGAAATCCTCAGGCTAAGCAGGATGGAGTGGATGGGACCAGCCAGCTCCCTCTGAGTGGTGGTTTTTGCCCCTCTTCCAGGGAAGCCTGGCCAAGCCGAGTGCCCCCGTGGCCCCTCAGACCCGCAGTGATGGGCAGGGCAGCGCGGGTTGGCAGGCCCGGCGCCAGAGCAAGACAACAGAGAAGAAGCAGGAGAAGGCAGGGAAGAAAGACACCAGCCACACCAAGGTAAGGAGAAAAGCAGAGCAGTGAATGCTCCAAAGCATCCTCCTACTCATGGAACATGCAAGCATGGAGGCTGTTCCCCCGTACCTTTGGGGACCAGGTCCCCATCCCTGCTCAATCCTGATCTGCAGCTTGGACGATGCAGGAGGGGTTTGGCAGTGGGGCAGCCCCAATAGTCCCCTTCCAAATCCCCTACAGCTGGGGCTGCAGGCAGCCTCTGAGCCAGGCAAAGTCACCCTGGCTTGTATGTTCAAAACTCCTTTGGAGCTGTGGGATATCAGCACTGAATTCCCTATTGAACCTCTGAACAGCCCTGAAAAATCCCCAGCCGTGAGGGGTGGTGTGAGCCGGTGGGGCTGGGAACTGTGTCCAGCATCAGCTCCACTGGGACCTGGGGACGGGAAGCAGCAGGTTGGGGTCAGTGCCCTTTGCCTCCGCCTGAGCGGAAGCACAGCCTCGAGCAGAGGGTCCCCCGGGGCCTGGAGTGGGGGAGCTGGCAGGCACAGGCACAGGGAGAGACCCTGCTGCAAAGAGCTGTGGTGTCTTTTGCAGAGCAGCGAGCTGAAATCTCTCAGGCTTAGAGCTGCAAAGGGGATGGGGAAACCATGGCCAGCCCTGTCATACCTGGAGGGGCTGGTGGGGCAGAGGGCCTGGCCAGGAGCTGAGCTGGTTTCTCTGGGCAGGCGGGACAGGACCCCGGGCTGGTGGGCAGTGTGGCTCACAACCTGCAAACTGCCTGCGCCTCCGGCATCTCCAGCGTGAAGAAGGTCCCAGCTGTGGCCTGGGATGCGGCAGAGGGCTTGATCCTCTTCACTCCCCGCAGGCTGTCCAGGGCCATGGAGACAGTGGATGCTCTCGGGGGCACCCTCGTCAGTGCCCCTAAGCATCTGCTGGGCACCCTGTACAGCTATGTGCCGGTGAGTTTGCCCCCAGCCAGGCCCTGTCCATCTCCAGCAAACCCCATTTTGCTCAATTTTCTGCCACAAGCACCCCATAGCTGCAGGCAATGTCAGGGGGTACCAGACTGGCAAGATGGGGTGCCATGAACACACTTCAGTCCCACCCTCCTCTTGAGCATCCCCAAAGCCATGACAGCGAGTCCCCCAATAGAACAAATGGGTCAGACAGTGGTGACACCTTCACACAGTTCATGCCCAAGACAAGGTGTGACTGCATTCCTGGGAAGGTGAAAGTTCAAGCTGAGATCTTGTTCTCTCTCCTTTACCTCAGCCTGTTGCTCCTCTAGGAGCATTTCTCTACCACAGCTAGGACTACAAGCCACCCACTCCCCTCCACTCTGTGGGCAAACTGGCTTCTTCGAGGTTCTCCTAGTTTAAGGGGAGGCTGTGTAGCACAGCTGGAGCAGGACTGGCAGGCAGGTACAACCTGGCTGGGTGCTCACCCCATCTCTCAGCTCCGCAGGCAGTCAGTGAAGGAAGAGGAAGCATCCAAGGGCAGCAAGACTGACACAGAGAAGAAAGAGAAGAAGGAGGAAGAGGAGGAGACCAAGCCTGCTGCCGCCTCCACTGAGGAGAAATCCCAGCTGAGGAGTGACTGGCGGCAGTACCGTGGCCATCACCCCCTCTCCTTCCTGGGGCTTGAGGATCCCCTCTTCCTGCGGCACAACTACTACCGCAGCCCTGCCTTCGACCCCGACTACCCATTCCCACGGAAATCCGCCTTCTCCCCCTACAACCGGCGAGTGAGTGAGGGCTCCTACCGCTTCAGCCCCGAGTCCATGTACAGCCGGGCCTACTACGGCAACATCTACAGTCCTGTCTTCAAGAAGGACTGAGCCAGTGGGCGGGACAAGCACATCCCAGCCCCTCTCAAATCCCCTCAGCACGCTTTGCCTGAGTCCCTGCCAGCAGCCCACACACACCCCTGTTCCAGGACAGGAGCTTAAAGTGGTAGACAGGCCATGGGATAGCTTATTCTGGAGTGCATCAAGGCCAGGATGGGGGAATAAAGGCAACAAAAAGCCCTGATGCTGGAAGGAGGAGGTAGGGGAAGGTGGGACTAGGAAGGTGAAGGAGATGTGGCAAGCGTGGTGACCAGAAGAAGGGACCACCCAGGCTGGCACTGGGCTACCTTGGACCCTGCTCAGCAGACAGAGTGAATTTAGATGGGCTACACATAGTGAACAGCAGTGAGAGAGAGCAGGGAGGATGGCAAAGCTGTCAAACATCAGCATAGCAAGCCTGCCTGTTTCCCCATCCTTCCTCCCTCCATCCCCCCTTGCAGGGCCCATCCCTAGGCACAGATTGCTCCTCCATGGAGGGGCTGAAGATCCCCACCAAACAGCAGGATTCATGAGTGGGAAAGCCCTGGCTCTTCCCTCCCAGCTGGTGGTGGAATGGATGGTGGGGTCAGGAAAAAGGCTGGTGAGAACAGGTGGAGCTCCTGGAGCCCCTCTCCCACAGGATCACCTGGCTTCCCACAGCACCTTATTGTATCTGCTGCAATGATAAACCTGCAATAATAAACCACGTGCCGCTCACCTCATCTGCTCGGCTTCTTTGCGGGAGTGAGACACCAAACCAAAGGAACAGAGTGGGGTGAGACCCAACTCAGGGCCAAGGGAGTGGGTGCGGGAAACATCCTGCTACATTCCCCATGGGTAGCTGCCATGGGATAGTGGGTGCTCATGCCCAGCACAGTACGTGTCTCTTCCCATGCCCCAAGTACAAATTCACAGCTCCAAGGAGCCGGGGCTTCCTGCCAAAGAAAATTTATTGCATTTCCAGAAGAACACAGCACAGAAATCAGTGTCCCTACATCACGCACCAGCCCTCTTCCAACACACTGCTTTCCCAGAGCACAAAGAGAAGGGTTTGGGGGAGGCAGGGAAAAGCCTCCCAGCAGCAGAAGGGTTCAGCGAGGAGCCCAGCGACCCCTTTCCCCACCTCTTTTCCCCCCCGGGGACAGAGCCTTATAGAAGGGGTGGCCTGGGAAGGCGTGTGGTGCAATTCCCATCCTGGGAACGAGCCCGCGCCTGGCTTTTCCCAGGCACAGCCTGTGCAGCGCTCACCCACCCGCACAAGGGAAACGCTGTCATCACTGAAAGGCTGTGGGAGAGGCGGCCCCGAGCAGGGCTGCTCAAAAGCACGGCGGGGGGGATGCGAGGCACCAGCCCTCACCAAATCCTCCAGGATGGCCAGTGTCCTGGGCTCCGGGACACTCACACACACACAGTACCAGTGCCTCCCCAAGAGAGAAAGCCCCACCTCCCCAGCTCATGGGTGCTCCAGGGTTACTGATGAGAATCCTGATAAAGGTTAAACAGGAATAAAGATCCCACAGCAGGAATAGAGAGACAGGGAGGGAGTTGTGTGCTGTGCAAGAGCAGGATATCCTCCCTAACTGCCAACAGCTTGGGGAGCTCCTGCTACAGGAGCTTGGGATGCTACTGCCTGGAGCTTGAGCAAAATCCCCCCGTGGTTTCCAGTGTTGGAGGATAAAAGGAGTAAGCAGGAGGCACCTAAGGAGCTGGTACAGCAAGGAGATGAGACTGTCCCACAGCAGAGCCAAAAGTAACACACTACAGTTCTCAGCTGCACTGGCTGTGCATGGCAGACACCCAGACCCTGACACTAGGAGGACAGCAAGGAACCCATCATACTTATGGAAGGACACACACCATCTCCATGGGCACCCAGCGAGGAGGCTTAGCCCGGCTGGACAGCACAGAGAGCAGCAACATCCGTGCAGGAGCTCAGAGGGAGTCTGTTCGCTTACGCCCAAACACGGCCGACATGGTCTTAACGATGCCACGGATCCCTGTACCCTTCTTCAGGGCCAGCTTGGTGTCTGGGATGAGCTTGGCCAGTCCATGGAAGACCATGAGGGCCCCGTGATAAGCCTCAGCTGCAGAGACCTCATAGAAACCACAGTCTAGAGAGAGGGCCAGGAGCCGCCCCTCCTCGCTGGACACCACCCGTTGGTGGTGCAGGTCCCGTTTGTTGCCCACAATGACAATGGGCACCTTCTCCTGGCTCTGCCCCTCCTTGGCTGCCTTGATGAACTGGATTTTGAGGGGCAGGATGTTGAAGCTGGCACGGTCACAGATACTGTAGACCAGGACAAAGCTGTCTGCCCACTGGATTCGCTTCTCCTCTGAGGAGCCATCCTCTGCCTGCTCCTGGGGAAAGAGAAAAGGAAGGGCTGTTTTATTGGGCTCCCTCCCTCCACACCTGCCTGCTAGAAGAGGGCAACCTGTTGGGACGGGGACAGCTAGAGAACAGCAAAAGGGTGGAGAGAAAGAGGAGTACCGAGGAGGGCAGAACTGGCAGAACTAACCAAAGGGGAATGATTCAGCTTTCAGCATCACCCTAATCCTAACCTTCACCCAGCTGCCAAGCACTGCAGGCTGCAGGTGATAACAGTGGGGACATCAGAGCATCACCTCTATTCCTTTAGCACAGTCCTGTATTAGCATCAGTGCCTCAGCTCCAGTGTTCTCAGCCAGAGGGCCATGGGCTGGTAACTACTGAGGCAACATGGCTGTCCCGTGCTTGGCAGGTGAGAAGAGTTCAGCCACTTAGGAACCCTCTGGTTTGAGAGCCTTGCTCAACTGGAATTCCTAGGCTGTGGTTTCCCATAGATAACTTCCAGTAAAGGGGGTTGATGTCCCTGGGGTAGAAATGGGTGATAGGAGTGGAGCCCTCTCACCTGGGAATTGGGGACGTCCCAGATGTGTAAGAGAATCTCTCGGCCATCCACAGTCAGGTTGTGGCTGTAGATGAATTCTGCCCCCCGCAAAGAGAAAAAAAAATAGTCATCTTCATGGTGTCAGCAGCTGCCACCCTGGACCTTTTGCAACCCAGAGAAGCAGTTCTGGAGCAAAGAAATGGGCCACTGAACAACACAACATCAAGCCCCTGGGAGCAGACAAAGGCTCTGGAGAAAGGCAGGAGAGGATTGGCTGCAATGAAATCCCGCAGGCAGAAGCAGGGTTGTCTCTTTACCCCAGTCCCTGTTGGGAACTGGCCTGGCCCTGGCCTGGCACTCACCCATGTCTCCATACTCTCCAATAAAGCGCCGGGTCAGGAAACGCACAGTCAGAGCTGCAGAGGGAATGATAGGAATCATCAGAATAACAAAAAACCTGGAGGATTCTAACTTCTAAATCCAGAGTGGAGTTAGGCACCATCCCCTTGTAAACTCCTACAAGCCAGAATGACCTCTGAGTTTCCCCAGCCACCAGCAGGTCTGCGAGTGCAGCAGAGTCACAGCAAGAACCGAAACATCTGCACAATCTGGAGCATCAACAAACTGCAGCTCAGTGGAAAATACCTTTCCCTGTCACTCCCTGGCTGGCTGCAAGGTTGTGCTCAGCTTCCCTCACCTTGAATCACAGCTGCACCCCAGGGTTCAGCCCCACCTCACCAATTTGCTCCATGGGATGCTCTCTGCCACTGGTCCCCCAAATATTGCGGCAGTTTTCAGCCTTGTTCCAGCTCGCGGTCAGTTCTCACCTGATTTCCCGACGTTGTCTGCTCCCATGACAAGGACGTTTGCTTCCATCTTCAGGGCAGCGGGGCCAGGCACCTCCATGAGGGCAGGGTGGTCGGGGGTGAAGCTGGTGCTGCGGCGCAGCGGGAGCCGGAGCCCCATGCCGAGCGTGGCCGAGCCCCTCCGGCAGCGCCGGCCGTGTGTACAACTCCGCTCGGCACAGCCCGGAGCCCCGCGCTTCCCACGGCACCCAGGGGACCCGCGGGGCCCATTCCCCTCCCCGCAGCCGCAGGGGCGGTGCAGAGGGAACTGCAGGCAGCCGGATGAAAAACTTTGTCATCGCTCAGATTGTCCTGAACATACGTCAGTGGCTGAGCCGGCCCTGCCAGCCCCCAGCACGGCGGGCGGCCGGGAAGCACCAGCTGTCGGCACCAGCTGCTCCGCAAACTGCATCCCAGGAGGTGCCCACGCCTCCACCTCAAGCACTTAGTGCCTCGGCAAGGCCACGTAGCCCCTTGTCCCTTCCCCACGGTGATGGTGACAATGTCAGCCAGGAGTGTCACCGGTGCTGGGGTGTCTCGCCAGTGATGAAGCAGCTGATGAGAGATGCGAGTCCCCTGTGACTGACGGAGCATCTCACGGGTGGTGGAACTTTGTTTCACCAGAGATGCAACACTTCGCGATTAACGGAGCGTTGCCTCGCGAGGGACGGAGTCCCTTGTGAGTGATGTGAAGCATCCCAGGAGTGATGGAGCATCTCCCGAGTGATGGAGCTTCTCTGGAGCACGGGGGAGCCGCCCCGCAACTCCCGCACCCGCATCCTCCACGGCCGCTTTTCCCGGGGTGCAGCGAGGACCGGCCGCATCCTCCATCCCTGCCCGCGCATCCTCCCTCTCAGCCCGCCGCATCCTCCCTCCCGTCCCGTCTCATCCCCTCCCGTCCCGCCGGGAGGAGCCGCTGACGCCATCGCGGCGCGCCCGGCGCGGCCATGGCGGCGGAGGCGGCGGCGGTGCGGGTGGCGGTGCGGGTGCGGCCGCTGCTGCCCCGGGAGGCGCTGCGGGGACACCGGCCCTGCCTGCGGGGCGATGCCGCCACCGGCGAGGTGGCGCTGGGCCGCCGCCGGTTCCGCTTCGCCGCCGTGCTGCCCGAGGCGGCGGGGCAGGCGGCCGTGTACCGGGCCTGCGTCCAGCCGCTGCTGAGCGCCTTCTTCCGCGGCTTCAACGCCACCGTCTTCGCCTACGGACAGACGGGCTCCGGCAAGACCTATACCATCGGGGAGGCCAGCGTCGGTGAGTCTCACCGGGACCGGCGGCTCCGTGCCCGCCAGCATCCCTGCTCCGCCAGCATCCCTGTCCCGCCTGCATCCCTGTCCTGCCAGCATCCCTGTCCCTCCAGCATCCCCGCTCCATCAACATCCCTGCTCCACCAGCATCCCTGCTCCACCAGCATCTCCACTCTGCCAGTATCCTCGCTCCTCCAGCATCCCTGTCCCGCCTGCATCCCTGTCCTGTCAGCATCCTTGTCTCTCCAGCATCCCTGCTCTGCCAACATCCCTGCTCCACCAGCATCCCTGCTCTGCCAGCATCCCTGCTCCACCAGCATCCCCACCACTCCCTGCTCTCCCCACCAGCCCCAAATCACCCCCTCCTTCCATCTCCATTCCCATTCCTTCCATCCCCAGCCGAGCCACCCACACCACCATTATCCCAGCCATCTCCCCAACCCACCAGCCTCACCCATGCTGCTGTCCACACCCATTTCAGCACCTTTGCTGTCTCTACCCAAACCCAGCTGTATCATCATATCCATCACTTCCAGTTTCACTTCCAAACAACCCTTCCACCCTGCCAGCCCTTCCAGCTCAAGCCAACCTCTCCCTGCCATCCTACCCCCCAGCAGCCTTTCCTTTCCCCCACCTATGTTGCTGTAGCCACTCCCCATGGACCCCTTTGATATCACAGTGCCTAAGTTTCTCCTCTTTTACTGGAGGACAAGTGACAGGACCTGGTCTTCCACCAGCTCTGGAGGTGGTGGTGATAGTCCTAGGTCCTGAAATAAACCTGAAGGAGAGGGAGATTTTCAAGTGTTAATACTGTTTGTTTCTTTATATGAAGGTAGTGAGGAAAGAGACAACTTTTTCCTTCTGGTTTAATGGCATTGTGATTTCTTATAGAGGACGTACTGTAAACATTTCAGTCATCTTTAGATAACTGCATCATTTGTAAACACTAAATTGTTTGATACTTTTAATCTACATCTGTTTTCAGTCTCCCAGTTCAGGCTACCATTGCACCAAATTTGGGAATTGCCATTTTACATGACTGTTGGAGACAAAAGGAAAAACCTTTAAATTCAGAGTGGAGTGCTGTGGCCAGATAAAAGCAAGCTACAAACACCAAAAAAAGAGAATAGCTTCTCAGAGCTGGGAAAAGTTGTGGAATCATGCTGGCTTCAAAGGACTGTACACTGTAGCTGCAGGCATAGTGCTTGATACTAAAATGCTGAGGTGCTTTTTTCTTATTGAGGAAGGACTGGAAACAAGCAGCTTTGCTGGATTCCAGCACAGCAGTGGGATAGGATTTGCCCAAAGATCTTGTAGGATGTGTAACCCAGGCTGCGAGGGCTGAGCTGTGGGAGAGTTGTGAACCTGCTTCATTCCAGCTGACGTGTGTTGCAGGCACCTCAGCTCTGTCCCCAACCAATATGGGCTCCCTGGACATTCCATGAGCTTGTTCCTCTCTTTGCCAGCTTCCATCAATGAAGATGAGCAGGGCATCATCCCACGAGCCATGGCTGAGACCTTCAGGCTCATCGATGAGAACGACCTGATCGACTACACGGTCCGAGTGTCCTACCTGGAAGTGTACAAGGAGGAGTTTCGGGACTTGCTGCAGGTGGATACAGCCAGCAAAGACATCCAGATCCGAGAGGATGACAAGGGGAACATTGGTATGTGGGGCTGTGCACAGGCTTTTTCTCCCCATGATGTAGGCCAGAGCTGGGTTATCTATCCATGAAAGCAGAGCCAGATCTCCCTCCATCCCTTTGTCTCCTGCAGCAGTTTGCTGTGCTTGAATTTGAAAGCTGGTCTGGGCAAGGCCCAGTACAGGCAGGGTGGCAGCACCAGGCTGTGCAGAGGAGCTGCATCCCCAGGCAGCCCATCCCTCCCAGCCATAGCTGCCTTTGCTTTGCAGTGCTCTGCGGTGTGAAGGAGTCAGAAGTGGAAGGGCTGGACGAGGTGCTGAGCCTGCTGGAGATGGGGAACACAGCCAAGCACACGGGAGCCACGCACATCAACAGGCAGTCGAGCCGCTCGCACACCATCTTCACAGTGACCATGGAGCAGCGACGTGGGGCCGGCCGGCTGCCCCTGCACCGCCGCCCGCCCGCCGTGCCCGCCGCCGGACAGGTCCTGGTGTCCAAGTTTCATTTCGTGGACCTGGCGGGCTCTGAGCGAATTGTGAAGACGGGAAACACAGGGGAGAGGTTGAAGGAGAGCATCCAGATCAACTGTGGCCTCCTGGCCTTGGGCAACGTCATCAGTGCCTTGGGAGATCCTCGGAGAAAGACCACTCACATCCCGTACAGGGACTCCAAGATCACCAGGTACCATGGAACCAGCACCCCCCACGTCTCACGGGCTCAGTTTACAGGGCTGCCCTCTCTGTTTTCATGTGAGGAATCTCGAGGAGCAATGAGGTCAGCATAGAAATGCAGGCCTAGCTCAGAGCAGTGCTGGGGATAATGAGGCTTGCGTGAGTCGTGCTGCTGAAGCTGAGATGAGGTGTTACTGTGTGTTGTCCTGCCCTTCCTGCCTTGCAGGGAATAAAAAATACTCCCAGTAGACTTGTTTAATGGTCCACAGTTAGTTCTTAGCTTGAGCAGGTGGTCTTTGCAACCTCCTGGCAGCACATACCAAGCAGTGGTCACAGTCAGGGAGCTCCTAACCTCAGGAGTTACTTGGATGGAGACTTGCTGTGGTGCAAACTGTTAATGATTCCATTCACTTCACTAGTGCCAAACCAACTACAGAGCAAGGACATCATTTTCCTTGGGCTTAACCTCTGAAAAGGGTTGAAAAAGTTCTGTTTCCTGTGTTATTTTGTATTTCCACTATTTTAATCCCTGTGCTCTTCCTTAGGATCCTGAAAGACTCTCTGGGTGGAAACGCCCAGACCGTGATGATCGCCTGTGTCAGCCCATCATCCTCTGACTTCGACGAGAGCCTCAACACGCTGAACTACGCCAACCGGGCTCAGAACATCCAGAACAAGGCGGTGGTGAACTGCCGCAAGGAGACGGAGCACATCGAGGAGCTGCACCTGCAGATCCAGAACCTGCAGAAGGCGCTGGAGCAGCGGCAGCGCTCCGAGACCCGCACCATCCACCGCTCGGGCAGCGCCAGGCGCGGCGCGCCCGACGCCACGGCCCGGCTGCTGGCCGAGTGCGCCCATTACCGCACCTGCACCGACGCCGCGCACCGCCTGCTCACCGAGCTCCAGGAGCACGGCAGCCTGAGCGTGGAGCAGATCCTGCGCGTCAAGGAGTGGCTGTGCGCCGTGGAGAGCGAGAGGAGCGAGCTGACCTCGGCCGGGCTGGACAGCGGCATTGAGAGCACCTCCATGGAAGAGCAGGCACCGGAGGCACAAGGTTCAAAGCTGGCAAAAGCCCAGGTAACCGTGGGGTGTTACAGTCCTGAGGTTGAGTTCGTCTCATGGCCGCAGCAGCCCTGGCACAGCATGATGGAAGGGTCAGGAGAAGGAGGGAAGGAGAGGTGACCTGTCCAGGAGGCCCTAGGGAGGCAGAAGGACATGGTCCTTCCAGCGGGCAGGGAGAAATTGGATTCAGCTGCAGCTGAGAGATTTATTGCACAGGAAGAACCTGGGTCTGCAGAGCTGTTGTGTCCTTGCAGAGTCCAGCATGGGAAGGGAAGGTAGGTGCTGATGATGCCTCTCTTATTTTGGGGAGCAGGTGAGCACTGAGAAGTATGAGTCCATCAAAGATGAGCAGGTGGCCAAGCTGCAGAGGCAAGTGGAACGCCTGGAGGAGGAGAACCGTGATTTCCTGGCTGCCCTGGAGGATGCTATGGAACAGTACAAGCTGCAGGTATTTCTGAGCTCTGCTCTCTTTGTAGGGACCTGCCCCACTCCTCTGCTTCCTGCCCAGGTGTGCCCATCCCACCTTTCAGTTCCTCTGCAGTGGGTCGCAGATCAACATGTATGTAACCGCATTTTTCTCATTGTTTCCTAGAGTGACAAACTGCAGGAGCAGCAGGATAAGATCTCAGAGCTGCACGTGCGCTTGGAGATGGCAATGCCAAACCTGTGTGTGCCAGGACTACTGGAAAATCTTCACCTGGTGACTGCCAGCCAGAGACCTCACACAGCCCCGCTGGATGCTGCCCCGTCCCATGGCCTTGGTGGGCTTCCCTCGGGGCTGCTTCCTGAGCACAGTGGAAGAGCTCTTTGCAAGAAGGTGAGGGCATAAGGCTGTGCCACTGAAGAGCTGCTGCCTCTTCATGTGGCTGCTCTCCATTGTAGGAGAGCTTTTGCCCTGCTGTTCAATGGGATCCTTGTCAGAAGTGTAGTCCAGAGGACTGTGCTCAGTGTTCAAATCCAGTGTTTTACAACTCTGGCAAAAACAGCCCAGCTTCAAAACTGAGGCTTTGCTTTCATTTTGTGAGTGAGTCCCAGATTTGTTCAGTGTTTGAGCAGCAAAAGCACAGGCAGTTTGGTCTGGCAACACATCAGTTCTGAAAATACACTCAATCCATTTTGTTGCTTTTATGTCTAGCAGTGATGCTCAGCTGGGAGCCTCTTTTCCTAACACTGGCTCTCACACAGCTTGTTTCCTCTCTTTCCAATTCTGTGCCCCAGAAGCTCAGCAGCAACTCCTCCTTGCAGAAGGAGGAGCTGGCAGGCTGGCACCTGAACCACACACAGCTCCCAACGGGCAGCCCTGATGTGGTGCTGAGGAGGGAGCTCAGCCAGGACTCAGAGAAGCCATCAGAACTGTCCTCGGGAGAGGAGGTGGAGGAATGGGAACGGACACGGTGAGTTGGGGCTGTCCCTGTGCAGTGCCCTGGCAGTGACCTGGCTGTCCCACAGCTGCAGCTTGGCTCTCATGGCTGATGTGGGGCAAATGCTGCCTGTGGGGTCGGTGATGCTGCTGAGACACCTTACTGCTCCCTGGGGAGCTCATTACCATCATTCCTGACCACAGCTATTGTTTCCATCTCCTGAAGCCTGTGGATCATGAGGGTCCTTACTGGGAACAGCTTTAGCCATGCCCAGACCAAACTGATTAATTTGCTTCTCCTTCTAGAAATGGGATCCAAAATTTGAGCAAGAAAGAGATTTTCAAGTTGAGTGAGGACCCAAGTGGAGGCAGTGCCCATTCAGTTCAGGAGGAGCAGCTGGAGCTGTCAAAAGGCAAGTAGCAACCATAGGTTATTGGACAATCTTCCATGGGCTGGTGGTGCTTCACTGGGGGATCTTGATGTCCCACCTGGATGTGCCCAGACAGAAAACATGAAGCAAAAATGGAGCCCAGCTGCTTTTGTTAGGGGGAAACTTGAACTTGTCGGGTCTGGCAAGGGTGTGTGTTCTGGTGGAAGCTCCAGGTGACTCTGGGCAATACTGTGCCAGACTCTGGCTACAGATCCAAGGTCAGATTGTGCCTCTGTCACCTGTCTGCTAAGACAGAGCTTTCCTGACCTGGGAATATGTGTTCCAGAGGTGTGTGGGAAGCGGGAGTCACTGCTTGGTTCCTGGGAGCGCCTGGCAGGGAAGGACTCTGAGTGGAGGCTGGTGCAAGCACAGCAGAAGATTCGAGAGCTGGCCATCAACATCCGCATGAAGGAGGAGCTGATCACGGAGCTCATTAAGACAGGTGCAGAGCTGCTGGCAGGAATATGCACCCATTTCCCACAAAACCTCCTCCTGGTCGTGGTGCTGCGTTCTCATCTCTCCGGGAGCCGTGTTGCTTGTGCTCAGTCTCTTCCCCTATAAGCAGCAGGGTCTTGTTTCTCCATCCCTCCATCCCTCTAGCTGACAGAAACCCTTTCCCACTGGTTTGTCCCTTCCCTGGAGTGGCTGAGGGAAAGGGAACAGTCTTTGTAGCCAAAAATACTTTGGCAGAGGGAGGAAGGGTAAGGACGCTGCCTGTGTTGCAGGCAAGGATGCCCAGGCTCTGAACAGGCAGTACAGCCAGAAGATCAGTGAGCTGGAGCAGGAAGCAGAGCAGGTGCGGGCAGAGCTGAGCGACAGCCAGAAGCAGCTGCAGGAGCTGGAGGGCAAAGAGCCGTGGGACCCTGGGGAGAAGCGCAAGCTGCAGGAGTTCCGCACGCGCGTGGCAGCCGCGCAGAGCAAGGCACAGGTGAGGGCAAGGGCTCTGAGCAGGGGCAGAGTCGGGGGCATCTCTGCAAAGAGAGGAGATGCTGAGGCCAAGGGTGGTTTTGACCCTCTGGCAGGTTCTGTGCAGGAAGAAGCAGGCAACAGAGAGGCTGGTGTCGCTGTCGGCACAGAGCGAGAAGCGCGTGCAGGAGCTGGAGAGGAACATCCAGCTGATGCGGCGGCAGCAGGGGCAGCTGCAGCGGCGGCTGCGCGAGGAGAGCGAGCAGAAGCGGCGGCTAGAGACAGAGGTCAACAAGGGACAGCACCGAGTCAAGGTAGGAGAGAGCAGGAGCAGCTGTACTGTTTATGAGGGTGGCAGTGGGTGGGTTCTGATGTGCTCTGTGGTTGTCTTGGAAAGTTTGGAGATGGAGAGTATCCAGAGAGCTAGAGGAGAACGTGACCTGTCCCTCAGCCCCTGGCTGAGGGCAAACCTCCCACTCCCTCCCTGCTCATGGCTGCTCTTTCACACGCAGGAACTGGAACTGAAGCACGAGCAGCACCAGAAAATCCTGCGCATCAAAACTGAGGAAATCGCAGCTTTCCAGAGGAAGCGGCGCAGTGGCAGCAATGGTTCTGTGATCAGCCTGGAGCAGCAGCAGGTACAGACAGCAAGCCTGCCTCCGCTTTCCTCTTCAGAGGGCATGCTTGGCAGACTGCATGCTGATGGGAAAGATCTGAAAACAGGGACCTGAGCCCATCCCACCCTTGAGGACAGTCCATAATGTCATTTGCATCTTGTAGCAGAGGACTTAAGATGTCTTACCCCAGAAACAGGATCTCATCTAAATCATTGGTAAAGAAGCTTTGAAATTTTGTCTGTTAGCAGAAGGGTGGTGAGAGATGTGCCCTCCAAGAAGTCCTTGACAGCTGGGAATTTAGTTTAGCTCTGCCTCTCGGAAGAGTTGGAAGGATAAAAACAGGCAAGTCTGGGCTGTGGAGGTTAGCAGAGATGGAATAGTGACTCTTGTTCAGATCTCATCCCCACTGCTCTTTAATCCAGCAGTCCTGGGCTTTGCTGCTGCTGTCTGCACACACACATGCCTTTTGCTTCTCCCTCCATCAGAAAATTGAGGAACAGAAGAAGTGGCTGGACATGGAGATGGATAAAGTTCTGGAGCAGCGCCGAGCCCTAGATGAGCTGGAGGATGAGCTGAGGAAGCGAGAAGCTATTGTGGCCAAAAAGGAAGCCCTGCTGCAGGAGAAGAATGGCCTGGAGAGCAAACGGCTGCGCTCCAGCCAGGTAGGACAAGAGTGTGACACCTCAACTCCGCTTGATTTCCAGCAGAGGTGGAGGCTGGAAGACCTGGGTGCCATCCTGGGTCTGGCAGAGGGCAGCAGGCCAGTGTGAGGTGGTGCTGGGAAGTGGGTAGGAAATCTTGTCTCTGTGAAAGAGTCTGGCTGTGCTGTGCCTCTGAGCTTGTTGGTTTGGTAGCCCTTGGCTACTGTGTCTGCCTGAGGGGTCACTTGACCTAGAGAGGAAGTAGAAGGGGGCTGAGGGCCTGACTTGCCTTCAGAGCAGATCCCCTTGAGCATCCTGTGCTGCAGGCCCTGACAGATGACATAGTGCGTGTGTCCAGCCGCCTGGAGCACCTGGAGAAGGAGCTGAGCGAGAAGAACGGGCAGCTGCGTCACGGCAGCGCCCACGACCAGCAGCAGATCCGCCAGGAGATCAACAGCCTGCGCCAGGAGAAGGACCAGCTGCTCAAACAGAGGCTGGAGCTCGACAACAAGCTGCGCCAGGGCACGCTGCTGTCCCCAGAGGTACCTCTGCTGGGCTGGGGAGCAGAGGCTGTAGGACAGAAGAGCAGGAGGTCATTGGCAGATGCTCCCCTGCATCCCAAACTGTGCATGTCCCAGCTTCCCACCAACACTATTGACATGACAAGGAAGGTTAGGGCAGGGTGAGACAGAGCAAACCCTTTGCTCCCTAATAACTCTAGCTCTGCCCTGGCAGGAAGAACGGATCTTGTTCCAGCTGGATGAGGCAATCGAGGCTCTGGATGCAGCCATAGAGTACAAGAACGAGTCCATCACGTGCAGGCAGCGAGTCCTGCGTGCCTCGGCCAGCCTGCTGTCCCAGTGTGAGATGAACCTCATGGCCAAGCTCAGCTACCTCTCCTCCTCCGAGACACGAGCTCTGCTCTGCAAGTACTTTGACAAGGTGAGAGACAACTGCCCTCTGTGCTGCTGGGAGCTGTATTCCATTTATTGGCTGTTAGTGACTACATTATTAGCCAGCCAGAACACAGTAAACAACACAGCTTGAACACACTTGTTAACAGAAATCATGATCTGACCAAACTCTTGTTTTCCTCAGTTTCAAGCTTTCTCCTTTCATCATACTGTAGTTTTGCCTTGTAAAGTCAGGCCACAAACCCCCAGCTGGGAGAGTGGTTTAACTAGTCATAGGATGCATGGATCCCTGCAGTAGCTCTGCCGCATCAGTGCAGCCACACCTTGCCCTTCCCTCTGCTCTGACATCCCAGCACTGCTAACCTTTGTAAGCTGTACCAAAAAACTAACGTGACTGGGACTCACTGGGGCAGGAAATCTCCCCAGGCGTGAAGGAGCTGAAGTGTTCCTTGCTCTTGGGCCCTGGCCAGGTGGTGACACTGCGAGAGGATCAGCACAGGCAGCACATTGCCTTCTCAGAGCTGGAGATGCAGCTGGAGGAGCAGCAGCAGCTGGTGCACTGGCTGGAGGCAGCCGTGGAGCGCCAGCGCCTGGAGATGGATCGCCAGCTCACCCTGCAGCAGAAGGAGCACGAGCAGAACATGCAGCTACTGCTGCAGCAGAGCCGTGGTAACCCCCCAGCTCTCCAAATGGGCAGCAGGGCTACTGCTTTTGTCTTTCACTGGGCTCCCAGGCTGAAATAGCCTTGTTTTTTCTTGTAGAGCACATGGACGAGGGGCTGGCCAGCAGCAAGCTGCAGTATGAGGCGAGGATTCAAGTGCTGGAAAAGGAGCTGAGCCGTTACATGTGGGCAAACCAGGAGCTGAACCAGAGACTGAGTAACATGAACCTCCACCCTGGACAGACCAAAGGTGAGAGGAAACCCAGGCTAGGGCTTTGCTGTTCCTGCCACGTGTAAAGGGAGGTTCAGTTCCCTGGCAGTGAGAGGTTGGAGCAGTCGAGAGCAGTGCATGTACAGGTCCTTCAGCAGCTGCTATACAGACACCAATTTTGATGAGGAGAGATCCTGATACCTCACTGTACCCTCGTTTTTCCCAGCAGGGATGGAGAGAAGCATTCATGGGGCTGTGGACAGAGCTGCCCCTGAGCTTGGCTCCTGTGAGGAATGGAGCCTCAGGGAGAAGCCCGTGCCTCCAGCTGCTGCTGAAGAGAACCATCGGGCCAGGGATGAGAGCAGGGACCTGGTGCACGCCCCTTTGCCCTCGACCTGGAGGCGTTCCTCACTGCCCAGCGACAGCCCCGGCGACCCTCGGCAGAGGGACACAGAGCACTGCCTGCCACCACGGAGCCTGGCTGCTGCCCCCAAACCCCGCCGGGAGCTGCGCAGAGCCAGCCTCAACATGAGCCCGGTGCCTTATCACCCAGCCATGATCGACGTGAGGAAAAACCCGCTCTAGAGCCAGGCTTAACGCTCGCCTGGCACAGGGCAGGGAGCAGCAGGTATTGCTGCTGAGTCTGAGAGCCCTCCTGCCCCCCAAGCCAGCCTGGCTACAAGCCTGTTACATTTCAGAGGCCTGCAGAAGAGAAAGTTGTCACTTGTTATGATGAGTTGAGTGTGGGAGCACCAGCCTACATTGTCCATGTTGCTGCCAGTCCATGCTTTTCCTCTGCTCCCTCAGCAGCTTAAACACTGTGAAGCAGGAGACACTTTCCTTCCAGGCCTTTTAACACTAAAAACTTGTTTACAATGTGGAATTTTCAGCTGAAGGGCTTGCTTGGCCCTGGGAGCCTCGGAGAGAGGTGCTCTACAGTCCTGCAGAATTTGTACATACATTTTTTGTAGTAACTTTGGGTTTTTTACATTTCTACTATAACTTTTCTAATAAAGCAGAGTGAGTTTTATGAAATGGTCACTTGTCAGAAGGGCCACTTACTCCAGGTATGTAGGAAAGGACTTGTATTTAAATGTCACTGCATGGGAAGCCAGCTGCTGTCACACTGTTAACCTAATGTTTGAATATCAAATTTAAGTAGTTCCAGCCACATCTAGTAGCCCTCCTACATCAGATTGCCACAGGAAGTGCATCTGCAGCCAGGAGTAGAATTGTCTAAAATGTCCATGATAAAAGTAGCTCTGGTTCTGTTTTTGCCTTGCAGCCTCTAAGCTGCTTTAAGCAGGGTTTTCATATTCTTGAGAGAACTTCCAGTCTGGATTTAAGAGAGACTAAATACAATCCTGCAGCTTAACACTGGCAGCTCAGGAAGGGAGACTAAGTTTAACTCTAGCAGAGCAAGAAATGAAAGCCCAGATAGCTGCTTTAAGAAGGGCAAGGGGCAAAGAGCTGCTTTACCACTTGGCTCTGAAAACAAGCCACTGCTTCAGCCTGAAATGGGAACAGCTACCACAACCAGTGCTTAATAAGGAGTAACACACCAAGTTAAAAGCCAGCATCTGATAAAAGAGCCACCTTCTGATTGATCTCCCACATCCTTGACCTTACCTGTAGTGGTGTGAGTGAGGGGGGATATTGAGGGGTCTGTATGTGGCTGAGCTATGCAGGATTAAATTCAGACATTTCTTGTTGGAAACAAAGACCCTCAATAGGAGAAATAACAATGCATCCTACTTGGAAGTAAGTACTAGATTTGGAGTTCCACTCTTGTGTCATTCCACATCCTTGAAGCAGGTGCAGCTCCCCAGAAGCAAAACAATCACTGCTAAGCACAGGATTCCACCCCACTTCCCAGCAGGAAATTAACGGCTTTCCTGCAACAAAGTGTGTCCAGGAAACAAGCTCCACTCAATCCCATCTAGTCCCTCAAAACGTTAAAGGCACCTTACAAACCTCTGATTTCCCATGTTTTAGTTAGGATGACCTTGCCATTTTCATAGCTCCCCACTCCTGTGCAGTCAGACACAGTGGGGTGACTTCCCCACAATCCTGCTCTGCACAAAGAGATCACTGTCCCAAGGGGAAAAATTCAGCCCTTACAATATTATGCACAATTTTAGACCCTTGTAGGCTACAGCTCAGGCACTGAACCACAGATCCTGCTGTCCTCAAGGGGTTAGAACACAAATGTGTCACAGGCAACTAAATTACTATTCAATGCATGACTCAGTTTGGTTAGGAGTAGTCTTGAAACTCATCTTCAGCTATTCCATCCAAATTTCACTTCAAGGACACCTCCCCAGCCAATTCTCTCTGGCTTACTGCAAGTTTGCAGAAGAGGACAATGAAGTCATTCCATCTGCATCTGCTTATCCAGCAGTAGCCAGGAGCAAATACACCAAACCATTCATGAACTACAAAGATGTTCCCAGTTAAATTACATCTCTCCTTTTCTGTACTCTTGGCATTTGGCTAATTAATTAATCCACTTGTTATTTTCCCACTAAGCTGTGGCAAACTGAATGCAATTAACAGAGGGATCCATTTAGTATCAGGACAAGACACAGCAGGAGCAGGCAGCTTGTTCTGTACCCACTCGCCTCCAGCATCCTCCTTCCTGCAGCCCCCATCCCTCAAGCCAGAGACAGATTTTGGATGAAAGGACACAGTGAAAATTCATATCGGTTTATTTTACAAGAAAGCTGTAGAAAAGTGGCAATTCTCCCTCTTGACCTGGGAGAATTGGACTTTCACTGCAGAACTCACTCTAAGCTTCCACTAGCAGAAAGACCACGCTAGGCTTTGAAGGGATGGAAGAAACCACAAATTTTTAGAGTGGTCCTTATTTCTATTGCCATGTGCTTGCATGCAGTCTCCTACCAACACAAGGCAGCTCCAGTTCAGCACCAAACTCCAGTCGTTGTTAAAAGGTGTGTTGTACAGCTGGAATAATACAAAGTTCCCATGCTGGCCTGGCTCCAAACTTCAGCTGAGCAGCTTTTTCCGTGAGCAAGTCCTGCTAAGGCGATGCCTCCTGGAAATCATGATGTGGAATGGAGACAGCTCCTGGTTGCCAGCAATTTGGGCAGCATCAGATTCCTCTTCTACAAAAACAGAAAGAAAACATGAAAGCCACAGTCTATCAGAATTCACTGGTGATTCCAAGAAACACCAAATGGAGACAACAAGAACTGCAAGTTCCCCATGTAGCTGTTCTCTCTTCATTGCTACCTTTCCTCCCAGACTTCCCAGTTCACACCAAGTTTCTTGAAAGCATGTAAGACTGAGACACTGAACACAGCAGTGGCAGATACAGTCATAGGTTTTCTTTTCAACTCCCAGCACAGTATGACAGTGTTATTAGCCCAGCCTTTCCTCTCCTGTGCTTACCTTGAACACGCTTTCTCCGAGCTGGCGGTGGGGACAGCAGTGGAGACTGGGTCAGAGCTACAAGGCTGCTGGCAGAAAGTCCACTCTTCAAGGGTGGAGTAGAGCCTGCAGAAGCACAGGGAGATGCTGCAGCAAAACCACTCAACAACTCAAATGTTAAATCTCAACACAGAGCCTTTATGCTACCTCAAAACTGACAGCTTTAGTTTAAGTGATACTTGGAGTTTATCTGAAATAAACTCTAGGCTGTCACAGTGGTGTTTTAGCATTTGAGAAAGGTAAATGGCAGTCTGGAATCAGCTCTTACCACATTTAATTTTCTTAGCTGGTTTAGCAGAAAATCACTTCACTTGAATTTAACACAGGTAATTCACATTTCACAGAACAAAACTGTTACAACCACAACGATCTAGAAATATAAATACAAGGTCTGTAAGTACAGAAAGTCTCTTACAGGACCATTTTAAGGCTAAGCACTGCCTTTATTTCATGCCCTGAATATGGATTAATGTTGCTTCAATGTTGTCTTTTCTCTGTGATAATGCTAAGACACTGTCTCTGTATACAAATCTTTCCTTGCAAGAGAAAACAGACACCAAAGCTTAGTGCAATGACTACAGAATAACACCTGCCACAGCTCCCTGTAATTTCTACAACAATACTGGATTAAGTACTTGAAATTCTCAAGGCCTTATGTACAGAGCTGAACAGCCTGTTTCACCAAGGTTAGCTGAAGCGTCTGTACCCACAGCAAAAGCAAAGAGGCAGTTCAGACCCACACATCTACTGATACATTATTGCCAGCAAGGGAATCATTCCTGGAGCACCAACAAACACCAACATCCACAGGACTAACCCCACCAAAACTCCAGTCTGAAGCAATGAAGCAGCCAAACTTTACACTTAAGATCTTTTGCTTCAGAGCTGGATGCTGGGCAGAAACAGCCAATGGCATCAACACGTATCTGAACAAATCACCAGCTGGATGCAACTGGGATCCTCTCTCCTCAAGTTCTCAAACGTTGCTTTTAGTTCCTCCAGCCTCCTGCTCTTTCATATTTCTCTGCTCTCTCTTCCATCATTAATACTCCTCATATCCAGTCTGCCTCTACCCTTTCACCTCACTCTCAGATAATTACACAGAAAACAACTGTGTTCTTGTTTTAGTCTAACCTCCATTTTTAACCACAACTGAATTTCAATGGAGTGTCTTTCATGACATTTAATTACCTGACAAAATGAAGACATCATCATCCCCTAGACAACTGTGCTGCTCCAGTGTTTTGAGAGCGCACACTCCTTGTTTCTCAGGAAGTACAGAGTCTGTCCTTGATTTATTTCTGTTGCTTTCATCTGTGGAAAAGCCAGTGAGATCCAAGCTGCCCCTATCAGCACACAATCTCTTGGCACTGTGATTCTCCTCCTTTTCTGGTGATAGGAAAGTAAAGACTCGCTTCCGAGATTTCAAGCCAAAAGTTCCCATGGCAGAGTCCTCATCAGCCCTTGGTTCAGAGTCACCAGGAGATGCCTGATCCTGGAGCCTGCAAATCCCTTCCAGTTCAAATTCCCCAAGAGTATTTGTTACTTTGCTGCTGCAGTGTTCTGAGATCCTCATCGTTCTCTCTCTGCCTGCTGACACCTGTGTCCGCTCATCAGCGTTCCTCTCGCTCTGGCCACAGCTCACATTAGCAGTGCTGCCTGCTGCTCTCTTCCTCCGAGGCCAGTCATTGATGGCATCAGGAGTAGTCTTTCCCTTCTGCTTTGGGGAAGGTGTCTGGAGAACTCCTGCTTCCAACGGGAACGGGGAGGTGACAGTAGAGGCACAGCTTGTTGGGGTGTACGACTGGCATATGTATGTCTGTCCTGCACCTTTCCCAGGTGTACTGTGGAAAGAATGGCAGCAGGATGGAGAAACACAGGCAGCTGCTAGTTTTCCTGGGTGCTTGCTGCACCAGGTCATAGCAAAATCACTGAAGGGGCTTTCTCCTCCCCTGGGTTTGCTGGCATTTGCTTCAGGTTGAACTTCCAATGATGAGCAAGAGCCAATTTTCTTAATGCGAAGCTTGGGCAGGCCTGAAGCTTGCATTTCCATTTCCACTTCGTACGTCGGCGAGCTGGCAGAGGGAAGTTTGCAACGACTTTCAGGAGTGGAGAACTTGGCTACGAACTGTGGCTCTCCCATGCGTGCTGCAGCCTCCCGCTGCCTCCTGTCTGCAGTGCAGCGCAGCGAATAGGCAGGAGGAGACTTCTGCATGGGAGGAGACGTTTTCAGGGCTGATCTGGAGCGTCTCTTGAGATTTGGAGCTTTCAGTCCCATATATTCTTCCTTCAGCGGAGCTTTTGGTCGCATATATTCTTTCTTCAGCAGAGTTACTGCTTCCAAGTCACCACTAGCTGTTTGCAAATCACTTAGGAAGGACTCACAGGTGTTTGCACTGCAGTTCTCCCCCTTAACTGATGGCTCACACTCTCTCTCAGCATTCTGTGCATGTTCCTGCCCTCCAGCAAAAGGCTTTGGAGACAAATGGTTTTCCAAGTTTTCCAAGTCCTCCCCTGAAGGAGACTTTTGAGACACTCTATCCATCTGTTTGTTTTTCTCCAACACAGAAGTATTTTCAGTAACTTTGGACTGATGAAGCTGAAGCCTTTCTACAGAACATTTACCACCACTATTAAGATGACTGTCCTCATTTTCTGTAAGTGTTGCACGTGTGAGGCGCTCTCCTCTAGAACCCAGTTCACGTTTGGCCTGCTTGGATGTGTGAAGCAGGGACCTCAGTGAAGTGCCAGTAATACCTGGAGTCTTTTGAGAAGATGGTTTGGATGCACCAGGCTCCCAGTCAGACTTCCCAGCCTGCATGTGGGAAGCAGAGCAGATTGTGTTTGTGGAACTTTCACAGAGTGGAGAACTGCAGAGAGGCTCTGGCCTCACAGCAAGCTGAGGTATTTCTGTACTCAGTGGACTGGTACATAATTTTGAACCTGGATCTTCAAGTTTCCTGGGTGTCCTTTCAGGCGCTTCAGACAACTGATCTGACTGCACCTGAATTTCCTTTGTGAGGATCTGCCTCCGAGCACTAACTGGAGATGCCAATTTTGAGAGGTATCTCAAGGAACGCCTTGGAGTCTGAACTTCTGTAGAACACCCTTCTTGGCTGGCAGAGAGGGAAGAAGAAGCAGTTGGATGTGAACCTGTTGGAGGCAATACAGAGGCACTGAGCCTTGTAAACCCTTCACGTTTTGGTGTTTGCAAGACGGGTTCTTTGAAAGGAGGGGTAAGTGTTGCTGCACAACAGTCCTCAGGAGTTTCTTGCAGTAAGTGAACCCTCTTGCTGTCAGCTGGCGCAGATGGAGACTTGACCCTTTGTGCAGGATGAGAAAAGTACTTTCCCAAACATTTAGCTACAGTCTGCTTAGCTGCTGGACTTTTGCCAGGTGTCTTCTCTAGCTTCTGTGGCATCCTGTGGCCAATGCGAGGTGATCTCCTTGGCTTACTGGCAGAATTTAGTGGCTTCTGGGCACATTTATGTGGTGCTTTTCTAGGAGTCTGCAGGGGAAAAATAATAAATTAAAAAGTATTATCTATCCATCTTCATATTTACTTCCCAATATTTGACACATAAAAAACCCATTGGATGAGACTTAACATACACTAAATTTAAGATGAATGGAGGAGAAAATGAGGATGGGAAAAGAGAAAGGGAGGTTACTGTTTCTACCTGACATGAGGGAAGCTCCTCTAAGTGTAAGGAATCTTTTCTTGTTCTCCTCCTCCCAGGTGAATGCTTCACTGCAGGACTACACATGTCAATGACTGCACCAAAGAAAAACCTCTTGGGAGTCTGCACAGGGGGGCTCTCTGAATGCTGCTTAAGGCCTATAAAATGGAACAGTACAATTTAACTAACACAAAGTAACGTGCCACAATTGTCTGAATCATGTCAGATATGTGGAAAACTAGTGTAAAAAGCCCATATCCCTGGCATGTTAAAGCTTCACCAGAATTATTGTTATTTCCCATTATGAAATTAATATCCATCTGCAGAAAGTGCTCCAATGGTAAAAAAAGATATAAAATACCTCAGCCTCTTATTCTATTCATAGCTTGTAGCTTTAGATAGTTCTGGTTCATGACTAAGGATTCTAATAAGTAGAATATAAAGAACTAAGTGTCACCATTTTTAGCTGATAATCCTACTGAGAAAGCCTGCAAAGAAGATCCCATCAGTCATCGCTTTATGCTGCCACACAGTAGACTGAAAGTAAGCTATAGGATTTCTGTCCCATATTTTACAAGGATTTCACTGCATTTAAAGAATGCAGACTGACAATCAGTGGTATTCTATTAGATGGCCCTGACTGGTTTGTTAAGTTGGCAGAGAATTCATCATAGAAATAGCTGCCTTACCATCCTCAAAATTTAGATTACCAATTAAAAAATAATTACTGAGGATGAATTTCTGTCTATGGAAGGTATTACATGACAGCTCTTAGCTTCTTACAGTCTCTTGTAAAGCCAAATCAAATCAAATCAAATCAAGCTCAGAGCTATCCACGCCAGCTTTTCAGATCAGCAGTATCAGTCTGCTCAAATCCCACTCAGTACCTTCTACATTCTGCAGTTTACAGCTCTCCTTTTCTTGTCCCTGGTGGAGGTGCTGTGAATTTTTTGAGCTGGGCTGTGTAGTAGAATAGAAAGCACTAGAGCAGGTCCTGTTCAAAGACAGCTGTTTGATGCGTGGGCTTCTCCTCAAACCTGCTTCTGAAAAGGCAAGAAGGAGATTGGAGATTGAGCCTTCTTTCCCCATCAGCAATGGGCACATCATCAGGAACAGTTCACAACTGTGAGGAACATACTCTCAGAAGAAACTTCTCTACAGATACCTCTCTCACCCAGGAAGGCAAGCAGTGAAGAAAAGATTCAGTTTTTTTGTGGATTTGGAATATTTATGCATACAAATCTCCTTCTGAAGTATGATGCCCCTCCTCTAACTCATGATTACTCTCATTCCTCTTTAGCAATTATATGGAAAGGAATGCTGGGAAAAGCCATGTTCAATGCAAGATACATCCAAATTAAAAGATGAGTTAATGCTCTTGTCTCTTTTCCCTAGCAATTTCATTTTCCTGCTTGCCCAGACATGCTGTTTTTTGTTTCCCTTTTGGGGAAAAGGAACAGCAGTAGCCACCATAAGAGACACTTCCAGAGCCAGGTGTCTGTTATAGCAGAAATCAGCAGGATCACAGCACAACATGGTGAAATTACATTAAAAATAAGCACGTGCTGGTTTGACAGTAATTGTAGCAGGTCAGAATCTTGTTCACCCTTCAAAGTTCTTCACATTTTTCATTTAAAAGACTTACTATCTACCTGTCCTTCCCAACTTCTACTGTACAGGGTGGTTAAAGCAGTGAGCAGCAAGTGGTTCTTTCAGAACAGAACAGAACAGAACAGTAAAACACTTCTGGACTGACTTCTCATGAATTAGCCAAATCAAAGCATACTCATCTCATGAGCTACAACACAGCCAAACCACCTTCAATGAAAAATCAGTGCTTACCATATATGGCCTTCTCTGGAGATTCTTCTACTATACCAGCGTCACAACCTGGATCAGAAGACCTTGAAAAACAACAGACATTCTGGGCTTAGCATACTGAGCACATTTACAGGAAGAGAACTTGCCACAGAGACTGAAAAGCAGTGTTCTATTCTACACCAATATATTGCTTTGTGGCTACTTTAAATGAGCAATTAGTGAGCACTTTGCCTCCTATTGACATGTAATTACGTATGGGTAGCTCTCCAGATGTACAGGTAACAGTTCTAGGTGAAAAAAAATGCTACAATTCAGCCTGGAGTCCACAAAATACAGCAGGAGGCTTTTCTTCAGAAGCCCTTGAATCAGCAACTGAACCTAAACAGACATTAGCTGCAGGAATTAAAGCAGCTTGACTTACATGATGAAGCAAGTAGTATTTCCCCCCACTTAAGCAATGGCATTTTAGCCTCCACTGGTTCTTACTGCCTCAAGTGAAGACCATCTTACCCACAACGATACCTGGTAATTCTGCTCATAACCATTAATTAGGCATCCATTAATAAGATAGCCAACAGTTACTGAAGAAATTCTGAAAGAACTCACCGGCCTTTGATCTGCTTGTGTAGGAGTCTCCTGGACACCTGCTTATGTACTGGCGTTTCTGCAACTCTCTTGGTCAATAACTTGCGATGATCTAAAAATAATGCAAGAGCTGTTACATCACACAATTATAAAGCACTTGGAACAAATAAATAAATACAGTTTTGTACAGGCTTAAGCTTGACAGTCAATACAGAATCTCTGTGCTGTCGCCCAGCACTCACAAGCTGTCATTATTTCAGTCCAGTGTCTACACCTCCCTCCCACTCTCTCAGTATTAGTAGTACCATGTCAGACATAGTTAACCTACTGAGATAATTTCATTCTTTGTCTTTATTTCACAGATCCTTTCTCAACCAAGCATTTTTAACTTTAGTTTTCTTTATGAGATGTAAAGAGTTCAGTAAAAACAGGTTTCAGCTTCAAAACCATCATTATTCACCCTACAAACATCACAGCAATGACCTCCTTTTATTCTTTATTAAAAACAGATCATAATTGCTTCATAGAACTGAGAATGCAAAAATAGGAATTTTAACAAAAGCTCTTCCACAACAATCCTACATGTGCAAGTCATACCCTACCTTTGTTGCCCTCACTGGTGCATTTGTATTTTAGGCCTTCCACAGCAGATACTGACTGGCTTCTAAGCATCTTTTTCAGAGACCTTTTTGATGGTGAAAGCATCTCTTCATTGAAGAGATTCCTCCTTACCTTTGTAACCTCTGCAAGGCAAGAAAAGCAAGACAAGATCAGATTACAAGGAAAAGGAGAAGGAAAAAAATATAGAAGGTAATTTTGTCAGGCTGCTAGGGACAGAACAATATACCAGCATGGAAAGACAACATTTTAGAGGCTAAAAAGATTGGAAAAGTTGTTCTTTCTGCTACTGGAACATGCTCTTCTAAATCCATCCCAGCCTTCTCTTGTGAACTTGTATTATTTGCATGATTCCAGCAATAAGTTACAAGCAGATGCCATAGCAGAAAAGCATACAGTCAGTGTCCCATATGGAACATCAGGTGCACTACAGAATCTCAACCAAAGCACATCTTGGTTCAGGGAACACACGTGAGATTTATTTTTATGAAGTATTTGTGGGGATATATCCTATTTTCAGATATAGTTCATTCTTGTCCCCATTTTCTTTTCAGGACAGAGAAGATGGAAATAATTTCAGGAGTCAAGGTTTTCTTTTGAGGACACGAAATTTAAGTTTTCTGTGTATGAGTACGCAGAATACTGTGAATTTTTTCCCCTCAAAGTTTTTGCACAACTCAGCAAAAGTTCCTTCAGATTTCCAGCATGCCTCAGCAAAATTTCATCATGGCTCAGTAAAATTTACAGGGACAACGTGCTGAAGATGCACCTTTCCATGAACAAGCCAGAAGTCAATATACCTTGCACTGTCTCTTTCTGCAGCAAAGGCATCTGCTGCAACTTCTCAGGGGCAAGATAAGAACGCAAGTTCTCCTGAAACAAATGAGAAATCAGCCTCAGCAGCAGTGCAATGTTATGTGTAAGAATGAATATTCACTGTAAGCTCTGAACCACGAAATTTCAATTTCTCCTTCCAAAGAATTTGATCTCTGTACATGGCACACTTACTAAGGGAATGCAGAGCAAGAGATTTTTGCAGTCAAGCATCACAACTCAGACAATCCCTCTGGAAGAGATTTACCTTTTTGATGGGGTTCTTGGCTACCTTGGGAACCTCAATTTGACGCAAGTTCTGTGGGGCTTCTGTCATGCTCCTGTGTCTGGCTAACACATTATTCCTTCAGAAAAATACGTAAAAATTAAGTTAAAGTATGATCAAAAGCACAGTTATCAACCTACTAACAATTAAACTTAGGTATGACTCAAGAGATAGAAAGTGTTTACCTAAATTCAAATAGCAAACTATGTTGATACCTCACTTCCTAAAACACTGGGATATGATTTGCAATGTAAAAAGCTATTCCTCAGGCTGGTATTGGAATTCATTCGCTATTTGCTAATATGAACACATAATCCCCAGCAGAGAGATCGCCAGTAAAACACTTTTAACTTCAACAATATAGATCAACTACTGCACAGCATAACATGCTTTTCCTCTCATGGAAGATGCTCCTGAAATCTACTTTTGCATAAGCTACAATACAGAATAAAGATTTACATTTTTTTAATCGCAAATAAAAAGCTGATTCCTGTTTGGAATTACTACCTTCTCTTTTTGGCAGATCTGGTGCGCAGCTCCTCCAGCTGATCACTCTCAGTGCAAACAGCACTGGGAGTTAAGACAGATGATAAAGAGGGAGGAAGGCCTGGAGATTTGCTATCCAGAGTCATGGAGTCATCACTGAAGAAATCTGAAGGCAGAACTGATGCCAGCTTCGGAGGTATTTGTGTACCCAGACCATAATAAATATCTCCAAGGGTCTTTGGTATAGAATTCATATACCTGGAACATCAGAGAGAACCACATGAAATAAACTCCTCCTCAAAACTGTTGGTATTTCAAACCCAAGGTGTGAACTAAATCCTTGTTCTTACATGCCAATTTAAAAACAACAAACTGAATATCATAATATGGGTTTTAAAATTAGTTTACTTGCTTACCAGCTACTTTTTCTTTAATCAAACTATAAGCATAAGAAAGAGAACACATCTAAATTTCTGAGAATTGCAAAGATGCAGTAAATCAAAGCTGTTGATAGCTATCTACTCACAGACAACATTTGACCCAAACCATAGTCCCCAGCAACACATAAGTCAGGCTAAATAACTTACAATTCTAATATTTCCTCTAGAAACTTTGTAAGATAGGCTGGGTCTTCAGTCAGACATAAAATGCGCAGCATATCTGTCATCTAGAAGAGAAAGTCAGGTGGCAAAATGGATTAAGGTGTGACAGCTGCAGTAGCAGATATTTTAGTAAGGAATATAAAGTCTTAGTGTAAAATCAAAGGAAAAGCAGGTTCCAGGTCTGCATTTCTAGTGCCATGCAGAAACACAACCAGGTTTATACTTTACTTGCCTCTTCTAACAGCTGCTCCATTTCCTCAGCGTTGCTTTGCAGCGAAGGGCACTGAAGGCACAACTCAAGGTGCAAAAATACCTGCAGTCGGCACCTAAGAAAACAAGCAATTATCCACCACCTCTTTTTCCAAGGGAAACAGCAGATTTACTGCAAAAGGTGTGCTCAAACAAGCAATGGGAAGGGAAGTGTTCCTTTTGACAGCAAAATTTAGTTAGCATTTCATTTTGGTGGCAAGAGAGATGTCTCATTCCAGATACAGGCTGCAGTGCTTATCACACACAGCACGGGCATGTTTGCATTTAATGAAATGGTTTTACTGCAACCAGAGAGTCCCCTTGAAATATCTTCCACATGTTTTCCAGTTGTACAAAAAAGCCACCATTAAAAACTGCTAACCAACTCCACAGTATCTCAGAAGCTGAAGTAAATACAGTGTCTCATACTCTCTGACTTTGGTCTCCTTCTGTGAGCCATGCTGTTGTCTGAGCATTTTGCTGGTCTTCAGGAGATGGCTTCTGACTCTTCCCACACAGGCCACCTGCAGACACATAATGACAGCAAGAACTTCCAAACTGTTCCCTGTCTGCAGGGCACGTTCTTCCCTTGTCCCCAAGTTATTCCCCCAACCTATTCTTTTGGAAGTAGTTCAGATTTTTCCTTTTCTTTCAAGGAATTACTTTTCCTTTCAGTAGAAAAAGTTATGACAGAATAAATTAGTTTAAAATCAGAGGTCTCTTGCTCACAGCTTCAGGCCTTCTTCAATCTGGATCCACTCTGGATTTGTCTCTAATGGTATTTTTATTAAATTAATCACCAGTTTACCAGTTTTGGTTTCAGATTATTGTAAGCCTTTAAATAGTGCTAAAGATTGTAAGACATACCTTGAAAAATTTCTCTTTCCTGGCAAAGCCAGGCCTATATTTGCCATGTAATGCATAAACAAAAGATGCACCTTCTGTAAAATAGAGTTTGCAAGAATGTATTTTTTAAAGTACTGTCTTTGAAATTAGGATTTGGAAGGAGGTCAACGTAAAGAAAAGACATCTTGCAACACTTAGCAAAGTTGTAAACTGGTAACAACTGGATTTTCCTACATTTTACAAGCATCCAGTTTTTCACTATTGAGACCCCACAGATAGAAGCATTCAGTGACCATGGTGCAACTCCACATAAAACTTGAGGGAACATGAAGGAACGGTTGTCCAAAATAATAAAAATTCTAACTTCCGGATTAGTAACAGCCCCCTCCACATGCTCTTGCCTACCTCTTTCTCTTTGGCATCTGGTATTTTCAAGAACCTTTTAATGGCCATGATCATATTCTGGGCACACCCAGATGAGGGAATTCCCTCAGCAACAGCCTTCTGGTAGCTTGCAGTCAAGTGGGACTGCAGCTCCTCCTCTGTTTGGAAGTCTGCAAGGAAATGGTCTTCATTAACTAAATGCATGTTCACCACACCTCACTGATAAAATACTCACCCCAGATGAAGCAGTGAACAGAGGAGGTAATAATAAATATTTCCTCCAGCAATGATGCATCCAGACTACAGCACACTAACAGAGGCAGTCCCAGGTCAAAGCTTATGACATATCATAAACTAAATCAATACTATAATCAATAAAGTTTGCTTAAGGTCAGCAAACTTTCAGGCTACTGCAGCAGTCAAGAAGTGCCCTTTATTTCTGCCTAATTAGTAAATAAACTACATTTCCAGTTATACCTTGATGAGTGCATCCCTATTTCTTCTGGTTAAAAAGAAATTTTAAAGTAAATCCTTACTGCTTTTTTCAGATGGATACAAGGCAAGAAACTAACCTCAGAAGCAGCTGTAACACTAGTTTGTAAAGAATCAGAAACTAAATGGCACAAGGGTGGGAAAAATGTCTACTCTGCCATGCTGAAGATACAAAAATTCAAACACTGATCTACTCCTTGGTACTGAATACTCCATTATTAGCCTTTGTTCGCCCTTCCATAAAAATCCTCTATGACTCCTATATCAGGATATCAAGAGACCATAAGGGACGTATCAGGACAGAAAGATAACAGGACTTAACACACACCAATTATTTTAAGTGCTTTTGCCTTTCCTTCCACCTTTTCATCCAATCTTTTTGCTGAAAGCTTCTGTGGAACCTTCTCATTCACTGCTGGTGGCACAGCATCAGGCTGAAACTTCTGAGCTTTTACATTCAGTCTTGCTGCATTGAGCATCTGCAGGGATCTGGGCATGGTCTTCATCTTCTGCCTGACTGGAGTTCGGGGAACACCACCTGCAATGCCACAAGAGAGAGTTCTACCATCAGAAACACTGGGCAGGAACTCCATCCAAGGTAGAGAACAACACTAAATTCTCTGTTATTGTGAACTTAGTAAGCTCTTAAAGGAAAACATGGGCCAAAAGGTTGGTATTTCTTCATGAAATCAATCTATAGGCAGGGTAGCAGACAGCTACTTCTCTAATTAAAAAGCCAGGTGCATATTGCTCTGCATAAGAACTTACATAGGTTTAATCAGAAGTTATATATACAGGCAGCAATCTTATGTCACAAAAATAGAAACAGCTGACAGAGTAAGACTTGCAGATATGTGAAGCTAGGATAAAATCAACTGTAGTTAGTGTAGAAAAATGCAATGATTAAAATCTTATAGAAAAAAAGTGTTTTATTTCTCTAATTAGAAAAAAAGTGAGAGGTTGTAATATTTACTAATAGTTTGAGCAGTCCCTGTTTCAACAGCTAAATAAAGTGCAGAGCTCTGCATGCTGCTTTTAACAGCTTTGTCAGACACCGTACAGCCCTGAATTACAGTAATTTGGATTCTACTACAGAACAAACCTAATACTAATAAGTAAATTAGACTGTCCCTAAATAAAAAAAAAAAAATCTAAAGCACGGTAGTACTTAAGAGTACAGATCTCTGGAGTTCATGCATCACCTTTGATTGACAACACGCTCACATAATCCAGAAGCATACATACATCTTTTTTTGTTATTTCCTGGTCCAGCTGCAGCAGAGGTTTCATTGAATTTTCTCTGGTACAGCTCAGATAGACTTTCTGAGAGCTCCACCTCAGATTGGTCTGCATCATCCTTCCTGTTGGCACAAGGAACCTGCAGGAGCCTAGATGAAAGAACAGTACCATTATCAAAAAAAGGTGAGAGTAGAAGGCATATCCCTTCTTTCCTGTGGACAGAAACAAGGCTTTTCTAGATTTCAGTCTGCAGCAATATAGTGCACACTAGTAACTCTTCCAGCACCTGTAACCCAAGACTTAGGAGATGCAGAAAACCCAAATGCTCTTAAAATGCTGGAAACAAGCATTACATTCATGTACAATGGATGTGGCACTGACTTGTAGCACAAACTAAATGAGCAGCTTTGTGCTTTCTAAACTACCCTGCATTGGACTCTTGTTTCACTCAGCGAGCTCTTTGAAGAAAGCAAGCTTATTCATTCCAAATAAACACCAACTGTGAGAACACAACCCATCTTCAGTATCTTGCACTGGATCTTACCATCCCATAAAAGCTGAAACTGTAATTTCCCAAGTAGCTTAAGGTCATTTTAAGTGACCTTTATAACTCCTGAAAGTACCAAGATTTTAATCCATGCAAACTGATATCCAAACATGCTGTTTCCAGTTTCTTTTGTCTAATTACTCCACCAAGAGACAGGCCACCAGTAAACTGAGTACAGAAATAAAAGCAGCAGAGGGGCACTTAATTCTAGAACTCTAAGCAATGCCACAGCCATACTCCCTCAAAATGAAGCAGAAATCCTTGATTATTGGTCAGAGACATTCAGAAAAATACCTGAATGACTCCATCAGATCTGAGCTTGCTCCACAAGCATTGGATGCAGGATACCACGCTTCCAGCACTGAAGGATGCCAGCCCCTGGTATGGGACAGCTCCGGTTGGACCCACTCTGGCACTGGATTTTCTTCTCCTGTAAGCAGACCCACACATACACAAAAATTACAAAAGCTGAACTAAGTGGCAGAAGGTCCCAGCCTTCAGAAGCTCTGAGACAGAGGTTCAGAAACCTTTGATCCTGGAAGAGACCATTTCATAGGCAATACTTCAGAAGATGGAAAGATTCACTCTAACACAAAACACACATGTAATAGCAGCCTCCTTGCTGCAGCTCCACCCAAAGGCTTCACTGGCCAGGGATGGCCCATGTGACACATTTTAGGAAGCCTCTATCTAAAAGCATGTTCTCAGGCACATGTAGCTGTGCTTTATCTGCAAGCTAATGGAAACTAACACTGTGTCAGTAAAACAGAAAGCCACACCCATACAGATTCCTTTCTGCATCTCATCACAAGGCCTTAGATACAGATAACTTGATGAACAAGTCTCAAAAATGAGACTCCTCACAGAGAAAATCATTAACTTTAGATTTTTTCCACTGCACATTCGGAGATGATCAAATCATGGAGAGTTTTTCATTTCCTGACACCTACCCAGAGTGGCCAGAGAATCTTCCACTGACATGTCAATTTTACTCAACACACTATTCACAATTTCTGGCAGGTGAGCAGCACAGTCTTGGGAAGAGTCTTCCACCACAGCTCCTTCAAGGCTGCATCCCTGAATGTCAGCAGTCTTCTCAGGACCAAGCACAGTCAGAACTGCAGTATCCTCAGAAAGTGGTGACAGAACAGCAGTGCAGGGGCACCAAGTTTCAGACAGAGATACTTCAGCAATCTGCATTTTAGAAGAAAAAAAAAGGGAAAATGAGTTTACATTACCTAGAAATATAGAGACCTAGGGAGCACAGATACTTTCAGGCAAGTTATTGTTACATGATCTCAAAAAAAAGCTCTGAACTTCACTTCAAATGAGCAATTTGCAGTGCAATGTCTATTATTGTCTTCACAACATGATAGTGCCACGCCTTTTGTCACAGTTCATTTCAGAGCAGGTATCATTTTAAGGCAAAGAGGAAAACTTACCATGTGCAGTCCTTCAGCCACTAGATTCCTCAACAGCTGATGAAATAGAGACCTGTCACATTCTCCCTGCTCAGCCTGTGAGCTCTGCAGTATCCAGCTCTCTGTGAGGAAGTGGCCAGCCTGTGCCAAGCTCCAACCTGTCAAGCTTCCTTTCAGGGAGATGCTGACTGGACACTGTAGTTGTCTTTGGCTCATGGCAAGAGGTACCAGGATCACAGCACAGCTTTCCTGCTTCCTCCCTCCTGTAAAAGCATAGGATAAAATAAAAGTCTGAAAGCAAGTAAAAAGGTTTCTCTGTCTAGGTGAAGAGATAACTTTGATGTCAAAAAAGTGAGTTCCAAGATTAAACAGAGAATATGCTCTGCAGTAAGTGTGTTACAGAACTGACCTCCTTCTCACGCTCTCAAGGAGCTGAGTGCATGGAAGCACCACTAAAGAAAGACCCCATGCACACTGCATGCTGCTTTACAGATAATCTGTTTTCTTTGGAAGGGGCTTTTAATCTGTGTTCTTGTTTTAGCTAAATTGAATAACTGTATGAGAAAATAGAGTACACCTCTATAAAGTGGGACCAGCAAAGAGCTCTTCATCCAAACTTCTGGGAGCATGGAAAACTGAAAAGGCTAAATCAGAAACACAGGCTCAGAGTTCTCATATCAGAAGAAGTAGAGCAGAACTTTAAAAGAAAAACACCTAGGCTTTTAAATATGTGAAGTTACTTCTACACACACTATTCACAAAGGAAGTTCATCAAGGATCCTGCATGACAGATCAGTTACTACCACACACATCTATGTTTTTCTTTCTTTTTTTCATTACCTGGCAAGCTGAGAAACAACGTTCCTTCTTGCTGGGGAAACATTGATTGATACACGGATGGCCTGGAGAACAAACAGTTCAAAGTTGCATCCAGGGGCAGAAGCGTGGCCCAAGGCACGGCCTGTGGCACTGGGAACCTGGAGTCTCCCAGGAAGCCAGGAGCAGCACCTTCCCTGGGGTGACTCAAACAGTGCACCAAGGTTTCAGCTGGCAAAATGGTGCCTCCCATCTGACAAATCACTTCAAACATTGTCCAGTAGCCACCATGATCCGGGCATTTAATCAGCTGAAATAAAAGTAACAGAGAGATCTCAAGTTAAGGTTGGCAGTGAGAGAGCTTTCATGCAAACAGATAAAAATTGTGCTTTTTCAAAAAAGTTAGCATAGGAAACATATCCACACCACCTAAATACGGTGCTTTCTGAGTGGTTTTATCAGCCTTCACAGGAACCTAACAAAGTAAATATTATTCCCAATGAAGTAAAAGCTACCAATAATTTCAAGCCATTTTTTAAATCTGGTTATCTACAACTATCTGGCTGCTTAGCTGCAACTCTGAACAACTGTAACATCCCTCAAGTAAAAGCACAAGCCATCCCATCAATAAACACTGTACAGCTACTCCACTGCAGACGTATCTCAGTCTCCACGTGGATGACTCCATTCCAGATTTCAGTCCCTTGCTGAAGATTATGAGGCAGTAAGTGAAACTTGGCACGGTTCCCTAGCACCCAAAGATTACCCATACCACAAAGCAGCGTGGCAGATGTCCCACTAGTGCTCATAGCTGAGAGCTGTGCGGTGTAACCTCGTTACCTGAGCCCAGTCGGCAGTGTCCACCCAGAACAGGGTGATTTTCTGTTCCACAAGCAGCTCCTGGACACTCTTGGGCAAGAGCTTCTCCGCCAGCTCCTGGGCCGTGGGCGGCTCTCCAAGGGAGGAGGGGACGTCGCTCCCCGACACGAACTGGCGGAGCTCCCTCCGCGAGTGCGGGCAGGGGGAGAACAGGAACACGGCGTTCACGAAGCCCTCGGGCGGCGCCTCTGGGGGCTCTGGGGCGGCCAGCCCCGTCCTGCGGCTCCTACGGAGCGGCTTGGCGGGGGACGCGATCTCCGGGCGGTCCCACTGGAAGTCGAGCAGCGTCTCCTTGAGCCCGCTGTGCGTAAGGGCGGCGCGCGGCGCGGGGCCGGGCAGGGCGGCGGGGGCCCGTGCCCCGAGCCGCTCCGCCAGCTCATCCTCGAACCGCTCCCAGGCGCGGGGCCCCGGCGGGCGGAATCCACCACCCCGCGAGGCGCCGCCGCGGCCGCCGAGCGAGTCGAAGAAGCGGAAGGCCCAGCGGAGGCGGGAGAGGCCGAAGCGGCAGCCCAGGAGGGTGAGGAGGCGGAGGGCGCCGCGCTGGAGCCGCTCGCGGCACGCCGGGCTGGCGGTGTCCAGCAGGAACACGGCGCTGTGCGAGCACGACATGGCGCGGATCCCTCACGCCACCGCCGCCATCGCCCGCCCGGTACGGCCGCTCGCGCCCTCGGATAGCGTGAGCTCCCATTGGCTGCCGCCCAGGGCGCGCCACGCCCACTCCCCGCGGCTCCCTCTCCCATTGGTGGAGAACGGGGAGCGGGAGGGCGGAGGGACGCGGCAGCGAGAGGGGTGCTCGCTGCTGATTGGCCGGCCGCGCTGCCAGCGCTGCCATCCCATTGGCGGGGAGCAGTGACGGAGAGGCGGGCAGGGCCAGCTCTCGGACCGAGCCGATTGGGCGCCGCCACCGGTTTAAAATTTAAAGCCGGCGGGGGCGCGCGTGGCGATGACGTCAGTGCGTGTGGTATGACGTCACCGGGGCGGCGGCGCTCTCCGGGCGCCAGGCGGGACCCCGGGGCTGAGCCGTGACACCGGCCCGGTCCTGCCCGCCCTGCGCCCGGCAGGCTCCTCTAGTGCCGCTAGGGGTCCGCCCCTGCCCGCAGACCGGCAGCCCACCATCCCTGCTACCGCCCGCGGGCAGGAGGGACAGGGACCGCCGCACACAGAGCCTGCCCGGAGGGGGCATCCGCCTCCCTGGGGGGACAGCAGGGACAGCCCAGGGCCCGTATGGATAAAATCCAGGTTCAAATTCAGATTACATAGGAAAAAAATGTACTGTTCGGCTGATCAGGCACTGAAATAAGTTAGGCAGGGAAGTGGTGGAGTCACCATCACTGTTGGTGCCAAAGAGGCATCAGGATCCGGTGCTGGGTGATGTGGTTTAGGGGTTACACTGATAATGCTCTGTTGATGTTGATTATAAAGGTCTCTCCCAAAATTGACTATTCTGCGAAAAGGTGTAAGGTGCGGACAGGGGCTGACACTTGTGGAGAATAAAGACCTTGGGTTGTTATCAGGAGCATCCCCTCCCTGCAGAGCTTGAAGCACATCTTTCCCCGTGGTGTCGGTGGGCGAGGTGTGATCACACCTCGTTACCCGCTGGGTGACGGCAGAGGAATCCCCACAGAGCTCAGCTATTCAGGTGTCCGCTCCACCCTCGCCTCCAGAGCTTGAACGCCCCAGTCCGAACCATTGCCACCAGCGGCCAGTCGTATTTATAGAACAACAAAGACAAGCGGGCACTAAACTGACTGTGAACACAAGTGGGTTTAATGAGCTAGAACCAGGAGCTGATCCACTCGGCTGGGCAGGAGTAACCTGCCACCAAGAGCAAGAGAAGGAGAGCAGGTCTCCCTGGAAAAGTGCAGAGGGCATCCCGCAGCCTTGGGGCTGTGAGCTCCCCTCTCCTGGCTGGGGACTGGCATCTCTTGTTGCTTGGCATCGCTCTGCTGTTTGAGCCCCGAAGAAGAACCAACCACACCGTGTCACTGCCATTGTCCAGCCACGGGCATCTGTCCCAGCAGTCTGCTGAGGACACTTAGCAGAGTGTGACCAAAACCTGCCTTATCACAGTCCACCGAAACAAACCCAGGGCAAAGGGGAGTTTCCCAGCAAAGTCTGACAGCTTCCAACACAGGAATGATTCTAGCTACTCAAATTCCTTCTTCTTTCCTACCCACTACAGTGTATTTGCTCTGGAAGCCTGTCCAGCTCTTGGGAAAGCCAGCAGAGATATTGGCTGAGCCCAGGTGATGGTGTTTCTCAGTGTGACAGCAAGAGCTGCTCATACTTCTGCTTCTTGTGCTGCCTGCGTTTGTGCTGTTACACAGATATTTGCCCTCTCTGCCTGCTCCACAAGGACACTTCCCTCTCAAGCAGTCCTTGGATTCTTTCTGGACAATCATTTACTTGCTGGTAAATGCTGTTTCTTGAGAGGAAGGAGAGGGCACAAGAAAAATAATTTATGAATTTGGCTCACGTGTGGTTGTCACTTTGATCCAGATTTTTTTTTTTTTTTTTAACTTAAAAAAGTCTTGCTTTGTTTTGTCCTGTTTCCAACATTTATCTCCAAGGGATACTTAATTGTGGGGGCTGAAAAAAAGGGAGGAGAAAGCCCCGACCTAAGTGAACTGTTTGATCTCCCCTCATTCCATCACTCTGTCCTGCCTCAGTGGAAAGTTTGTTTGCCTTTCTGCCGAGCCAGCCTGAAAAAAGCTTTGTTTTGTATTGACTCAGATGCTTTGCTTTCAGGTCATTCCTCAAGGACCTGCACAAGCAACAAGTCACCTTTGATACAGGGCAATGCCCATGGTCTCCGTTGTGCTGCATCAAGGTTTCCAAGACTCCCCAAATCCTCATTCCCCAGTGCATTCTTTGCCCCATGTGCCCAAAGTGGCTTCTTTGACCACTGATTCTGGAGAGCACCCATTCCCTCCTATCCAGGGTGAAGCTTCCCCACGGCCTCCAGGCAAGAGGGAGGGATTTCTGTGCTTTAGATTTTGTCTCTACATCTTTCAACTCTATTTAGTGCTCATAAAAGTGAGAAACTGGGAGAGGCCCAGCTGGGACCAGTACTGTACAACCCTCACCCAAGGTAGCTAAGATCTGGCCACTGCCAGACCCAGTCCCACATCTCTTAAGCAGAAAGACAAATGTTCCTTCTCCCCCAGCATCATCCCAGTGATTCTGGGGGGAAACCTTGCAGCTCTTATGGGTGCTGGACATGATGGACAAAATTCTGTGGTGGAGCAAGCTCACACCAGCCTGAAATTTTCACTAGGACATTTAAGCACGTTGGTATTTGTGACTGAGGCACGGTGAATCCTGCCCTGTGTGTCCTTCCACACAGCTGGGTACCTTGTAGGGTGGATGCAATGGCGGTCTAACCCATCATAGGAAGTGCTCTGCCAGCACTGCTGCAGACACACGTACTGGCACAGCCCCATCAGCCTTCCCAGTGTTATCCTGGCCCTGAAAAGGAGCCTGGAGAGAAGCTAGTCTTTTAATGGGCTCTCACAGCATGGACAGCCAGTGGAGCATGCCAGCCCTGGTGGGACTGCAGTGACGAAGTGCTGATCTGCAGGTTGATAAGGAGGGGCAGCACCAGGCAGTGCAGCAAGGTGAGACTATCAGGCCAGCAGAAAAGCCATTAGCCTTTGTTCCTGGCCTCCATCCATGGGGAGAGGGGCTGGGGACAGCAGGTGGGACAGAACTGCTGCTTCTGGGGGGTGCACAAGGGCTTTGCAAGCTGCTTTTCTGGAGACCCTGCCGTTTCAGTGATGCCATAGATTAGAAAAGCTCTGCAGTTACTTTTTTGCCACAGTAATCACGGAATGTAGCTGCTGGTGGTACAGTACCTAAGCAAATTCTCTTTTAAAATGTTCCTCTGTGCTGCCTTTTTCGAGGTGTCCAAGGGCTGCCCTAGGGCAGGGCAGGATACCGGTCTTACCACGTAGTTGGCACCAGAACCTGCAACTGTCAACAGTGTTCCAGCAATTAGAGATCAAGTATTGTTTGGGGATTTCAGCTTCTTTCTAGCTGGAGATCCTTTATATCCTGGTGTGTACAGCTGAGACTGCCCTGCAGAAAGCCTGTGTAATGGGAGACCCAAAAACACACCCTGAGCAGCATTGCTCGAGGGGGAGCTCATCCTTCAGAAAACAGCAACATCCACTTGCTTTAGGTGTCCCCAAAAGTGACCCCAGTCACATGGAGCTCTGCTCATGTAGGGTAAGGGCTAAGACAGATGGGCTTCTCTCTTCTTCCCTACGCTGTCTCTCTCCTGCTGCCTGCACGGGGTTCAAATGAGGTTGAGAACGATTTTCTGTGGCCGTCAGTCTCTTCAAGACCATCCACAGCATTTTTCTGCCATCTGTCATTTTGAGAAGAAAGCACACAAGAAAAAATAATAAACTCAAATTATTGCCTAATCAACACCAAAATCAGTGCTGCTTGCTCAGCCTGCAGGCCACAATTAGATGCCATCAGCAAATTTGGGCAGCTTGCCTGGGCTGCAGTCTTTCATCTCTTGAAGACTGACAGGCAACCCAGGGATCTGCAGGCAGAGGAAGGAGCTGGGATCTGTTTGTAGGACTAGCCCAGCTCTTTGGGAAAAGAGCACATCATTCAAAAGAGTAGGGAAAATGGAGTTTTGTGCTTATGTTTGTTATTTAAAGGAAAACCATACCAGAGGAGGGGATGTTTAGGCCCCCAGCACCATCTCACTGCATTGCCCTGGTTATGCAGCCCCAGCTGAGTCTGCCTTGCCAGGAGGATGCTCTGGGTAAATCACTTTGGGAAATTATGGAACATGTGTCACTTGAACATCCTTACAGCTTTGGTGGGGCCATCACAAGTCTGTGACTCATGAAGGATTTTGGGACCTGGTTTGAAGCTCACACCTTCCCCTTCCTCCTGTTCTGCACCTCAGGTGCTTTTCCAAAAGCCAAGAGCTGGAGCAAAGGGCACCCTGCCTTCACCCACAGTGCCAGGTTGGGAAGGGCAGTCTCAGAATTGGGGAGAGGGTGAGGGGAGCACCCAGAGCCAGGAAGAAGAGGACAGCAGGGATCAGGGTGCTCCTGCCAGGGGCAGGGAAGGGGTGTGGGACTGGGCAGAGCAGGGGGCTGGACACTTTGGCTCCACTCCCCAGTCACACTGGCCTCCACATCTGCTCGTCCCCGTGGAGGCAGGGCTCACAGGTGCTCAGAGCAGCTCGCAGGAAAGGTGCTGCAGCCTGTCCCTCCTCCCAGGGAGGACGGTGGGTTAGAGGAACAAGCCTGCTGAAGCTCCAGTGCTCTGAAATGTGATCCTGCCAGAGGCACCTCCCTGGGCCCCACCTTGCCCTCTCCTAGCTGTATATATATGTGACGGGCCTCGGGCGGGCGCGGGGGACGCGGGCTCACTCAGTCCCCCGGGATCGCTGTGGATGGACAGGCCGAGGCACCAAGGCATGGCGAAGAACACTAACATGCGCTGGCGGCTGCCACTCGTGTGCCTCCTCTGGGAGGGGGCCATGATCGTCCTCTTCGGCGTCTTTGTGCGCTTCGGCGCCGAAGCTGATGCACACTGGGAGGAGGAGAGACGAGAGATGAACCTGACCAGTGACATAGAGAACGATTTCTACTTCCGATACCCCTGTGAGTATTCTGGAAGCATAATACCATGCTGGCTGGTTCCCATCCCATCCCAACTCATCTCATCCCATCCATCCCATCCCAACCCATTTCATCCCATCACAACCCATCCCATCACAACCCATTCCATCCCATCCCATCCCATCCCATCCCATCCCATCCCATCCCATCCCATCCCATCCCATCCCTTCCATCCTATCCTGAGCATGTCAGAGTTGCTGTCTCTATCAGTTGCTAGAAAGTCATGCTCTTGCCTTGAGGCTGGCTTGGGATTCATCAAAGAAAAAGCCTCATGGCCCTCTGGTGCCTTGGGGTTCTGTCAGCAGGGTACCATGACGTCTTTATTTTCCAGGAATAGGGCTGACGTGTTCCCAACACTCCGCAAGTTTCAGCTTGCTGCCCCCTCCCTCAGCTCTGGATCAGAGCAAGCCTTTCTGTGCACACAGAGGAACGGCTGTCGAGATCCTGTGACATCTTCCTCCTCTTCCTCCACCCACCCCCTCACTTGTGAATTACCCTTTAGCTACTGGCATTTCAGTGCCAGAGTCCTCCTAAGCTGCCAGGTTCCCAGGGTTCTTGGGTCTCTGCATTGTGGTGACATAGAAATTATTCAGAAGGTTAAAGCTCTTCTGGCCAGGCAGTGCCTTTGGGTGGCTTTGGTCTCCAGGGCTGGTCATCTTTGTGAGCCTTTCAGAACAGGCTGCTTCTGTAGGCAATTGTTTCCAAGGAAGCAACAGGCCTGAGTCATGCATCTATTTAGAACATTTCCATTAAAAACACCTGCTAAATCAAAGGAGCTATAGCAACCTGTGGCTGCTGAGGATTAGCTAGTTCAGAAAAGGATTTGCTCACAGAAACCCGCCGCTCAGTCAGCCTCCAGGTTCATGTACGGTCATGGCAGCCCTGGGCTCTCCCTGGTCATCTGCCCTTGGGACCAGCCCCACACAGGTTGGCGTGAAGCAGCAGCAGTGCCTGAGGGCTGCTCTTGTCACTGCTGTGCTGGGAGGACATCAGGAGTCCAAGAAAGAGTGTGTAGGATCTTAGGAAGTGACATCTCTTCTGTCCTCATATCCCACTCCTGCTCTGCTGTGCCAATATTCCCCCTCAAATGGCAGGATGGATTCAACACAACTAAATCAATCTAAGGGCAACTGCTCAGTTTAACTTTGAGTTATGCTTCTGTTTCAGACCTGAGGAGGGGCTCACGTGCCCAAAAGCACAACTGTTCTTCCTCCCTTATCTAATCAGAAATATTCTCTCTCTGCAAAGATGGACAAACATGACAAGGTGGCCAAGCCCTGGAATTTTAATCCTTGTGTCCACCCAGTGCTGCTCAGAAGAACGAGGAGGCTTAACATCCAAAGATCATTTGTAACAACATATCTGTGAGCACTGCTGTCCACAGCACCTGTCTGCAATGGCAGAGGGATAAGAGTGACAAACAAACAGGTCCTCCAAGCCAAGAAAATTGAGAAGGCAGGCGGAGGGAAGGTGTCCTGGTTTCAGGAAGCCAATATGTGCTTGTGTCAGTGGTGGCCATTGCCAGGTCCAGTCAGTGTGACAATTCCTTCTCATTTTAGATTGCACGTGGATATTCCATAATCAGTGACTCATCTGCTCTCTAGGGGAAAAGAAATGAGTTTTTTTTGTCCCCAAAAGCATTCCCAAAGCCAAAACATTTATTCTCTATAGTTATGGCAACTGTCCTGCCACAAAAGCAGGCTTACAAAACCTTTAGGGCATGGCAATGCCTATGCTGCCTCTGAGTGATAGCAATGTTATTCTTACTAAGGGAAAACAAAGGCAAGGTTAGAAAAAGGGTTTAGACTGGGTGTGGTTTAAAGAAAGATCTGCTCTTCCTCCTGAGTTTGTAGAAGGTCGAACACACAGTGGGATCCTCTGGGTTTCAGGAAGGCACACAGTCCACAGCTTTAACTCTGACCTGTGTATTCCTGCTTTTAGGATGAAAGAATGAATATGCAATGCAAATGGCAGGAGATAAATCTAGCTGTATATTGTGCTGCTTACACTGGAAAAGAGAGAGAGGAAATAAATACAGCTGCAGAGGGAAAGTCTATGGGATTGTGTGGTAAAACCACAGTAAGTAAGACTGGTTCTTAGGACATGTGGAGAAGTGCTTTAAAAGTGACCTCTGCTGAACAGTGCCAGCTGCCGATCTCATCTTCTTCCTTTTTAAAGAGTGATTTCATAGGAAATGGGAGCATTTTTGAAAAGCAATCAGAGTGGCATGGCACTACATGGCTTAAGCCTGTCCAAATCCTCATCCTTAAACAAGTTGCAATGTCTTCTAAAGCACAAAAGGACAAAACTCTCAGCTTCTGCAGAGCTGCACTTCATACAAGACTTTACCAGCCTTCAGTGGAAGCAGCAGACACAAGCCCTGTGGAAATGGACCAGGGCCTGATGGATTTCAGCACAGGTTCAGGGTAGAGCAGACTTGCAGCCACAGAATTTCCTTTACCCTGAGCTTACATCCTCTCTGAGTGCACAGACTTTGTTGGATATAGTGATTATAATGATCTGTTCTCTGCAAAATGTAGAACTTTCTGGTTTATCTCCATCAGTGCTGTATTTATCTGCTCTGCAGCATGGGTTTGCTGGTGGGAGTCTCCCAGGGGGGATCCCAGCCTTGGGTCTCCTGCTTTTTCTCTTGGCTGAGTGGCCTGCAGTGTGAGGGTTTGCATGGTTCAATTTGTAAGTATGCAAGCGTTTCAGCTCGCTTAATTGCAAAGCAATGCTTATCTGATAGAAACATGCAGCATTAAAAAGTACAGCAGGTTTAATGCACCAAGAAGGTCTTTCAAGAGGCTCACACAGATCTGGTTTCCCCCGGGGAAGGGCATCTGAGGGGCTCAGGTGAGCAGGTCTGACCATTAGTGGGAAGAACTGGGTCTCTCTGGTTTAAGCACTAAAAAATCTCACATGGTGGGTTTCTGGTCTAAAGGGTATTTTGTCACTGATTTCTGAAGCATTTAAAATGCATTTGTAAACTTTCCTTGTTCTTGTTCCTTGTGCTCTCCTTGCACTGAGCCATCACCAGGACCCTGCACTGAATGGAGCTACCCAAAATGACCATTTACATGTTTTTACAAAACCTTACTGTTCATTTCACATTATGTTTTTTGAGTTTTTTACAAAAAGGTAAAAAACAATCTGAATAGAAAAATGTTTTCATCTGTACACTCCATTACTTTCAGGTCTTCTTCTGCACACAGCTGTTAGTAAACATTTACTTTAAAGGTTGAGCCAGTTTCCAAAAGCTGAGCCATTTTCAGACTTAGAAACATGGGGACATGAGGCAAATACACATTTTCTCTTGAATTTCCCCCCTACTGCTACTGATGTAATTAGTTTCTTTTCAACACCAAATGCACATGGCACTTGCAGCCCTGCAGTCCTCTCAGAGCTGACAGTCCCTTTCCTCTGCACAGCTTTCCAGGATGTCCATGTGATGATCTTTGTGGGCTTTGGCTTCCTCATGACCTTCCTCAAGCGCTATGGATTTGGAGCTGTGGGTTTCAATTTCCTCCTTGCTGCCTTTGGGATCCAGTGGGCTCTCCTGATGCAAGGCTGGTTCCATTCTTTCAAGGATGGGAAGATCCTCATTGGAGTGGAGAAGTAAGGAGGAGTTGGGCTCCGGGATGGCACCTTGGCCAGTGGAAAAGCTGGAATGAGAGACAAGCAGTTGGCAACACCTGTCCCTCAGTTATGTCAAATACAAATAAATCTCTAAACTGTTGTTTTCCCTCACATACTTCCACTTGCTTTCCACCTTTTAGTCCAAAATACCTGCCATTGTGGTGGTACTTGAGATGAGTTTCACCACTTAGTGCCGAGGCAGGCACCACAGATGTCACTTCTGAGAACCCTGATCATCCACGTTACCTGAAAAATATGGGGGTGTAAGGATGGGAGGAAGGTCAGTGGGAACTCCAGGGATGTCTCCTAATCACTTCTTTGTCTTCAAGTGGGATCTGTAAAGCTGGGGGTAGGTAATAGTGATTTACAGAGAAGTATTTCCTTATTAAACCACTATTTTCCTTCCCCTTTTCCAGCCTGATCAATGCTGATTTCTGCGTGGGCTCTGTGTGCATCGCCTTTGGGGCCATCCTGGGCAAAACCAGCCCCATACAGCTCCTTGTTATGACTTTGTTTCAAGTGACACTCTTTTCAGTCAACGAGTACATCCTCCTCAACCTTCTTCATGTAAGGCTTTAGGTAGTACCTGCTTTGTTCTGCTCATTCCTCTCTGCACCTCTCCAAACTCTCTGCCTCTGCTATGGCTCCACCAAGCCACTGCCTTCATAAGCATTTAAAATGCAAGAAGTCAGGCAGCAAAAGTAGGCAGATTGTGAAGGAAAGGGGCAGTGGATCATACTTCCCTGAGAAGAGAGATCTTCTGGGGTTTTACACATCAGCCTGGCAATTCAGGAGCACCAGGTCCCTCTGTCAAGTGTGCAGACAAGCTGGGCACGATGCAAATCAGACCTCAGCTCCAGAATGAGTGGCAATTGCAGAAGCAAACCTCTGTTTTCCCATGCAGGTGAAGGATGCAGGTGGCTCCATGACCATTCACACCTTTGGGGCCTACTTTGGCCTTACAGTGACACGGATCCTGTACAGACCCAACCTGGAGCAGAGTAAGGATAAGCAGGGCTCCGTGTACCACTCTGACCTCTTTGCTATGATCGGTGAGTCTGCCCTCATCTCGGGCTGCTGCTGCATGGGGACCACTCAGCTGCACAGGGCTGGTTCCTCCTGTGTCCCTGGGGAAAACTGAAACTGGGATATGGAATTGAGCTCTGTATCGCAGAGGTGTTTCACCTTTCGGACTTACTCAGCTCCCTTCACCAGTGGCTGGGCTGAGATGGTGCCAGGGAAGACAAGGATGGATTTTGGTTCCCTTTCTCTGCCAGCCTTTCCTGATGCTGGTCTCATCGTGTGGGGTGCAGCTCAGGGAAAGCAGGCCTATGGGATGTAATATCCCCCTGAGAAGAAATATCTTCTTTAGAGTCTTTTTCCCCGATCCTCACATTTTCTCTTTTCCTTTTCTCTTCCTCATCCCATCTGCCCCATCCCACCAGGTACCCTGTACCTGTGGATGTACTGGCCCAGTTTTAACTCAGCCATTTCTGACCACGGCGATGCCCAGCACCGCTCTGCCATCAACACCTACTGCTCGCTGGCCGCCTGTGTCCTCACCACCATGGCCTTCTCCAGCATGCTGCAAAAGAAGGGCAAGCTTGACATGGTAAGATGGGAGCAGAGAGCCCTGCACTGCCCAGAGGACACATAATGAGGTTGATCAAGGGTCCAGGAAACAATCGGCATTTGTGCTTTGATGAACAGGCGCAGGATTTCAGGGTGTGATGGTAAAACAAGCATCCAGGCAGAAACCCTGAATAAGAAAGTGGAAATGGGTCCTGCAGGGCTTGAGGTGTGGGGTGATGGCTGTGGTGGACCCAAGCCACAGCAGGGACTGGAGTTGCTCTGCTGGCCATGTTGCAGAGCCCTGTTTGGCAGTGCTCCCCATCAAACAAGGCCTGCGCAGCAGCTCGTGAGCAATCGTGGAGCTGACTTGTACGTGTTTGATGTGTGGGTGACATGTCTCTGTGACAGCAGAGCTTGCATGACACACGGGTGAGACAATTTCCATCTCATCACTACTCCCCACCCATATCTGTGGATGCAAAGAACGTGTGTGGTACGGGGAGTGGGAGTCTATGTGCACCTGTGCTACAGACAGAAGCTGCCTGTTCTTTTCTTGTTTTTCACCACCAAGTGAGAAAATGGGCCCTGATATTTCCTCTGGAAACATTTTCAGAGCTGATTCTCCCACTTTGCCATTTGCACCATCCCTGAGCAGTTGCAGTCTCCCTGGGGTGCCAAGGCAGAGCGGTTGCTTCTGCAGGTCCACATCCAGAACGCCACGCTGGCTGGTGGCGTGGCCGTGGGCACCAGCGCCGAGATGATGCTGACCCCATACGGCTCCCTCATTGTCGGCTCCATTTCTGGCATCGTGTCCACGGTGGGGTATGTCTACTTTACGGTGAGTGCTGCTCCAGGGGTCTGCAGCTCTGCTCCTGCTGAGGAGATCAGAGATGGATTTGTTTCCCTTTGATGGTTCCTGCTTTCCAGAATCCCTTATGACCTACACTTCTGTCTCCTTTTACTGCCCCAAAATGCTCAGGAGGTTTCAGACTCCCAACAGGAGCCTATTTGGAGGATATGTTGTTAGTTTATCTTGAGCTTGGCTCACATTTTTGTGTACAAGCTTTTAGCTCTTTAATGGGACACAGTATCTCTCCTCTTTCTCTGTTTATCCCAGTCTTCCATGGAAGGAACTAATCCTTTCCAAGACCACGCGCAACTCCCTGATCTCTCTCTACTTCCCTTGCCCTCAGCCTTTTTTGGAGTCTAGGTTGCACATTCAGGACACATGTGGCATCCACAACCTCCATGCCATGCCAGGCCTTATTGGGGGCATTGTGGGGGCCATCACAGCAGCTGCAGCCACGGAGGATGTGTATGGAAAGGAAGGGTAAGATGGCTTGAAAATCTTCCCTGAGAATAGATTTTACCTGAAGCTCTGTGGGCAGGGAGCAATCAGCATTTGTTAATAGTTCAGAGTTGCCCAGAGCTGTCCCTCAAAAACTGACTGTGTTGGGCTTACTGAACTGGAGCTTCATCTTAAAAAGCTGATTCTTGGTGGCCTCATAAAGTGAGCCACAGTCCTGCTGTTTGGCATTATTGTGGGCCACAATGGGGAGGGAAGTGCTTCTCCCTCTCTGCATTGTTTTGTGGGGCCAGGTAAGGCTAAAAGTCGGAATCACAAAGGCAGTGTTCATATTTTGAGCTCCTTCTTGGTAAAGCTTTGCCAGGGGTCAGAGAAGGAAGCGAGCAGTGTTTTGGTCATTGCAATGCTCTCCTGGTCCGCTGCAGAAGAGGGAAAAGTTCCCAAGAGAGCAGGGCAACATGGTTCCTCTGGAGCCAGGGAATGTCTCCTGCCTGGGGCAATCATCACATTTCTGCCCTCGGCAGGTTCATCAAGGCGTTTGACTTCACCGGCGTGTACCAGACACGGACACCCAGCATCCAGGGAGGGTTCCAGGCAGCCGGCATCGTGGTGTCTCTGCTGATGGCCTTTGCTGGGGGGGCCATCGTGGGTAAGGCAGA
>VRYO01000100.1:7806460-7829679 GCA_009812075.1 Sialia sialis | reverse complement strand
TGTCGCTCAGACCCCTCTCTCCCGCCAGCTGCCAAGAGAGCTCTTGGCTGCCCGGGACAAAGTGGAGGCGCTGGGACACTCCTGGTGCCTTGGGGACAAAGTGGAGGCATGAACGGTGGCAATACAGGCTGGGTGTATTAGACAATGTATTAGATAATGCACTCTGGGGAGATATTTGGTTTGGGAGCTGGCACCTTGAGATGACAATGATGAGCCCCCACCCCTGTGGCAAGCACAGGACGAGCTGGTTCTTTTTGAGGAGGGGATGCTGGGGTGCAGCAGCTGACCCTCTCCTCATCCTGCCACCCATGGCTGGGTGAGGGACATCCGTGAGTCCAGCTACACTTCTCCTTGATGGCCTCTGCTCCCTACCGAGGCTTCATCAGCTCCTTGGGAGCCTTGTTTGCATGTACAGCACAGGCTGACAGGACCCTTTTCTTTTTTTTGGCTTCAGCCATTTCTTCCAGTGTCATCAGATGGCTCCTTCCACTTACGGGTGCTATTCTGATGGGAAGAGGACAGCTCCTGTCTCTTAGCAGGACCATCAGGCTTCAGCCAAAGTCGGAGAAAAGAGGGATGAAAACCAGGCCTAAAATCCTGCATGTTTTCCAGGGTGATATAATATGAGGAGCAGGAAAAGAAAAGAGGGGGGGGGAAGGAGGTAGGAGGGCTGATAGGTCTCTTCACTGCATCTAGCTTTTTAATTCTTACACCTGAGGGGGGGAGTCAAAAGTAGCTATTCACATCCCCTTGGGATATGACACCCTCATTTTCCATGCTGGGTAAAGACAAAAACCCTTTACAACATGTTTCTGGAATTTGTCAGCGGCTGCCAGCAGCAGCATGTTAATTAAATGTCGGCAAAGATGGAAGCAAGAGGCTCTGCTCTAATTGGACACTTTGCTTGGTGGAGCTGAAAAACATTGTGACAGAGGAGGAGGTGCCAAAACACTGTGTTCCTGTGCCATGGCGGGGACAGGGACAGCCAGGCACGGGAGACGCTCTCTCCTGTACACGCATTGCCTCCGTTTGGCCTGAAACAACCTCACCATTGCAAAAAGAAGAGTAATAAAAGGCCTAAAATCCTCCATAGGATTGGTCTCAAGCATGGCAGCAGTGTAGGATGCAGGGAAAGGGCTGCTTGGCCAAGGAGAAATTCAGAAACATCCTAGCTGGGCCATCAGGAGCTCCAGCCTGCTTGCCAGCAAGTGGTGTATTGTATATGGTTTTTATGATGGCAAAAATACAGCGGTTAGAAATGGTCTCTGGAGAATGATCCCTGCAGAGGCTGAAGCATACATTGAACTGCATCCTTTCTCCAAGACAGGGATGGGAAAATGTAGGGCAAGTGTTTTCCCTGTGCTGGGAGCTGCTGAAGGAGGGAGATCTCCTCCCAGCTTCTCTGCACTGGGAAAGGGATGTAACAGCCATTTTCTGCTCACAGCTTCATTCAGAGAGTGCATCAGAAACCACTACAGGGACGTTTACTGACAGGCACCATAGACAATGTCTTTTCAAAAAGGGAGTCCTAAACTTTTCCCCAAAAGTCTGCAAAATCTGAAAGCAGAAGCAGACCTTTTAAGCACTGCATTTCCTCCTGTGTGACTGGACTAGTGTCCCTTCATCCCACATCATTTGAGTTCTGTCTGTGTCCCAGATAATCTGAATGACCAACTTTCATGGCCTTTGGTCTTTCCTCCCAGCAGCTTGCACGGGGTTCAGTAAGGGCAAAGAGTGGGTGACCCTCATTTCTTCAGCAAGGTGGCCAACCCACATGTCTGGTGGGGCAGGTCTTGAGCCCCAGGAGATGGTCCTGCTGGAAGAAGAAGCCCTGACCCAGTTCCCTGCCCTCTGGGCTGTGCCTCCTCCTCGTGGGAAGACACCTAAATTGCCCAGGCGGCTGGGCAGCGAAGCGTTTTATTGCCCGTGCACTTATGGGGCTCAGTCTGGTCTCAGTACCTAAATCACTCGCTGGGGCTGGCCGTGCAGTTTTAATTCCCTGGCAAACAATGCCGGGATCGGGCTGGCGCGTTTGAAGTGCAGTGGCGGCCCCAGCAGTGGACGGAGGGTTTCTCGACGGGGGAGCGTGGAGAGCAGAGGATTGGGCTGCTCCAGCAGGCGGGACAACGTGTGAGAAAGGGGCTGCAGATACTCGCGGGGATTAGGTGGTACAAATTGGCTGGGAAGCACCGGAGGCATTGACCAAAGTTGTCCTGGGGCAGGTTCCCATGGGGGGGGTGGTGAAACAACCTGCCTTCAAGGAGGCTGGAAGGCCCAGCCTGGCTGCTAATCCCCTGGGATCTCTGTGGCACGGAGCAGAAAAGAGGTTAAAAAAAAAGGAGAAAATCTCATGTAAAGGTGGTGGTTTCCCCAAGGGGATGATGTTAGAGAGAGAAGGGAGGAGGTGGGGGGAGGAACAGCATAGTTTAATCCCTCTTTTAATAGGCAGGTGGTGGGCTTTGCTCGCACTCCTGCTCCTGCAAGCTGCCGCAGAGAATTTGGCAGAAGGCCTTTGCTCACCTCTGCTGTCCCCCACTCTTGGTGGAGAGGGGCCCCATCTGTGGATCTGCCTGGCACGAGGGGGGTTGCCTGCTTACTACATGCATGTGTTGGTGTGCATGGGTGCATGTACATGATGCCAAGCCCAGAAATGGGCTCATTTCACAGCCCAGCCACTGGCCACTGCAGTGGCAGTGTGCCCATGTGTACAAAGCTGCAGGTCCCCACAGCCTTCTCGACCTTGCAGAGCTGCCAGGTCACCGAAAGCCAGGCTGCAGGTGCTGCTGGTGCTGCTGACACGCTGCTGGCCGTGGTGGCACTGTGCACATCCTCCCACCTTTGCCAGGCACATCCAGCCACCTTCGGGCCGGAGCAAACGCGTGCGTGTCCGGGCCGGCGTGTCCAGGGCTGCGTGAGCACCGCTCCAGCCCCTCTGAAGGAGCGCTGTAAATTGTAATCAGATTAGGGCAGCCGGTCGCTTAGGGCCCTTGAAAAGGGCATACGTCCCCTCATCAGTACCTAGCATTGAGTCGCACAAAGGGTCTAAGTAACTCGGCAGGGGTCGGGCCCTCTGGAGCGCAGGGGAGGGGGCTCGCCTTTCTTTTCTCTCTGTCCCTTGTAATTATGTCAATTTGCTAGCCAAATTGTTTGCTTGAGTGGACAGTGGGGGCTTGCCCCCCTTCCCACCTCCCCCCCACCCTTAACCCCATTCATGTGCTAATGTGGGAAGGAGCATGGCCTCCTGACTTCGGGAGGTGGCCGTCAAGGAGCAAAGCACAGGGGGGCATGGGCAAGGAGCCCCCCATTTTTGTGCCCACGGATGGCTTGGCCTTGCAGCCCTGATGAACGGGGCTCTACAGTTTACTTTTTCCCATGGCAGGGTGTGCAATGGCCAGCCAGCCCCAGCCAGCCTTGGATTTGTCTGGCCACCCCTCACCTGTACCACATGCCCGCTTGGGCCACGGCATCCGCGGGGCCAGGAGCCATGCCCTCTGCACTGCGGTTTTCCCGGCACACCTCCCCACCCGCGCACCTCCCAGCATTTGCATATATTCTGCCCGCAAATCCTTGTCAAGGGGACCCTCTTTATTGCCTGTATAGATCACAGGGTGTTAGTTAAGGGGCTTCTTTGTATTGCCTCAGACAGCTGGGGTCATCAAAAGTCCTGTGGTGGGAAGGAGAGACAGGAGGAGGGGGGAAGCTCTGACAATACAGACTGAAGGATTAAAGGAGCATATAAAGTTCCTATTGAGTGAGACAAGAGGCTGTTCACTCCCAAGATTGACAGCAACCAGGAGGCGATTCCCAACACAATGTCCAATTAATTCTCTACCCTCTTCGCTGCCATCTCCTCCTCCCTCCTCTCCTTGGCTGGGGCATGAGCAGGGAAGGGCTGAAGCTAAGATCCTTGAGAAGGTAATTAATTATTCCTGACTAAGAGGAGCTTGCTGAGGTGCAGGCCAGTCCCCGGGCTCTCTGGGCATCCATCCCCCTCCCACAAGCTACCATTAGTTTGTGCCACTTCAGGGTAGTTTTCATCTCTATCACAGAGCTGTCCCACCAAAGGTCCATCCTCATGGCATGTGCTGGACAATAACCTGGGCTACTGCTGGTCCTGGAAGAGGCAGATTTAGCCCTAAAGCCAAGCTGACAGTGGAATGTAGCAGGACAAGGCAGCCGCAGGAAAGCCAGGGAGCAGAGCAAGGTGCATGACCAAGATGTATGGGCATGCAGACCATCTGGGGAGAGGCAGAGCAGCATGTGCTGGACCTGGGCATCAGATTTTACCTGCATGTGCAGCAGCAGTGGTTAAAGCAGCTCCACCTACCCTGTTATGTAGGAAGAAGTGGGTTTCTGGCAGTGAGGATGTTTTGCCACTTCTCCCTGGGCTGGCCACCCACACTGGCCCCAGGGCTGGGCATAGCAGGACATGCAGGAGGTATTGGAGGTATTGCATCTCTTTGATGAACCCCTATGTGCAGGAGCAGAATTTGGGCCACCATGTGAAATTTCTGCAAGCCACGGAGTACACAAATTGTCTGACTTTGTCCGGTCTGTTTTTTCCTTTACAAGCTGCCTCAGCCCAGAGGGAGGAAAACGCCTTTCTCCGAGCCAGCCATCGTTTTTTTGGTACTCTCTTTGGTTCTTGGCAATGAGGCTCCCAGACATGCACGGCCAAAGTCCTTCAACAGTGAAAAATACCTTCACCTCATTTGGGAGCAAAAGCCATGCAACCAGGACAGCCTGTTCTCACCACAGGGACATTTTGGCCAGCCCATTTTCCACTGCTCATCACTGACCCCTTCCCCTGTGCTGCCCCTGCCCGTGGCACTGAGGATGCCGCGGTCAGCACGGGGTGGGGGACCCGAGCTGCCCTCCCTGTACATCCCACGAGCGGGGGATGCCCTCAGGATGCCGGCATGGGGCTGCCAGTGCCTCAGCATCTCCTGCCCGCTCCCTCCCTCCGCACACGCTCCCAGTGAAGTTGTTTGAAAGTCTTCCGGCAGTTTTCACGGCCAGGAATAACAGATTAGCCATGATCTGATCAGCCCAGTATCTAAGCTGTATTCTCCCTGCTGACAAGTATTTGAAAGAGGGGAGGGGCCACTTTCAGCCCAACGATGAATCTTTCACCGACAAGAAAAGACCCTTTTTTCTGCCTGCCAGCCGCGGGCTGCTCCGTGCCCTGTTGCTAAGCGAGACCCGGGGCTGCTGCTTGCACGCGGCCGGCTCCAGCCGGGCCCTCGGGTTAGCAGGATCAGGATATTCACACCAGACATCTTGTTTTTTAGAGAGGGTGTTTCTTTTCTCACCCACCTCTGGCTGGCGAATAACAGCTCGCCAGCGAGGCCCGGGATGCTCCCGCTGAGGCGGCTTGCCCTGGGAGGAAAGGGAAAATGCAGAAGCTGTTGGGGGGCAGGCTGGGGCACTGGGGTCAGGCTCTCAGCCCTAAATGTCTGGGGTTTGCTACCACATATGGGGCTGTCCCTCTCTGGGCTGTGGAAGGGCAGCTGCCCCACAGCCCCCATGTCCTGGTGGTTTTGGGCTCGGTGGGACCTTGGATCAGAGGATGCTTAGTGCTGGTGTCCGAGAAAAACCTGGCTTGGCCTCGTGCAGGGGTGGCTCTGGGAATGGTATTGCTGGGAAACAGTGGCAGAGGTAATAGAAGGATAATCTCCAGTTTGGGGATGTGTTTTCAGTCCCCACAGTTTCACTCTGCTCCACAGCACCGTCCTGCCCTGTCAGCAGCAGCCGTGTGACCCTGAGAGAAAGAAGGGAAAGCACTAAAACAAAGGCTTCCAGGCTATTTCTGGAGCTGCCAGCATGAGGTGCCCTCGCCTAAGACATGGTGCTCGCATCTCCCTCCTCTCCTGCAAGACAGCGGCACAGGCAGGGCTGCAGCTGCCAGGGCCTGGGCTGGCACCTGCTCAGAGCCCTGCCCGCCCTGCCTGCCCTCTCTCCCAGGCTGGGGCAGGAGGAAGGAGGCTCTCCTTCCATCGTGTGCCCCTCCAGTGACTCTAGTGCTGCTGGCGAGCCTCCCTCGCCAGCCCCGAGCAAAGGCATCTCAGTGTTGCTGATGCAGTGTTGCTGATGCTGATGCACGGCTCTTTGTGAGCAGCCCTGTGCAGGAAATCTCCCTCTCCACTGCTGTAGGAAGCCTGGAGAAACCCACTCCTTCCTGCCTCAGCCTGGGAAGTCTTGCTTGACCTCAGAATCCTGCAAGCCCTTGATCACCCTTCAGAGGTGACCAGGGTTCATTCCATTGACATGCAGGACTGTGGAAGAGACATGCAGAGAGCCTGTTTCCTTTTCCACCGGAAAGATAAACCTCTCTGGCACAGCATCACAAGCTGCCCCCTCTTCTCAGACCGTGCCCTGCGCCCAGCTGGTGCAAAAAAACCCCAGGGAAAGATGCTAGGGGGCATGTGAAAGTTACTGCTGCTTTCAGCAGCACAAAAAGGAAAGAAATCCTGAGCCTCCTGGTTTGACACACAAAATGCTGGATCCATGGCTGTGATACAGCCCCTTTCTGGATATTTAACAGCACAAAGCAGCTGACAAACTGGCCTCTCTGGCCCAGTGAGCTCTTGTCCAGTTTGTGAACGGTCCCTCGATGACTGAAGGGGCAGCACCAGTGCTGATGTCACGGCCACCTCCAGTGCCATGGGCAATGGGATGGCTTTCCCAGTCCTTAGGGTCTGTCCTAAGTCACATCAGAGGTATGATGACTTTCTCCTGTCTTCCTGGGAGCAGAAGTACCTTCATTTGGCATTCTGGAGGAAGGTGGAGTTATGGGTGCAGGTGCTCTATCAGTTTGTACTTGCCACGGGCAGCTGTGTGGGCTATTTTCCGTTCTTGACAGAGGGCACCCACCCCAAATAAAACCCTGCTAGCCAGCACCTTCTGAAGGACATGCTCAAATCTTTCCAGGCTTGAGCCAGCAAAGCACAGGAAAAGTCTGTTGACTTTTGATGGTCTCACACAATCCTACGTAATTCTCTGTTAGCCTTTTTTCCTGGCTGTTGGCCATTCTGGCATGGGCAAGCTCGCAGCTTTGGGACCTTAGCAGTCCTCTGGTACTTCAGGCCAGATTTCTCACTCTTTTTGTGTGTCTCTGCCAGCCATGAGTCACGTTCTCCACTGCACAGACAGATCTCCTGCCTTGCTCTGCAGCCAAGAATCACCTGTGTGAATGACCAGCAGGAGGGTGGCAGGGGGCTGGAGCACAGCTCCCTGCATCCTCCTCTGGGGAGGCTGAGTGACTGTTGACATACATCTTAAAGCTTCTTGGCCCATTGCTTGGTTAAACCTGCAAATGGCCTCTGTTCCTCTTGGATAAACTCTCTGACTCATTGGCCTCATCATCTGCAATATGATGCTCACACCATGGACATGAAGACCCATTTTTGACTGCCCCCAACTTTCACTTTGTCCTGGCACTGATCAGGGTTGTAGGAGCTCCATGTGCTACATACAGCAAACCCACAGCATCAGAATTAATTGCACCTGACCTTATTCCTTTTGTCTCAATTGTGCATGCTGGTTTTGCTTCCAAGCCTTGGCTTTGCCTTGGATTGTGCTTGGCAGCTGCTGGAAGGTGCTCTGTGGACGAGAGCAGGAGCATCCCATACGGCTTCACTGCTCTCTGGGGAATCCTGAACTGCTGAAGCCAATTTACTCTGTAACTCTGGGTAGTCTCTACACTGGAAATGCTCTGTAAAACCCTTGTGTGGGAAGGATGTGGTCTGCAGAGAGATTTGACCGTCCTCCTGATGGTCGGATCATCAACAGGAGAGCACAAGGGTTTTCCACGGCCAGGGCTGAGCAGAGCCATGTCTTCCTGAGGAAGAAAGGAAAATTTGCCTTCAAGAACTGCCTCAAGACCTGATCTGAGAATTCATGTCCCAGTGATGAAATAAACCATTGTGCAGCAAAGAATAGTACACAATGTAAGCACTCAGGAAAGAAGAAAATAATTTTATCCTGATTTCTAGTGTCTTCCTGACTTGTGAGCACCCTTCCTTACTCACACATGTCTGTAGAACACCACGGAGACATTTGTATGAAAATCCATTTGTCTCCACAGCTATCTATAGCATTTCTTTCCATGCCCTTAGCTCCTGTGGCTGTGGGTTCAGGTTGCCTGTTTACTTCCAGCGCCTGGAGCATCCCTGTGCAAAGGGACAGCATCAGCATCTCTGTGTCCCAAGGAAATCAAAATAAAGAGCCATCATGGCACCAGAATGGGAGCTTGGATGGCTTGGGAGCACATAGGGAGCCTCGAGCATTGCAGCATCCTTTTCTGGGGTGCTGCTGGCAGGGAAGGGGGTGCCCCCATGGGCCTCCCTGCAGACGAGGGCCCCCGCTCAGAAAGAAGTGGCGGCACATCAGTATGCAGGAGTGGTCGCTGCTCGCCAATAAATTAGCATAAACCACTCTAGGAGGTAAATAGACATACAAGGCGCCAGTGTGTGCAGCGTGGGCTGTGGCTTTGTCTCAGCCCCACTATTGTCACGGCCCCTGCTGCACACTGACCGAGTGGGGCCGGTGTGGTGGGCTCTTACACTTTTGACTGCTGGATAAAAGGGGGGAACATAAAGAGAGGGGAGAACTTTTTTTCGGGGTTTTTTATAAGTCCAGACGAAGTTACAGACGTCTGTTAAACGTCAATTACAGCTGAATAAAGACGTCTGCTTGAGGCTTAGTTATGGCTCCTTTCAGCCACCGAGATTTTTCCAGGGCTGGTCCGGGATGCCTTCGGCAACCTAATTTGGAGATTGTAACTCTATAAACAGGCTCTGGCATTAATCAAGGCTGGTGAAAATGCAAATGATGGCATGGAGGGGGCTTGGGGACGGGATGGGGTCCTGTGCCTTGCAACTCAGGGCAGGGAGTAAAAAGAGGGAAGCAAAGAGGAGGAAGAAAGGGGCCATGCAGAGGAGTAGGGATCCATAAATAGAGAGCTTGGTGGGGTTTGCTGACTTTCCTCACGGTGCCCTGGGAATCTGGTCCCATCAAGACTCATCTGTATCCGACTCTGCTTCCCACTGATTAACCCTTTGGGTGCTCCTGGACATACAAGCCTGGTTACCAATGTTTTTCCCAGACCAACGCCAAAACAGGAAAAAAACGAGCATGTAATAGTTTAAAGTACTGGAGGATCACTGGCTGTTTTGGAGCATCCAGACTATATGAGAGAGGGTGTCAGGACAATTTGGAGGCTGCAAGGAATGATTCCTTTTGGAAAAGCAGCTCATGCTCGGCGTGTCTCCCTGCTGTTTATTATGTGGCCTGTTGATGTTGTTTCCATTTTGTCATGGGGAAAAGGCCTCTGAACTCTAGCTGGGTGAGGGGGGGAATGAAGCACTGGTCAGTGTTGTCCATGCCATTAAAAGACATGCTGGTGACCACAGAGACTTCAACACACTTCTGACAAGACCAAGGTACATAAGGACTTTCTTCCCTTTGGGATGCATCCATGTCAAAAGGCCAAGAGTGGAGGGATGGAACTCACCTTGGCCTCTTTGCCAATATTGTCTTGTGCCCTGGGATGGGGAGAACCTGTCCTGTTTTATAGCTGTGTCCTAGCCAGATGTTGCAACCCAGAATATGAGGAATAAGCCTGAAAATGAGAGTGGAAGCAGTGCAGATGCTGAGGGGTTGCTGTCCGATGTGTGCTGTGGAGGAGGCTCACTCCTCACTCCCCCACTGCAGAACATCCTTCCCATCTTCTGCCCTCAGACTCAGCACGGTGCTGGCCCAATGTGCCATGCAGTGACTGTGGATGGATGGTCCAGAGGAGCTCCAATCTCCATCCTTCCCCCAGATCTTCTGGGAGTCTTCTATTTTGGAAACATTTGAGAGGAGAGGTGAGTATTTTAGAGGTGACAGTAGCACAGAACTCTCCATTTATGTTCCACTCCCTTGGGAAAGCATGTTCTCCTCTCATTTCCATGCTTTGGGGAGCATTCTCTCCCCATCTTAACCCTACTTCTTTTATGTTTTGTCACTCCCTCTCCCCCATCTCATATGAGCACACACTTTCCTGTTTCCTCTCTCTCTTCATATATCAGAAAAAACAAAAATCATGCATAGAGGCCCAGAAACTCAAGAGTCCCTTCTCTGATTTCTTGGAGAAACTCTTGTCCATTTTCAAGAGACCCAGAGTACCAGGTTCCTCCTTGGCCCATGGGAATGGAGGTTACAGTCCCATTTATCTGCCATGGGACTGGCTTGAGGGGTTGACAGAAAGGGGGATTATTGCAGAGCACGGAAAGAGAAACGCACATCCCAGGTCCTTCCCGTTTGGGTGATGATCAGGAAGGAGCCTGCCCCTCCCAAACCATTATCCTGACACTGCTGAGGATTGAAACATAATGCATTTTCTCCAAGTTTTTTTCATCCACCCGTGGGCTGAAAAACCACCAGCATGCTTCTGGAAAACCCCTGAAGGATACCCTCCAACCCAAAGAGAATCTACAGGATGGATTTAGGCCAGAAGACGTTCTTTTGATTATGGTTTATACACAGCTGAGCAGTTTTCCCGATGAAGCATCCTGAGAAATCTGTAGTTGGTCCTGGGGAAGTGTGAATGAGGTGCTGTGCCAAGGCTGTGGAAAGCCCTTGCAGTGGCACATGTTCATGGGTGTCTTTTGCAGGATTTGATTTTTTTTGCAGCAGGATGTAATTCAGAGGAAAGCCTAGGGAAGGACAGGGTGGTGCAGCCTCGTAGGGCTGCAGAGACTGGGTTAGGCAGAGATGCAGAGCAGCAGGACCTAATCAGGCATCTGGTTGTAATGGGGGGAACTCGGATTGCTGGTTATCCAAAGCTGATGTTACCATGCAGTCGTATCCTTTCCCCTTTCACCTGGGAAGAGGGGTACAGGCAAATTTTTGGGGAGTTTACAGCACTTCCAAGTAAAGCAAGGGTAGACCTTGCTGACTTCTCACTTTCTGACACTGAGCCCTGAAATCAAGAGACAACAGAGAAAGAAGGGGTGGAGGTGGGAAGGAGGATGAAGATGAGAGGATGATAAAGGGGGATGTGAATCAGGGCACAGAGCCAGCCCGGCGGACAACGCCCAGGGCTTCCCGAAAAAAATGGAGGATGGGGTGGACCAGCGACAGCTGGAAGATTTAATTGCTCCTCTCCACAGACCTGTTCGGCTCCCTCCCTCTCAGATCTGCATTTCAATATGAGAGCAGCAGTAAGTGGGATGCCGCTGGAAGGGGTTAGAATGATTAATCATTTAAAAAGCAAGATCTTAATTACAGGGTGCAATTTTTGCTATTTAAGGAGTCCATTAGTTTCCAGAAAGGAAAAAATACATACATATATATATGTGTGTGTGTGTGTGTATATATATATATATACTGCAGGTTATTCTCCTTTTGAAGAAAATCGGAGCGGGGGGAACCGGGGGGGCCGCGGCACCCAGGCTGGCGTGGCCGCCCCTGCCTGGGCGAGGGCGTTGGTGTGCGAGGATGGCGAGGGGGAGGTGGTGTCATTTGTTCCCCGAGTGATATTTTTGAAGGGTGCTGGCTGCGAGCGTTCTCCGCGCTCAACCACGCGTTGGCACAATCTGTGCCGGAGCAGGCAGACGGCTTGTGCTTGTGCTCAGCCTCCCCCGGCACGGCTCCTCCTCCGCCGGGAGCCAGGGGAGGGTTCGGCCGCTGTCAGCACCGCTGACCCCTCGGCCAGAATAGCTCCCAAAGGATGTTTCGGGGGGTAATTGCCGTGATAACATCTTGTCTGCTGGGAGTCAGGTTGAGACCTAGCAAGGCTCGCCTTGCCCTTTCCTAGGGCAGCTCCGATCGTGCTGGGGGGCTACAGAGCGCCATGGGCCGCAGTGCCACCCCCGATGGGTGACACGGGACATCGGGCACAAGGGGACACCAGCTCAACTGGTGCCGGCACCGGCGGCTGCGGGCTCGGCCCCGTCTCACCCCGCGCCGCAGCCTGGAGGGAGGTGACGGGGGTTAATCGCCCACCGCCTCCCCTCTGACCCCTCTGTGGGTTTTTCTCTTGTATGGTCATTTAGCCGTCCCCTGACACAAAAGGGAGCGATTAAACACAGCTCAGGCCCTTCATGCTTTAGTGGATTAATTTGCTGATCCCCCACGGATTAAAGGTCTCGACAGGATCAGCGGGAGCAGCGGGGCAGACCCCGGCGGGAGGAGGCCAGTGATAGTCCCGGGCAAGCTCCAGCCCGCAGCAATCCCCCTCTCCGGGGACCTCGCGGTGTCACCGAGCCATGTCAGGGTTCAAGGCATCGGAAGCTCGCCTAAATAGCGCATCCCCATCCCTCCTGCTCGCTTTGCCGACAGCCGAGCCGTGCAGAGCCGCTGTCGGCCCCGCTCGCTCCAGGGAGCGGAGCCGGGCACCCAGCAAGGGTGGACGGGGCCGGCGTGAGCGGCTGGTCCGAGGGAAAGGGGGAGCAGTACTGAGTTTGGGGGCTGCACCCCAACGAGGGGGGAGCGTGGTTACCCTCCCCAGGCCTGCGGGAAGCAGAGATTGCATCTGCCTTTAATTACTCCCTCTCTACATATCAGATGCTCGTGCACCTTCTGCACATGAATGCTGATTAATTGCAGGGTTAGGCTCCGAGGCAGGCCGGACCACATTATTTCTGATGTTTGCTCTTTTCACGAGGAGAATAAATGCCATGAATCCACAGTAATCAGTGGCTTTTAGCTTGTCACTCTTATGACACTCTTTACTTAGACCAGGAAATGGCAAATGTGGTGGAAATAAGAACTTTATTATCTTTTTTTTTTTTTTTCTCCCAAAGGGAGGTGTATGGTGAGGAGGGGGAAGAAGGTGGTAGGGACATCTTGGGGGAGAGGGAGAAAGCTGCTCCATTTTCCCTGTGCCTGAGGAGCTGAGCGTCACCCTGTTCAGTGAGGGAGAGAGAAAAAGCAGCAGCATCTTCTTTGTGAAAGGAGGCTCGGGTGGCACATCAGACTGGGGCTGTCCTGGAGCAGTGGTGGCATCCTGGCGACAGCAGAGCTGGAGGGCAGTGAGATCTCTGCTACCCTCCGTAGCATCTGTGGCCTTGCCTGAAATGCTGAGCTCGGGCGTGCACGGTACAGCCGCATCCGGGCACTGATACCCACGTGCGCTGCATCCAGCCCCGGAGACATCCTACAGCCTGAGGGAAAGGAACAAGGCTGGGGAGAAACCCAAAAGGATCATCCTAGAAAGGTTTGGGCTGGAAGGCACCTTAAAGATCATCTGCTTCCAACCACCTCATTCCAAGGATGTTTAGTCTCCTGGCAGGGAGGAGCTCTGGGGGACAAGCCGCAGCACCCACAGCATCTCCCAACTGCCACCCTTTGCCTTCCCTCGCCGGCAAGCCCCGCTCTCCTCCCAGCAGAGCCCCATCGGCTCAGGTGGGAAACCCTTTCACCGCCTCCCTCAATGCCCTGCTACCGATCTCATTGCCACCGCTTAGCTCAGTGCGAGGGCAGCCCTCGCCTTTTCAGCAGCGAACATCTGGCGTGCGGCGGGCGCCTGGCCACGGCCCCGGCCCCCTCCCCGCGCCGCCCCGCCGGGGTTGCCCGCAATTAGACAGCCCCGAGCCCCTGGCCGCGGCCCCGCTCAGGTGAGCACCCGGTTCCGAGGACGGAGGTGTAATTAAGGTTAATCAGGGGGCCGGGGATCAGGGCGGTGGTGGGGAGACCCAGTGAGCCTAATGGCGGCCGTAATTAGGCAGCTGTGGAGAAGCGGTTAATGAAGACGGCAACCGTTAATAAAGCTCTTCCTGAGCAGCCTTCTGGCCCGGGTAATTGAGGGATTTGCAAGTGCCATCTCCCCCTTAACCCTGTAATGAGCAGACCCGTGGCAGCCCGCGTTAACCCTTCCGGGGACGGAGGCGGTGGCAGCGGGGCCGTTTGCCGCTCTGCGGGGACGTGCCAGCAGGGCTGTGGTCGTGAGACGTGGGTGTGAGCATCTTCCCTTGCCACCGGGTCCCCAGGGCTCCCTCTGCCCCGTGGCTTCCCCGGGAGCCCTTTGAGCCACGCTCAAAGCGGCTGGCAGAGACTTTTCTCGCAGATGCTGTGGTTTCCCACGCCTGCCTCGGCATTATGCAATCCTCCCCAGCCCTCACCGCCCCCCCGGCCCCACCACCCACCAGCGCCGGGATGTCATCATCAGCCCAGGCCCTGGGAACCCACATTGTTAGCTTAGTAAATAGAGAAATCCCCACTCAAGCATTGCAAATGAGGGCAGAGGGGGAGCCGGGGAACCGCGCCGGCGGGCCGCAGGGTCTCTCCCCTCTCTCTCTCTCTCTTTGAGTTGTCAGATGAATTCAGTGGTTAACAAAGAGCAAGGGAGGGAGCTGAGCTGCTGTCGCAGCTGGGCAGGGCGGTGAGAGGAGGCAGGACTGCAATGCCAGCACTCCAGTGAGCAGCCTCGGCCCTGCAATACCTGCGGCAGGTGGGCAGGAGCCCGGCGTGCCCCCGGAGCTGGGCTGCCAAGGACTGAGCATCAGTAACTCTGCACCTTGAGGCTTGTACTGCAACAGGGGTGACAGCCAGAGAAAAGCAGGGGAGCTGGGGACACATCCCATCCTCGCTTTGCTTCTCTGCTGCTGGTTATACTTGCACGGATGCAATTCCCCAGGGAATCCTGGGACCTTGCTGAGGTATGGAGACCCACCATGCCAAAATGCTTGTGAGCATCCTGAATGTGTCAGTAAGGAAGTGAGTCAGATCAAAAGACACCGAAATGCTTTTATTTTCATCTGAAATAAAAAGAAGCACAACAGAGCTGCTTTTACAGAGCCATGGTTCTGCTTTTCCGAGTGGGGCATGAAAATCTCCTGGTGAGTGGAGCTCTCAGTGCTAGCTCTGGCAGCTACTTAGTCTGTAGCACAGTAAAGCCTCTCTTGGCCCTACCAGGAGTTTTCCTTCACCTCTCACCAGGGATCCTCCTGTTTCCCTCTAGCTCTGGGTTTCTGTATGCATAGGGAGGTGTTGAGAAAGGTACACAGCCCCCTTTGCAAGATGCAGAAGGGCTGAGAGCTGCTGAGTGAGTACATCCCACCTGGAAACAAACTCCGTGCTGAAACTGCTGCCTTTTGACTCTGCCCTGCAGCAGACAGGGCAACAGGGAGGCTTTAAAATCTTAATAAAGATGTGGAGGTGTGGGTGCCCTGCTCTGCCAGTTGCCTCAGTGTAGAGCCAGAAAAGGTCACAGACTTTGTGGCATTGTGAGCAGTAATGCTGCTCCTGACAGTGAGCAGTGCTTGAGGTCCCACTCTCTTCCAGATGTCCACAGAGCTGCTGTCCACAGGAGCCCCAGGGGTGGGACAGCCAGAGGGTCAGGAGGAGCCATGAGCTTCTGGCTGGGAGTGGGCACCCAGAGGTGAGTGGGTGAGATTAAGGGCTGCTCTCTCTCGTAATAAAAAACTTCTGCTTTTTTTTTTTTTTTTTTTTTTTTTGTATCCACCACGAAAAACCTGCCTGGAGGGCACATTTTCCCAGCCATGGTCATTTGCAAGTGGCTGAAAGATGTCAGTCTTTGATTTCTAATTCTAACCTGGCTTCATTGAACTGTTACATTAAACTCTTCAAATCATGTGTTTGCATTTTAATAATATGTTTGGTTTAAAATAAAAAATAACTTTTTAAGATGATAGCAAAAAATGTTTCACTCTGTGTCTTTGTCCCTGGTTTCAGCTGCTGCAGCTGATCAGTAGTGGATGCAGAAAGCTTGGGGAGCCCCTGAATTCCTGCCAGGGTGCTCATCAGAGCAGTGGCAGCTCAGCCACCCCAGTAACTTGTGCTGTCAGGTGCTTGTCAGGACCAAATCCTTACCCCAGCACAAGAGGGACAATTGCTATTGCAGTCAGGCAGCCAGATCCTGTACTGGGCGTGAATCTCAAGTTCTCTCCCAGTTTGTGGGTACAGCTGGTATCTGCACCTCCATGCCACGGGTGCCAGCCCTGTGCCAGGTAGGGTCAGTCTAGTGTGGAACACCAGCCCTTATCTCCAGGCTCTCCAGTGGGTCACACGGTGCTGCAGCCTGCGGCTTGCTCACATTCTGACCTCTCCCCAGATCTCCTGGGCTCTCCTCAGGTCATTCTCACAACCAGATTTACTGCTGGTTATACTGGAGGGATTGGAAGGAGCCAAAACTCAGCCCCATGGAACAAATCCAAAGCGTGGACAGATGTTTGTCCTGCCCTGTGAGACAGTGTGTGTGCAGAGGAAGAAGGTGCTCTGATGAGAGAGGAGCTTGGAGCAGCAGCTGTATTCAGAAAGAATGATGAAGGAACCTCTCCTGGCAGCCCTGCAGATTCAGGGCCCAGATGTTCCAGATGTTCCTAGCCATGCCAGCAAGCAGCCATGCTGCAGGATCAGGAGGGCTCCCAGGATTTTCCAGGCACACACCCACATACCTTCAGAGGGAAATCAGTGGTGGTTCAGCCTGCATCACTCCATCCCTCCCTGATCCCACGGGCTCACCCTGCAGGGACCCTCCCAGCCAAGCACTGCAATTCATCAGCTCCTACAGAGCAGGTTCACCAAGCTGGGAGTCACTGGTAGAAAGTCACTTCCAGGTATTTAGGATGGCTTTCTGGTTTTGGGTTTTTTTTTTGAGAAGTGCATATTCCTATTAGAACATAGATTAAAAAAGGAAAGAAAAGGACTCAGCAGAGACCAAGTGGTCTTCAATAGCTGGTGGCTGCTGGTGTTGAGCATCTCCAAAACAACTTGATAACAAATATATCCTCTCAGCAGCAAACCTGCTTTGGCAGATCCCACATCAAATAAAATATGTAGATTTTTTTATGAAAAGGTTTATTTTTTTTTTTTTTGGCTCGTTGCTCTATAAAACACATTTGCTCAGTCACATACAAAATACATTTATCCAGTTTCTTTAAAACAAACAAAATAACCTCTCCTCTCCATCTGGCCCCTCTCTCTGCTCCTTTCTAGCCTGGTCTGCTTCCCTATTCCTCGCAATATGGAACATGACAGGGTATTTTCAATGCTATTTTTGTCCGTTGTGTCATAGCTTATATTTAAAATAGCATTTAAATCTGCCAAGTAGTGCGGTGTTTTAAACTGCTGTCAGACTGAATTTCTCCTCCTACATACCACAGATTTCAGCTACGACTTAAAGACAGCTGAGGGAAGCTTTTGAGGAAGGGGGGAGGTGGAGGTGGTTGGGGACCAGATTGTCTGCAGGTGTGAGGACAGTCAAAGGATATTAATAGGGTAAAGGGATGCTGGAGAGGGGACACAGACCCAGAGAAAACCAGGGAAGATGCATAGGAATGAAATTGCCTTCCCGAAGGATGCTCTTGCTTGGGACAAAAGGCTGTGATGGTGGGACCAGGAGGCAGCACCCAGCAGCTGTGAAAATGGGGAGGTCTCTGGTCTAAGGGTGACATGAGAGACTCCCATAAAGGGAATATTTGCTCTGCATTTGGGGTTCACCTTTCAGGTCCCAAAAATAGGCCCGATTGAGCCTTTAATAATTGCAGCCTTAGGCAGGGGAGGAGGTTGTGCTGTGTTGCTTGCATTGGGGTTTATTCCGCCTTCCTTCACTGTTTAATTTTTGGGATGAGGCTGACATCTGAGAAGCCCTGAGGTGAGGTAGTATGATCATTGGTCGTGGGAAAGAGTCCATTCTCCCTCTTTATGCTTTTGGAGATCTAAAAGTCATCTGGTACCTTCCTTCCCCACCATGAATAAAAATTGCAGCCACCCCCAGCAGAGCTGGCTTGGTGGCAATCACTCTAGAAACACCAGCCTAACATTTCCCAGGCAAATCCTGAGCCAGTTCAAACATTCACAACCCCTCTGAAATCATCTCCCACTGAAGGAGATGCTCCAGGTATGGATCTGAGCCCAAACCACCTTTGTTTCATATGTTCAATCTTCTGCCCTTTACTTTAGGTGCTGTTGTGTTCCCCTGATTCCCTGTTGTCCCTTTCACATTTCCCCTTCTGTCTGTGGGCATCAGTGTGATGGGTCCTGAGTGGCACCTCCCACCCTCACTGCTCTGCTGTGCTCCAGGAGCATCCTGCCTTGTGTGTCCATGCCATAAAAAATTGCACCACGTCGCTGCTCACAGTCACTGGCACACAAACAGCACAGGGATGCCCGGGCTTGGTCCCTGTCACTTCAGCTGCCCCTGCTTTCCTTCCTTCCCTTTCTGGCTGCTCGTGTCCCTGCTGGGAATTATTGTGGGTACCACAGGGAGGGCCAATGGAGCTGGGAGCATGCCCACACCAAGCCTGGCAGGCACTGCAGCCCCACCCTGCTGCAGAGGGGTTCAGTGTCTCTTCCTCCTGGGACCATTTCTGGCTGCAGCAGAGCTCTGGCACAGCCCCACCAGAGCAGCTGATGTTCCGGAGGGGTCTCCCCCTGCACCCCTCTCTCCTCTGAGAGCTGCACAGACAAGGGGTGCAGAGTCTCTCCCAGCCCCTGGCTCGGCCCTGCACCTTCCCCAACGCCCATGGGACCCATGCCAGATCTTGATGGCTGCTTGATGTTCCCGGATGTCTGGAGGGATGGGATTTTCATAGGGTGCTCCCAGCCTGCAGGTGACCCTACTTTCCAAAGAAGGTTTGGCTTTCTCTCCAGCAGCTGTCCAAAACTCAATCCTTGTTCCATCTCTGCTGGTGTCTCTCCCTCTCCTGGGACACGTGTGCCTGCCATAGAAATCTCCTACCCATCTTCTTCTGTCAACACCACCTAAGAAAGGGACAGATTGAAAATTTAGCAATGTGTCCTCTGTGTCAATAACTCCCCCTCGTCATCTCCTGGGTGGCACAGAGATCTGCTCACCCATCTTCTCCCTGCTCTGCATGCAGACTTCCTCTCCACCATCTCCCCCTTCACCATTTCCCCTTCTGCCTGGAGTTTTCCACTCCACACCCTTGTTCCCAGAGGGAGATGTGACTCTTCCCAAAAGTCCTTGTCGTGTCACGCAGTGCCACAACCCCTGACACATCCCTGTGCCAGCCCCAAAACCACCTGCGTGACCCGTGTGCCAGGATGGCAGAGGCATCTCTGTTACACCCCTCAGCTTTCTGGGCTGAGACAGGACAGGCATCAGGATCTCTTCCTTTGGGATCCAGTTCAGTGCTATTCTCTAGCTCGGTTCAGAACAGGATGAGGCGCCGTGAGTGGGGGTGCCTGGTTGGGTTTGGTTATTTGTTCCCCCAAAAGGCAAGGCTAAGGAAGGGGTAAGGCTGGCTCCACGTTTACACCGCGGCGCGTTAATCAGCCGCATTAAAATTCCGAGGCAGCTCCTGCCAAAGTGGCTGCGCGCCGTGCAAGGTGGCTGGGAAACGCCGGGAGCCGTGACAGGCAGGCAAAGGCAGACAAAGAGCTCGCTCCGTCACTCCGGGTCTGCTCCGGGAGGAGAAAACCAACACACACACACACACACACACACACACACACACCCCGCTCCACATCACCACGCTGCCCACGCCGCACGGATGCTGCCACGGAGCCCCAGGCGAGCCAGCTGCAGTGGCCAGCGAGCCTGCCAGCGTCCCAGCACCATCCCAGGGGATGGCTGGGCTGGATCAGCATCCCGGCTGACCCCGTGGAGATGGGTGGTACCCGCCAGGGGGACCGGCATGTCACGGTGGAGGGGACCCCTGCTCAGCCCCCGGCGTGCTGTCCCTGCGTGCGTGGGGAGCGGGTGTCGCCGCGGGGTGTGAGCCCCCATGGCGAGGGCCCCCCAGGCCGTGTCCCCCTCGGAGCCCTGCTAGCTGTAGTAATGCGTTTTGCCACAGGGTGCCACTATGGCAAAGCTGTAAGTCCGCCGAGCCCTCAGCCCGTTGTGTAAGGATGGATACCTGGCCCTACTCACCGTACTCGTGGTTTCCTCTCTTCCCTCCGTTCCCATCTCTCCTCATCCCTCCCGCAAGGAAACCGCGGCAAGAGCCCCCCCAAATATTCCTCCGAAGGGGACAGTGCTGCCAGGTGACCCTAGCACTGCAGGGCAGAGGAGGGGATGCTGTGACCTGCTCTGAGGTGTCCTGACAGTGACAGAGTGCAGACTGACATGTCGTATGGCATTGCTCTGTCTCCACCAGACCTGGCAGGCAGGAGAGATTTTGGAAGCTTTGTGGGACATTGTTTCGTGAGTGAAGGTAACACGGGTGTCCAGAAATGATACTTCAGCCATGCTCCTCTCCTGCATTTGGGGTGTTGGGCTCTGGGGATGCAGCTCATGACAAAGAGGGTCTGGTTCCATTGCCAGGGAGCAAGCAAAGGGCCTGGCAAGGCTACAGCCACTCATCTCCTCCAGCTTTTTTCCAAGGATGGATCTGGCCAGCCCTGTCCTCCTGCAGCTGGGCCGGTGAGCTGCTGAGAGAAAGACGGTGATGCAACTAGTACATCCCATCCCATCCTATCCCATCCTATCCCATCCTATCCCATCCTATCCCATCCCATCCTAACCCATCCCATCCCATCCCATCCCATCCCATCCCATCCCATCCCCACACACTGTAGGGATGAGCAGGCTGGGTCCCACGCCCTGAGTTTCTCTTCCCCTGGCACATTCCAATCCTTTCCCTGCCTCTCCCCAAAGAGGAGGATCTGCTCAGATCTGCACCCACAGCATCACCCTGAGAGACCCACTCTGCAGCCACACGAGGGGAACGGCACAGCTCACCTAGGAAACGGAGCTGATGAGAGCTATGCAGGGTCAGGCCGTGAACCTGAGATTTTTTAGGGTGAAAAGTGTCTGCAAATGGCAGGCAGTGGGATCCTGCATGCTGCATACGCCACGGGCGGAGAGAGAAGGAAGATTCTCTTCTTCCCTCGCTAATAAAGTCTGGCTGAAATGACACAGTATAATCAGTGTTTACCTGGGAGTTTACATATGGTTTGTTGTAATTATAGTTTCAATTCCTGCTTTTGCTTTTTTTTTTTTTTTATTTTATTTTTTTTCCCTAACATCTATTTTTCAATCAGTAAAAGTAAATACTATTTTCAGCCCAATGTAATTCTTCCACTCCCGTGGCCACAAACACAGCGAGGAGAGCGATTCCATTTGCGCGCTGTGCAATTGAGCAGAGAGAGGAGCCCGGCGGCTGCGGAGCATCAGCGAAGCCACGGCCGAGCAGGGACCTGGGGACATGGGGACGAGCCTCCCCTCCCCACCACGAGTCCCCAGGGCCTCCACCCCACCTGGCAGGGCTACCTTTGCTGGCAAAAATCAGCAGCAGGCCCAGACGTTGCTTCTCATCACGTCGGCATCGTTAAAACCCCAAAGCTGCCTGGTCGGAGGCAGTGGGGAAAGGATAAGAGCCATTAGGTGAAGCATCATTTATTTCAGGGCTGGCAAAGCTTTGTTCCAGCTTGGGGATTGAGTTGGCACTAAAAGCACCGCGATCCCCAAGATTTAATTTCAACCCCCCCCTCATTTTTATGTGTGTGATTTATAACAAATCAAGGATGCCTGTGTCAGGTCCCCTTCTTCACCCAACTATTGTCACACACACACGCTGATTAAAACCACCCGGGCCCCGCCGGTTCCTCCTTGTCCATCCATCAGCCGCTCTGGGGACAAACTTCGACATCCCACTCCTAGCCCACACCTCCATCCGTGCCTGCTCTGACACCCTGGGTTTAAACCAACATTGAATATTAATTTGGTGTGCACATACCCACCTTTAAATGTATATAAACGGGTGTATTTATTTATGCCATGCACCTAAATCCCTGTAAAAACAATTGGGAGCTTTGTCTCAAGGAGGGATTGGGCGTTATTGGGATGCAGAACAAACACGTTGCCCTAGAGACACACGGAGTGTTTCTGCCTCGGCCACTCCAGTTGAATATTTGCCGGCTCAGGCACGGTTTGAACTCGGTGCCAAGGCAGAGCTGCTGCCAGAGGCTGGTGGGCAGCTGGGCAATGCTGTCGAGAAGGGGATCAAGAAGGGACAAGAGAGTCTCAGCCCCTCAGGAGAATCGAGCAGAGGCTGGAAGCTCTGCCTGCACCCCATCATCATCATCCTCATTTTGGGGTTAAAAAACAAGTGATGAGGATGCTTCTCCCACAGCTCTGTCTTTGGCCTCCACTCTCCCACATACCCTTCTCCCCACAGAGGAATTACTGGGGTTTTTACCCCCTTGAGAAAGGGCTTTTTTCGCCCTGAATATCCCTGGGAGCAAAGGGGAATGTTTCAGCGAGGGTTTTGGGAGGGAGCCCTTGCCCCCAAGGCCCCGGCGCGGCAGGCAGGGAGCTGGGGCTGGGGCTGTGTGGGAGCAGAGCCACCCCACAGCAGCTGGGGCTCCCAGCGCCTTTTGAGTCTCCAGCTGCACCAAAAAATGCCTGTCCCAAATCATGGGATCATTTTAATTCAAGGGGTGTTGAGTTCGAGTTTTCCAAAACAGGAGGAAGGAGGGGGAATATCCACCTGGTCAAGAAAAGCATCCTTCTCCCACCACTGCCTGACACTGAAAAGAAAATTAAAACCAAAGCAGTTTTGTTTTTTTTAAATACAATAAAATAAAATTGCTTTATTTCTCACAAAAAAAATAAAATCTCTACTCACCAATCTCAAACATGAATATATTTTCTTAGCGTATTTCTTAAAAGTCTACCACACTCAACCTTTTTTCCCCCAAATTAAGAATGAGCTGGTTTAAACTCTCACCCAAAATATTTATTGCAAGGAACAAAGATATTGGAATCGTCTCCAGTGTTGGATTTCAATTCTCCCTTTCAGGCTTTTATCTTTTCAATCCAAATTTCAGTGACAATAATCCGATTTTGATTGACATTAAAATTATTTATTGTCACATTGTAGCTGTTTAATAAATTGTGCCTGCTTTATTTTTTGGCTTATAAATACTGTATCTTTACTACCTTGGTACTTAATTCAAGGGAAGAAACCACTTCTGAAAGCAGGCAGCAATAGTCTTAGCTCAGGCAAGATATAAAAATGCCTTTTTACACACATGAACCTGAGGAAAGAGCTGATTTCACCTTTTTACTAATTTATATATTTTAAGTCTCTCTGGTTTATACAATTTTGCTTTATTTTCCAACGGTAAAATATGCTTCTGTGAGCTACGTGTAAAACGAAGATTATTTTAATCTCCTTTCAAACACAGAATAATTATTTGCCAGGAACATTTTAAAAAATCAGGAAAACAATTCATGACACTTTCATGATCTAAATTTGAGAGATTTTTCACCATTCTGGGAGTGAGTTCATAAAAAAAAAAAA
>VRYO01000100.1:7773947-7791785 GCA_009812075.1 Sialia sialis | reverse complement strand
CCCGCAAACCCACCTCCGGATTTTGTGCCTAAGCAGCCAATCGGGGGCGCGGTACCCTTCCCCCTCCATCCCTCCTTCCCCTTCCATCCCTCCTTTCTCCCTCCATCCCTTCTTTTCCACCCTCCATTCCTCCTTCTTCCCCTCCATCCCTCCTTTTCCACCCTACGTTTCTTCTTCTCCCATTATATTCTTCCTTATTTCGCCTCCATCCATTTCTTTATCCCACCTCCATTGCTCCTTTTACACCCATCATCCCTCATTTTCTACCCTTCATCCCTCCTTTTTCACCCTCCATTTTTTTCTATCCGTTATCCCTCCTTCTCCCCCTCCATCCCTTCCTTCTCCCCTTCCGTCTCTCCATCCTCTCCTTCAACTCTCCATATCCCTCTCCATTCCTTTTTCACCCCCATCCCTCCTTTCCCCCACACTTTTCCACTTTCCCCAAACCCAGAGCCCAATTCCCACGCGCGGGGATATTTTTGATTTCCCACCGACCGGGGGGAAAGTCTCTTCCATCCTTCCAAGGGATTCCGACTCTAGCCCGGGTGCTGAGCACCCGGCAATTTGTGACCTCTCTGGGTCCGCGGCACTGTGTGAATTCCCCGGCGGGCACAGAGCCGCGGGTGGGTGCCCCGGAGGGGCTCGCCCCTGGTTCCTCTGCTGAGGGGGATGAGAGGTGTCCACAGGCACCAGTGGGGAGAAGCAGTCGTGCATTCACGCGTGCGGGCCCACAGAAGGGACATTGGAGGCGCCGGTGCCAGTGTGGGTTTTTGAAATAGCCACCAAAAGAAAAAAAAAAAAAAGCGCGGCCTCTCCCACGGCGCCGGGGTGCGGCCACGCCGCTATTTTTAACATGCACGTGAGAGAGAAAGGCTCTGCTTTGGGGAGAGGGCAGTGCTCTGTCCCCTCTCTCTGAGCGAGGATGCGGCCACCCCAGCGCACCCTCGGCGGGGACGCGGCACAGCGCGACCTCCCCACACCCCACGGGACCCAGGGGGGAACCCGGGAACGGCTGCAGCGCGCTACAGCGTTATATGCGCTCCGTTCCGTGTGCATGTAAAGAACACCTATATCCTTATGTTCCGCTATTATTTATGGCGCCGTATTATACTACACGGTGCTGCGTGACGCGATGCGACGTGACAGCCCTCGGACCACGGCACGGCACGGCACGGCACGGCCCCGCCGGTGTCCCCGGGCCGCCCCACCCCGAGGCGCCGGTGAAGGGCGCCCGCGTCGCTGCGCTGGGCTCCAGGATGGATTTCAGGGGATCCCCTCCTGTCTCCCCACCTCCTCCCTGTCCCTTCTCAGCCTCTTATCCCCTCCTTTCCTTTCTCGCTCTCCCAAATCTCGCTCTCTCCCCGGGTGAAGGTGTGTTCTCTGCTTCCGTCCGTTATCTGTTTTAGCCCCGGGAAATGGAGGGGCATGTGTGTGTATCCCCCACTTCCTTCACCCGAAATTGTCTTAGAAAAAAAATTAAATCGGCCGAAAACCTAAATCTGCCTAAGGCCCCTCGACTCGCCCCGTCCCGACCAGTTTATCCCAGCACTACCCAGCCGCAGGCAGGGGGAAGGGGTTTATTTGTGGGGTCAGTCAGCACCTCTCTCGGTCACCCTATGGCCTTCCCCGCCCCATGTCATCACACCTGTGCAGAGGGAGCTGTGACCCAGCTGGGATGGTGCCGCTGGCCCCCAGCAAGGACTTTGCCGTCCCGGATGGCAGCGGGTCCGGGGGTGCCGGCCCTCAAAAGCCCCCCAACCCCTCGGTCCGCTCCCCGGGTGGGTGTTCCCCTCTGGAGGGGGGCGGAGAGAGGCAGGCCGGGGCAGAGGCAGGTTTGGGAAGGCCTCCTCCCCTGGCTTTTCGACTGCCCCCGCAGGGCAGCGTCCCCGCCGCACCCCGGCCGGGGGTGGGTCCGCACGCCCGGGGGAGGTCGGCTCGGGGCTCCTCATCAGTGTGCCCGACGCAGGGCTGGTTTTGCCAGGAGTATGTGAGAAACCCTACAGAGAGACACCCTCCCATCGCTCCCCAAAACCTGCTGTGTCATCACGCCCCGAAGCAGAGGCAGCCCCCCAAAAGCAAGTGTGGGGTGTGTTCCCTTACCTGAGCGCTGGCCCGGGGGAGCCACGCAGAGCGGGGGTTCTGTATTCGGCTCGTTTTCTCCTGCCGTGTCCCGCAGCAGAAACTTCCTCCGGCCGGGGCCGGGGTCGGTGCCGGGGAGCCGGGCTGTGCCGGGGGGACCCCGCGGCCGGGGAGAGCCGCACACCCCGGGCCGTGTTTATATGTAGAAAGAAGGGTAATTTGAGTGCTTATACCAAGAACCGGGGTTGTTAAGTTTGCAGGCAGACAGCTAAACGGTGCCAAGTGCGGGCAGGGAGGGGGGTGCGGGGGGGAGGCTGGGGGTGTGTAAGAAATAAAGAGCAATTGTCAGAAGCGAACAAAAGGCGGAGGATGGAAAGGAGCTGGGAATCCCAGGGCAGAGCCCCTCGGCGTGGACTTGAACTTGGGCTTTGACACCGTCTGCCAGGCGGAGAGCGGCTTCGGGCCGGGCGAGGCGGGCTGCGGGGGGAGTGACAACAGCCCCGGCAACGCAGAGAGGGGGCATCGCCCCCTCCAAACACCCACCTTTGGCGCGGAGGGGGGGCACTCTGCTCCAGAATGCGGCTGATCCGGGGAATAACCCAGACGGGCCGAGACCCGACGGGCTCAGCGCACATCCCGGAGCAGAGCGGGGCGGCGGCGGGGGGACCCCGTCGGGGCTGGCCGGGGCCAGACGGTCGGGGGGGCCGCCCGGTTCTCACAGTCTGCGCCCGAGCCTGGATTCTCTGCACGTCCCGGCCGGTCCCCCCTTTGCTACTATTCAGCACTTAATTGAACATTAATGGCAGCTGGGGATGAGGTCATTGGAGCCGGCTTTTCTCACACATTTTTCATGCAAATCCGCTAAACTCTAAACAAATTTGAATAAAACCCCCTTTGTGCAGGCCCTCCATGGTGTTTTTCCACGGGCCGCTCCGCCTGTCTCCGCACACTTCATCCGGGGAGGGGGGAGCGGCGGGGAGATGAGGGGGTGTGGGGGGGTCTCTGCTCGGGCCTGGAGCGGCAGGCAGACCCACAGAGGCTGTGTTCTCCACGAGGCTCTCGAGTCCAGATCGCCCCAAGGATGCCCGTTGCACTAGCAGGGCCCTGCACTGTGCCATCATCTCCACTTGCAGCCCCCCTAGAGCACCAGTTCCCCCAGTAATATCCATTGGCAGCACCAGTTCCCCCTGTAACACCTCCACAGCACCGTGTGCCCTCAGTAGCATAGTTCTCCAACTCCCGCTAATCCCCCTCAGAAATACCAGCCCCCAAGCACCGTCACCCCCCAGCAACCCAAATTCCTCCCAATCCCACCAGTGCCCCCAGCACCCCTTGCCGCACTTGGCAACCATCGTCTCTGTGTAAGGCGGTTTTTGGGTGCTTGGGGCTGCAGAGTAGGAGCACGCAGACCCCCCGGCCCCCCTGCTCCGCAGCCCCCGCGCAGCCCCCATTAGCATCCCCGCGCCCGGCCCCCTGCCCAGCCTTGAACTTGGCCATGCCGGGCTGCGCTCCTTCTGCCTGCCTGGGCTCGCACAATGCCGGCCTTGACCCATTGTTTGCTTTTTTCGGATTTCAGCTGGGAAAGCGGCCACCTCGCGCAGCCTGCCCCGAGCACGCCGGGAGCGGGGCACAATGGGGAACCCTGCTCTGCAGGCAGAAGGGCTCCAAATCATTTGAGAGACATATTCATTATATTCTTTCACGGGGGTCTGTTTGCATTGGGTTTAGCGGTTACTTCCCAGACGGGGTTCAGACCAAATAAAGATCATTGAGCGGCGAGGGATTCGCCCGGGCTTTCAGGGAAATGTGCCTGATGCGGGGCACGGCGCGGCCCGGCTGCTTGGCTCTCGGCTGCTCCCGCTTCCCTGTTGATTTGACTGGGTTTATTTTGTGCCCATTGCCTCCTCCATCTCGAGACTGCACCAAATCACACGCTCGCTTTTGCAAAAGGGAGAGTTTATTTTCAACAGTGCACGGGGTGGGGGGGATTTGAATGGGAGAGAATTACAGGCAGTACATTTCTCTTACAGGAACAGAGAGGGTGCAGTACAACAGCAGCAGGGCTGCCGGGCCTGGACAGGCTCATGGTCCTCTGGGCCCCAAGGACAGTGCCTTCAGCAAGGCTGCACTCCCACAGCTCCACAGACCCAGGGATCAAGAGCAGCAAGGGCGGAGCTCTGCTCCATGAGCAAAGCCGGGGGCTAAAAGTTCCCTCCAAACTTCACACACCTGGAATTTCACCAGGTGAGACAGTGACTGGCTCAGGTCTCTCTGCCTAAGCACTTTGGTCCTGCTCTGGGGTATTGAGGGCACTGAAGGCGACATACAGGATGATCCCTTGGCTCCCTGTGCTGCCCTGGCTCCCTCCTCATGGCTGCACCGCTGTGTTTCAAAGTGATGCAGAAATCCACTGTGTCCACAAGACAAGGCTGTCTTCTCTCTGAGGCCAGTGGAGAAGCAGGTTAGGAACCTCCTGGAGAAACTCTGAGAAGTCAGATGGCAAGTGCAGGCAGGTGGTAGCCAATGGCAAGAAGGAACTCACAGGCTTCAAAAGTCCCTTGTCCACTCAGTGGGATCTAGGAAGGAAAGAAAAACAATGGAGTGGTTATGATCTCTGTCAGAGAAATGGTCCAGTGGCACTTGGCTGAGAACAGACCAACTTGTATCTGATGCAGCAGAACTCCAACCCTCCTTCCCTCCTCACCACATGTTTCTCATGGCTCTGGACAACCTTACCCTCTTCCTTACCGGGAAAACTGTAGTCCCCCAAGATGCCAGGCTTCCCCTGCACCCTCCCCAATCCCCTACCTCTGCCTGCCCCGCACACCGCCAGCCAGGGGAGGGCTCACCGCTTGTCCTTCCTCCCTAGGCTTTGGGGCATGGGATTACTCTGCATGTCAGAGCCACTAAAGGCACAGCCCTCTGATGTTTTAATCTTCGTGTTAACTTTCCCTGCCCTCGGCGCCCTTGCCTGACTGGAGAAAGTGATACCAAGCCACCGAGCTGGAGCCGAAGCTGTGACGCTGAGCCGAAGTCCCCTTCTCGGCTTTCCCCACGCCTCCCATGCTTTGCCCCTCACATCTTGCACCTTGCAGCACGTTCTCCTCCCTTTTTCTTGCTTTTTTTCATCTATTTCCTTTACACTTTATCCATGTTGAGTGTGTATTCCCTAGCCCCCAAACCAGTCCCATCCTTTTCCTGTCTTCCCTTTGCTTTGCCCATAAACTGTTACACTGCAAGGAGTAAAGACTAATATAACAAATCCTTGAGTACACTTGCAAAAGGAACCATCAGCTGGCTAATTTATTCTTTTTATTGCACCAAATTGTAATTTTATAAAATATTGCAAATTTTATAAAATATTTGCGAACCCATTTTAAGAGATAAATCTTGTGTGTGGCTCTCTAATGAGCCGCCCTGGGAGTAGCCGGCATGTGATCTGCTGTAGGTCGCACCGCGACGTTCCCAGGCTGTGACTGGATGAACCACCGTAACTCTTTGAACTGTGCAAATACTCCACACTCTGGGGTCCAGGCTACAATTTTCATGGGTATTTTTTCTCTCTCTTAAAAATAGATCTTCTGTAACCCCTTTATTGCAATATTCATAACGCACTTGATGGAAATCCAAGGAAAATCCCTTCCCTTCTGCAACTTTGAAGCAAGCCTAAAACTTAAGGGAGGTAGAGGCTAAACCTACCCCATGTGCTTGGGTTTGGGGAAGGGCCATGGCCTGTATCTGTCTCTGGGTGCTGAGAGGACAGACCCCACACTGTGTGTGTTTAAGGAGACCCAGGCTGCAAAAAGCCAAGGCTCTGAATTTCTTTATCCTGTGTGAGATTAGGAGTCATCCCGAATGCTCCCCCAAGCCTGGCAAGGATGGTGAGGTCAGGACAGATGAGATCTGAATGATGGTGGGTGCTTTCCCAAGCCCAGGAGAGAAGGAAGCCTTGTTCTTACCGGGGAAAGCCTTTACCTGGCAGGTAAAGTCCCCTGTCCTGGGCAGGGACAGCCCCTGCCCTCTGCAGGGACAGACTGAGCCTGCTTTGGCCTACAGAGGAACTCCTCTGTAGTGTGGATAGAGAGGATGCTCGTTGTTTACCAGACACCAACCCAGCCTGGAAATCACCCACTGTCTGCCTGGTGAGCTTGAAACTTCTAGCACTCAGCAACTGAGGGCAAGAGGGGCTGGACCAACGCGACTGATTCGATATAAGCTTCAGAAAAACTCAAATCTCCTGCATGCACTTTCTTTCCAGGCAGAGCTCAGCCTTGCACTGAGGGTGCCTGCAAAAATAGGGCTCCACCAGGACCCAGTTCTAACCCCAACACCCTGCACAGGGAAAACATCTCTGTGTGTGTGGATTTACTGCCCATCATTTTTTTTTTTCTTTTTAACTGAATAAATAATTGAAATTATAGTTCAGCCTCTGCCCCAACACTTGCTCCTGTGCCTCCTTGTGTCCTTACAAAGCCAGCACTGAGGTTTATATGCTGATAAACTGCCCTGCCACAGCAATTCTGGGCGGTGGGAAGAGAAAAAAAAAAAAAACCTTAAATAATGGTAAATGGATGCAGAACGCTCTGCCTAATCAGATTCCTGTCCCCTATTGAGGCCAGGAAGGAGGGACCCCGCTCCTCCCCTGCCCTCAGCCCAGCCTCCGCTTCACCGGCTCACACGGAGAAACTTTCTGGACAATTTAATCTCGACAGGGTGTTACTTAGAAAAACCTTTTTCACTGTCAATTTTTCTCCCCCCTCCCTTCTACCCCTCCACCCTTTTTTTTTTCTTCCCTCCCAGCCTTGATTGAATTTTGCAAGCCCCTGATATCTTTCTTTTTTGTAGGGATGCACGCTGCTTATGCAAATACCAGCCTTTCATACCAGCCTCCCTGGCTCAAGCCCTCCAACTTGAATGTGACCAAAAGCTGTGCTCTCCCCTGCTAACTCCTTAGCACAATTACACCTCCATTCTGCTCCAGGGGCCCGGGGAGGGGGAAAAAAAAATCATTTTAAACTAATAACACGTGCTGTTTGCTTTGGATAATTACAAGGGAGCTTCGGCTTCTAAGAGCTATGAAATATTCTGTTCAGCGGGGCGGGAGGGAGGCTCCGTGTTACGCCTACGCCGCGAGTTTTATCTCCTGACGGAGATGCTCGCACGGCCTCTCGAGGCTCCCTCCATCTCATGCTCATCCTCTGCACCTGGGCAAGCATTTACATTTCCTACGGAGCAACTTCTGGCTGCTTTGGGCTACAGGAGAGAGGAGAAGGCGCCTGACATTTTCCTTATCTCAAGTTACAATTTCCTGCAAGCATCAAGATAATAAAACATCGGCGATGGGCAAGATGAGCAAAATGAATGCGTCGGCTGAGCCTCCCGCAGCAGCGCGAGAAGGGCCGGGGAGAAAGGACACCCGGGGGATGCGGCTGCTCCGCTGGCTCTCGTTTGCATCGTGGCCCTGACGTTATTGTCCTCCTGCCTTGTCTGCTGGGGAAGTTTATGTGGAGGGCTTTTGCTGGGGCGAGGAGGAGGAGGGGAGTTTTCCCCAAAAGCACCCAGGAATCTGTCAAAAGAGGGACAGAAAAGAGAAGAAGAAGAAGAAGAAGGGAGACAGAGAGTGGGAACGTCAAGGACCCCTGACTAATGAATAGCAAGTTTGCCCTTGAACCTCCCTGGGCTTTGCCATTCCCAGGCTCCAAACAAGGGCTGATGCATGCTTGGGCCCAGCTGCAGGGGGACCGGGCTATGGTTCATCTCAGACACTTTGACAGCCCGGGCCTTTTCCCCACATAGCTCAGACTCGCCTAACTACTCCCCTGGCAACAGCTCAGTGCAGGAACCTGCGCTGAGGCCCTGCCTGCTGCATACAGAAGTACGAGGAGGAGGAGGGGAGCCGCTGGGAGAAATTAGCTAGAGACTGGCTTAACCCATCAAATGCTGGGCAGGCGTTGCCAGCCCCAGCACCCTTTGCTCAGCCCCAGCACCCTCCACGCACCCCTGGGTGCTCACTGGCAGCATCTGCAGTGCAGCTGGAGTGGGGCAGGGGTGGGTTAGATGGGCTGAGTGCTGTGTAGCCCAAATCCCACGACCTGCTGCTTCACCACGACCCAGTGCCTTGGACCTCGTGGGTCTGAAGGTCCTCATGGTGCCACAGATGTAGGAGGGAGCCAAAGTAGTCAGCTGGAAAAGGCCACTGGACACTGAGAGGAAAGGGCATGGCCTCTCCCTGCTGTGGTGGGACAGGGCATCCCTCCCTGCCAGCCAAAATGAGGGCAGGGGCTGGATGAGAGGCACAAACTTGCCCTGGATGCTCTTTCTGCATTGCAGATCAAAGGCTGGGGACGAGCTGGCCTTAGGGGTCTGCACTGAATGGCTGGAGAGAACAGGCACAAGCACCCGGCGGCTCTAAAATGCGACCCAGAAACGTTCCCACATCCCAGCCCCATATAAATCAAGGGGGAAAAAAGGGGGAGCTCCATCCCAGCCTCTGTTTTTACAGAGCATCTTTCATGTGCAGTCCCTGAGAGAGGGCTTTGCCGAGCTTGTTAAGGATGGCTCCTGCGCCAGGCAGAGAGGGGGACGCACCATATGGAGAGGAGAAAAAGAAAAGGGGACACTGAAAATGGAAAATTATGCAAAGCAGGAGGAGAGGCACTGGGGGAAAGGGGGGAGGGAGGCAGCAAGGAGGTGGGGGATGGGGAGACAGGAGGCTGGAAGGGAGCCCTGACTTGGGGAACACCATTAGCTGGCACTGGGGCTGCGTGAGGAACAGAAGTGACCAGGTGCAGGACAGCCCTTTGTACCCTTGGGTGCTGTCACTGGAGGGCAGTTCTCCAGCCTGGCCTCCCCTGAGAGGGTCTGGGCTGTGCCAGGGCGATGCCCAGCTGGACTGTGGCGGGTGCATTCTGTTTCTGGAGTTGTGTTGCACTGGGAGACACAGAAACATGGGGTCCGTGGTGACCTACTTCAGAGGTGTCCTGAGGACCTCTGTTACTATAGCAATGAGGTTGCAAGCAAACATTATGGTCTTTTGGACAAGAGTTTTGCTTGCCATCAATTACAAAAACCAGACTCGTGTAAGGAGGTGCCAGGGCATTGTAAGAAAAGGCTCTGATCACAGCAACAATAGCAAGGGCCCAAACTGCCCTTGGGTCTCAGCTGCCCGTGCAGTGAAGGTGGATGCTTGGATGAGTGAAAGGAGAATCTGAATTGGAACTGCCAGAGCTCTTCCCTTCCCCTTGGACCCTGCAGAGTCCTGGTGCTGCAGGGTGAGCTGCAGGCCCAGTATGGCTCAGGGATGCTGTGCAGGCATTCCAGTCCAGGCTTGTGTTACTTGTGCTCAAACTCCAGCATCTGGCCTAACGTGGTGTTTGGACAAATTACTTGGCCCTACAACTCACGTGTAGAGCTCCTTTTCCTTATCCTGGAAACACTGCCCAGCTTTGGGGAAACCACCAACCTTGTCACTGACAGGTTCTTTTTCCCAAAGCCACTCTATGCCCTAAACTTGTGGCACTCTGCTTGCTCCCTGTCAGGGGCCATGACCACCTTGCACATCCTCACTGGGTGCAAGCCCCCTTCTCCAGCCCATCTTTTACCCAGCAAGGAAAGTCCCCCATGCTTGGTGCTTGCTGCTGTGTGACTCCTGCTTTGTCCTCTCCATGCTATTCCCATCTTCCCATTCAGTGGCTTTTGTTCAGAGCAGCCAGTGTTTTTCCTTCACTCTCCTCAGCATTGCTCGACAGTCAGGAACACAAACTGTTCCTGGCTTCCACTTCTCATCTCTCTTGGCCCTGTCACAGCCTTTGATCTCACACCCGTATCTACCACACTGCTCCCTTTTCTAGCTCCTTCTGCTTGTTCCATCAGGAAACCTTCCCTTTCTGCATCCCAAATGGATCTCTCGATAAACCCATCTACTGTGCTTCCCTCCATTTACCATTGGTTACTTTACCATCAGCCCCCAAACCCTCATTTCGGGCAGGTGTGGGGCAGATTCCTGCGAGGCCAGTGCACAGGAGGGGCTGGTACAGAGACAGGCATGGGCCTGTGCCTGCAGAGATGGGCACGCTCGCCCTGGCATACACGTGTTCCTGCCTGCACATGCCAACACCTACATGTTCCTGCCCACGTTCCCGCTGCCAGATCCAAGGCTGGGGGATTTCAAGGGGAGCTCTTGTTCTCCAATGGGGCACAGGCATTATCTGCGCAGCACGGCCGCAGGTTGGGCTGTTTGGTCTTACAGTCACTAGACTAAAAAAATGCTGTACCCATTTAGTTTCTTCAAGAATCATGCCCTGGAGTAAGGCTACATGTGTTGGCCACATCCTCAGCAAAGCTCTGGAATAAGCTGTAGGCACTGAAGAGGATTCATCTAAGCAGCATACAAAGAAAAATAGCAAAAAATAAAGTTCACGGGGGCACACGAAAAACAGAGCTTCCACCCACAGAGCAGCTGTGTGGGGCTCCGGAGACAGGCAGGCAACGTGGGAGAGCTTGCTCTCAAAATGATGCATTTGCAACAGCTTCCCTTCTTCAACCACTGGAGATACACTGAGCTACCTGCCCTCCAGAGACACATTTCAATCTTCAGGCACAGGACTTTGTCCTGGGCTGCTTTAAGACTGGCTGGCCCTTGTGGCAGCATGATGCAAAAATGAGATGTGCCTTCGTGGGAGAGGAAGGAGAGGGATGTACTCTATCCCTTGGTGTTCTGACACAGGCAAGAAATTGCCCCTCCATGAACAAAACCGGGCAAAGGGGCTGTTTGGTGTTCTCCCTGCAAATTCCCACCTACTAGGAATGGGTGGTGTGGGGAGAGCAGATGGGATTCAGGGTGTCCTTTGGATCAGGCTGGCCTCAGCTGCTGTGCTGGAAGCTGAACCGTTTCCAGGGAGGATATGGCAAGAACAGTGAGTCCTGCCCAAGTGACGGTCCAAAGCGCTGGCACTTCGTCCTGATTCAACCTCGCCCCAGATTCCTGCCCTTGGCTCGCATCCAGGTTTCTTTCTCCTTGACCCATCTCCATCAAAAGAAGCGCTGTTACGAGCCTCTGCTCTGAGTTTCTAGTCTACAAATAGAAGCAAAGCAGCACCTGCTCCAGAGCTGAACGTTTCCACTAAACCCTATTTTGATGCCTGTCCCGGCCGAAGAAATCTTTTGGGACCATGTCACTTGTATGAGAAGTTAAATATTTCAACCTCCAGCAATATAAGACACTGATATGATACTGAACTACACAACTGCTGTATGTCCCTGCACTTCCACCTTGGCTGCAGTGATGGCCACAAGGGCTCATCTCCAGCAAATATTTCTCTGGACAGGGACAGGGACTTGGCTGCCTTGAGCACTGGGGCCGATGTGTTTATCGGGCAGCAAAGCTGGCCCTGCCATCTCTCCCTGGGAAGCTGTGCCATGGGAGCTGCTAAAACAGCATTTCATTTCCAAACAGGGCCCCAGAGACCTCTTGTGCGAAGGATTCAACAGAGCGAGGCGGGGTAGAGCAGAACAAGGAGACACAACCCCAGGCTAAAAACAAGCCAGACCCCAGGTTTGATGGACCTTATTGCTCTGCACCAGGGCTCAGGCTGGCCGGTCCCCTTGAATCAGTGCCAATCTCTCCTATGTCACCACTGATGGGGAAACGGCGAATTGGGATTTTTTTCACTTCCTTCTTCCCCCCTTTTCCCTCCCCTGACTCCTTTTCCGCATCATAAGCAAAGTCCTAATAAAGCTCCCATCCCCACTGCCAGCCCTGCACCATGCTCCCAGCAGAAAAGAGATGCAAAGCCACGCTTGGAATCTGATTCCCCGGCTTTAAACGCTGCTCTGCCAGCAAAGTGCGACTTGAAAGCTCCCCTGTCACAGTTACAAAGCTCCGAACAGCCCTTCCTCGGATAATCACGCTTATCTCCAGATTAAGAAAGAGAGACCTGCAGCTGAGGCTGGTCACATGGGCTGGGATGTGGGCAAATCTCTTTTAAACAATCCCCATATAGCTGTGACCTCCACCGCAGCCCAAATACACCGTCCCTCGGTCCCACTCGAAAACCAGCTCTGGAGACATGACAGAGCATGTGAGAGGAGACTGGGCTGGTAATGGGGAGGGTAGAGGGAAACCACGGGGGAGGAGTGAGAAAGCAACGGAGAAGAGGAGGGTGAGAAAGACGGAAGAAGAAATAAGTAAAGGGAGGATGTGGGAGAGGAATAGGATGTGGTGGAGAGGGAGGAAAAGTGCATGAATGGAGGGGGAGGATGATGAAGGACAGGGAGGTCTCTGCTACTCTTCCTGTTGGGGATTAGTTGTCCCTGCACTGTCCTCAGTTTAACTCTTCCCACTCTGTCCCCGGCTGGCAGCATAGCCTGATTACGTGACTCCAGCTGTGCCAAGCAGCCTTGGCAGGGTGAACACGTTACCTACTTTGCTGCCACGGATTCATTAAGAGGCTTTGCTTGTGTGGGAATAGTCATCCCAATGGGGAAAGGGAAAAAAACCCCTTCTGCAGATCAACCTGGTGAGGAGCTCTGACAAAGCGGTTTGCACAGCCCTGCCCAGAATCTGGGAGCAGAATTAAGGAGAGATAGGGATGTGCAAACAGGAGAGGAGGGCACAGGGATGGGAGGTCAGCTGGAAGGGGTCCTTAGCATGGCACTTGTTTTGGGGTGACCACTCAACCAAAACACCACTGCTCAGGGATGAGACACTACACAGGGAGGGAACTGCAAGCTGTTTGCAGGATGCTGGTACCAGGTTATTCTTTGTGATTAAAGGCCACCTTGCATCTGGGTCAGGAATGGATGACACATTCACCCTCTGCGTAAATGAAAGGTCTGAGCAACCACAGAGGGACTTTTTCCAACAGCAGGTTCCCCTCTTACATCCGTGTGGGATTAACACAATTCCTTTGCAATGGAGGAGCCCCAACAGCTCTGAAATGGGCACAGGGTGCCAGGGCTGCACCTCTCTGAGGATGCCCACTTTGTGCTGGCACTGACTTGGGGTTTGCAGCCGCGGCCACAGGCTCAGCCCGCCGGAGGGACCGCAGTGCTGCCTCTCCAGCTGCTCATTATTCACCCTGCGCAATTAGGCACCGCTGATAAGACACATGAAATTGCCTTTGTTCTCCAACTGGAAGACCTGCATTTCATGGGAATCCCTTTTTTCCTGCATGTTACTGCTGAGCTGCCCACTGTACCCAATGCTAGAGTGGCAGTGAGGATTTTGGGGCACTCCTTGGGCTGATGCTCATAGATACCCTGTGCAGGTTGATGTGGAGGTGTAGCCTGGCCCTGCCTGTGTTCCTGCACTTCTCTGAGCACAAAGGAGAGCTGCTCCTCCTGCAGCCCACGCTGCCCCACCAGGGACTTGGTCAGCTCTCCTCCAGGTAGGTGGATTTGTCGCTTCCTGGCTACTCTACCACCTCTCTATATCACTTCCCAGCTTCCCTCCCAGTAGCAGAGGGAAGCCCAGTGCAGCTGCAAAGTCAGTGGGGGAAGCAGCCTCAGCCCTACCCAAACCAAACTCTGCTGATGCTAACAGCCACCTTCCTTTGTTCATGACCTTCCCCTTCCTCCTCAGCCAGTCCATCGGGACTCAACCCCAGGTTCTGCTGCTTGGACCAAGCATCTCCCACCCAGGCTCCCTGCAAGGCCAGCCCTGCTCCATTGTCTATCAGCTCCTGCTCTTCATTCCTTCACTCACCAGAACTCAAGTATGGAAGAGAAGGCAAAGCAAACTGGAGCCAGCATCAAGCTGGGTGCTACCAAGCTCCAAAGGAAGCAAGCTGCGCTCCAGCAAACTTCCCAAAATGCCTCTGCTTCAGAGCAGTCTTGTGCCATGTAAATGCCTGCTCTTTCTGCATCTGGCAGCTGCTCAGATGGGACCACAGGGAGAAAAGACATCTTGGCCCATTCGAGAGTTTCTTCCCATTCTGCTCAAGAAATGTATGTGGGCTCTTAAGTCTTGTTGATTTAAGGGAAAGGATGCAAAATTAATTTAGACAGGAAATTAATTAGATGTGAACTGATGTTTACATCCCTACACATACAATGAATTCTTGTGTGAACCTACAGAATGCAGATGGATGGATGGATGAATGATAACAACAGTCTAGGAATGACATTATGTGCTGGTCCATACGCTGGGGATGTAGAAAGACTTTTCTCTGCATTGGTAATTAATAACTCTATCCTGAGCAAATGTTGATAAATCCTTTATAGAGCATGTTATCTCTGTCTCTCCAACTCCTGTTCTGCATTTCCATTTGCCTGTTTCCACTGCTCCACCCCTGGCACCCACACGCTTCACTTCCCTCCCATATTTTGTAACTGGTAGCAGCTTTGACTCCCTTTCTGGAGAAAGAGGCGGAGGTTTTGTTACTGGGGCTTTGTGTGAGTGATTGCATGTGTATGTGTGTATACAAAGATGGATACAAATCCATTGGAAATAAACACCTTTTAAGGGACTTGAGAGAAAGACACACAGGGCAGGGGAGAAGAAAGAGCTTACAGACCCTCAGCCAGACAATCAGCCAAGATGAAGAGAAAGACCCAGTGAACCAAAAAAAAGCCTCAGTTCTCTTTTAAACTCTCCATGATTTGCAACGAAAGCAGCAGATCCCATGGCTGGGAAGCCGAGCCCTGGCGATGCAACCCTCGCCCCTTCTCCCAGCCCCGCACAGCTCAATTACCCCAGGCTGCCAGGCTGCACTGAGCACACCCCCACCACCCCGCATCTCCCCCGCCGCCGAGACAGCTTTCACCAATGGAAGGAGTACAAATATATTCATTGGCACCTTATCAGACATGCATGCAAAACTAATTAACATGGGGAGACATGCAAGCTGCCACCCAGCCACAAATACACACCCACGAGCATGCACACACACACGCACGCATGCACAAGGCAACCCTTGTCTAGGGGGGACATTCAAAAGGCTTTGTCACTAATTTAGGCATCTGTCTCAGTCTGGTCTGGTCCTCCTGGCTAGGCTGGAGTTGTGGTTTTTTTCCCACTCTGTTTGACAATGCTGGGAACATGCCCGGAGACCCCTCATTCAAATCACCCCTTGACAATGGTCTCATTGTGTGAGCATATAGAAAAGGGAAAGGATGGGGGAGAAGATGTGGAAGGGGGGTAAGGAATTAAAATGTGAACCCAAGGAAGTGTTTACTAACACAAGCCTCGCAGCTGCCCCGTCTCTCCTCCACCCCCTTCTTCCGCCCCCGGCCGTTCCAATGGCCCAGCTTGTCCCCAGTTTGAAGCGGGCAGCAGGATGTCGGGACAGTGGAGTGGGAGCAGGGCTGCACAGAGGTGCACACAGAGCTGGCAGGATGAAGGGATGAAGTCTCAGGGCATTCAAGTCTTTGGCAGCAGGGGGGCAGGTACAGGTTAGAGAAGAGAAGATAGAGCCAGAGATGCCTTGGAGAGGATTAGGGACTTAAAATGTCCTGGGAAGGACATCTTCATGGAGGAGCAAGAGATTTATTGGTATAACCACTCCAAGGCTTTTCCAGGCAGGAACAAAAAGTGCTTAAACCTGGCCTCGTGGATTTAGAGCAAGTGAGCAGCCTCGCTGCACGGTTTGGACTGCTCTCTTTGGTGCTGCTGCCAGACACGCTACAGCACGAGAAGAAAGGGGGGGAGCAGCAGGGAGTCGGAGCTGGGGGCTCAGAGGATGGACCAGGCTCCCTTCAGGACCCTACTGTCTGCCTATTGCTACTTATTAAACACCAGGAGGAAAAAAAAAAATTAGGGAAAAATGCCTCAATGCCCTGACCACCCCCCAGGCACGCCCAGGGGAGGAAATAGCGAAGGTGCAGATGGGGGTGTTCGACCCAGCCCCACCGCGCTTGGCTGGCCTTGGCAGGCTCCGTTCAGCTGGAAATGCCCAAGAGCCAGCAGAGCAAAGGGAACGGGAGCTGGGGAGGGGGAGAAGATGATGACAACGTTTTCCATATATGCAAATGCATCCACACAAGATACCCAGAGGGAGACAAAACAAAGAGACCTCAAAGAGGCTGGCTCTGAGACCCGCACAAAGCCAGATACCTCCGCACGCCGATGGTGTTTGCACCGTGAGGACCTGTGCAAAATGCAAGGTGCAATGTTGTCCAGAGGTTCCCCCCAATCCGAGCAGATACCAGCCTAAAGAAAGCCTGGTGGAGGAGCCCAGTGAAAGCTGCAAAGACAAATGCCACAATCCCACATCCTCCCACACAAACAGGTGCACCTTAGGAGTAAAAAACTATTCCTGTCCTTTAGCTTAGTCAGAGAAGAGAAAAGCTGTGATGCAAACCCACATGAGCCCTGCCTTGGTGGGCAGAGGTGGCTCAGCTCCTCCGACATTGCTCCTGCAATCAGATCCACCCCCTAGACCTTTGTGTGCTTTCCATAAGAGGAAAGCTAGGAAATTCCTGGACATTGCTAAACGAGGCTGGGCAAAATGGCACACAGAAACCCAAGAATGTACACGAGGCAAAAAATTTATTTCTCACAACCAGTGCGACAAAAACAAAAGTCACCTGTGCAAACATTTCAGCTTAAAAAAAGGAAACTACTGCCAAGTAAGCAAATCTGTGCTTTTTATCCAAACAAGTGGTCATGAGCAGTTTTATTGCCACATTCCTGTGCCCCAATACACAGGGATAAGCACTCGACACACAGTGACACGCAGGGACTCGGGGACAGAGCTGTTGTTTTAATAGGGCAATGAAGACAGAGAATGAAATAAAACCCTACAGAGAGCAGCTTGCAGAACTCAAGGCTGAGAAAATCTATTTGATGGTAAAAGGAAACAAGGACACTCGTGATCTGCTCTCATTTCCATGCTGTAAATTTGGGCAGCTTTTACTGAACACAATTAAATCCTCACTTAGGATTTAACCTGGTGAAGCTGAGGGCAGACCTTGCTACAAGACCAACCTCTGAGCTCTTCCCCTCAACTTGCTCTGCAGAGCCCAGCAGGAGTTGCGAGTGAAAAAGCAAGGGAATTCATAGATCCCTGCCAGTGTGGCCATTTCAAAGCCCCCTTCAGCTCTGTCTTGCTTGTTCTCTCCTTCCCCAGTTATTTGCTGCTTTGCTTATGGAGCTTTGGCTGCAGAGAACAGAGTCAGTACCAGCCTGGCAACCACAGAGACTCAGTGGTATTTGGGCATCTCCTTCCCTTTGCCTCTAATGAGAACTGAAAACCTCAGCAAACCCCCAACACATCCATTCCCTGCCTCTGGTGGCTGATCCATCCTTTCCAATACTCTTAAGGTCCCAATGGGGATCCCATGCAAGAGTTGCAAGAAACCATGCAAGACCCTCTCTTATTAACACCTCTTCTTTACATTTCCCTTTAAGACAGGGCGTTTCAAAGGCTTTTGCCCAGCAGCACAGTTTAACACACTGAGTTTCCCGACAAGTAATACAACTTCTCACCTACTTGTACTACACAGGTAAAGTCACCTCAGGGCTGTGATCTTAAATCCATACATGCTTTTCCCCATGGGTGTTGAGAGCTGTAAATCTCAACATCTCATTAAACAGATCACTCAGAACAGATTGCCTCACAACATAACTTTTTGGCTGGCCACTACCCACAAGCAGATGATTTTACATGACATTTATTCATGCAAATTGCCGAGGCTGAAGTCTGGTTACCCAGCAAGAGCATAAAAAATTACAGTTTAGATGCATAAATGCTGGCACCATGAGAGAAGACATGATGAGACTGGAAACACATCCCTGGGTTTCACATAGAGTGCAACGAA
>VRYO01000100.1:7745623-7773912 GCA_009812075.1 Sialia sialis | reverse complement strand
CCCCCCCCCCCCCCCCCCCAAATGATCCAGGGGAGGCAGAGGAAGGCATGTACAAGGCAGCAGGGGCTACAGAGAAATGAACTTCTCCTGCTGCATGTGCAGAAACCTGCCATGGGGAGAGCACACGCAACATTTTACGTCACTCACAAAGCCTACTCTGTCCAATAAAGTGGGGAAGTAAAACAAAGCATGAAATCCAGGCATAAATTAGCATCCCTCTAGCCTAGCTTTATTTGTGCTGCTGCTGTGGATTAGCATCTAGCTGGCTGACAGGCTGATAGGCAGACAGAAACAGGGAGAAAAAAAAATTTAAAAAAAATAAAAATATCAGTGGGTGTCTTTTTTTCTCTATGGTTCCTGGGATGTCTGCCTTCAAAGTGCTCATCCTTTTAGGACCCGAATTTTTCCATCTTCCTGTGAGAGCAATAGGCTCTGTAGGAAAGCAAATCCCCCTGAGATATTTGTGCCTGCACCCTGTGGAGCCGGCACCCGTCATCTAACGCAAGCCCAGTGCGAACCTGTCACATCCTCAGCCAGCATCCCTCCGGCATCCACAGCTCCTCTCTGCAGAGAGCCACAGAGCCCCAGCAGCAGCTACGGTGTGGGGCTGGCAGACCTTGAGGATAGCACCTTGCCACAGGCACACACAGGGAGCAGACGCCTCGGGATTAGCTCTGGATCATGTTCACCATCGCTTGGGGCAGCTGCTTCCTTCACGGCTTGCAGCGACGGCAGGCTTTGGTACCTGATCCCAAATGACATGACCGGGATCTCACGCCGGCATCTCCTCTCAGTTTGTGTCAGAAATGTGTCACTGCCAGCTCCTCGGGCAGGAGGACCTGCAGAGAGCTTCCATCGGGCTGACACACAGCCTCCCGCTCCTCAGGGCTGCATGGCAAAATGAGTGGTCGTCACCAGAGACATCCCTCCTCCCAGGGCTTGGTGGCCTCGTGCCCACCCGCCCTTTCCAAGCACAGCCATGAAAACACAGCTCTAAAGAGGTGCCAGTCTTGACAGCCACCACTGCAGTCCTTCCCAAACCAGCCCTGGCAAAAGAGCCTTTCTGCCCTAGCAACTTCAGGCAGCAGAGAGGAGCTGGGAAGCTCCTCAGTGTGGCACTTGTGCACAAACTGGGGGAACAAGAGCAATAAACTTGGCTGTGGTAAAAGCAAACTGCAAAGCCCATTTCCGCTCTCACGGAGCCATTCAGAGCTTGGCTGGGCTCTCAGGTCGCTGGAGATTTCTAGTCCTTGCCTGTCTTTTAAGGAGCCAAACAGAGCTCAGTTTTTAGGCTATGGAAATCAAATTTTCACACACTTTTCAAAGGTGGCCTAGAAAACACTGACTAATTCTGCACAGCCTTACAGCAAGCCCCTCAGGAGTACAGCATGCAGTTCAAACATCCCTATGTCCCTCTGCCTGCCACCATGACTCTCACTGAGTGGGTCTGATCAGAGGATGCAGGTGTGAAAACTCTCCAAGATGCAGAGAATCCCCCCCAGCAGAACCCTTGCAGCTCTCAGCCCCTCAGCCAAGTGCACTGGCCCCACTGATCACTGGTGCCACAATCCCAGCAGACTGGTACTGGCTTTGGAGCATGGAACAGGCAAAGCCTTTCTCGCAGCAGGCATCTGTGGCCAGTTCTGCTTGCTCCTTCCCAAATGGGTCAACACACGCAGGTTTTCCCCAAAGGAGGCAAGAAGGGCACTCTGCAGAGCTTCAAGACAGCTGCAGCTGGAAATAGCCCAAGCAGAAGAGATGCATCCCTGTCCCTCCAGCCACGCCTTCCCTGGAGTGCTTGATCCAAGTCTGGAATAAAGCACACCATCACCATCTTCATCCCACTGCACACAATCACACAGACCCCTCCACATCCACACACCCACAGAGGCATCTGTGGAAACATGCCATGGTATCAGTAGGGTGGTTTCTTTTAGGGGCTAGGAAGGAAGGGAAGAAGGATGAAGAGAGTGTAGAAACCGGAGCCTTTGTTTCCCAGCACTCAGCTATGCTGCTAATTAGGTAGCAGAGACCAGCCACTTCCTACCACATCCTCAAGCTCTTGCAGCAATAGCAGGCACTCCTTTAGTCTCTGTCCTTTGGGGATGAGAAAGAGGCAAGGAGGCAGAAGTCAGTCAGAGCCTACAGAAATGCAACAAGCTGCAGGAAGGATCTTTCCTTTGCAAGGGAACAGGCGCCTGATGGGCTCCCCAGCCAGCACTCATCTATGTGAACCATTTGTTTCCTCCCCAAGCTCTCAGCTTGCTGTGACACATCACCCATTCACCTGGGTGCAAAATGAGTCAGATGGGTCCCAGCCTTGCACCCACTCAGAAGCCCTCTATTTCTGCTCTGCTCCTCAGTGCTGCACCATCAGAAAGCTCAGCCTGGGGACTGTGCAGGACCACAACTGCTTTAAAAGCTTGGTATAGGTCCAGATTCACACATGCAGTTTGCCCCTCATTCTGGAGAGCTCCAGTACACTTCTGCATAAGATGTATTAAAACTCACACTGGCAACAGCACATTCCAACAAGCAGCCACTGGGACCAAGGCAATACCTATGAAGTGTATCACAAATGGACTGAAGGAGCACATTCCCTTGAGTCACCGGTCCAAGTGGCAACTTGGGACATGTCTGCAGCAGCCTGGGCAGATCCTGCACAGTCCCATGAGGACACCACAGAGACAGCATCTCTTTCTCTGGTTCTTAAGCAGAGTCTTCCACAGTGCTGCACACAGTACATGACCTCCCAGTTAAAGCAAGGACCAAATAAATTTTTTAAAGCATTTTTTTTTCTGAGTCCTAGCAGCATGGAAGTAAAATACTATTTTTCAAGCTGTTCCCAGAATGAGACAGAGCCACACATATTCACAGGCACAGCCAGTCTGCATCTGTGCAGCCTTGTTGCACCACCTTCATTAGCACATACAGAAATGTGCATCCCTCTCTTGTAGAATAGGGTGCCAGGGACCAACATCACCAATTATTACCTACTGGACCACAGACGTCTTTGCTCAAGTTTCTCTGTGCCCAGGGCCATACAGCAGTTATTGGGACCACTTCTGAGCTTAAATGAGACCCAAGCCAGTCGCTATCCAATCTGGTGTAATCCATGACACTTTGAGTTGTCAGGCTCTCTTTCACTCCCTGTTCGGGTGTTACGCAGCGTCCTGCACTGTCAGCCTTGAGCTTTAAGTCTTGATCCCCAAGATTGCTAAGACTCGTTCCAAAAACCAACTAATTGGAGGAGTTTTTTTCAAACTGATAATGACTAAGCCCTACAAGGTCTTTGACTTGTTTCCAGAGTTTTCCCTGCAATTAAGATGTCCCTAAATACATTTCTTGTTAGCATAATTCTATTAATTTTAAGTGAGAACTGAGACTTATAAACAGTCCTTGATTACAGTAGCTGGGGGTTTGCAACAGACACCCCAAATCCCAAGGTTTGCTCCAAAACCCCTGTGAATTATTCTAGTCCAGCCTTGCCAGCTGCTCTTCTACCCAAAAGGCGCCTTCCCTTGAGAGCAGGATAGCAGAAGAAGGGAAGAAAGCTGGAAAACAGCCATTTCTGGGACTACAAATGAAATCAGGAGGAACAGTCCCAAAAGCCTCCCTTAGCCTTGGCCACCAGCAGCAGCTACTTGTGAAGCTCCCACCAAGTGAGAGCCAAAGGAAGAGACACATTGATCCTGCCTTGCTAGATTTTATGCCAAGCTTGTCAGCAAAGCATGCTCGGCTTTGGCTGCCCAGGAAATGCAAACCTCTCCTTTGTGTGGCTTTCTGGACACCTCCTGCTGCCCTCCCTAAATCCCAAAGCCAGCAGCATCCCTTGCAAGGTGCATACACCATGCCAGAGGCAGCAAAGACGTGCTCCTTGCAGCCTCCTGGCCCCAGGCCTTCTGCCAACACCGTCCCAACATGGGGCATGCAGGCAAAAGAGCTGCCAGAGGAATCCACGCCAAGTGGCGCTGAGCACGACCTTTCTGCTTTACAATGGTAACCTGAATCCTAAATACTGGATTTCTAGGCACGCATTAAAGCCATGAGACAATGGAGACGGCGAGGCTGGGGCTGGCTGCAAGCCAGCTCCATGCCGGCCCCGCCAGCACCCGATGTTTCCCATTTCCTTCTTTTTTCACCATGGCAGATCAGCGAAGTCCCCCTAAGCCAGGAGGCAGGTGCATGCACAAGCTCACCCCTGACCTGGAGACTGTACATGACTCACCCCCACAGAAGGTGGATGCCCATGAAGACCCAGAGAGGTGGTTGCTTTCCTCTCTCCCTCTCGCTCTCATGTGAGCATTGCTTCTCCTTTAATTGGTTTCATTCATGGCGGCCCTTTGCTAAATGTAATTATGCCAGGCTCTCTCCATCTGTCTGTGTTCAGGAAGAGCCATCGCTCTCACTGTTTTTATCTTCAATCTTTATTTCTGCATTAATCCCTGCTCTGCAGCTCACATGTACAACAATGTCCAGGACCTCCTGAGGACATACAGGCACATAATGAAGAGCAGGATTTGTCCCCGGGTCTCTCCTGGCTGGAGGACATTTTTTCACAGGGAAAGCCCCATACCGCAGTCACTGTGTAACATCTCCATCTCTCAATGATACCTGCACAAGCCAGTCCTTTTGCAGACACTCAAGAGTTGCCTGTTAGCCCAGGCAAGAGGAGACGGCTTGATTTTGTCTGCATCACAGAGATGTCTCTGCACTGTCTTCCCAAGCCCGGTACATAAAGATAGCAAGATGTCTGCTTAGGTTGACATGGACCGCTTTTTACATGGAGACAGCATTCAGTCCCAAACTACCAGGCTCATTTTCCTTTCCAGGAGTGCAGACAGGGTGAACACGGCTGAGCACAGGGATTAACAAACCTCAGCTCTGCAAGGGCAGCTCATAGCTGCATAGCTGAGGCTGCAAAGCGCCCAACACACCCAGAAGGATTTCATCCCTTGGGATTCATTACCCAAGGTCCTTACACCTTCCTCAGCCAGACTAGGTAGATCTTGGGGGAAAACAAAATGCTAAAGGAGTTGTTGGTTTATCGAGAGACCAAACCCAGTGACACAGACCCTGGGCAACCAAGCACCATCTGGTGACCGCCGGCTCCCGACACAATAGCCCATGTTGGCATGTTTATGATAGAGACCAGAGGCGGATTCCCATTATCCCCATCAGATCCTGTGATGTGGTTTCAGGAGAAGGACCATGAGAAGCAGATGGGATGGCAGAAGAGAAAAGAACGCAGTGAGACAGACAGACAGGAGAGATTTATATGAAGCTAAAGCGCATACCCATAAACATGGCATAAGTAAATAGCATGTAAGTATGAAATTAAATGCAGGGAATCCATGGCATCCAGTAATCAGTCAAATATCTCCTTCACCTCTTTTTCAGTTTATCATCGGCATTTTAAAATGAGATATTTATGCCAATAAGCAAGCCAGTTGTATATTGTAACCCTGCAAATATTGGCTGGGATCTGAGAGATTCGTCCCGACAGACAATTCATTTTTACAGTTATTTTTGGACTCCCGGCTTTCGTGGAACACCGGCTCTCTGTGTTGGATTTTATGCCCCTGAAATGTATTTACAATGCATGGCATCTGTATTGTGCATTACACACTTAAATCATTGCATTTCATTCATCGCTTGTAAAAAAAAATATTGCAATATCCTGAAGCTCTGAATACTCAAATTCAAAATATAACTGCAGCATTTTCAGAGTAATGCTATAAAATAATGTTGTATTTTTAGATAAAGGAGGGAAAATTGATCATGAGGAACATGGATTCCCAAGATCTGGGAAGAAGGGGAGTTTGGATTTTACACCACGATAAATGGGAAAAAAATAAAACTAAAAGCTGAAAAACCCACAAAGGTTTATTTTCTAAATAAGAACATAGAAACATTTTGTCACTTAAACAAAGGGAGGAGGGCGGGGGAGTCTCCGCATCCTTGGCTTGCTCTCTGCAATGGACAAATACTATCAGAAACAAAAAGCATGGCATAGTTAGCAGGAGCTCAATGCTTTAGAATTAACGGTATATATTTAAGTTCCTTTTAGGGGAAGCCTTCTGAAATTGGGGGGAAAACACATTCTTGGTTTTAAAGGCTTCTGTCATTGTTGCCCACAAGCAGAAGAGAAAGGCGCTTTCTTTGTCATCCGGGGGTTTATGGCAACACCTTAATATGTCCTTTTCATAGGTGAAGCAAGGCGCACAAAGCAGCCGCGTGCCAACGCGTCCCCCCCGCCACCAGCAAAATAAATAAATGGAGGAACGCGGGGACGGCGGCCGTCGTAATCCCTCGGCAAAGAGGCAGCGAGGATGGTCTGGCGGGGTAAATATCGCACGTCTCCTGCCAAACCCCGCGTGGGCTATTGTCCCACCACCCCTTTTAGATGTCATTAAGGATTTTTCGCATACAACCAAACGAGCGGAGGGGATGAACGCATTCGCTTCTTCCCCACCAGTTGGAGAAGCCATGACAAGACGGCTGGGAGCCGGCGCAGGAAAAACACAGGGCAAATTAGGAAGTATGTTAATTCAGTTAATATCACAGAGGGGCTGGCGGGCGGTGGGGGGGAGGTGTGCGCGCAGATTTTCCGCCCGAGGAAGGAGGTGGCAGAGAAAGAACTGGGGCATGCCAGCTCCCGTTATTGTTCTGCCTTCATCGGTAATTAGCAAGATAAGGAGGGGACGGCGTGAGGGAGGCAGCGTGGCGAGGACAAGGCAGCGCTGCACCCCACCTCATGCCCATGCGGCCATCTTACAGGCGGCGCTCGCCTCCCGCAAAATGGCCGCCGGGGCCCACGCTGCCTCAGGCCTGCAGCTGGCCCATCCCAGCGGGCTCCTCTCCACCAGCCCCGAGGCAATGGGCACCTGGGAGCAGCGGCAGGCAGTAAAGCGGGGCCCCAGGAGAAAAGGAGTTGCCATGGTGGGCCACAGTGCGCTGGCGAGCGGCCATCTTAGCCCGGGCCCTGCTCACGGCGCCAAGGCGTTGGGCACGCGGCACCCACAGCTCTTTCCGCAGCCCTCTTGGTACATTCCTCCTTCACCAGGCAGCACACATTGCCTGGGCCCTGCTTGTGGCCACAGAGGCAGCTGTGCCCTCACCATGGCTTCAACGTTGGACACGAGCGGGCTTATCCCCACACAGGCCACCGCCTGCCTCACTGTGTCCCAGTGAGCTCTGAAGGCTGTCAGGCACTGGACTGGCCCTGGAAGATATGGTCTGGACAGATAGAGCATTCTGAGAGCTACAAGGCAAGATGTCACCTGTCCAGCCATCAGAGAGTGAGTTATGGGCAAATTATACCTTTCTCCTGGCCAAAACAAAATAAATCCCAAACCAAAGCTGCAGAGATATCAGTAAAGAAGATGTGAGCTTCCTAAACCTTAATTTAACACAAATTTAAAACAAGGTCAGTTATAAAACGCATGGTTACACAGACGACACAGACAAAGCTACAGATACATTTCTCACTCCATGGGAGCTTTACAGGGGACACATCAGTGTTGCTCAGTTCTCCAAATGAGCAACACCAAATACCAACCAAGGAACCCTCATCTCTGGTCTCGGGCTGGCCTCAGGACAAGACCAGCAATTACTGACACTAAAGCAGGATTTGGGAAGCATTTAATGCGTCTTTAGCTATGATGGGACTACTTCACACGGTGCAATAGGCACACAACGCACATTGAAAATTTGGCATCTGCTCCAGTACTCTGTGGAGAACCAGAGGGTGACTGCAACTGCATGCAAGCAGGGCCATGTTATACATCTCAGCTAGACAGTGAAACATAAGGGATGGCAGGCTAGCTGCTCCGCTCCAGGGTTGTCTACATGGAAAACCACACCATTATAATGACAGCACTATAGGTCAACTGCTGCTGCTCCTCGCCACGCTGGTGCACATCTCCACTCTTAAACTGGCTTTCTCCAGTTTAGCTTAAACTGTTTCCAGCGTGACATCACTGGTGTACAGGAGAGTCTCCTGTACACCAGCTAAAGTAAATAACCCACGGAGGTTGTACGTGTAGAGCTCCTTGCTCTAAAATCCGCCCCCCAACCGTACGTCCGTAGCTAGACCTGCCCTTCGGCTAACCTTTCTGTACTCCACACACTCCTGGGCTGTTCACAGTGCCCGTGAAACACTATTACACCCTGCTTCCCTTGGGTGCTAATCCTGCTTGTCAACCCAAAGGCAGAAGCAGACGGTGGCTTGGCATTTTGATTACGTTGTGATCTGTTTGAACCTTCCAGACTCTTTTGATGTCTGTGCAAATTTGAAAGGGGGAGCCTTCATCCCCCACAATGAAACTCTGCTATCACATGGTGAACCATCTCGGGACTCCTATGTCCATAGCCATTGCTAGATTTGAAGCGGGGAGGGGAGCTGCAGCTCCTCCAGGAAGAGTCTGAATTTCAGACTAACCAGTTCTGGCCCTGAGCGGAGAACACTACGGGGACAGCGTGTTGCTCTTCAAACAAATGCATGCGTAGGGGAGTGTGCGCATGCACAGAGACACCAGATTTATACAAATAGATGCATTCATAGGAAAATGCAAATAGCATCCTCTTCCATTCCAGGCTCCCTTCGAGCTCCTGACATCCCAAGGTTTCAGAGGAGTACAACGGAGCCTCAGATCAAACATTAGCCCTGCGGGGGTTCCCTCAGGGAAGCAGCCATGCACTGGGGTCTTTTCCCCGCTTCCATGTGAGGTTTCCCGACCCGGCCTTCCGTGGGTGCTCAGTTCTGACACGCGTACGACACACGCCCGCGCATGCAGAGCCTTGCTAAAAGGTGCTCTGGGAATTGAGCTCCACTTCCTCTTTCTCCTGAATCAATTGTCATAAACCAGCTTTTGTTTTATTTTTAACAAAGCGACAGAAATAATCTCCACACACAGCCTTTGCCACTCCCACGGCCCTGTCCTTTAACAGAACAAGGTGTCCAGGGCTCCCAAGGACACGGGCCCAGGGAGACAGCAGGGTAAGAAAGACCAGGGGAGACTGCTTTCCGGGTGGACAGAAATCCCCTGTTCCTTTCTTGAGCCCATTGCTTGTCAGGCAGAGAGGTGGTGGGGTGGGAAGAGACTGCATGGTGAGCAAGGCGCTTCCTACCTCGCCAACCCAATCTCCAGCTGTTCCCTTCATCCCCACTGAAGTACCCACTTTCAACCTGCATTTTACCTTGCACTCTGTTTCTCCTGCTCTTCGGTGCCAGCAAGAGGTGACTCCTGCAGCACCATTGCAGCAATCACTGGGCTGACGTGCAACCTGTGACAGCCTGAGCTCTGCCTGCCTGTGGCAAACCCCTGTCTCCAGCATGGCCAAGGACTCATCTCTCCTCCTCCTCCTCCCATCCCACATACCCAGGTTCAGGACTCAGACACATATGGAGACGTTTCTTGATGAAGCCTATCAGTGGGTGAGTGGCAGCTGAGCAGGTACTGAGCAAGATGTGGGGCCAGACAGCAGCCAGGGGGGAAGGCAGCGGGTGGAGGGAACGTGCCTCGGGAGGAATACTCACAAAGGGCTGCTTTCATTAATAAAACATTCCCCCCTCGGTTGCCTTTTGATTTGGGTGTAAGAATTAACCCCATCTGCCCAACAGCACGCTACCTACCAAGACATCTCTGCTGAGGAAGGCCATTTGACGTGTCTGCTCAACTGCCTCGCTTCCCACTGCCCGTGCTCCTTGGCAGCCCAGACCCCTCCAAACAACCCACCAGCCTCGCTGGGTCTGCCCTATGGATGAGATCCTCTTCCCACAACATAGATTAGACCCAGTGAAAATAGGCTTAGTGAAAATACCACTTCACTATTAATGCCAACCCCCCCAGCACCCCCAGCTTCACACTCTGTCACACCCAGGAAGATTATAACAAATCCTGGTCACCTTTAGCCCCTGCTAACTACTGCTCCAGTCTTTGCACTGCATGCCTTCTACCACGAGTAGAGAGCTGGGCACAGGGAGTACTTACATATATACACACACATCTATCTAGTCAGCAGTGGAGGTGTTCAGCTGCACAACACACATCTCCCTGCACAGCATCTTGCCTTGTCACAACACCCCAACCCATCCCTCTCCGCTGTAATTGCAGCGCCTGGTCCTTGGGCATCAGCAGAAAGTTGCAGCAAATCCTGCGTTGGTTAAGGCACAATCTGTCCATTCAAAATTGGTGGGGGGTTGCTTTTAAATCACTGAGACATTTCTATTCCCTTTCTGTTTAAAGTAAAACTGGGATGCAGAGATGCCTTCGAACCGACAGCCCCTTCATTTTTCCAGAGGTGTGTTTTAATGAGTGACTCGCCTTCCAAAAAGGGGCCGGCAAAGGGGAAGGACGGCAGATTCTCCACACAAATTCAATAGCTGGTGGGTTGCCATGGGCTAAAGCATTTCTTTGCACACATGAAGGGAAGGGACTCTGGAGCACTAAGGGTTTTGCCTCCCATGAGTTATAGCTCTACCCTTCAAGAGCGGAATAAATGCTTTATCCCATTGCAGCCTGCGATGTATTCTACATAGATGGATTGATTTCCCCTATTGTTCTTAATAAATCCTGGCGCATGAAGAAACTCACTGCACAGCCATTTTTCCTGCCTTGTTCTAACTTGCAGAAGTAATAAGGGTCAGATGTGACTGCAGTGGGAAGCAAAGGCCGTACACGAGGCAGTGCTTTGCTGGATGCAGTGGGTGTGCTTGCAGAGGCTTGGTGGGTGCAGACTAACCACTCTCTTTTCCCTGTTTATTCTCCCTTTGAGTCGAAGCTGAGGAAAAGGGGAACCATGGCTGGGTACCACAGTACTGGCGTGGCTCTGGCAGGAGCAGCCTCTGCACAAGCTGAGCCTGCGCAAGCCTCCCAGACCTGCACAGGGAAAGGCAGAGCTCAGGCCCCCTCTGACTCAAGCTCTCAATTGTGAGAGATAAATACATATATTGTATTGTATGATAAATACAGGCCTGAGAACTGCACCACTGTAGAGCCTTCCTAAGCACACCCAGTTCTGTCATGCTCTGTCCATCAGACTGTCCCTGCCTATGTCCCAGCTGAAAGGATTCCACACTACCAACACAGGGGCTCTGTTTTTTTGTTTGTTTGGGGCTTTTTTAAATCAAAATGCCAAACCAACCCCCCTCAATGACTCCCAATGGCACAACTCAGACCCTCAGAATTTTGTTAAAAGGTTGTCTCCCTCCCTACCATCTTTTCTGCTCACAAGGTTGACACCCACCCTCTTTTACTGCTCCAGGAGGGTGTTTGCTGGACCCAGCTTTGCTGGTGTCCAGCAAGGAGGCACTGCTGGGCTCCAAGAAGCAGGTGGCTCTGCACAATCCTGCCTTGGCCACCTGCCTCCAGCTCCATCCAGGCTCCCTGGATTATCGCTGCTGGTCTTCTCAAGCAGCAGATAACAACTGGCCCTGTTTCAAAAGCCTGGCTGGGAATTTGGCTGTGGGAGGGAGGGAGGGATCAGGTAAAAGAGCTGGTCTCCCACGCATGAGTTGGACTTGATCCTTCAGCAAGACTTCCAGGGACTCACCTCTCCTTGCTCAGGTGGAGACGTCCCAGCCCTTCCCAAGGCATCCCACTCCACGAACTCTCAGTCATGTCTGATTAAGGAAAAGAGAATTTGTCTCAATTAGAAAGAGGTTCCCATATGCATGGACGGATGTCAAGTAATTACCACATGTCACTCATGTTTGGAAAGAGACCTTAAATTTGGGGCCGTGCAAACTTGCACACACAATTGCAAGTGAGTCACGGACCCTGGCATGCTCCAGAGCATATATTGTGCAGATGTTCCAAGCCCATCCCTTAGCTGAAATACACCCAGCCACATAAAATACAGCCAGGCACGACCCCGTTCTCTAATAAGGAAATAAAGCCGAGTGGACCTGCATTGCCAGAGCCCAGACAGCAACACTGTCTCTTTAATTTTCTCCCTGGCTATCTCATCCTTTGCACAAACTCTTTCCTCCCTGTGGCTTCTTCCAGCCTGGTGGGCAAAGTGGGAAAACATCATTAGGGAGGAAAAATAATTTAGTTTGTTAATCAGTATCCAGTGGTGGGAAACAAGAAAGACAGAGAGCTGGGCTGGCGGTTAGGGCTTAGGAAGGGCCAGCACAAAGCCCACCATTCATGACATCTGGGGCTGGGATTCTCATTGAATTAAACAGACACAAAGAGCAGAGGCATTTCATGCTCTCTTCACAAGAATTATCATATCTCCCTGGCACTAGGAAACCTTCAGCACGGGAGAGGGGGAGAGAGAGAGAGAGGGGAAAGCGGGCAGGCTGGGTAGAAATATGGGGCAGGGTAGAAGAGGCTTTGTTCCAGGGTTGGATTTATGGATGGGATGCGGCGCGTTGCTTTGCAGGGAGAGACAGGGCCCTGGCGCGCTGGGTCTAATAAGAATCAGCAAATGTGAAACAGGGGGCCCCTGTGTACCATGAAGCAGGGAAACCCACGTTTGACAAGCCAACAGAATAACTGCTCGCGTCTCAAGGCTGTGGAAGGATGCTGACGTTCCTGCGAGATGTGTCGTCTTGTGTGTGTGTCAGCGAGGAGGGGGAGAAGGGGAGAGGCGAGGAGTATAAACAAGAGACCAGGCAGCATCGCTCAGTCATGAAAATTAATTAGCTGATGTGCAAACCATGGCTGCCTCTTCCCACTGCCCTGCAAGCATTCCCCATAAAGCTATGGTGTGTGCGGAGCCTGTGACTGGGAATGACAGGGGCAGATTAGGCAGCTCCTTGGGACACAAGCCTGGCAGCAAGAAACCCACAGCCTGTGCAGAAAAGGTGAGGAGGGGATGATTAGTGTCCTTGGGGAAGGGGCAGAACCCAGGGACCAGAAGAAAGAAAAACGGGAGAGACCGGGCACCAAGCTGAGACCAGGAATCATGTAGCTGCTGCAGCATAAACTGGGGTGGATCTCAAAAACCAGCCATTAAAAAAAACAGGGGCTGGTGGACAGCAAAATCATTTAGGGTTTAGATCACAAACTCTCTGGGGCAGGGCCTGTCATCTCCTGCAGGCTCACACCATGGAGGCCTGTCCTACTCGGTCTCTGGGCATTACCAGAAGATCTACTTTAAATACTAATTGCTCCATGATCAAGACCTGTGAGCTACTGGGAGGCTCCCGACAGCATTACCTGTGGGAAGAGGGGATAGATCTCTGACCTCACATCCCCAGGGTAATTTGACCCCTGCACCAGTGCCACAAGCAAATATCACTACCCAGTGACGAAGATGAGGAATTCCTGACCAACTTCACATGTCCCATCCCCAAGCTTTCAGATCCTACTATAACATCATGCTCATTCTTTGGCTGGAACAACCACAGGAGGATACGGGTGCCAGGGAAAAGGGAAAAAAAAGGGAAGGAAGGGATGAAGAAAGTGATCAGTAGGGAAAAAATAGAGAAGACTCTTTGACATAGGATGAACACAGAACATGCTGGAAACAAAGGGATGCAGGGAGAGAGGAGAGGCTGGGATGGGCATCTCGGCAGACATGTGGGTAAAAGTTGAAAAGGAAGCACTAATTAGCACCCAGACCATCACTTTCCATTAATAACTTGTCACCGTTTCCTTGATGTTGCTGAGAGCAGAGAAGTTGGTATGTGTGATGCTTACCTGTCTCTATCTCATTAACAGAAGTGAGGGTGAGAACAGATGTTTATTGCCTGCATTCAGATAGACAGGCCCTTTGCTGAACTGAGAGGCAGGAGAGAGGGGGAAAGTTGTGAAAGAGATGCTCATGAAACACAAGCCAAACCCAAACAATGGAAAATCAAACGCAGGACACTTCAATACCTGCGCCGATCCAGAAACAGCCCCAGGCAGGTATCAGGTTCCAGGAATTCTGGAAACACAAAATTGCTCGGTCAAATAATTATAACCCAGGGCAAATACACTGCCAGCTGGGGGAGAGTCCTATGGTATCAGCACAAGGTATGTGCAAGGGGCTGTGACTGTATTGTACCTGGCAAAGTAAAACAAAGAGCTGCTTACTTTCCAGACTGATTCGCTCAAGGTGTTCACTCCACTCAAAAACAGATAGCCAAGCATCTTGCTGAGAAGCCAGAATGGAGATACCCACCAGTAAACAAAGGAAAAAAAGGAAACAAAAAAGTGCTATTTCAAGCAAAGATAAATGTGCTTTGCATATAATCACCTTTGGAGTAATTCTTCCAGCAGCTAAAAAAGAGATTATCCTTCCTATGTAAAACACAAAGGCCTCTCCTTTCCCTCCAACATGTGGAATGGCTCCTGACAGTGACATGGGAAAGAGGGAGTGTGCAAGGCAAGGCAAGGACGCCAATCAGCAAGTACCTGCGAGCTGGTAGCACACGTCTGCTGGTGCGATGATGGGAGCGTGCGTGTGTGCACATTCCTAGGGACACCCTCGCTTCCACCAGCACATAAATCCACTATACAAGCCAAATGTTCCTCAAGAGCAGGAGCCCAAACCTCCTTAGGAGAGAACGAGGGAAAACCAAAGGCAAAGAAAACATCAAGGCAGGGACTGAAGGAACAAAGGCTTCCCCCCTCTCAGCTTGGAGACATCTTCTTGGCCATTTAGCTCAGATCAAGTGTATGCTGTGTTGACTCCCCCACCTATTCAAACGAACACTTTCAATAGTCTGATGGGTCTTTTCTGCTCTACAGCTTCTCTACCCGTGTGTTTGACATCCCCAGCCAATGCAGTTAACGCCACATGCAGAAATACTGCCCTGAAGAGCCCTCGCCTAGATTGCGTGGTCAAGCACTTCAAAGTTAGGAAGTGTCCAATTTATGGCTGCCCATGCAACCTTAATTCCACCTCGCTGTGCAGCCACTCTGGACAGGAAAAGAGGGAGTGAGCTAAAAATAGGCTGTGACCGTGTTGTCAGCCTCGTAAGGGCACGGGCAGGGAGAGGCTGAATTAACGTCTCATGGTCAAAATGAAATCAGGAACCCCCCGACTTATCAGCTCTTGCTTTGGTGCCTTCAACCACGTACATTTTTAATATACAGAAATCACGTGCATTCTAAACATACAGAAAAATGCATTATTTATAGCTAATAAATAATAGATTGTTTATATAAGCAAAAAGAAAAACAATTGTAGGCAAGTGTAACAAATTCCCCTTCCTCCACCCCGCACCCATCCCTGCTTCATCCTGCGCGGGCAGAGAGATTTCAAGCCCCAAGCCTCGGCACAGATTTCTGCCACTATGAAATACAGGACTAATGTTATCTGGCAGCGGCAGAAGGCTGCTCTCCCGGGGCCGGTGGAGAAGGGGACTGCTGGGGCTGGCAGTGCCCAGGCCAATGTACCCACATACCCTTCACTGTTTCCTCCTGGCACCAGAACACGGAGGAGTTTTCTCCCAGGAGAAGGGCCTGTGCTGGAAGGATGTGACCTAAAGGTGGAAAGGGGTGATGGAGCTGGCTGCGAACACCCTCCCACCTTCCCTGGCTGGCCCAGAGCTCTGCGATAAAGTGGTGGGAGTCCATGGTTTCACCCTGCTCCTGATCTGTTATTACTATTCCAGGGAAACAATAAATTTTAATTCCCCCCCCACCCCGAGAGGCAAGCAAAGGGAAATCGCGATTCTGAACAATTCATAATTCAGCTAAACCTGAATGGAATTTAAGGGACAAAGAATAGGCATTTCTCGACTCGAAGAGCTTCCCCCAGACGAATTTCAAGGGCCCACAGCAAACAATGGGAGTGTCAGAGGTTCTCAAAAAGAAAAAAAAGTTCAAGAATCTTTACAATAAAAAGTGTTAGGCAACACAGAGGTCAGAGCCAGCTCCTCCTATAATAAATAGCACGACTACCCTACATTAACTATAGGAGACATTTTAATGCAGTGCCTCAGCTTCGTGCTAATTATACTTTTTTCACCATATTTTGAACCTAAGAAAAAATGTCATCAGTTAATTATAACAGATGAGGGAGTGTGAAGACTTCCTCAATAAATAATGCCTTGATATCTCATATCCAACAAGCTGCGTGCTCTGCTCTGAAGGTGCCCAGAAATATGTCCTCTCAGGAAATATATCAAAAACTGATGGTCCCATAAGCTGGCTTTGTTTCCAAGCCTTGATTTTCAGCCCAATAATTAAGTGATTTTTATGGATTGGGGAGAGTAAAGGTCGTGGGACTGCTGGAATGGTGCCAGAGAAAGTCAATGCTTAAAAATAAATAAATTCCTAAATCAAAATGAGATACAAGAAACCTCAACAAATTCCCCCCACAGCTGCACAGGTGAGCACACAGACACAATTTGGTTTCTGGACCCATGTCCCATCTTTCCTGCATTTGTGGCATCTCCATGGGAATCTGGCATGCACTGAAAAAGCCTGGTTTTAATGAACCTTGGCCACTGCTGCCAGCATGCCACCAGGAGCCAGCCACCGCTGTCCACTGCCCCAAGGAGGAAGGGCACCGTGCCCCTGCTGCTGTGCCACCCTGGGCGCTGCCCCATCCCTGCCAAGGCTGCTGGGCGTCCACGTCCTTACAAGGTTCCTCAACTAAACCATCTTTCTTTCAGCTCCCTTCTCCACCTAGCACCCCTCACTTCCCCCTCTGAAGAGCCGGGATTTGGCGTGGGAAAGATGTCTTTGGGCTTTTCACAAATCCAGAATCCCCTTGAACCAAAACCAATTAGCCTGGCCCAAGGTCCTGCCATTGAAGGACTGTCCCTTCTTTTCAAACCCCCGCGGGCTCAATTGCTCTAAGGAGCCTGGATGTGAATGAGCAAAGCCCGCTTAAAGTGGTACTTAAGGCCAGACCAGGGTGAAGGAAAAGAGAAAGCCTCTATAGGAACAGCGAGCTGAGTTTCCAAGAGACAGCTAACTGCCGGAGATTGTGTTCTTTTGCTCCCCCCATTTTCTTTTTTTTACCCCCACTCCTCAGCTTTCAAGACAAACGCTCCTAACCAAACCTGAGCCCCTGAATAAATATTAGAAAACACGAAAGCCAGAACCTCGTCCTGACTCTTTGCGGATGCCGGGAGCCCAGCTGTGGGCCGTGTGATGGCCCAGCCTCGTATGCAAGCTCTGGTCACAAACATGTGCACTCAGAGGCACAGAGGGATGGTGAGAAGCCCGAGATGATGTTTTTCCAGTTTGGGTCCTGGCAAACACTTTTCCAAGGTGACCAGGTGTGTGGCCACAAAACACCAAAATCCCCGACCTGGGCAGGGAGACTCCCTGTGTTGGGGAAGCTGGAGTGGGCAGCCACACGTCCATCTTATGCTGGTGGCCCCTGGGGACATCCAGGGACTCAGGGTGACTGAGGGGCTGCGATGTGGCAGCAGCAGTGTCGGGGTGACACGGGGTACCCACGCCATGAACGGGGTGCGTGCACCGCCACGTGCCAGGCGCCTCAGCGCTTGCACCTGCAGATGCCAAATCAGCACCTTCCCTCCACCCAGACACCAGAGTGTTTCCAGCAGGCAGCCGTGATCCCTCCCTAGTGGAGAGCAGCACCCAGCCATGGCCACAGGCAGGATGGACCCTACAAGCTCCTGGGCTCTGCCCTTTCTCCGGCAGCGCGGACAAAGCCAGGGCAGAGCAGCAGGTAAAGGGAGGCACTATCTGCTTGCATCGAGGGTGCAGGGAGGGCATGGGAGCCAAGAGAGACAAAAGAAATGGCTGAGCCCAGCCCCAAGAGTGCAACCCGCCATTGCCAGGCAGCTCCACAAAAATGCCCATTGATGGGATTTCATCCATAACCAAGCGTGCATGCTCACACAGCCTGTGTTCCAGGGCAGCTCCTTCAAACAGCAGGGCCTGAACAGCCCCTCTCCACCTCACCCCGAGCCCTGGTAAGTTTGGCTTCCCCAAGTATTTGGTATAAACCCCCTTCATCTCAAGCACCAAGCCAAACCCACTTAATGGCGGACAAGTTTTAGGAAAAGGTGGGAAATCGTGAGCCGGAGCACGCGATCTCCCAGAGCATCATTTCCCTGGGGTGAACCCCGCACACTGTATTTTCCATTTATCCCCCAATGGCACACGCTGTTTCTGTCTCCCTCTGCCCATCCCCAGCTCTGCCTGAAGAACAAAGACATCACAACCCAGCTCCAGGAACCTCACCCACGTTTGGCCTACGCTGCATCCTACTGCTCCACCAGGAGAGTCCCAGTGAGAAGAGAAAGAACCAGGAATGCCGGGACAGGGACTCTCATCTCAGCACGCCCGAAAAAGACGCCCTTCCTTCTGGGTTTTGCCTATGCAGGGGCAAAGATCCATCCAAACCAGCAGCTACCCTAACAGGGCAAAAAAAGCAAAGCCACAAAGGGAACTGTGTCCAGCCAAAATCCATGCCTGGCCCAAGGACAGACCCTTGGGGACCTCCCTTCCAACATGACACTTAAAAAAAAAAGACAGAAAGCAGAGACCTGTCGGTGGGGCTGCCAGGAACTCTCTAGATGCAGCGGGTATGTCACAAGCAGAGATTTGCTGGGGGGCTTCATCCATTGTCTCATCCCCCACCCATGCACACATGAGCTGGGGATTCTCATACTGCTGTCCCCCATCACTTCCCTTGTTAATCGAGGGGGTGCTGCCTTCACACCTCCTCAAGACACCCATAGGTTCATGCCAGCAAAGGGGGCAAAAATGACGTATTAAAGCACCAGAAAAAATTCAACCACAATTTCTCTGTCTTGGGCATTAAATCGCTCAGTCCCTGTCTCAGTCCCCTTCAGGGGAACTGCTGTGGAGTAAGTACACCAAGTGCATGGCCTGAAAAAATACCTGAAAAATCAGCTTGGGAGAGGTGATTTTGTGGAGAAAAAAAATATAGTAAAAGTCAAGAGTGGTTTCTGACCAACTGATTGAATAGCAAGGTGAAAAAGCTTGCATCAGTCCTTTGTAAGAGTTCTCATGTAGACACGGATTTCCACACTTGCATTTTATTTCATAAAATTATATATATATATATATCCATTTATATATACACACACAAAGACATTTATTATATGTGTGTATATTTTTTTCCCTCAGATCCTCTTTTTATATTTTCACCTTTTTGCAATTACAAAAGCCAGGAACAGAAATACCTCCTGGGTTCTGCCAGTGCAGAACACTCCCACCAAACAGATTTTTTCTAACATGCTGGTTGAATGATTCCTCCTGAATTACATTCATTAGGAATTTGAATGTTTCTTTCCTCCATCCCCCATCAAATCATTACTCCGGAATAAATGCATTCATCAACCACCTTGCTCAGTTCCCTCCTGCTTTGTTCAGTCTAGTTTTAAAGCATCTCCACTGAAACCGTTTGCACCTGACTTGATGCTAGCGCACGAAAGGGGGGAAAAAAATAAATAGGAGAAGAATTGAGTGCCACTCACAATATTGTGAAAATAATTGGAAAATTATTTCTTAAAAATAGCCAACATAATAAAGGAGGGAAAGGACTACATTCCTTCCTCCCCACCTCCGATCTCTTCCACAATTTCTGGGATTGCATCGAGTATACATATTCCAGATGGGCTGGAGAGAAGGAGGTTGGTTCTTAATGACACGTCTTTCGCTGCCTTTGGAATGAATGATTCATTCGGGTCTTGCCGAGACTCGGTGCCACAGTTGAGTTACATTTCTAGAAAATCCGTATCTTTAATTCTGGCGCTGCGTGTGGGACCCAGCAAATCATGGAATTACTGCTGTAACTTCGGATTAGTAACGCTTTCTAAATGATAGTCTAATTCCAGGCCTTCATGCTTTTCAGCGTTCACACTCACACAGCCTTTTCCCTGGGAGGCTTCCTGCGGAATTAGTGCTGGCGTCTTCGTCTTTCTCTGCCCTTTTTAATTTCTCCAATGACTTCTCATTAGAATATATAATAACAGCTCCTCAGAACTTTTCTTTCTCCCGGTATAGCCAAATTCAGGCTGAGATCCTTTTTCCTTACTGTGGTTATGGCGGTGCTTTGCTGGCCCTGGAAGGGTGCACAGGCAGATTTAGCTTTTGCGGGCCTACGTGGCATCTGACGCCATTACCCCGTGCAAGGGAAGGTGGAAAACCTGCCTGCGAGGTGCGGGGGGCTCCCACTGCGGCCGCCCCCGCACGCCGCTGGGCACGGGCGGCTCGGCCCTGCGGCGCTCCCGTCTCCCTCGGCCAGGGATGCAGGGATGCCCACTGCGGAGGAGAGGACGGAGCAGGGTACCGCGCTCGCCGAGCAGCGGCAAGGCGGCAGCGCCTTTGCCAGCCCTCCCCATCTCCCGCAGCATCTCCTGGGGGGCACGGAGCCAGCTAACAGCCCACTCGCAAGCCCTGCCACAGGAAGGGTTCTCTCTGCAGCCTTCCCGGAGCTGTCACGACCCGTGCGGGTTGGCGGCAGCGCGGGGATCATCCCTGCGGGATGCGAGCGGCCAGCGCCGGGCGAGGGGCTGGTAGCCATGCTCCCAGCCAGCCCCAGGGTGCCGGGGGGCCCGAGGGACCCCGGTCCCGGCCAGGGGCGCTCGCCCCACGCCAGCTGGGAAAACGTGCTGGGGAGGCTCGGCGGAGAGCACGGTGCTTTGTGTCGCCATGGGAACGGAATGCAGATGTGCCAATTGCTTTTCTTTTCTTTCTTTCTTTTTCCACCTTTTTTTTTTTTTTTTTTATTTGCCAGACATTGTAATACATATTATGTTTCAACTTCTGGGGCTTGCAGAGGAGGTGAGGGAGGCTTTGTGCTTTGCCAAGCGCTCGGCTCCCAAAGAAGCCTCAGGGCCGGGCGGCTGCACGCTGGAGGGGTGCACCCAGCAGCGGGACCCCTTCCCTGGGCATTCCCCCGCAGCTCCGGACAAAAGCAACAGCACCACGCAAGAAAAGTGATCACGTTCTCACCAACTTGACCTTCCAAAGGGAGGCCAGGATCAAATTCAAAGCCGAAAAATAGAGCAGGAGAGAGAGTGAGAGAGAGAGAGAAGGAAAGATATTCAAAAGCTGGGGGTTTCGTGGTTTGACCCGTAGGCTGGGACGGGGGGAAGATTTATTTGGGGAGGGTGCTCGCTCTCTCCATCCTCCCAGAGCCGCGACACCCCGCAGCCAAGGAGTGAATTTCGACATGCGTTTAACTGACAATTAAAGCCTGGATTTATTTAGCAAAGCAAGAATTGGCGCAGGGCTCGCCTCTCTGTCCCCGTCCCTCCCGCCTGATGCCGCGGAGCCCCGGGCTGCCCGGAGCGGCCCGACGGGGAGGTCGCGGAACCGCAGCCCTTACCTGGAGCCCCAGGGCGGCGAGTCGGGCCGTCTCTGCACTGCCGGTCCTGGTGCGGCCGCTTCCCCTGGGCGAGCAGGTCTGGAAGTCATTTCTACTTTCGGTTATCTAGCTTTATGATGGCTCCACAACACTCATACAGCTAGATAACCAAAGACAGAAACATCCCTCCGTCGGGGATGCCGGCCATCCGTCCGTCCGTCCGTCCGTCCGCTCCAAGGTGCGGGCACGGCCGGGGCAGGGCGGCCAGGAGCTGCCACCGGGAACCACACACACATAAAAAAAAAATTAAAAAGAAAAAAAAAAAAAGAAAAAAAAAAAAAGAAAGAAAAAAAAAAAAAAGAAAAGAGAGAGAGAGAAAAAAAAAAAAAAAGATAAATATGAAGCGGAGATGAGCCGGGGCAAAGCCACGGGCTCACGGCGCGCTGCCGCGGGGGCTCGGAGCCGAACCGCGCCGTACCGAGACAGGTCGGGCTGTGCCGAGCCGAGCCGAGGCAAGGCGAGCCAGGCCGGGCCGGGCAGCGCAGGGCTGAGCTGGGCTGTGCTGTGCTGTGCTGCGGGGGCGATGCGAGGCGCTCGGTGCCCAGCCCGCTGGCCCGGCCCGGCGAGCGGCACTCGCGCTCCCGCCCCGCTGCCCAACTTCTACTCCCCTCGCATGGTAATCGCCCCCTTTGGGAAGTGACGTCACGCCACGACCAGCCAATCCCCGGCCCCTCATTTAAATCAGCGCCCCCTTTCCCGCGCTTTCCAGCCGGGATGGGCTTTGCGGCGCGCCGGGACGGGACGGGGCGGGCCGGCGCGCCTGGGCTCGGTACCGGGCGGCACCGGCCCCTCTGCCGTCCCCTCCCGTCCAGCCCCGGCCTGTTCCGGGGGGCTCTCACCTCCCCTACCCCCTCCCCGCTTCCTCCCGCCCCGACGTGCCCCCGCGGCACCTCCGCTGGGCTGGGGGGATGCTGTGCAGCATCCCTGCACAGCCCTGAACCTGCAATTAACTTCCCTTTCCTCCTTCTCGGCGCTCCCCTCTCTCTTTTTCGCCTCTTTGCCTTTCCCCTCTCTTCCTTTTCTCTCTCCCCATCCCCTCTCCCCTTCACTCTTTCCCTTTCCCTGGCCTTTCTTGTCTTTTCCTTTTTCCCTTTCCATCCATTTTCTTTCCGTTTTCCCTTCTCCCGTTTTTCCGTCTCCTCGCCATGCACCCCCCGCAATAAAGCATTCCTCTCTCACACCTTCTCCTCCTCAGCAATGCCCTTCCCGTCCGGCCTCCGCACTTGGGGGCGGCCGGAACGACCCTTTCTCCGCAGCCAGACCCGGGGCCCGCCCGTCCCGAGAACGTGCCCGGGGACGCACCCGCGATCCCCCTCCGATTCTCTCTGCTCCCCGTTTCGCCCTAGTTTTAATTATTTCCCCTTCAGGTTCTGCTATTTCCTGCACAGATTCTTAGCGCGATGTGCATGTAGCAGCGAATCCGGCACATACAAATAATAACAGCAACAATAATCAGACTAAAATGCCAGGAGGTAAATATGATTATCTGGGGTGCTTAACTGACCTGCTCCTCACTAAAAAAAAAAAAAAAATAAAATTTAAAAAAAAAATTAAAATTGTAATCCCTCTCTGCTTCTGAACATCGCCTTTCTTTAAATCCCAGACGAGGGTAAAATGTGACCGGCTACAAAACGAGGCATCCGAGAAACGAAGCGATCTCGGCGGGAGCAGCCGCGGCAGAGCGCTGCCTGCCGGTCCCGCCGCCTCCGGCTCCCGGCGAGCTCCGCTCGGATTATTTATTTCTCCCTCTCTTCTCCCTCCCCCTCCCCGCCATCCCCTTAAAAAAAAATTAAAAATTAAATAAATAAAATCTACGAGCTCAATCAGGCTAAAAGCTAAAGGACGAGGGCTGCCAGCCCTTTGCGAGCCGGCGCTGCTCCCGGCGCCCGGGCGAGCCCGGCCACCCCTGCTTGGCTCCCGGGAGCTGCCGGCTCCCTCCCGCCTCCTGCCCAACGAGAAACGGGCCCGGGGGTGCTCTGGCCTCCCCGACGGGGCTGGAGAAGGTGGGGAGAAATATTTTGTCTGTCCCCAGCCCCTCGGTACCTTCCCCGCGGCCCTGAGCCGCTCGGGAGGGGACTTGGCCGGTGTTTATTTTAATCTATCCTGGAGACGCGGGGTGGGGGAGAAATTGCCGTGAATGGGATCTCCTTAATTTTCCGGCCTTGGATTTTCTCCTAATTTATCGGTTTTGCTGCCAGGGTGGTCGCTGCTAGAATGCTGGCGGCTGGGGCGGGGGAAGTCTCCCGTCCACCCCGCTGCCGCGGAGGGCAGCCCGGGCTGCGGGGACGGTGGCACCGAGCGGGCACGGGGGGCTCGCCTGGCCCAGGGACCGGCCTCGCTTTATCCCCACGGGGGAGGCCCCGTTACTCACCGCGGGGCCCCGGTGGCGGGGAGAAGCTTGGGGCGCTGCCGACAGCTTTCCCCATTCCAGGGGCCGGTTGGGCGGCTGTACGGCCCCGCTCCAGCCCCGTTGTCCCTGCGACAGCGGCAAGGGGGGCCCAGACGGGCAGAGCCAGCCTCGCTAAGCCGCAGCTCTGCCCAGCTGCCGCCGTGCGAGGTCTCCCGCCCGCCGTGCCGAGCCCCCGGGCCGCCGTGTCGCTCAGGCGAGGATGCTGCGGCTAAACCACCGCACCTCGCCGGGCTTCTCGGGGCTGGAGACGGGATTCCCTCTCTCTGTCGCTCAAATGAGGTGATTTTCTTGGCAGAAATATGTATGATAATATTTTTCTTCCCTGCTCCTTTTCGGCAATGTCTTGCTCTGCTCGCAGCTCTCGCCTTGACCCTCTCCGCATCAGGCAGAGCCTCAGTACGTGGGAGAGAATACCTTGCGCTTGGGGTATTTTTGTTTGCTTTTAGGCTTTGGGTATTGTGGAATTTTTTTTTTTTTTTTAATTTTGGCTATTTATGGGGTTTTTTTGGTGGGGGATAAGGGTATTCTGGGCTTTCTTTTTGGCGCAGTTTTATCAAGATGAGTACAAAATGGCTCCTTGGCACAGCGCAAAGCACCAGCGAGAAGCCTGGGGAGGGATCGGCGGGGCTGCCCTGGCTCCGGAGCTCCGGTGGCATCGCCCGGAGCCAGCTGGGCTGGGCTTCCTCCTCCCCTGGGCGACCCACGGGGGCCGCGGGACTCTCCTTCATCTGAGAGGAAACCGCCCAGGGCGGCGGGCGGCCCGACGGGAGGGACGGGACGGGACGGGACGGGACGGGACGGGACGGGACGGGACGGGACGGGACGGGACGGGACGGGACGGCGGTGCCGGCGTGGCTCTGGCCATGGTGCTGCACCGGCCCCGGCCCCGCGCACCTCCGGCCCCAGGCGCGGGCAGGACGGCCCCGCTGCCCGCTCCCTCCTCGGGTGACCCCGCCGCCAGGCAAGGCGGGCACCTCGGAAGAGCCCGGTCACCAGGCCGGCCCTGAATTATTTAACGTGATCGCCCAGGAACGAGTCCGCTGCCTTCCCCTCTTCTACGTCCTGCACGTCTGACGTCACTTTTCTTTAATTAGGAGAAGTTATTTTTAGCCAACCTGGAGTAACCCCCCACGCCTCTCAGCCTCGAGCTGCATCTTCTCCTAATTGTTTTTTTTTGGTTTTTTTTGGTTGATATTTTTTTGTTTGGTTTTGTTTGTTTGTTTGGTTGGTTGGTTTTGTTTTTGCTTTTCCCTCACCATCGGGGCTTGGCAAAGAAGCGGCAGCTCCCGACGGGCGTGAAGGAAACGTGTCGCTTTGTTTAGTAATTAAAAGCCGCCTCTGAGTAAGCCCCGGCGCCGAAAAGGCAAAGCGACTGCGTCTCACCCCCGGCTCCTCTTTTCTCTCCGGCCGTCGGGGCCGGGACCCGGGTGGGGACTGTCCCGGACCTTCCTCGCTTGGCGGGGAGAGGTGCTGTCCGTCCGGGGGCCGGGGATGGAGGCACGTCGAAGGGATCCGGCCAGGTGCAGACTCTCAGGCCACCTGCACTGCTATGATTCAGGTCTCCTTAAGGCTGAGGCCTAAAATGCTTTTCACTTCCAAGGTGATACAAGGAAAAAAAAAACCCAAAACAAAACACAAAAACCGAACCACAATGCTCGAGGAAATTGGCATTCGCGGGAAGGCAGGGAGCAAAAAGGAAGAATGAAAGGGAAAAAAAAAAAAAGAAAAAAAATTAGGATAAAAAAACAGAAAGAAAAAGAAAATTATAATACACAAGGATGAAATAAAATAAAAATGCTTTTTTCTTTCACTCTCTCTTTTTTTTTTTTTCTTTTTTTTTTTTTTTAAGCAAAAAAAAATGCATTCAGCAAATGAAAAATGAAATAAATCCTCCAGCACCAGAACTCGGTGGCAGATCAGGGCACGAGCAGCGGTAGCCCCGTTGCTGGTCCTCAGGGGTAAATCCGAGCAGGGGATGGGGACACCCTGGTGTCCCCCTCACCCCTAAAAACAGGCCCAGCAGCAGCACCGGCTGCCCCCGGAGGATGAACTTCCTCGGGAGCCCGGGATTTCTCCCGCGGCCTAAAGCCTGGGTGTCCCGGGAGGCTCGGCCTCATCCGGGCGTTTTGGCCGGTGCCGCTTCTCCGACCGGCGAGAGGGGAGATTTGGGGGAGCCTCGGCAGCCCCTGCAGCACTCAGCCCCGCTCCCCGCCGTCCCGTCGGGGCTCAGCCCGCCCCGGGCCCCTCTCCCGAGCCGCAGCGTCCCGGGCACCCGAGGGGAGCTGCCGGAGCAAACGCGTCCCCGGCAGCCAAAGGTGCCCTGTGTTCGGCACTCGTGCCCGAGAAGGGTGAGCCGGGGCCGGGGAGCGGCGCGGGGCGGTCCCGGTCCCGCGTGGGGCCGGCACCTGGAGCCGCCCAACTTCCCGGCGGGGACCGGCCCAACTTCGCATCCCCCCTCGCTCTCTCCCTCTCTCCCTCCTCCCCCTCCGGCAGCCAGGGTGTCCGCCCGGAGGAGGACACGGTCCCCCCGCACCCTCCCGCCTCCCCGGGGCCGCCCCGCCGAGGCGGCGATGCCCGGCCGCGACACTCACTCTGCTGCCGTGCGGAGGGCAGGACGGTGGTCCCCGGGAGAAGCGGGCGGCGGGGCCATTGCCCTCCCCGGGGCGGGCGGAGGGGTGGGCAGGGCTGTCCCCGGCCGAGCAGCGGCTCCCGCAGCCCCCAGCCCCGGGCGCGGGCCGGCGGGGGCGGTGGAGGCGGCTCTGCCCCGGCTCCGTGCGTCTTCCCGGCTGCTGCCGGTGCCGGCTCTGGTCGCTGGCCGGGAGCTGCCGCCGCCGGCAGGCTCTGCCCGCACTGACGTCAGCCCAGCAGCCGCCTATTCACTCCAACCATGGCGGAGAGGAGGAGGAGGAGGGAGAGGGGGAGGGGAGGAGGCGGTGGGAGGGAGGGGGAGAGGAGGAGGACGGGAGGAAGGCGGCGGTGGCGGCGGGGGCTGGTGGCTGGCAGGCTCCGCCGAGCAGAAAGCGCAGCCCCTCCGCCTCACCCCTTAATTACCCCCCGAGGACGGGGCTGCGCGGGGGAGGGGGCCGTGTACCCCTCTTCCCCCCCGGTGAGCCCCTCTGCCTCCCGCTCCCCCGGGGCCCCCTTCGCTCACCTGGCCGCCCCACCGGCCACCTCGCCCTTCTCCCGGCCCCTGGAAACGCTTCTCCGGGGAGAGAACGGGGCCAGCTGCCCCCCACACCCCGCCACTCGAGTCCCCTCTTGGTGGTGCCCCCCATCCCTGAGGATCAGACCCCTTGACGGCGGAGAGGGAAAGGGCTGCGGCCGCCCCTAACCCTCCCTGGCCCGGGCAGCTCCCACCACCCCACGGCCGCCTTCCCGGCCCCGCACCGCTGTCCAAATGCTGAAAGGACCCGCGACTGCCCGGCCCGGTCCGGCACGGCACGGCACGGCACGGCACGGCACGGCCCGCCTGCGGCCGTCGGGCAGAGCCGGGGCGCAGGCTGCCCCCGGGCCGAGTCCCCGGCTCTTGGAATGGGGGTCTTTCCTGGAGCCGTACCGGGCCGGGCCGGGCCGTGCCGTGCCTTGCCCGACGTTCAGGCCGAGCCCGGTTCGCCCCGGCAGCCGCAGAGCAGCGCCCGGTGGCCACAGCGAGCTGAAACCGGGCGCGGGCACCGGGTCGGTACCGCCGGCGCGTCCCCTCTTCTCCCCTCGGTCTCTCTCTTCCTTATCGTCTCTACAGAATCACACACACACACTGCACCGCCTGCAGCCTCTGTTGTAAGGCTCGAAAAGCCCTCCCCAAAAACCCCACCACCCCACACACCCCAATCCCTCCTGGCACACCTTTACTTCGCTTCCGACCTCTCCTCTTCCTTCCTGCGATTAACCTGGCTCCTAATTTCTATCTCCGATTCACTCCACCGATGCCCCGGAGCGGCTCTGGGGGGTCTCTCGCCGCCCCGATGAATACACAGGGATCCCCAGACAGGTTTTCTATGTAGGAAAAAATAAACCGATCGAGCCCGAGAGATCTGCAACAGCCGAACACGCCGCCTCGCCTTTACATTTGTGTTTTTAAATTCCCCCGTTATTTTCCTTTTTTGCATCTGCGAGTTGCCACGAAAGGAAATACAACCCCAAATGCCACCGCCAGCAGAAATCGAAGCTCGTTGCCAAATTCCGTAGTATTTTATTTTAGAAGCAATTAACACCATTAAAAAATTAAAAGAAAAAGGAAAAAAAAAAGCTCGTCTTCTCCTCTTCCCGGGGAGTGTTAGAAATCCTTTTGCTCACCCAGAGTCGAAAACCTAATGGCATTGTCGTTAAACACGAAAAGGAGAATATTAAGAAATTGCAACACTCCCTCCCGAGCGCTCCCCCCCTCCCAGTTTATTTGCCCTAATAATTAATTCACAAGAGCTTAACTTCGGTGTAACCCCGGCGGTCTTTTCATTAAAAAATCCCCGCGTTTCCTATTGAATTAGCTCTGCTCCATTGTCGCTGAAATGAAGACGCCAAACCAACTTTTACCCTGAGCATTTTCTCACCAGCCCAAAGAAAAGTCTCTCTCCTTTTTCTTTTCTCAGATTTTTTCTTTCTTTTTTTTTTT
>VRYO01000100.1:7709211-7744623 GCA_009812075.1 Sialia sialis | reverse complement strand
CGGGGCTGGGCTCTGGCGGGAGCCACCATCCTGGCCAGAGCAGCTCCTGCGGCGTCCAGGGAGCTGCACCCACCTGTCCGCACCCTGGCACCTCCTGTTTCTCTTCCTTGTCAACCTCCATCCCACTCCTTGTGGGCTGAATCCCCTGCACCCTGAATCCCCTCCTCTGCACCCTACACTCTATCCGCTGCACCTGTGACCTGCTCCTTGCACCCTGCATCCCATTCCTAGTACCCTACATCTGTGCCTTGCACTTTACATCCCAGCACCCTAATTCCTAGCACCTTGCATCCCCTGCCCTGCATCCTACATCCCTTTCCTCGCACTTGTGGCCTCTTCTCTGCACCCAATACCCATTCTCTGCACCTTCCATCCCATTCCCTTCACCCTGCATCCATTCCCCGCACCCTCCATTCCATTCGCTTCACGCTGCATCCCATTCCCTTTACCCTGCATCCATTCCCTGCACCCTCCATCCCATTCCCTGCACCCTCCATCCCATTCCCTTCACCCTGCATCCATTCCTTGCACCCAACACCCTCCTGAATGCACTCTACAGCCCATTATCCCACACCCTGTGCTCATGTTCTGCTCTCCACCCCCTGCTCCATCCCCAATCTCTCCGTGAGGCTTGGAGCTTTCAGTGTGACAAGCACCAGGGCGGTGAGTGCTGACCCCGCCACCCTGAGCATCCCAACCCGCTCGCACGCTGCCGCTTCCCGCGTCCCGCCTCCTTCCTCGGCCGGCTTCAACTCACGAGCAAAATTCGCACCGGGAGTGCGGTGAGCCCGGTACCGGAGCCACAGAAGCCCCGGAGCGCCGGCGCGGGCTGGAGGAGTAAAATGAAGAGCACCAACACAGCGCTCTGCGGCGCGACCGCGGCAGGACTCGAACCTGCAATCTTCTGATCCGAAGTCAGACGCCTTATCCATTAGGCCACGCGGCCACCTCCACACCGCCCTCCCCGCGTGCCTTACTGAGGGAATCCCGGAGGGCCGTACCATGCATGGGAGCGGGAGGGACAGGACGGGACGTCACCGCGGCCGGAAGCTCCCCCGCGCACCCCGGTTTGGATCTGGCCGGCGGTCCAGGCCCCGGTGGCGTTTGCGGGGAGCAGGTGGGAGCTGGGGGGAATTTGGGGGGAAACGGGGGAAAACATCTGTATAGGGGCACGGCTGTAGGGGGAAAACGTCTGTATGGGGAAAACATCTGTATGGGGAAACACGTGTGTGGGGGGCATGGCTTTATGGGGAAAACATCTGATGGGGGTAAAATATCTGTACGAGCGAACATTTATATGGAGGCGCGGCCGGGGAGCACGACTGTATGGTGGAAAATGTCTGAGGATGTCTGATGATCGGACATTTGCATGGGACACGTCTTTGTGGGGTAAACATCTGTATGGGGGAAAACATCTGCATGACTGAACGTCTGTATGGGGGGCGCATCTGCATGGGGAAAACATCTGTATGGGGATACAGCTATGTGAGAGAAAACGCCAGCTGTATGGGGCGCAGCTGTATGGGGCACAGCTGTCCAGAGCGGTGCGTGCACGGCGGGGGTGATGCTCAGTGCTGAGCTCACCCCTGGCCTTTTGTCGCCCCGCAGCTCCAGCCGGGGCACGCCCCGAGCAGCGGGACAATGAGACGCGTGTCCTGGATGCGCCCGGTGAGGGGCTGCAGCCCCCAGCCCAGGCGATGCCCGTCCAGCTCCTCGGCCAGCCGCCCGCTGCCGCAGGAGCCCAGCCCGGAGCCCAACCCGGAGCCCAGCCCGGAGCCGGGCGCTGGCCAGCGGCGCATGAACCCCCTCAACATCCAGATGCTCTCCAGGAGCCTCCACGAGCAGATCTTCCGCGGAGCCCAGGTGCGCTACTCGGCGGAGGAGGTGCAGCGCAGCGTGCGGCACCTGCAGCGCCACGAGCTGTGGGGCAAGGAGACCTCCACGCTGCCCGACGTGGAGCTGCGGCTGCCCCGCATGTACGGGGATAACATCGACGAGCACTTTCGGCTCTTGGCGCAGAAGCAGAGCTTGCCCTACCTGGAGGCGGCCAACGAGCTGCTGCGCTGCGAGCTGCCCCCACTGCCCGAGCAGTGGGCCTGGAAGCTGGGCTGGACCCGCTACGGCCCCCACGGGCAAGCGGAGCCTGTTGACTTCCCCGAGGAGCGGGCGCTGGTGTTGGACGTGGAGGTGTGTGTGGCCGACGGCCACTGCCCGACGCTGGCCGTGGCGGTGTCCCCGCACGCCTGGTGAGATGCAGTGCCAGCAGCGACACTGGGGTCACAGCAGGGATGGGGGGCACACGGTTTTGAGAGGATGGGGGTGGTCCTGAGCAGAGCCTCTTCCTGCCATCCACTGCTGGATTGCAAAGACACAACAAAGCCTCGGAGCGTGGCTCTGGGATGTGGAATGTGTCCTGCTTAGCAGGCACAGCAGTCCCCGGGGTTGGTCCCCTCCCTCCCACAGTGGGGTCCTGCTCAGCACCCCGTGGCGCTGTGGGTGCTTTGTGACAGCTGTGGGTGCCACATGTCCCCTGCAGGTACTCGTGGTGCAGCAGGCGGCTGCTGGAGCAGCGTTACTCCTGGTCCAGCCACCTCACCCTGGCCGACCTCATTCCCATGGAGAGCCCAGCAGGTGCCAGCTGTGCCAGCAAACAGGACTGGACAGAGAGAGTGGTGGTGGGACACAACGTGGCCTTTGATCGGGCGTTCATCAAGGAGCAATACCTTATCCAGGTAATCCACTGAGCCTTTGCCTGGTACTGGCAGCTGCGATTTCTTACCCAGATAATCATTTACTTTGGCTATGAGGGTTATTTTGACACATGCTGTTCTGCACCGGTACCCCAAGCTTTGTCCTGCAGAACAGGTTGAGGCTGCATCCCTTTAGAGGAAGATATTCCTGCACCCTGTAGGGCTGCTGGAGGCTGCAGGGTGGCAGCTGGGGATGTGGCATGTTCCTCTGAGCAGCTAACAGCCTGCACTGGGGATGCCTTTGGCTCTCAGAAGGGGAGTGTGGGAGGCAAAGTTTCCCTTGGCAAAAGCAGCTTGAGCAGAGGACTTGCAGCTCCTCCCGCATATCCCAAACCCTCTGTTTTGTGCGGCTGTGTTGTGTCCCAGGGCTCCAAGATGCGTTTCCTGGACACCATGAGCATGCACATGGCCATCTCGGGGCTGACAGGCTTCCAGCGCAGCCTCTGGATGGCTGCCAAGCACGGCAAGAGGAAGGGGCTGCAGCAGGTCAAGGAGCACATGAAGAAAACACGCAGCAAGGCAGAGGGGCCGGCGGTGAGTGAGGGAGCTGAGCTGCTGGCCGTGCTGTGGGTGGCAGGGGACCGTGTGCTCGTGTTTGCCCCCAGACTGGCAGAGTGGGAGCTGTTGGAGCAGCTCCACTGAGCGAAACTCTCCCAGCGCATTGCAGATAAGGTGGCCTTGGTTGAAGCTGAAGCAGCAGCATCCTGATCTTGGCTGCAGCTGCTCATCCTCCCACACTGTCTGACCCCCCTGCTGTCCACAGATCACCTCGTGGGACTGGGTGCACGTCAGCAGCATCAACAACCTGGCTGATGTGCATGCGCTCTACGTCGGGGGGGAGCCGCTGGAGAAGGAGGCACGGGAGATCTTTGTGAAGGGCACCATGGCTGACATCAGGAGTGAATTCCAGGTGCAGGAGGCCATCCCAGCATCCTGACGGGCAGCAGGAGCTGGAGAGGGGAGCAGGGTGGCAGTGGCTGCTGGGGTAGTTGCCGTTTTGCTGCGCTTCCTTGCAGCACTGCGTGTGCATGGGCTCTGTGCTCCTGCAGCCCCGATGCCTTGCCCTGTGCTGGCAGAGGGGTGGCTGCTTTGCCTGCTCTCACCTGCTGCTGTCCCCAGGACCTGATGACATACTGTGCCCGTGATGTCCAGGCCACACACGAGGTGTTTCAAGAGCAGCTGCCACTGTTTATGGAGAGGTGAGAGCTGCCAGGTTCTGGCTGGTGTTGGCCAAGGGGCTGCGGGCTTGGTGGGTAGTGAGGAGGGTCATGGTCCCTCTGAGCATGAGATGTAGCTCTGCTTGTCCTTAGAGTGTCCTGAACCTCTTTTCAGGAGGGACTTCAGACCCCTCCCATGTAGGTGAGCAGGAGTAGAGTCAGCACAGTGTCTGAGGGAAGTGACAGGCTTCCTGAGGCAGTCTGGAGTGATACAGTTTCGGGGTTGTTGCACAAGGCAGGCAGAAGATACAGGGATCTTGAGGGGAAGAGCACTGAGGGTTGTGTGAGGCTAGGAAATTCTAGATGAAGACACACTCCTATCTGTTGTAGTCTGGTGCTTCCAGAGCCAGTCCTCTGTGGCAGATATCTAATTCCTTGCTGCTTTGGGGTCCAGGTGCCCCCACCCTGTCACATTTGCAGGGATGCTGGAGATGGGAGTGTCCTACCTGCCGGTCAATGGGAACTGGAAGAAGTACCTGAATGATGCTCAGGGTATTTACGAGGAGCTGCAGAAGGAGATGAAGAAGTCCCTGATGAACCTGGCCAACGATGCCTGCCAGCTGCTGCACGAGCACAGGTACCATGGGCTGGGGCTGCAGGAAGGAGCTCAGGCACCAGGTGCTCCATGAGGGACTGTGGAGCAAAGCTGTGGTGTGACAATGGTGTGTCATCAGGTACAAGGATGACCCTTGGCTATGGGATCTTGAATGGGACATACAGGAGTTTAAACAAAAGAAGAATCCGGGGAAGAAGAAGAAGAAAGGCCAGGATGGCAACAGCCAAGTCTCCCCAGCCGCAATGAAGGCAGAAGAGTTAGCACAGAAGTGGCAGGAGGGTGAGCACAGGTGATCCCTGGGGATGAGGGATGCTCCAGGGCTGCCTTCCCAGGGGGGCCCAGACAAAGGGATGAGGTTTGTTGGTGCTGCAGGGTGAATCATTGCCCTGTGTTCCATGCTCTGCATGTGGTGGGGAACTGGTTTGGTGTTCCTGTTTCCAGAAGGGTGGCACGGAGGGCCCTTTGCAAGCCAGATCTCCTTGCCCCACCAGACCCTGGTCCCCCCAGTGAGGAAGAGGAGCAGAAAGTCTCAGCGAGCCAGCTCTGTCTGGAGCGCCTGAAGGAGACGGTCGCGCTGCAACCCAAGAGACTCCAGCACCTGCCAGGCCACCCGGGGTGAGTTGGGGACCCTGTGTGTCCCCAGGGCCTTCCCTGCACTCTCTGACCCATCCCTGCTGCTCCCCAGCTGGTACCGCAAGCTGTGCCCACGCCTGGAGGAGGAGGGCTGGGTGCCTGGGCCCAGCCTCATCAGCCTGCAGATGAGGGTGACCCCAAAGCTGATGCGCCTGGCCTGGGACGGCTTCCCCCTCCATTACTCAGAAAAGCATGGCTGGGGGTACCTGGTGCCAGGACGGCAGGACAATTTGCTAGCAGCCTCTGTAGAGACCGATGGCCCCTCCTGCCCACACAGGTGAGAGGGATGTCATGGGGTGCTGGGCTGGGAGCTGCCCCACAGGGCTATCTGGGAGCTCCCTGGCACTCTGCCCAGGTGCTGCCCCATAGCCTTTGGGTGCTGTTATGGGTGCATCAGCTGTGTCCTCTCCTCTGCCAGGGTAATTGAGAATCTGTACAGGCAGCACTGCCTGGAGAAGGGCAAGGAGCAGCCCGTGAGGCTGGAGGCAGCTGTAGAGGACGAGCTGGACAGCAGCACAATGTGGCAGAAGGTGAAGGAAGGGATGGAGGGTTCCCTGGTGGGAGCGAGGTGTGGGGCTGTGCTTCTTCCTGTGTGCATGCAGTAACCAGCCCTGTGTGCAGCTCCAGGGGCTGCAAGTAAGAAATTCCATTTAATAAGGGTTACTGGACTGGTGTTTGATCTGGCTTCCCCATGGTCCCTCTCTGCTGCAGATGGAGGAGCTGAGCCGTATTGAGGTGGATCCAGAGGAGAAAATGAGCAAAGCAGACCAGAGGCTGGTGCTGGTAAGGGGGGCGGGGGTTTCCTGTGGAATGGGGTGGTGGATTGGTCTCTCTTTCCTTGATTTCCTTTCCCCCTCCTGCCATGCCTGAAAATGTTCCTGGCATTGCCTCACTTTGCTGGTCGCAGGAGGAGATGGAAGAGCTGAAGTGCGCACAGAGGAGCCAGCCCTCGTTCCACCATGGCAATGGTCCCTACAACGATGTCAACATCCCTGGGTGCTGGTTCTTCAAGCTGCCTCACAAGGCAAGCTGGGGCTCCTGGGCTCTTCCTCTCCCCGCAGTGCTGCTGGGACCCACATCTCATCCCATGAGTGGTCTCCTCCCATGGGGTTGGGTGGGGGAAATCCATCTCTGTAGCTGGGAGAGGAGGATGCCCAGAGCTTTGCTGATGTGGAATGGTGGCTTGCTGAGCCCTGACACCTCTTTTGCTGCTAAAGGATGGGAATGATAACAACGTGGGAAGCCCTTTTGCCAAGGATTTCCTGCCCCAGATGGAGGACGGCACCCTGCGGGCTGCTGTGGGCCGCACCCATGGGACAAGAGCCCTCGAGATTAACAAAATGATCTCGTTTTGGAGGAATGCTCACAAGCGGATCAGGTGAGCAGCTGCTTGCATGGTGACACCCCTGTGAGGAGTTCATGTGGGTGCATGGGGGCTCAGCATCTCACATGCCATGTGTCCCCTCAGTTCCCAGATGGTGGTGTGGCTGAAGAAAGTGGAGCTGCCTCGTGTGGTGACCAAGTACGGTACCCAAATTTGGACTGTTCCCTTTACCCCACGCCATGAGGGCTCTTGCAGAGTGATGCTCATCCTTGCCTCTGTCCCAGGCATCCTGACTATAATGAGGAGGATGACTACGGAGCCATCCTGCCACAGGTGGTGACTGCAGGCACTGTCACCCGCCGGGCAGTGGAGCCCACCTGGCTGACAGCCAGCAACGCCCGGGTATGGCCACGCTTGGATCCTTGTGGGACTGTTTTGGGGCTCCCTCTGTGTTTTGCACTGATGGGAATGCCTTGGTTTGAATAGGAATTGGATATGGATGTGGAATTTGGGGTAGCAGGGCAAGAGCTGGGGTCCTCTTGCTGATGTGCTTTCATGGGGGAGAAAGGAAGGAGTGGGCAGAAGCTCTGGAGCTTCAGGATGTGGGAAAGGGGAAGAAAACACCAATGTACCAGTTTCTGTCTTTTCTCAAGCTCTCCTTCTCTGCTGGAGTAACCGAGTGGGTGATGCTCTACATGGGTTAAACCTGGTTTTGACATTGAGAGCAAAACTTAGGGACACAGGGAATGCTGTGCCAGCACTCTGGCTGTGGGAGGGAGGCTGCTCCTGTGTCATGGAGGAGGAGAGGGATGTGCTCACCTGGGCATTATGTCCTGCAGGCTGACCGGGTGGGCAGTGAGCTGAAAGCCATGGTCCAGGTGCCCCCTGGCTACTCACTGGTGGGGGCAGATGTGGATTCCCAGGAGCTGTGGATCGCCGCTGTGCTCGGCGAGGCGCAGTTTGCTGGCATGCACGGTGAGCCGGGGTTGTGCCATGGGGAAGAGGCTTTGCTGGATCCTCACCGTCATCCTCATTTGGCGTCCAACCTCTGCTCCCCTCCCGCAGGCTGCACGGCTTTTGGCTGGATGACTCTGCAGGGCAAGAAGAGCAACGCCACGGACCTGCACAGCAAGACAGCTGCCACCGTGGGCATCAGCAGGGAGCACGCCAAGGTCTTCAACTACGGGCGCATCTACGGGGCGGGGCTGCCCTTTGCCGAGCGGCTGCTGATGCAGTTCAACCACCGGCTCACGCAGCAGCAGGCGCGGGAGAAGGCCCAGCAGATGTACGCCGTCACCAAGGGCATCCGCAGGTGCGTGCTGCCCGGAGACAGTGCCACGGGGCTGGTGGCAGTGTTCCACGACAGCTGGGTCACTCGCTCTCCCCCTGCAGGTTTCATCTCTCTGAGGAGGGGGAGTGGCTGGTGACGAAGCTAGACCTGGCGGTGGACAGGGCGGAGGATGGATCGGTGTCGAGTCAGGATGTCCACCGGCTCCAGAGAGAAGCCATAAAAAAGTGAGATGGTCTGACTGTGCACAGCTCTGTGGCATCGGGATGTGAGGCAGAGAGGGCTGCAGCCTGATGGACAGTGGGCAGAGGAGGGAGGTGGGGCTGCACGGTCTTGGTCTGCCCTTCCTGCTCCTCCAGGAGGTTTGATTTGGGGGCTGTCAGCCTCACCCACTTTCCCAGTGAAGAGTCAACAGGGTTTCATCCTGCTACTCCAAACCAGGAGAGAGTGTTTGAAGGTCTCAAATGGGACCTGCAGCCCCCTCCCACTCTTCCTTTCTGCCCCACAGGTCCCGGCAGGGGAAGAAGTGGAATTTGGTGGAGCAAAGAGTATGGGCTGGAGGCACTGAGTCCGAGATGTTCAACAAGCTGGAAAGCATTGCCTTATCCCCCTCCCCACAGACCCCAGTGCTGGGCTGTCACATCAGCAGGGCCCTGGAGCCTGCCATGGTCAAGGGGGAGGTAAGGATGCTGCTCTGGGCTGCTGAGATTTTGGCTTTGCTTATGTATTCCAAAATGGGTACCTGATGTTTAGCCCCTCTTAGATTGCTTAAAGGCCCACTAGGCTCTTGTAGCCATTCAGGAAACCCCTTGTGCCTTTATTTCTAGGCCATCAAGAGTTTAATGGATTTCTCCCAGAAGCTGTCCTGTACAGGTACCATGCCCTTGCCTGCAGTGCTCTCTTACCATCTCTTTTCTTTCACCAGTTTGTGACCAGCAGAGTGAACTGGGTGGTGCAGAGCTCAGCTGTTGACTACCTGCACCTCATGTTGGTTGCCATGAAGTGGCTGTTTGAGGAGTTCGACATCAACGGGCGCTTCTGCATCAGCATCCATGACGAGGTGCGGTACCTGGTCCAGCACCAGGATCGTTACCGGGCAGCCCTGGCCCTGCAGATCACCAACCTCCTCACAAGGTGAGATCTGATGCTCTGATGTCTCCTGGGGAGGAGCAGCAGTGACTCTGGAGTGGGACAGGCAAGCCCCAGGGGCTGGGTTGGCTTTGCTGGCAGCAAGCTGGTGCAGAGCAGTTTTCTTCTGTTCCGGGCAAGTTAGCAGCACTGGAGGCTGCAGTTCCTTCACGTGTGACTCAGGTGGCCATGAATGGACCTCAGCTTTGATTCCCAGAGATAATGTGCTGGCAAAAGGGGCCAGTCACTGGCTCTGCTGGGATGCCAGTACATTGCTTCTTGCTCCCTTCAGCTGTAACATGGCAGCAGCCTTTGGGAGCTGGGAGCCTGAAACTGTTCCATCCCTCATCCCCTGCTGCCTTCAAGGGACAGCAAGGGGCATGGCTTATCTCTGCTGTGAGCATCAGCACTGTCACCCCTCCCACAGCATGGGGTGTTCCTGCTGCTTCTCTGCCCCATGCAAAACTAAGATCAGCCTAAAAAGCTTGTGATCTCCAAGGGCTCCTGTTGATCTAGCTCTGGCCCAGCCAGCTTTGCCAGATCCCCCTCCCAGCACCGTGGGGAATTTGGTTACACAGGAGCTGGCCAAGGTGAGCTGTTTCTCCTGCAGCCTTTCTGCAGCCACAGCAGGGACGGACACCCTGATGTTCCTGCCTTTGTGCTGGCTCCTGTGAGCACAGGCTTCCTGCTGGGAAAATCCTGCATCTGCTCTGCCTGCCAGGGAGGATTAGCCAGCAGTGAGGGGCTGGATTCTTCCCTTTTCCAGAGGAGGCTCCATTACTGTGCCTCCCATACTCACTTCAGCAATACTTGACCCTCCTGCTATCCAGGATGTAGAAAGTACCTTGTCCCACACCTGTGGGTGCATAATCCCCCGTGAGGGGTGGCTGGCCAGTGTTTGTAAATGTGGCTGGTTGGAACTGGGTGTGACAAGGCCAAGGGTGATGTCCAGCACCATCCCACCTGTGTGCTCGTTCTCCAGGTGCATGTTTGCCTACAAACTGGGCCTCCAGGATCTGCCACAGTCAGTGGCTTTCTTCAGCGCAGTGGATATTGACCAGTGCTTAAGGAAAGAGGTGACCATGAACTGTGTGACGCCATCAAATCCCATGGGGATGGAGAAGTACGGCATTCCTCAAGGTGAGCAGTGTCCATGCAAGCTGCCCCCTGTAATCTCCTCTGCATGAGCCTTCCCAGCTTAAGCAGAGCACTTGGCCTAAGCTGTGATTCCCCAAGGGCACCTCATGAGCCCCTTGGTTCCTGACACATCATCTGACTTACAGGGCAACCACTGTGCTGCAGCCTGCCCCTCTTTCCTCAGTCCTTGAGCAGTTTGTGCTGCTGCTTTCCAATTGTTTGTGACAGTAATGAGTCAGGCCTGGCTCTGTTCTCCCATGCTTTGTTTGCTTTGGAGAAGCCATCCTATGCACTTCTAACACAAACCAAATTTAATTTCTTCTTCTCTGAAAGGAGGTACCTCAACAACCTTGTCTATTTTGCAGACCCAAACTTTTCCATCTTTCATCCCTTTCCCTCCTTCCCCGCTCTCCTTAGCCAAGCACAGCTCTCTTCAGAGAACTGCTTTGGCATTGCTGGGTGCTTCCTCAGCAGTCCCAAGGGCTCAAGTCATCCCTATCTGCACTCAATGTAACCCTCCAATTGCTGCAAGCAAACATTTAACTCATGGCTGGGAAAGCAGCTCCTCCTCACTGTGCAGCAGCTCTTTCCCAGATAATGGAAGAACCTGCCCTCAAATTTGTTCTCTCAGTCACTGCACACATCAGATGCTCTGCCCTTAAGTAACCTTTATTAGGACTCTTACTTACAGGGTGCTTTCAGAAACTGGATTTGTGCTCTGTAGGCAAAAAGGGCACTTTTCACCAAGAACAAGGCAAATTAAACAAGTGCATCACAATCAGCAAAAAAATAACAGCAAAACTGTGCAAAACCAGCCTGGGCAGAAGAAGCTGTGGCCTCTCACTGCTCAGGAGCTGCACACAGCAGCTTCAACTCCAAGGCAGAACAGCTCATGTTCCCAGCTCCCTACTGGTGCTGGTTTCTGCATTCTCATCACCACCCAAAACAGAAGTTTGAATAAATGTAGGGCTTTCTGTGCTAGATGCTCTGACCTAAAGCAAATCCCAACCATCGCTCTCTTACGTTGCACAGTCTGAGTGTACTGCAGGGAACTGACTGTCCCCTTGTCTTCCAGGGGAAGCACTGGATATATATCAGATAATTGAAATAACCAAAGGCTCGCTGGAGAAGCAATGATGACACCAGAGTGCCAGGACAATTGTCCAGACCGTATACCAAAGCCTTCCTGTCCTTTCAGAAGCAGATCTTTTGCAGGGACTGATCCCAGTCACTCCCTTTCCCTGTTGCTGTAAGCAGGGATGTTCCTGGGAAAGATTGTTGTAGCAGCACATTCAAACAGCAGAGGCACTTCTGATGGCAGCAGCCAGCTGTAAAACCTGAGACAGGGGCCAGAGTCGCTCCCATGGACACAAAGGAAGAAGGCTTAAGTATTTGGCAAGAGAAGCAATAAACCATCATCTCCATATCTGCAGGCTGTGAGACCAAGGCAAGTCCACCATGGAACGGGCACTGTGAGAGAAGAGAGTGGCAGCAGTCCCAGTTTATTTTTTTCTCTGTCTCTTCTTTTTGGGTTCCTGGTTCTCATCTGTCTGCTCCACTGTGCTGCTCTGGAGAGGGGAGGGAGAGAGCAGCAGTAGAGTGTGATTGTTTTTGTGTGAGTAGTCTAAGGAATGTTTACCTAGAGCAAGAAGCCAGCTGTGGAGAACAGGATTTAGCTCTTTTTTTTATTCCTCACTAACAAAATGACCTGAGTATGGGATTCCTGTCAGCCACTGAGACCTTCCCCATGGGCCACCCCCTCTCCAGTTCTTGCTGGAACTTAAATCACAGGCTACTGGGGGCACAGAACAGGGACTCTGTCCTGGGTTTTGGCTTGTTGAAACACTCAGGAAAATATGGACAGAAGCACCAATAAAAAACCTGGACAATCAGTAGAGTAATTTGTTTTTTTTTTCTGAGCACGCTGCACTGCCTTCACCAGCACTGTGTAGTAGAGGTGGGTCTGAGGAGAATTATGCCTTGCAGAATTTGCCCTGGTGGGTCTTTATCTACAAAAACTTGCATACAAAACCACTTTGCATCATGTTGCAAAGGTCTGATCCTGGCCAACAGTTTCCCTTCCCCAAGACCAGGGACGCAGAGCTGGTGCATGAAAATAAAGGCTGCTTGAGGCAGAGGGCTGGAGTGTAGGGGGTGTTCTGAGAGAAACTCAGAACTCACTCCTTCCTGTCAGCTTAGTATTAAAGTGAGAGCTAACCCAGGGAAGACAAGCTGTTCTAACCCTGCACAACTCACAAATACAGCTGGCTTCTAAAGAGAAGGAAAGCTATCAGTAAAAGCAGATAATGAGTTCTGACCTGGTCGTTGTGTGGCTCGTTCTCAGCATCCTCTGAGTTCTGCTCCTGCAGGGCGCTGTCCAGCACAGACGCGTTGATGCGGAAATCCCGGGAGGTGCTCAGCTTCATGTACTGCATCAGGTTCACCTGCAGCAACCAAGGGGAAGCCAGGCAGGGAAAACGTTAAGCCACGAGCATCTTAAATTCAGTTTTGTACTCTGCCTAGTCCTTTGCACAGCACTGGGAGAGTCCATCACAGTAATAATGCAGGATTGAAGCACAGAGTGGGTGAAAAAGCACCTGCCCTCGTGCAGTCCAGGGGCCCATTTACATTTACATTTTCCTAAAAGCCAAGTGACTTCATGTAGGACCTGCTTGTACATCATGATACAGACTGGGGGAGAATGAGGAAAGCTGGCATGAGGTGTGCATGTTCCTGCTCCACCAGAAACCACAGGTCACAGGCAGGACTGATGCTGGCATGGGCTGGTATCAATGTGGCAACAATTCAGCAGTGTTGGGACAGGAGGATGGGCAAGGGATGAAAGGTCCTTACACACTCCTAATCTGAGTATTAATAGAGACTTAACAGCAGCCCTACACCATGCCATTGATCCCACTGTTCCACCAGGTTCAAGTCACAGAAGATCTCTGCTTTACATTACCTTTGACTTCTTGGAGAGATGGATAAGGAACTTCTCATATTGCTCAATTGCAAAAATCAGGTTTGGTATTGGCTTGGTCTCCCGAAGCACCTTGGCCTGAAATGTGAGAGGAGTGAGATGGGTCAGATTTGGAAGGGCACAATGGCACTGTAGCATGACATGAAGACCACAACATTCCCAGTTTAGAAAGGAGTCTTCAGTAGCCTTGCTCTGCACCAGTCCTGCCCCACCCAGCAAGCCTTGCCAGCTTTGTCACTAGTTTTAAATTGACTCCCAGGATGGTTCTGCAGTGAGACTCTCCTGTGTATGGTTTTGTGCTCTGCCTGCAGTCCACAGCCCTGATATCCCTGTCAGCAGCTCCTCTGCTCCAGCTCTCCCAAGGCATCACAAGCACGGGCCATCCAAGCAAAGAGCACCCTGACGTTTCACCACATTGTTGTCCTGCTTATTTACCACCACTGGTGTTCATTCCCCATGGTGACAGAGTGGTAAAGGACATGCAGCATTTCAGCCCATTTCCATACACTCAGGGAAGAGCTAGGAAGATCATACTTGTGGCTTTTTTAAACCCTTAACATCACAGGAATGTCTGGGACAGCTGACGAGACAGAGAAAATGCTGTCTGGGAGCACAAACAAAGGACATCAAGGACCAGGAACCTGCCAGCCTGCTCACTTGCTCCCAAACAAATAATCTAGTCATTTTCAACTGCTTTACTTTAGTGGAATCCATTCCTTTCTTCATCTTTAAATCTTCATTTTTAAAGAAACACTTAAAGAGGAAGCAATATCCATAATCAAGTTCCAATAAATTATTCCATATCTGTAATTTCATAGCTTACCCCAAATGGTAAGAATATCACACAAGGCAAACTATCCAGATTGACCTTTGTTTCATGTCCATGAGATTTTAAGCTACATTTAATGAAGATGGCTTTTCTGTTGTGGCTTTTTTTGTTGTTGTATTTTGTTTGTTTGTGCTTTTTTAGCATTTTCTCTGTAGTTACAGTAGATTAAATCTGATTTTTACTTAAAGGCCCAAATGAAAAATTGGTGATCTGTAAGATGCCACCAGGTACCACAAGCCTTGAGGTATATGATCCTGCAACTATAGCCCATGTTCTAATGGAGTGAGTCAGTTTTACCATTACTGTGGAGACTGCAGCAGCTTCACTGTCTTTCTTCTTCTTTTTCTTCTCTTCTACAAAGCTTAAGCTCTCACTGTGAATGTTCTGAAGGAGGATGCCAAAAGATGTGTCATTAGAGGGTAAGCAGGGAAGAAAGGCCAGCCAAGAAAGGCCAGAGAAGTCCTTGCTCTATCCAGCTAGCAGCATTACCAGCTAGGTAACAGAAAGGTACTGATATAAGGGTGGAATTAGGTATGATCTCAAAAAAAACCCAAGAAAGAAACTAATGTAATTTATACATTCAGAAATGTGCATGTATGAGAAGTCCCCAGCAGTGATAGCTCTGCACACCATGGCACCTTTCTCAATATGTTGTACAATTCCTGTGGTCCTCACACAAGTACCCAGTTCCTCTCCAGGCAGATAAATCCCAGCTCCAGCACTGCAGTCTTTGGCACCCACATTACTTCACACTGTGATGACTGCAGTGTTGTTGACCTTTATTTGCCATTGTGGTTAACAGCAGTATTAATCTCATCCAAAAAACCCCACAAGAACAGAGGGGAACAAAACCCAGCTAAAACCCAGCTCCTTTCCTGCTCAAGCAGAAATCAGCATGCTCAGTCCCACTGGTGCTGAAATGTCTTATACTATATTTGACAAAGTAAAGCTTGAACTGTAAGAAACTCAGGTCATGTCAAGAAGATTAATAATCCCCAAGGGTGCCTGTGTACTGAAGCTGATACACCACTCAGCATCAGACAGACTGGCTGTGATTCTGCCAGTTAATTTAGGCCTTACCTGTACGTAAGTAATGAATGAGTAACACTGTGGGGTCAGATGGGAACCTGAGAGCTTCACCTGCAAAGGAGCAGAGAGAGAGGTTGGTGTTACTCCTAACTCAAGGCAATGAGCCATTTCCCCAGAAATCTGCTCACACTCACCAGCTTTTCCAGTCTTCCTGGAATCGCATTTGAGCTGCTGCGGCAAGCCTGGATATACTGCAAGGAAAACAGGAGTTTCATCTAGGTGTGCTGTTCCCATCCCGTATCCAGGCAGAGCTCAAAGCAGCTCATACAGTGGCACAGTGGGGAGGGCAGGATTTGCTCAACTATCCTCACTCCTGGGCTTGTTATATCCCACGTGCCATGTCTGCACTCCAGAGCTCTGAGAGGAGAGCTCTGGGACAGTCACCACCTCGTCTCAAAGGAGCTCCACAGGCCTGTGTTTCATGGCCCAGCTCCCCCAGGTCCTGCTTCAGGGAATGGGAATCAGTGGCAAGGGCAGGGCTGGTAAGCACTGTGAGAACACTCTGAGTGCCCTTCATTGTGCACAAAGTTGTGTAGAGGAACCTGCAGCACACACTGGGAACAGCAACTCTGAGCCATACTAAGCCAAATTCAGCTAGAGAGAAGCTTTCCTTTTATCTCCACTGGTACAGCTGCTCAGAAAGGTCACAAAATTGAGGGCATGAAAGCCAACAGAACAAGGACTCAACTCTCATGCAAGAGATCAACAGCCCAGTCCTGAGTGTAGCTGCTGCCAGGGGTCACTGTGAGCTTGCTGCAGCAGATGGGGAGAAGGTTTTTAGCTCAGAGGCAGCCCACTGTCAGCAAAGCACACTCACATGTTTGATGAGGGAGGTGAGAATTGTGTATGTCTTGCTGAGGCTTCTCAGCAGTGTGTCCACACAGCTCCCTGATGGGAGTGCAGTCTGCACCAGCTCATGATACACTGTCAGAAGAGTTCCCAGCTGCAGAATTATACCTTTCTCCAGAGCCTGAGTTTGGTTTGATGCCTGAGAAGAGTCTTCTAGAAGGAAGAGATGAATATCTGGTGAATATATATCTAATGAATCCAGTTGTGCAGGTGGGAGGTACAAAAGACCATCTTTGTGTCTGATGCATAAAGCCTCAGTGGGGCAAGGGGAAAATAATCACTGGAGAGATTTTGTGACAACTGCCTTATCTTACTTAGTTCATGTGGAACCAGCTCAAGGGAGAATTTAACTTGACCTCATATGATGCTATCTCAAAATTCTTCTTTTTGCTTTCTGTCTTTATCTGTTTTTGACAAAGGTATAACAGTAAGAACTGGACCACTTTCATTACCTGATGTGTCTGACCCCAGACTGGTAAGTTTCTTGATAAGCCAATCCACCTCTTCAAGGACCTTATCCACCTGACCCAGAACCAGCAGCTGAGACAAAAACAAATAATAAAACAGGTTTTTGGAGGAGTTTGGCACAACAGGAACCTGCAAGCTGCTCTTACACAGTAGCTCTGGACACTGCAGGTGTCACACACACTCTGCTCTGACTCACACAGACAGTGGGGGCTGCAGTCTTGGCATTCACCACGGCAAAATGGCACCGACCCTCCACTTCTATGTCCTGGGCACAGGAGAGAAAACAAATTCTGGTGAGTAAAACTTTAACTGCTGTCACATAGTTTGCACCAGAGATGCACTCAATTCTGACAGCACTATGTGATGAAGAGCTCAGCTGCTCCTGCATCGTACCTCATCTGTATCTCCCAGGCAGGCGTGGATGTCTTGTGCAAGTTCTCGCAGGAGACCCACAGGGCTCTTGAAGAGAACATGGACACTGAAGAGCAGAGACAGCAAACCCTTGCAGCAAGAAATGTCCTCTGTGGAGAAGACGAAGTGACACAGTGCCAGGTGCAGAGCTTGCCTAGCTACTCAGGAGCATCAGACATCCAGTGAGGAAAAGTCTCAGATTCAGTATGGATTTAACAGCAGGTGAAAATCCTATCAAAATATCCCAGTTACAAAAGCAGGGTTTAAAACATCAAGCATCCATATAATAGTGCAAGGGGAACTATGGCCCACTGGAGCCACAGAAAAATGGTGACCAAAAGCACTGAGGAAGTGCAATACAAACCCTGGCAAGAGTACTGTCTTTCCTGATAAATCCTGATTTGAGCCTAAATAACAAGGGAGAAAAGTCAAGTATGTGAGTGACTTGTTTTCCTTCAGAAGAGCTAACTGTTTTAGAGATGGAGTTCCCTCTCTAATACTCGTACTTATAATCACAATGTTGTGGTAATCTGCCACAAAATGGGACCTGAATGTATCTTGATGAAGAGGTAAAACCAGGACAGAGCATGTAAGGGTCTAATATCAGACCTGACACATCATATCTAAACATGCTCCTCAAAACTTACTTACCAAGAGCATTTTCTTTGCAAACTTTGACTGTCCAAGTCAGGAACTGAAGGAACTATTTAAGGGGAGAAAAGGTATAATGACTTTGAAAGAGAATTCAAACAACAGAACTACTACTACTAATAAAAATTCAATACAATGAATCACAGCAGAGGAAGATGAGCACATGTGCTCTGTAAAGTTCCATAAGGGACACTTAGCCTACTAACAAGTCAAAAGCTGAGACCCAGGACAGGGTAATGGCTATACATTCTCTTGGACAGAGTAACAGCTCCATTTAATTTAAAGTAAATGATGACTCCAGACTTCTGGCACAGTTAGTGCAGTTCCTAGCTTGTAAAATTGGGGCACTTTAGAAAATGACTCCTTCCATGGAAGGATTTGGGCACTCAGCCAGTTTGGACTGGACACAAGTCTGCTGGCTTTTTTGTCTCTACTCCCATGTGGAGGCCACATCACAACTAGGCTATGTTAGATGTCCCTGCTCAGGCAAACAAATCATTCAGCTGCCCAAAGGTAGGATCAGAACGTGCAGGAGTGGGGTGGCAAGACAACTTCCTCTTAAGTGTCCTTGCAGGTGTGTGACAGGAGAGCCCTTCACAATGTAATAGAACTGCACCTTTGACCTGGTGTGGTGTGTGGGAGGAGGCAGGACACATGTCAGAGCCCACACGTGCCAACCCCATCTGTCAATCTCCTTCCCACACTATGGCTGTGACAGCCAGCTACCTTGTGAAGGCTGAGTACCTGCTGTGAGGCTGGATCCAGGAGTTTGGACAATGTGGAGAGCACTGTGATGAGTGACTGTGTTTCCTTGGCGTTGAAGTCATCTTCAGCACTGCTGAGCTGGTTCACCAGGGACCTCTGGTTAGGGGAAGGAAAACACTCCCTGAGTGTGAATATGTATTGCATAAGCAAATAACCAGAAGCTGCAAGCAGATAAAGGGATCAGCAGCAAGGAGAATGACAAAGAGTACAAAACCAGGACTCTTCTCAAGAACAAGTGCTGATTTTTGATAGGAGTGCTTACATACAGTTCTGCATATGGTCAGTGTGACTTTTAGAATACTCAGATTAAGTTTATGCTGCACTGAAGAACCTAGAGTTCTGTAAATACACATGCACATCCACCCAGCTCTGTAAGGCACCCTGAAGAAGCTTTCCTTGGGGATCAGAAACTTGTCTGAACTGCTAGTGAATCAGTGCCACAGTTGCTATCACGTACTCAACCCTGTGGTCAAGCAACAGAGAGCTAGCAGTGTTTCCTGCCAGAATCCCAAATGCTTTGGAACACTTGCAGCACAGTGGTACTCACCTGAAACTGTCGGATCTGGAAGGCAGCTTTCTCTGTGACATTAATATCCGTTTCTTCTGCGTCACCATCAGTAATATCTGGCAGAGACAGAGAGGTGCAGACAAAAAGCTAAATGCCAAGAGCAGAATACAGGATTTATTTCCTAAAGCGGGAAAGACTGCTCACAGCTAGAGGAGGAATACAGACTGCAGAACCATGGTGAGCTGAAAAACATGTTAAAGGCAAACTTCAAATAGATGAATGCTGTATGAGACCCCAGATATCCTCTGCTGACAGACTGAGAGCTCTATAAAGGCAGATAAAATACATCTCTAAAACTTGCCTCTGGTGTGAGAAATCTGGGCTACTAAGCCCACCTTGTTCCTGAGAGACAAGAACCTCTCCCTAGTTATGGATAAAGGGTGCTGGGTCCCTACCTGCCCAGACATGGGCTGGAACCTGTAGGGTAGAAACCAGAATAGAATTGTACCATGTGCCTACCCAGGGCTTGCAGAAACTGGGGGATCCTGGCAGAGTACAGCTGCTGCACCGTGTTGAAGATCCGCAGCAAACCTTCCAAGCACAGAAGTGAAATGCTTTTGCCCTTCTTCTTCCCTGATTCTTCAACAACGGTGGGAATTGAAGTGTACCTCCAAAGCAGAACCCTGTGGGATGAGAGATGAGATTTTCTCCAGTAAAGATGGCTGCACAGGGCAAGAACTAGATTCTACTCTTAGGATTGCATTTTTAATATAACTAAACTGAAAAGTCTTTTGCCTATAGGAAAAGGGTGGGGGAAGAGATCTTTTTAAAGAAGACTTTATTTCAATGTCAGGAAAACAGCTACTGCATTCTTCCTGACAGCTAAATAATTTAATTCTTTCCAGGTGCCAAGGGACCTTCCAATCCCATTTCAAGTCCATCTTTATGCACTCATTTCTTCCACCCAGCTTTCCCTCTTTCTCAGACTACCCTGACCACTGGTGGTGAATTCACCAGTGACAAAAAGAGCTGCTCTTGTGGCATGTCAGAACTGTGAAATGTCAGAATTCACTACAGGGCTCTCTATAAATAAATTCAGAAAGGTAAAGGCAGGCAAAGCAAAGTAAAAAAGCTGTGAGGAAAGCAAAATTGTTTGGCCCAAAGGAGACTTTTCTATTTGTAGGCAAACATCTTTTTCCTGCTTCCCTAACCCCACTTCTTCCCTTTTTTGTTCCCTCTCCTTTCTTCTCATTAGTTCTGTTGCCTGCACAGATGATCTTATTCTGTTTCAATGTCCAATCACGCAAAACATGTAGCTCACATGTAGTCCTAATGACTGCAACAAAAATAGCCTCTATTATTTGGGGTGAGACACAAAACCGGCATTATGCATGGCAGAGGTAATTTGCATTTTGTGCTCTCTGCTGACTGGGCTCTGAAAAGACCCCATACAGATATGACCTAGATTCCAAAAGACATTTACATGGTTCACATTCTTGGATTTCCAAAGGATTAGATGTGTGAATGTCTTCAAGCATCTTGCAGAAGTCCTAAACAAATGCTTTCTAAAGCTTGTGTCCCTCATACATCTGTTTTGTTCTGCAGCTCGAAGTGAATTTTAACTTTGCTGCATTCCAGAGGCCTCAAGAATCCAGCCTGTAATCATCTTACCCTCTTTATGACAAATAGTGATGAACAAGAAGTCAGAAAGAGGCTGAAAATGTTTGATGGCATTTGGTTCTTCCAGGCGAAGTTATTAAAGCTGTATCACTCTCTATGGCACAGAAACTGTAGTGCCTCCACTTGATCACTCAGCAATACAGAAAGGCAGTGACCTCAATCCAGCAACAACAGTTTAAACAGTTCTGGACTGCATTCTTCTTCCAAAACCCCACTTGAGAATCAAAACTCCCCCCAAACTCATTGCTGATGTCTCCACACGCCCCACCGACTCACTGTGTGATTTTGCAGAGGTTCTGGAACATCTTCTCTGGATTTTGTCCGTCTGGTCCGTCCGTTTGTCCCGTCTCCTCCAGCTGCTGCACCTTCTGCAGAGCCACACTGACAGCGTAGCGCAGGAACTCCGTGCTGGAGCGCAGCACAGCCAGGCTCTCCTCGTGGCTTTGGGCATTGTCCCTGCAGGATCAGAACTGTCAGAGAACTGGGGATGCACAGAGCGAGCTCAGGGATGGCCTGTGAGATCCAAAACTTAATATGCATTTGCAAATAAAAATCTCTGGCTGAACCGACAGTGGAAAAGACCCTTTGTTTTGGTACCTTGTAGTGAACACTCAGAGCATAAGAGTTGCAGCAGCCTTTCCAGGCACACTAACACATGTTTTGAATTGATGTCTGGCTCTGCTCCACAGAGGACTGGACATCTTCTCACCTGAACAGAGCTGTGAGCAGAGTAGATACAAAACCCATGGACAGGAAGCTCCGTGCAGTTTTGTTGCTCAAGGCAGATTTGTTCTTTCCAGCTTTTTCCTTCAGGATTTCAGAGAGTTTGTTGTAACATGTAAACAGGCTCAGGACTTCCTCAAACTTGTTCTTACTGCAATTAAATAGTAGAAAACATTAATGGAGAAAATGTGTTTCTGACGTTTCCCATTTGAAGCTTCAGTGGCCAAATTGCACAATGATGCTGCCTAAATGATGAAACTACTACATATCCCTTCCTCCTTAACAGTGTGTACCTCACCCAATCCTCCTCAACCTGCTCTTCTACAAAATGTCAGGTCCCATCTCCCATAACGCATGACATTCCAAAGAAAGACACTCCCCAAGGCTGTGAGTGGCTGTGCCACCAGGCACTCAAGCTCAGAGCACTGATTTTGTGTTGGCACTACCATCCTGTGCCTGCAATGAGGCTGGGCCTCCAAAGAGCTGGGTAAATAATAGCACAGCTAGTGCTAGAGCGTAAGATTTAATATTTTACCTGAAATTCCCGACTTTGAAATTGTACTCCATCAGAACCTCACAAATTCCCATCACCTGAATGGCATAGATGTTATTTTTCACACCGACACCAGAAGACAGTGAAAAATCTGCTGATTTATCCTGAGAGATAAAGGAAACAAGTGCAAAATCTTTTCAAAACCTGACAAGAAATCAACGTCTTCTCCCACTGAGTCAAACTGAAAAATCTGATTTACCAGTTCAAAGTCTTCCAACTCGCTCTTGATCATTCGTCGTGTGACAGATTCTAACATCTCTTCAAAGTTCTGCTCAAATCCCACACCCTCCTCCTCCTCCTCATCATCATCATCTCCAGCTCCTTGGCACGGGCGCACAGTGCTCTTGTACCAGGAGAGACAGTGCTGGATGCAGCAGAGCAGATGGGCCTGCAGGAAGCAGCCACACAGTCACACTCAGTGTCTGGGCTGGAGGTCACTGCCAGAAGTGGACATGGCCAGACTGTTCTGGTGGGATGTAAAGAGCTGTAGCTGCCTTTGTAACTTCCTTGAGTCTTGAGGATGTGCCTTGTTCCCAAAGTGAGGGGATCAGTAATCTCACACACAGCTCCAGCTTCAGACAGTGCTCTCTGCCTGGGCTTTTCTAGATGGGATGTGGAGACTTAACTCCCACTGCTCCCTCTACCCAGCCACCTCAGGTACTGAAGGAGATGGAATTTCCAAAGGGACTCTCTAGCTGAAGTGTCTGCTCCTTCCTGGGTGTGCTACTGAATACAAGCTTCCTTAGGGGGAAACAAAATGATGAATTTGAATTTGTTCCCTTGGAAGTCCAACAAATCATTGAGGTCTCGTCTCCAACAATTTCAAAGCAGCAAAACCAAAGGACAAATCCTTCCCCCTGCTACACACACACCCTGCACAACTATTTTATGTGGAATTAAGTTAAAGGAGGGGAAAAAGCCCCACAGGGTGAACTCAATAGGGAATAACAGAAGAACACTATTCCTAGAGCATTTTTCACACAGGTCCCCACAACAACTATGCTTGGGGAGCTCCAATAAATAGCCTGAGGCAGGGGTGAGATGCCCAGCTCTGGTGCCATTAAAAGAATTGCTTCAGGCTAGAAGAGGCTGAAGAAGGACAAGGTATTCAGCTCATGTAGGAGGACAACTAAAATGATAGTAAAAGATGAGCTTGCAGCTGTGACCAACCAATATACAGCCCTTACCAGTGGTTCTTGCAGAAAGATTTGATCTCCTTGAGCCATAATACATCCCTCCAGTTTGAGTGGAGGCAGGAGGTCTGGCTGGGGCAAGTAATATTGCTTTATCTGTCACAGAAAACAAGAAATAAAAATAACCAGTTACTTGGTAACTGAGCCTCTTAAGATGTTTGAAAACAGAGCACAATAATCTTTGTACCCCATTCTAGAGAGCAAAACCTGGCACTGTGATTAGTGGGCTGTACAAGTACATGAGCCACATCATCTGCTCTACTGGTGATTAAAATCCCTTCTTGAGTTGCTCCTGTACCTCAGCCAGGACACGTCAGTGCCCTAAAACAAGATTAGCTGACCACTTGCTGTTGTGTTGCCTCAACAAGTAACTTCCCTTGCACCCCACCTGCAGTGTTACCCCTCCTTAAACAGTGAGGATCAATAGCTGCTGCTGCTATAGAAAGTTATAGACACATAATGATGCTATAAAATTTTACACCTTTACACCAACTTACTATTAAGTGCCCTCTGTTACCCAAAAGCTGTCTTGGCTCTGTTCATGCTCCTTTCTCAGATCCTATACTGTCATGGGAAAGCTGGAATTAGTCAGCATGAACTCTTTGGATGATTAAAGGGAAGAAAATTACTTGTCTCAAAGAAAGCACAGCCTGTCCAATGGATTGAGGAAATGTGATTGTCTTGTTGCCATGAGCAACACTGCTGGGGGATGAGTTAATCCTCCCAGATCCTACATGGACTTGGGTATTCTCCCGATGGGAGGACAGCAACAATAATTACTGTGTCAGCACATATCCTTGGGGAACTATGGGAGGGCAACTGCTGTGCACTGCTAAGGAACAGGGAGAGCACAAAGAACTTCTCTGAGCTCACACTTCCCATAGCACCTAAGAACTGAAGGGTTGGAAAGAGCTCCAAGAGACCCTTCCTCTGGCACCCTATGGCAGAAAATGAACCTGACTCCAGATGTTTACCCAGTCTGCCCTTGCAGCATAGCAGGGGTTTGAATGTCTTTAGGGAAGTGTCACAGCACTCAAACATGTTTCCAGTGTGAGGGAGAACGATTTCCCCAATATTTAACCTGAATTGTTTGCCATTCTGCTTGAAGTGCAGAATTCTTAAGAGTCCCTGCAGCCCCAGCACGGAGCAGGACTTTACCTGGGATAACAGTGTTTCCATTATAGAGCTGGCCAGCTGGGAGTTCCTGCGAAGGACATCATAAAAACCCTGGAGACAGGAAGGAAGGACAAGTTGGCTGACACAGCAGAGAAAATGAACCACAGGCACAATAAGTTGGCGTCATAAGATAGCAATGACACTTTGGCACTGCAAGGAACCATGAGGAAGCAACAATGTGCTCAGTGTAAAACTCCATACCTGGCAAAGCAAAGGCACCACAGAAAGAAGGTATGAATCAGAAAAAGTATGAATTTCCTCACAGGGGCCCTCTCACAAGCTGTATCTCCCTAGCAGCGGTGGCATCAAGCCCAGAGTGACTTTCACTGCTATTTAACACTAGCACAAGATCCAACTTCAAACTGTGAAGCCCTGCTTCAAAGGCAAAACAAGCCAGTGGGGAAACTGTAGGAGGCAACAAATCCTGCAGATTGAGAAAACTCAGTGGATGGATAAAGCAAGCACAAGTTTTCTAGCAACAGTGACAAATACAAGCAGAACTTGCAGCTCATCAAAGGTCAATCCAACCGAAGACAAGAAGGAAACAGAATCTCTTTGACCCGCACAGGTTTTTTTTTATCAAGGTGGTACCCCATGGTTATAACACAACCTAAGATATGCACCCAAAATGTCCCTTTATAACAAGCTTATCACAACAGATGTAAGGACAGCCAAGATTTCATAGAAACTTGGAAAGGAAGAAAAGACAGATCTCTGATGCAGTCTGAGGAAGCTTCTCCATACTCTCCAGACAGGGTTTTCTTTGGAGCCCATAATTAACTCCCAACAGCTCCACATCTACCCAATGCCTATTATACCACTCCTCCTCACAGGGCATCAAACATCCTTCCCATTCCCTAGGCCCTACCACAGCAAGACAGACTTTGACATATTTTTGCTCTTAAACAATGCATAGCTGAAGAAGATACATCAACGTGTCTTCAGGTTTATAATGGTCAAAAAAAAACAACAGCAGAAGGAGTGAAAACATGTTATACATGCCCCGTGAAGAACAAATCTGAGCTGCAAGGCTGTTTTTCACAAGAACATGATTGTTATTTACCTGAGGCTAGGGAAGAATTAGACCACAGAAGAGCTTGTGGCTGTTTAAGAGACGGAAGAAACCATATTTACCTCATATAACATGAGTCGAACGTCTGCTTGCTGGCTCAAACATCGCCTCAGGCTGCCCAGGATTTCTAGGCAGAAGGCCTCATTAGCTGCAGAATTATAGCAGGCATGAACATCTGCCTGGACCTGAGAAGGAACATTAGTCACGTTATACTGGTTACAAAATCACAGCACAGGAGCAAGGTGGTAAAGGTCTGGCCCCTGAACAATCACTGAGATAGTCCTTGTGCTGCCAGGCTCCTCATCATTGCCATGGAGCAGTGGGAATGCTCCCCAGAACACTGGTGCTGTAAGAGAGAATGACTTTGAGGAGCAACATCTCTAGGCCAGCTTCTCTTTGCACATTGCATTTCCTAAAGCTTTCCTTACAGGAAAGAAATCCTTACTGGATTTCCAGGACTAATCCTTACTAAAGCTGTATTTCCATTCTGGGGGAACACTTCCCTATTGAGTTGTTTGAAATAGTGCATATTAGACATCAGATTCTCACATGTCCACACAGGGACTGCAGAACAGCACTTACCTGAGTGGCACCAATGGCCTGGCTGCACTGGGAGGAGGACAAGCTGCCCAGAACCTTGAAATTTCTTAACAGGAGCAAAAAGCCAGCAACTGCAGCTTTACGAGCATCGAGCTGCCTTGGGAATTGGGACAGAAAAGAGGGTTACATAAGGAAATATGAAAGCAAGAAGCTCAGAAGCACATAAAATATCAACTCAGCAATGAAAAAAAAGGCCACAAATACAGAGTGACTGGGCCCTGTACAACTGTATTTCCCAAAAGGGCAGTACAGTCCCAAACACTCAAGAGCTGGGCAGTTTGCTGGAAATTCCCCTGCTCTACACTCTCACAATATTCAATCTCCTTACAGTGCTCGCACTCAGGGAGAGCCCAGGCCAAGACCCAAGTATTAAATATCCATTGAAAGCTGGGAGAGTGTCACAGACCTCAGACTTGGAAAATTCCTCATAAAAACCGTGTTTTGCTTTGCTCACAGAAACGCCAAGTCTTTCCCAAGACCAAGTTCCTTGCTTTGAAAAATTATCCTAAATTTTGAATTCTCTATTCATAACCAGGCAGCCACTGGCCAACAAAATTCATTCTACAATCATAGCAGGATGGTTTGCTCAAAGCATGACCAAGACAACACCTTGTAAGGGAGCAGAGGAAACGTGGCAGCTCAGCATTCTGATCAGTGGCTCCTTCCAGACCCTCCCTGGATGTATTCAACTGTGCTAAACACATGTTCGAATTGGTTTTAATGTTGCCTATATATTTGGAGTTCCCAACAGCTTTCTGAACTGACAAAGCCTGTTCATTCAGATGGGGGCTGGGATTTGTGTCTCAGTTCAGTGGAGCTGTGACTGTGCCACAATTCCAAGCTAAAGGGACAGGAGATGTCACTATCTGGTTATGGGAAGAACACTGTAAGAAGATACTTAGCCAAAATAAAAAATACTTCTGCTCCAAAACCATAAATGAGTTGTAGAAATTTTTTCAAAGAATTCTCTCCCCAGCTTACCTGGAAAAGATAGCTTTTTGGAGAACAAGTATCAGGGAGTCCCTCACTGACATGCTGACTTTGAGCAGAGGCTGGAAAGGAAAATAACCTTTGGAGAGAAAAGCATTAAGGCATGCCAAGCCCTTGGGGCATATGAGCTCATCTTCCTCAGGCCCATCTGGCCCTGCATTTCCAGTACTGTCATCAGTACAGTAGGAATACCAAAACATTTAAAAATAGACAAGAAAACCCATAGAGCTGTGGCAGTGAGACACCTTAGCAGGTTAGTGAGGACACAGTGCAAGGGTTTAGGAAAATAACAGGTTGGACACAGCAGGTAAAAGTTAAAACACCAAGGCAATAGCTCAGCCCAGGCAAAGAGGAATACTGACATGGAGCTTGGAAGGAGAAAAATCAACATGACAGCTACAGCTGTTCAGCTAAACACTGTAGACTTAGTTTTCTACAGGGTACAGCATCTGGGCATCTTCCAGATGAAAGATCAGCACTGAGCAGTTTTGGTCCTATGCCAGGCCACACCATATGCTTTTTGCTAGAGGGCACATGCAAATCTATGCTTGAAGAACAGTTCCGGACAACCCATAGCAGAGAAAGAAAGCTTATTTCATGAGGAGGGTTATCAGATCATGCATATAATTGTGGCCCAGAGCTGTCATTGCAACTAAACTAGCAAGGAGATGCATGGAGAAATGCAAAGCTTTACCTGTACTGCACGGAGGAGCCCTTGCACTGTGTCAATGGGCAGAAAGGACAAATTGTCAAAGGTCTCTGTGACTTTGGAGGATGAAGTCTGAAGCACGAGAGGAGCAGACACAACAATATTGGACAACAAGTCTGAAAAATAAAAGGGCAAAAAGAACAGCTGATGCCAAAGGGCTAGAAAAGCCTGAGCAGAAGATGTCTGTAGAGCTAATAATTACAGATTAATCAAAGATCTTCCATGACACAGACAGGTCATGATAAAATCAACCGAGTCCACTGCAGGCATCAAGTGTTAAAAATGCTCCCAGCCAAGCTGCAGGGCCTCACCCCAGCAGAGGGCACTGAGATGCAAGGGAAGAAGCTGCAGCACTGACATCCCAGCAGCCCCAGTGGCTCCCAAGCCCAAGGATGAGAACAAGGCAAGGCTGGGAATGTGGAACAGGCAACTGACTGATGATTCTGACTTTCTGTGTGTCAGCTGTTCCATGGTAACTGCCTGCTAACATACTTTTCACCGGCGATGAATACAAGGCAAAAACCTCAGTCAGAGGAGAAGGAACAACTGATTTTCTTGGCTTCAGGTGATTTCAGCAGGCACTTCAGAAACCAAATCACATCCTGGGCTGCATCAAAAGCAGCTTGGCCAGCAGGCTGAGGGAGGGAATTCTCCCCCTCTACTCCACTCTGGTGTGAGCCTCTTTGGAGTACTGTGTCCAGCTTTGGGGTCCTCTGCACAAGCAGGACAGAGACCTGTTGGAGCAGGTCCAGAGAGGCACAAAAATGCTCAGAGGGCTGGAACACTTCTGCTATGGGTGCTGATATGGGCTGAGAGAGTTGGGGTCAGTAAGCCTGGAGAAGCAGGCTTTGGGAAGACCTTGTTGTAGCTTTTTGGTAGTCAAATGGGGTGTATAAGACAGGGACAGACTTTTTATCAATAGCTGTTGTGATAAGAATAGGGCTAATAGTTTTAAACTAAACCAAGGTAGATTTAGAGTGGATATAAAGAAGAAATTTTTCACAGTGAGGGTGGTGAAACACTGGCACAGGCTGCCCAGAGAGGTGGTAGATGCCACATCCCTGGAAACATTCAAGGTCAGGTTGGATGAGGCTCTGAGCAACCTGGTCTGGTGGAAGATCTCCATGTTTATTACAAGGCAGTGGGCTGGATGACCTTCAAAGGTCCCATCCAACCCAAACCCAATTCTGTGATTCTATAATGTGTTTTGAGGAGCTGTGTTGGGACTGTCCACAGAACAGAGCACATTTCTGCCTCTTTTCTGTTACCTATGAAGTGGCTGACAGGAGATGCTGCTTTTGTGAGGACTCTGTTCAGGACCTGCTCAAGAATATCACTTCTGATGGGCTCATGAACCTGAAGGAGGAAGAACAACAAATAAAAATCAAAACCTTTAAGATATTTCTGTGCTTCACAGCACAGGCATTGTACAGTAGAAAGAAAATCCAGATCTGACAGGCGAGCAAAGATGGCCACCAAAAGTCCCCTTTCAGCTAAATCTACACAGATCGATTCAGATTTCATCCCAGGACAATCAGAACCAGCACACAAAGTACACTCAGAACATAATGGTTCCAATCATCTATGGGATGAAAATTTATCAATTTGGTGAAGATGAATGGTTTCAATGCCATCTTGTCAGATTTTGTTTGTACCTCTGAATTTCTCTACCTTCTCTACCACTGCAGTTTCTTGGAAACTGTAATAGGGATTACACAAGAATCATGACAGCAGGAACAGATTAGAATTAGATCTTCATGAGGATGGCCTCTTCCATCTGGAAAGGGGCAAACAGGAGCCAAAATCCAGTACTGTTTGCAAAACACTCACAATGGATATAGCAGGCAGGGTTTTGACACCATTTACCAAGAGAGAATAAGAATGGAGTTGTCTTGCCCTCACCAAAAAAAAAAACCTCTCCAAAAGATACACTACCTTAAATGTTTCCAGCAGGATACTTGCTCCCAGTCTGCAAGCCTGCTGGGCTGGCATTTTTGAAAGGCCATAACTGTTATCAGCAGCTTTTCCTCCAAAGGGCTTTTTTGGTTCATAGGACTCCATTAGGCTGAAGCCAAGATCCACCAGTCCCTGAATAACATGGTCCCAACCAAATGCACTGAGGAAGACAGTAAACACATGAGGAAAGAAACAATTCAGTCATAGGAAAGTTTAGATTAGAGCAGAGCTAAAATCTTCTGCAGTCATTCCAGGGTCCAAAGCTGCAGTGAGAGACACTTGATGACAGCAGGAAGGATGACAGCCCTCACAAGCGTGTGGCTGTGCTTAGGCTGAGGGACAAGTGCTCAGCACACCTCTGCAGTCCTGGTTCTCCATCAGGATTCCTTTCTAGCCCAAAGGATTCCTCACTGTTGGGAATGATGTGTCCTCAGGTCTGATTTCAACAGCAGGCTACAGTTGGGATGCACCAGTACCCTACTGGTGCCAAGGTCTTCAAGTTGGAGAAAAAGAGAAGAGGAATGCCTCCCATTAAACTAAAGGACAACTAGTGACAGACCAGAGGTATCCCACAGGATGTTTAAAGGACTAACCAGTGAACCAGATTAAACAGTGAATTTATTCCTCATCCCTTGATCAGAACACAAACTACAGCCAGCAGCATGACTCAACACTGCAGATTAGGCCCTGATCAGTTTAGTCCTTTGTACCACCAGACCCTGAGATTTGAGGTAGAATGAACAGATTTATACAGCCGCATGTTGTTGTGTTTTTTTTTTTTTTTAATTCGCTAATATAAAACTGGGATAAAACCTTTGGATTTTGACACTGATCCCTGCCGGCACATGGTCAGAAGTATTTAGCATCCCAGAGTTTTTAAAGAAAGCTGAAACTCTCCCCACTCCCAAAGCCCATTGAATGTTCTGCAGCACGTGGCAGCAACTCACCTATTTTTCACCACTTCCAGAATGACAGCAGTTATATCATATTGTTGAGGAAACAAATCCTGCAGAAACTTGGAGGCCTGAAGGAACTGCAGGTCCTTGCAGCTTCTTGTGATTGATGTTTTCAAGAAATCAAATATCTGGAACATAAAATCATTAAGTGTGAGGAAATGATCTTTGAAATGAGACCTGTATAATCTTGGGTATATTCCAGTAAGAGCACCAGCCAGACCCAAGTTCCACTACAGCCTGCCAAAAATCTTAACTCATTTCTTTGTCAGGACAAATACACCAGTCTCATTAAGTGCCTCAAGGAGAGTGACTTGCTGCCAGATGCTCTTCATGTGGCCACCACAGAGCCAAAACATTAGAAAAATAAGACTGCTTTTCTTCTCATCCTACAATACCAGCCCACTGGCAGGAATCACTGCTCTGGAAAATTGTGATATTGCTCAGAGGTCTTTTACAGTGTTTAGTAAAGCAGAGCACACCAATGATCCAACTGCCTACCCATGAGCATCCTGAAACCTTTTAAAGCCTAATTCTGATGGGACTGTGACCTAACCATGCTTCCCTTTCTTTACAGGGAGTGCACAGTGCATCCCCATGGAAGCTCTCTGCAAGCTTATCAGGCACATACCTGCTCCTGCAGTCTGTGTTTTACAGCAACTGACAGCAGAAGAGCCACGCTGAAGGGACACAGGGCTCTATCAGGATCCTTCTGTTGCTCAGTCTAGGAAACAGCAAGAAGCAGTGAGAAAACTTGTTATCTTCAACTGAAACACCCTGGAAATTCAAGAAGCCATCAGGCACATCTCTTCAAACATATCACAGCATTCACTAAAGAGAACATGATTAAAATAATAAAAATTATTAAAAACCTTGTCCAAACTAAGTTTTTTAACCCTGCTTCAGTATCCTCAAGAACAGTGGCTGCTCCATCTTTGCCATACCTTCAGATGTCTAATCAGCTCCTCGCCCAGGTCCTGGTCCAGGTTGATGACAGAAACAATGTGGAGAATAACAGTGCCCTCCACGTGGCGGAGCTGGTCCAGGGGCATTGTGGCCACCTCAAGGTCCACTGACCTATAAGTTTTACCAGAAAATAACAAGCCATTCAAAGCCAGAAATAATTCTTTGTGGATCAAGGTTTACAAGGTTTAACTGTTCAAATTCAAGGAGCCCTGGGCAGGACCAGGGTATGACAGCAGGAACTTACTGTGGAACCCTTTGTTCTTCCTTCTGTCTCTTATCCAGCTGATTGAAAAAACTGATGATTCCTTCCAGAACAGTCTTCTTACTGCCCTGCAAGGCAGGACATTTCATTAAACCTTTGCAGGGCCTGCAGTATCCCAGAGAACAATGCTCAATTCCTTCACCTATCAAAGATCTCAGGGTATCCTTCACTTCCCTCCATAAATTGCTAAAGCAGGTGAGTGCTCCTGTATGGCTCATTTCCAGATCTCCAGTTTTCATATTTCTTGTGACGGCATTTATTTCTTTTGACTGCATTATCAAATAGCTGGAAGAAACTCAAGCTCTTGCGTGTTCTGATTGTCTTTTTTTTTTTTTGAAGTTGTTATTAATTAGAAAGGATCCTTTATGTTTTAATCAATTGGGAAGGCTTTCAAACTCCTAACCTTAAATGTAACAATACATTTTGGCCAGTGGACCCTATTGACCCTCTATAACACATATATAATTTGTCTTTGAATCATTTTAGCATTGACTTGGTCACAAATGAAGCAAGGAAAAGAGCCAGATCACCCTGTCAAAGGGCAGAGATGTCCCTGGCAGTCTCTGCTCTGGAGAAGAGCACAGGAGATGACACATTCCCACTACAAGTCAGACTACAGCCCAGTAGACAATCATAGTGCATGAGCTATTATTGCAGCATGCAGGTCACAGAGTGAGCAAAACTGAAAAAAAAAAAAAATCCTGTCTGCTAGGTCTGTGCTCATCCTTTATTTTCCAAAGGTTTGCTTCTTTTCCCACAAGGAAGACCACAATCCCACCTTTCTCTGAGCAGTCAGCTTATTCAGGCTAGAGGGAATTAGAGGAAACAAAACTTAATGATGTTCCATTGTGTCCGACAGCGTGGCTTGGGAACAATCAGAATCCCTGCTGAAATTGAGACTATAGATCACTCTGGACATGTTTTTTCTGATGGAGTAAACCTGGGAGAAATTCAGCTCCTGTGAGCTTTTACCTTGGCAGAAAGCAGCAGCAGCTGATAGACCAGAGGGGGAATTTCCTGCAGGTCTAATCTGGAGAACATCCTCAGGATCTTTTCCACCACAAACTGCAGCTCCTCTCCTGATAGTGGAATATCCCTGTTAAATCAAAGATTTTTTTTTCCATAAATATATTGTTTATTTGCCAAGGTTCACTCACACATGGAATAAAAACCATGATGCCATGCCCACATGTGTTTTGCATCCAAATGTATCTGGTGTGGATGCTCATTGACCAACCATCCATGGTGCTTTGCCCGGTGTGGTCAGACCTCTTACTTGTACTTGCCCAAAACTGCTTGTGAAATAGGACACAGACAGCACCACAGCACAAGTCAATGTTGAAGAGAAAAACAATTACCTGAACATGTTGGCAAGATGTATTACACACCGAGGGTCCCACCTGGTAAAACAAAGATATGTCGGAAGATCGAGAGCAAAGCAGATTATCACTTAGCTCTTCCCTCCTACACAATTAGTCAATGTCAACATTTCCCTGTTACATTCTGATACTAAAATTAGAAGCCGGATTTCCACCAGAAATCATCATTACTAATCTAACCACCCACACTTCTATAGTTCTGAACTGCCCCAGCTCCTTTAATAACAAATGCCAGAAAAGGAACAAAAACAAGACCGGCTCATGCAACAGTTTCACAAGATCTGGGAATAGGGTGCTCCCTTGCCTTCCCAGCCACAGCAGACACTGTCACAGAGGGCACAAACTCAAGGATGAGGACACACAGCTCATGGAAATGTCTTTTTCCAAGCACAGTGTGAAATACAATGTTTTGCCACGTAACCAAGACCTGCCAGACATACATACTTGCTGGAGCAGAGGGTATTTATCAGCTGTTTCTTGAACTCTTCCCCATTCAGTTCACCTGAAAAAGCAAAAGTCTTAGGAGTTGATTCCAGAGGAAGGGAGGACAAGCTGCAGAGGAGCAGACAGCAGTTACCTTTCCCATAAGCCAGATTCTCCTTTGAACTGGCCAGTGCTGTGAGAACAGTGGAAAACAGCTCCAAGGATTTCCCATTGCTCAGGCTGCCCCCTTTAATAACATCCACAAACAGGTTGGCAAGCTCTGCTAATGCATGGCCTGGCAGCTGGCGCGCCTGGGAGAACATATAACAGGAGAGAGCCTGAGGCAGCACACAGAATGCCACATACATGTCCAAACTGTCACCAAAACCCAGCAGAATTTCAGGGAAATGCTCCCTTTAAAGGAAAATTCAGCCCTGAGATGTCTGTTTTGTACTGTTTTTTACAGAACACATTGTTAAATGTGATTATAGGTTTAGAGTTTTGAGCCTAAGACTAAACATCTAAAGATAATCAAATTCACACACAGAGCCAGCTAACTTAGTCTAGGGAAGATCCATGGAAAGGATAAACTAATTTTTCTCAGTGGCTTAGTGAAGTATCTCACTTTACCTATTAAATTATACTCAGCAGAGCCCAGGAAAGTCAGCCCAAAGGAGCTTTACCTCCAGCATCAGCAGTCCTATGATTTCAGACACCTTGGCCAAATGCAGGTCCCCTGACTCCACCAGTGGGACGCAGTGCTTGTAAACCTGGAGTCTCCTGAGAACACCGCTCCTCTGGGAACAGGGGGAGCCTTACAGCAAGCAAACAGAGGGACAAAAAATGGGGAAAAAGTTATGCAAGGAACAACGTGTTGTTAAACTACAGGAAATCAGCAGGGATAAACTGTCACCTGGCTGCAACTTCCTATTTTACCTAACAAAACAAATAAAAAAAAAACCCGGAGAACAGGAAATGAAGATACTTGGATAATTTAGTTGGCCACTCTTGTTATCACATCCTGTGGTTCACTCAACCTGCTCCCAGAGATCAGGAAGTGTCAAAATTTTGAGAAGCAGCAGCTTGGCAATTAGCTGTCACCGGCCAGCTCAGTCCTACTGCAAGGGACCTAAGGGCTCTCAAAAGCAAATCGCACTTACTCCGGGCTCATCACAACTCTAGTCCAGTTTGCTATCTCCCCGCATTTATGGATGTCGTGCTTCCCTGTGACAGCCCTGACCAGAGGGTTTCTTACCAAAAGTGACATTTCCTTACTGCTGAGCACGGGCTGCACACCCCAGGGCTGCGCACACACCACCCACCTTTGAAGATCCCTCTCAGCAAAGCCGCCGTCTCCCTGCCCTTCAGGGCCTGCCTGGTCACCATGTCACCCAGCTGCAAGAGAAGGGGACGCTGTGAGCCGCCCGCGGAGCAGCCCCGGCGGCGCCTCCCGGCCCGGCCCCCGGGCCCCGCTCACCTCGCCCTCAGCCAGGCTCTGCAGGGCCTCCTGCAGCCGCTCGGGGCCCTCCTCGGCCGCCAGCGACAGGATGCGCTGCGCCATGGGGCCTGGGGCTGCCCGGGACCGCCGGGCCGCGGCTCCGTCCCCCGAAATTCCCGCCCGGAAGTGGCCGCGCGTCACCCGGGGAACAGCTCCCGCCCCCCGCGCGCGCTTCCCGCCCGCAGTGTCGCGGGTTCGAGTCCCGCGGGGGGCAGTGCCATTGAATCCCAGTCACAGAGCGGGTCCGGACCGGGGCGGAACCGGGCCCTGCTCTCCCTGCTCAGGCAGGGTCGTCCTAGAGCGCACAGAATAGCAGCTCGATGGCGTTCTAAATGAGAAACAAAAGTCTCAATATTCAGCAAAATTTAGATTGCTTTATTTCATACAGACAGAGCAAAGCAGAGCTGAGGAGGGGTCACCGCCTACTCCACGCTCCACCGAATCTGTTTGCAGCTTCTTCTTATAGTGGGGTCTCTCGTGGTAACCAATAATTTTTGTTCTCTTGCTGTCATAATTTTGCCAGGCAAGCAGTGGTGGCCGAAATAAACCTCTGGGAGTCAGTGCCATGGATACCATCTGCTCTTGGTAATTCAAACTGGCAGGAATCGGGAAGTTCTGGTCTTCGTGCATAGGCAGTCATTGATGAAACAAAGGCAGGAAGTCTGATTTTGCAAAATCGATCAGACTATTGGAAAG
>VRYO01000100.1:7550791-7708211 GCA_009812075.1 Sialia sialis | reverse complement strand
AACAGAATGATTTAATCACATTTTTCCTCCATCAAGTGTCTCTTCAGACCTTAGTATTCTGGTTTATGCAAACCTCAATACTTTTATGATCAACAGGAATCTTTTATCAATTATCACATTGGTTCTGGAATATCTCCAGTGAGGGAAACTCCGCCGCCTCTCTGGGCAGGCTGTTCTAATACACAGTGAAAAAGTGAATGGAGTGGGGTAGGCAGTCATGTGGAAAACGAGGTTCACTTTCCTGGTAGATTTTAAAAGGTTTAATAGAAGACAATAAGAGATGAACAATGAAGCAAAAGGTTATAACAGCCGGGTGAGCAAGAGCCGAGAGCACCCCTGCTGCTTTGGAGACACTCCTTAAATTCATCAGCCTGTTGCATATTCATAGACCCATGATACATTTTCAAACTTTTCTATCAACTATTTTTCTATATTCCAGGAGCTGTTTTACACAGCCACTCCTTGAGTTTGCCTTTTTAGTGCATGTGTGTTTCTTGGCTGTGATTTTAATTTATTTTTCTTCTCAGTCTTAATTTGGGCTGTGGTCTTCAATTTCTACAGACAGTCGGTGCTGGTAGCTGGTATATCAGTAGCAGGTGTCTTTATTGGGTGTTATCCAACCAAACAAGTAGCTCACTTAATACATTTATCAGCCTATGTTAATCCTAAAGAAAACTATATCTTACAAACCATTTAAACACCTCATATATAGTATCCACCCTAATATTTGTGAAAAGCCAATACCATAATATGTATTTATGCCACGGGGCATTTGGCACAAAGTGCCCATTCAGGGCACCTTGCACCAGAAATGAGTGCTGTCCACGTGGGGACATTCGAGTAAACCCTTTAATTCCAGGGGACATGAGGGGTGGCCTGCAGCGTACCAGGAGGTGTAGCCCGCCTTTAAGCAGCGGGATTTGGCCAAAGGATCTGGTTCCAGCACAGCGTGGGAGCTTTCACAAGCCCCGTGCTCACGTGGAGCGAGAATTGATGCTGCAGAGCGAGGGGAGCGGGTTTGACATGGGGCTGTGGGGAGTGGGATAGCCAGGCCTGGGGGAGAGATGCACTTTGGGATCTGTCACAGCACATCAGGGTGGGTCCCCCTTGAGACCTGTTTGCCCAGGACACTCACTTTGTCATGCCAGGGGTTGTACATGTGTCTGCAAAACTATTTCAGCTGTGATGACCATGCTGGCCTGGTGGCCCAGCAATCACAGGTTCTCTCTGGCACCCCAACAGAGCATTACTGGGTCTATTTGGGAAGCTCTAGGCTGATGATGTACCCCTGTTATGTACTGTCTTGTGCTGAGCTGCACACAAAGGTCCAATGGGCTGTAGGAGGGAGCTGAGCCTTGCAGAATAGGTGTAGAATAAGGATGGGAGGGTTGGGGGTCTCCTCTGAAGAGCAGTGCTCAGTGCCTCTGTCCACAGCAGCATTGCTCAGGGTTTTGGCACAGGTCCGAATTTTCCCTCAGCACCCTCGCCTTTCATCTGGAGTCTCGTGCCTTCCTCCTCCTCCCTCCCTCCCATCGGGGTCTCAGCAGCGCTCGCAGGACAGCCCTGTGCGGAAACCAAATCCGTAAATCCCAGGGGCATTACAAAACATGCCTTGTGTAAGCCCCTTCAGCCCTGCTCTGGTGCTTAGCCCGGCCCTGCCACCTCCCCAAAATCCCCATCATGGTAAGAGCCTGGCCAAGCTGTCTCCTGGGCGCAGCTCCATCCTCACCATATTTCCACCCAGCTCCCATAGCCCTTGATCCAAAGAATTACAGCTGCAAGGGCTCTCCTGCTCCATGTAGCTTCAGCATGCTGGGGCATCCCTGAAAACCCATTTTGCCATCCTGCTGCATCCACGTGTGGACTCACTTTTGTTTGTCCCACTTCCCAGGGCTCCCCTCCCTTACGGATCTGTGGCATCTCCCTGGGGGTGGAATGGGTCCCAGTCCCAGAGCTCTGAGCAGTTAATCATCACTTGAGGGCATTGTAGAAATTTTGCCTGTATCTTTTTGTTTATTTTTTTAAAGCTGAAAAGGGCCTTTATGGATGCTGGTTTGGGAGGCTCATAGGGGAGGAACTGGAGAGCCCCAGCAGCATCCTCTGCCACAGACCCATCCCCACAGCCGGACCTGCCCACGCGGCCAAATTCACAGCAGGACCTTGCCAGGGTTTTTGGGGCAGAAGCTGGGGAAGAGACCTGTCCTGCTCACCCTGGGGAGCAGGCCGGGATGGCAGGCTGCCCACCACCTGCCTCTGCCCCTGCCCCGTGCTAATGAGCGAGTTACACAACAAGGAGCTTTTATACTTTGTTAATCGGGTCCGGCATCCCGCCCGCCTCTCCACGCACGCTCCGGCTGGTGGTGGAACCCCAGCTCCCTCCTTCCCTCTCCTCAGCCGCCTTTTGTAATGTTTTAATGGGGTTTCTTTCCTGGGCTGGGCTGACTTAATTACAAAGCTGCAGTGAGTTGATGCCTTGTGACGGTCTAATCCCAACCCGGTGACTCTACAAAGCTTTCACCCGGCTTCCTCACTGCTCCACTCCAGCCTCGCCATCCCTGCATCCATCTCAGCTCCGTGCTCTGACCTCCTGAGGACAGTTCAGCTTTTTCTCTTCCTGGTGAGTATCCAAGATATTTTTCAACTGAAAGAACGGCGTTGAAGACCATCATCCAGCCCTCACTCAACCTGGCACCTCCAGAGCTTGAATTGGTTTTAGTGCCTGGAACAAGGGGATGTCTACGCCTTTCCCAGGAGGTGGAAGGAAAGAGGATGGCCCTAGGAAATGGTTGAGCTGGAGCCAAGCATCCCTCACACAGCCTCCGAGCTGGTGCTGCAGCCAGGCAGGGGTAGATGCTGGAGGCAGCCCTGCTCCTCACAGATGGGAACAAGGCGTTTCACCCAGACTACATTGGAAAGATGCTGAGAGGTTTATAGTCCAGCCTTGCAGTTGGTGGAGCAGTGAGACTTGAGAATTTGGGAAATACTTCAGGGATAAGTATTTATTTTGGTAATATTATTTCTTTTGGTAGTAGAAATAAAAGGATGAGCTGGCTGCCTGGCCAAAGTTGGATGCTCTGCCCATGTGAAGGTGGTCTGAGACAGAACAGAGCACAGGCTGAGAAGCCTCCAGCCCAAAGAGGAAAGGCAGAGTGAGAAAAACATCTGAAGGGATGAACAATACACAGATTTTTAAGCTGATTTTGCAAACATCCCTGGTATTTCTCCAGGCTCCTCAGGCAGGCAGAGATGCAGGCAGTAGGTGATGGAGCTGAGGAGGGTTGAGGGTGTCCTCTGGACACCCACTCCTGCTCCCATCTGTGGAAGATGGGCAGGGAATGAGGTATAAGTGAGGCCGTGGAGACCCTTTGGATCCATGCTGATTCCTCCTTCCCTCTGCCAGTGTCCTGCTGCTGACAGAAGACAGAAGACAACATGTCTGCAGTTGTGAGTACTGTCCCCACGCTGCCCCATCCTCTGGGCTCTGACCATGCCCTCCTTGCATTGCTGGGACGGGGTGCACATGGTGCACCTTATCCGAGCAGCACACAGTCCATCCCTACCCTGCTGCACACCCTTGGGTGCATGTGTGGAGCCTCTCCCCTTCCCCATAGCTCCCAGGGAGACTTGCAGTGGGGCAGGGAGCTGGGGGGCTGTCTGGGCACCCCACACATGCTCTCCCCATCCCCCAGACGGGCACATTTCGGATCGTGTCGGAGGAGGAGCAGGCCCTGCGCACCAAGCTGGAGCGCCTCACCACCAAGGACCACGGCCCCGTCTTTGGGAGGTGCGAGAAGATCCCCCCACACACCCTGCAGAAGGTGAGGTGGCTCTGGGGAATGGGGGGAAGGTGTAGCTTGAGGCTGCTGCTCCTCAGGGGCCAGAGGAGACCCTTGACTGTCTCTTGCATTGGAGGCATTACCAAATTGTCTCCAAGCTGGGGACTCGAGTGACCCTACCCTCCATATGCTGGCTGCAAGGAGTTTTACTGTCCTCCCCCAGTTTTTGGGTTCCTCCACAACCCTGGGGAGTTATAGAATATGTGCATGGCATCACTGGGTCCCCTCTCTGCTCCTCCCAGGCAAAGGATGAGCTGAACGAGACAGAGGAGAAGAGGGAGGTGGCAGTGAAAGCTCTGCGGGAGCTGGTGCAGGAGCGGGCAGGCGGCGAGGACGTTTGCCAGAAGGTGGCTGAGAAGGTGCAGGAGAAGGACGACTCCTTCTTGCTCCGCTTCATCCGTGCTCGCAAGTTCGATGTGCACAGAGCCTACGACCTGCTGAAAGGTGGGGAGGGGTCCTGGGCTGTGATGATGGGTGAGGATGAGGGTGCACATCTCCCAGCAGCTCCCAGTCCCGTGTTGGTGCCTCCTGGTACAGACTGAGCTGTGCTGGCAGAGCAGGACGCAGAGCAGGAAGGAAATGAAGAGAGGGGATAAATAGGAAAAAATAGGGTTTGAAGAGAGGGGATAAATAGAAAAAGTCAAGTTTGAGGGCTTGGAAAGAATTGTGATGGAGAAGGAAACTAATAAGGATGACACCAGGCATCCTGCAGCACCAGGACAGTCCCATTCCTTGCAAATTTAACCAAACAAAATGGAAAAAACCCTCACACATGGTGATGGTTTAATTTGTGCAGCAAACCCAGCTGGCTTGGGCTGCATCCCCTTGAGACCCATGCCCTATGCATGCCATACACTCCTCCTCTGTATCCTGTAAGGAGCCACTCCTGCACCCTCCTGATGCTTCTGTGCACGGTGCCTGGAGGGTCTCTGCACCCCTCTGCACCTCTAGGTCTGGGGACAGGTTGGGGTGAGTTGGCACCTTCTCCTCACACTACAAATGACCCATAGGGATGGAGGGGGGAGCAGAAGGGCAGCCCAGAGGGTGGATGCTGACTGGAACCTGCCTGGCTCCAGCTCTGCTCTTCTTTGTATCAGCTTAGGGGATAATGAGTTGCAATTATCAGTGCTGGCTCTCAGACGAGCTGTTTTGTGTGCCTGCATTTTCCCACGATGAAATTCCTTATTTTGTCCCTGCAGGGTGCCAAGAGAAGCTAGATGGGGGTTTTCACCCAAACAGTGAGGAAGGGGAAAAGGGAAATGAGGGGGGAAATTACTTTATCTACTTGTTGAGGTGTTGGAGAGAAAGCAGGTGTGGGAAGCTCCTGGCAAGGGGAGGAATAACACCACGCATGGTGGGGCTGATGTGCTGCTGAGCTTCTTCTTCCTCCTTTGCTGGAGGAGACACGTGGGCCACAGGCAGAGCTTTCCAGAGCTCTCGGGCTCAGCACCAAATCCCCATCACCAGCCCATCCCATCTCTGGCAGCTCCCCCAGCTTCCCGAGGCCGGGCGAGCAGGTGTTTTTCCCAATTTTTGCCTCTCTCCAGGCTACGTGAACTTCCGCCAGCAGTACCCCGAGCTCTTTGACAACCTGAGCGCCGAGGCCGTGCGCAGCACCATCGAGGCCGGCTACCCTGGCATCCTGGCCAGCAGGGACAAGTACGGGCGGGTGGTGATGCTCTTCAACATCGAGAACTGGGATTACGAGGAGATCACCTTTGATGAGGTGAGCCCAGCTCAGAGGCTGCTCCCACAGCAGAGTGGTCCTGTTTTGGGTTTGTCCTGCCTGAGCACAGCATCCTTACACACACACATGCATCTGTCCAGCCATACAGGTGGAAGTAAACCTGTAGCCCTCTGAATTTATCCTTTGAAGGAGCCCTGGAGAGCACAGTCCACCCCAAGGGATGCAGTGCAAGGTACATCCCAATTGGGGGTGTGCATCCCCCAGCCCATGTAAAATGTACTGAACAAAGGCACCACACCATTAAATCAAGGGCAGAGGAGGAAATTGGGGCATAGGGCATGGAAAGGGCTTCTTGGCAAAGAGATCTCCAGGCATGTAACTCAGAGCTTCTCCCAGTTTCCTTTTTTGCTCAGCTCTGAATCTGGTCTCAATGTGTCACTGATCCAGATCTGATGCTCATGATGTGAAAAGAGAATGTGGTCACCCCTTCCCTGCTCTGAAATCAGGGGGCTGGCTGTGACAAGCAGGCTGGAGTCCAACAGACCCTGGATAACTCCATGGGACTCTGCCCGGGTGCTCCTTAGGGTCTGTGAGAGGTGAGACCTCATGCAAGACCCTGCTGTGTCTCCTCTCCATTAGATCCTTCGTGCCTATTGCATTATCTTGGAGAAGCTGCTGGAGAATGAAGAGACCCAGATCAATGGGTTCTGCATCATTGAGAACTTCAAGGGCTTCACCATGCAGCAGGCATCAGGGATCAAACCCTCTGAGCTCAAGAAGATGGTGGACATGCTGCAGGTGAGGAGCCAAAGTCTGCACCCAGCAGTGGCAGAGGGGACCCTGGGGAAGCAGGGAGCTCAGAGAAAGGAGGTGGCAGGCTAGCAGGGTTTGGGATTGCCATCATGCTGGAACAATGAGAAAGCATCAAGGAGAGGCTGTTTCCCATCACCCTCTCCCTGCCTTGCCAGCTAATTGGCTTAATCCTGCAAAATTTTTCCCACCCCATCTTCCTGGTTCTCAAATGCCTGACTAGAAGCAGTACTACCACTCCTTGCAGCATCCACGGGCATGCTTTCCTCATGAGCCTCTCAGCCCAGCCTGCTCCAGGCTGGATGGAGACTCACAGGCACTCCAGGATTTCTGCCCTTGGACCAAATGCCAGACACTCTTCCCAGGGAAGGTCCTTCCTGGAGTGGGAGCAGTGAGCTATCTGGGAGGCTCTTCAGCTCCCTGGTGCTCCTGAGGCCAGGATGGTTGATCCTCTGGGTCAGATCAGAAAGGGGCCATCAAATAGAGAAGGGGACATGGAGCTGGTGTGTCCACTGCTGCTGCTCAGATCTGGGTGGACAGCACCATCTGTAACCATCTGTGTCTGGATTTGAAATCCTAGGACTCCTTCCCAGCACGGTTCAAGGCCGTCCACTTCATCCACCAGCCTTGGTACTTCACCACCACCTACAACGTGGTCAAACCGTTCCTGAAGAGCAAACTGCTGGAGAGGGTGAGTGTGGGAAAGGGACCTGCAGGCAGAGCCACGTCCTTGGGTGAAACACAGCAGCGGGGAAGAGTTCCTGTTCCTCTGCTGAGGGTCACTCCCACCTCCCTCCAGGTCTTTGTGCACGGCGAGGAGCTGGAATCCTTCTACCAGGAGATCGACGCCGACATCTTGCCAGCAGACTTTGGTGGCAACCTGCCCAAGTACGATGGCAAAGCGACTGCAGAGAAGCTCTTTGGGCCCCGCATCGAGTCCGAGGACACGGCTCTGTAGAGCAGGAGCCTGCTGCCCTCCCCTGTGCCCCAGCACCAGGGGTGGCCCTCTAACCCCTCCTGTAGCATTGCATCAGTGACTGCTCGTGCTGAGGCGCGTTGCTCCAGCCTGTCCCTCCTGTCCCCACTCCAGGCACAGCATCCTTCCCTCTGGAGCCAGTGGAGAAAGGCCACCAGCCTTCTCCCATAGCACTTCCTGGAGCTGCCAGGGGAGGACAGGAGTGTCTGCTCTGGGAGGGGAGGGCTACAGTGAGGGAGAAATAAAGTGTTTAACAGCACAGCTCTGCAGTCCCTCATGGTGAGGAATAGGGCATAGCTTTTTGGGCACTGGCAGCGTTGCTGGTTCTAAGGAGATCAGGAGTGCCAGTGTTTGGCAGGAGACCCCTGTCCCCTCATCACTTGACTACACTTTGGACCATGGAACTGCCCATCTCCATCCTCCCTGCATTCCAGACCAAGTCCCTTTCTTGCCTGAGAAAGGACCTCAGTTCTTTGTTATCTGCTCTAACCAGGGAAAACAGATGCAAACAAAAACCCAACCAGGTGGAGCTGTCTCTACCTAACTCCTGCTTGGGCAGGGAGAACAGAAGCTGCAATAGCCACTGAGACTAGGAGATGGATTTCAATCACAGAACAACTGAAGGACAAGCACAGTTGTTTTTCGTAGTACTGCACTGTGAAAGGGAGCTCAGTCAGGGAAGCCCCACCAAAAGTCACCATGGAGGGCAAAGGATGGTACCTGTGCAGCAAACAAGCTGCACCTGACACTAATTACACCTTGCTCAGGTGGGGAGGAGGGAGGCATAAGTAGCTGTCCCAGGCAAGGGAGTCAGTTCTGCTTCATGAACAAGGCATCTCCTCCAAAAAAACAATTGGACACCCATTCCCAGACCATCTCCTCCCTTGGTCAGCAGCATGGCTCAGAGAAGAACAAGCCGTTCCTGGTTCCTGCCCAGGTTACCTTCTCCCTGAGCCTGGTCCCACAGTGTGTCCTGTCCCCGCTCCCAGCTCCACACAGATCCTTTTCATCAGCCAGATCAGCCCCCCACCCAAAGCTGGCCAAGCTGGAGGGTGCTGACCAGAGCCACACTCATGAGGGCACTAGCTCAGGCTCAAACCAAACAGGACATGGGCCCTGAAAGCCACAAGGAGCCTGTCTGGGGTTAGATCTGCTTGCTCCAGCCTCAGCTACTTGGGGAGTCCATGCATGGCAAGTCCCAAAGCCTGAGGCTGTGCCAGCCTTGTGCAAGAGTCCAGGGACAGAGCAAAAGGCACCTCTCCACCTCCTTTGGCTCCTTTCTGATCTGGAGCCATCCCAAGGAAACCACGTGTGACAACCCTGCAGCCATCAGGCCAGTGCAAACACAACAGCACAGCTTGCCTGGGAGGCACAGCAATTGCAGCTTGTGGGGACAGAACAAGGGGGAAAACTCATCCACACACAGGAGCAGCACATTGCTGCCTCTAGGATTGGGTCTGGGATAGTCACTGCTCACCACTCCTCTGAAATTGTCAGCCAGGAGCTTGCTTTGAAGGGGAACAGCAAAGCTGGGAGCTGAGTGACCAGGGCAGAAGGGTTTTGACGTGGATCTAACAGCTAATTCACAATGGCCAATATAAATTAGAGGTGAAGCACAGAGCACCCAGTCCAGCTGCCCTCCACAACTCTCTTCCTTGTGCTGTAGATAATAAACCACACACTGGTGGAGTTGTTAGGGTCAGGTAAATAGTCCTTTTGGCCAGATTCTGTATGCCCTAGGCTCAAAGATGTCACTGTCCTGGCCAGAGATGCTGGTTTGTGTTTCTTCTGCTAACAGCAGAAAGATTAGGAAATACACTTGCTCTCACATAAGGAAAATAACAGATGTTCTATTCCACTGGCAAAACAAATTATTTTTTAGTAGTTTCATGGCAGATGTGTTTTTTTAAGCCAATGCCATACCCATTCTCTGATCCAGAGTGGCAAAGACTTCTTGGCCAGAAGACAAAAAGCAACCAGGAAAGGCTTGAGCACCACAAGTGCTTGTATCACCTTCCCCCCAGCCAGCTCCCCAAGCTGGGCCTCAGGGAAGACTGAGAGCCTCTGCCAACATAAAGAACTTCACACACAATTGCTACATGTAGCACTGACTTCAATAAGTCCTTTATTTTTAAATAAAGAAACCCCACTGAATCAAAGTTAACAAAATTACATTTTGTTTTGCAATGACTTCCATTTTACACCACACAAGAACAAAAATTAAAGAAAAAAATCAAAGACAGTTTTTATATATTTATATATAATTTTAAAGGTAAACATCAGCAGATATAGAAAAATTGCATTGCTAGTTGCAAATCATCTCCCCTGCAGCTCTCAGCTCCAGAGAATCTGACTCAGAACATGGCAGCAGGGAGGGTGTCTCAGTATACATGCTTCTTCAGGGCAGCATTTAGAGATAGTTACAGAAAATAATTTTGCCAAATTGAAAATGTTTTCATAGTCAACTGCTCACCAAGAACACTGGAAGTCACTCTGCCTAACACAGCTGCATGAGAAGAACAAGGGCACAGGTCTCCTCTTCCCAAACACCTTTTTGGCTAGGAACTTTCAGAGAAAGAGGTTATGCTTTCTCAAGAATGGCTAGAGATCTGTCACTGGGAGTTACAGTCAAGCTGTCACGTAACACAAGAAGAAAAGATGCCCTTTTGGAAAAGTTGTTGACTTAGGCAAAGCAGTAAGATTTGGTTATATTAAATACAAATGGGTTTTGTTTGGCTTTTTTATTTTAAAGACTTTCCAGTTGGCAGGGACCATGAGAAGGGTCAACATCTCAGCAGAACTATAGTGGAGATCCTAGAAGAAAATGAGCCCAGGACTAATTCTGCATCTCCTCTCTGGTCATGCAAGAACTTTGATTACAAAGGAAGCTTGCCAGTCAGACCAAAGCAAAGGGGCTTTGTGCCACAGATGTTCAGGGTAACTCCAGAAACCTTTCCAGCACAGCATGGAAAGCTGGCAACTGCTTTGACTCACTGATGGCACTTGTGCCTAAGCTCCCATGACAGCTGAGGAAGTCCAGGCCAGTGTCACTCCCACTCCCAATGAGAAGAGGGTACAGTAACAGGGCACCCTCCCTTGGCCTGGTGCTGCTCGGAGGCATTCTAAACTTGGAGAAAAATCAAAGTCCTCACACCAAGAAGGGCTGTTTGCTTTTTACCTAGAAGCCATGAAAGGGACACTGCTTTGAGTCAGTGTGGCTCCAGCAACTTCCAAATGAACCAACCCACATAAGGGATACAGCCACATGGAGCATGACTCAAGCCAGAAATAAGATGTTCTTTACATCAAATTACTTACATAGGCAGCACAAGGCTCAGGCCTCCTCTGGTCTCACAAAAAAAAGACTGAAGAATTTCAGTAAGCTCCAGACAAGCATAGCATTCCCAGAAAAACTTGGAAGCAATCCAGGTGACTAAACCGGCAATTAAATCCTGAAGATGGTACTCTGATCCTTCCTTTGAGATGTAGCCACTTGAGCAATCACTACCTCCAGCTATGCTGCTGGAGTGCTACTAGACACAAAAACTTTGGGATTGCAGAATAACAAGTCACAAATTAAGAAACACCCTGCTTCTATGACTCAATTCCTACTGCTAGAGGAGCAGAGAGTTGAAAGTGATGCTCTCCTTACATACATTGTTATTTTAAGCATTGAAATTGAGTGCAGCCAGTTGTAGGCTGCCCACAAAGGTCCTTTAAGTCAGCACTCAGTTGTACAGTGTGCATCACTGGTGTGTCTCTGTAACAGTGTCTGAAAATTCATTTACCAAAAAGCAAAGCCCAGAAGCTCTGACAGAGCTGTTACTGAAGTCTCTAGATATGCTGATGTCAAGGGAGGAGGAGGAAAAGGGCAAGGCACCACGTGTCAAAGGGCTGTGGTCTAGGAACTTGTGACAGACCCAGGACAGGTGACACACAGGTAGCTTGGCTAAATTCAGTACTGGACTTAATAGCTCCCAACATTTTTACTTAATGCCCTGTCTTTGTAACTCATACCTTTATAAACAGGAACTGCAGAAAAACACTCAGCAAAAGGACTGCAGGAAGTTCAAGTGCTTGCCTTTACAGGGCAACTACAGCACTGCCAGACCCACCCAAAAACACCTTGATTCAGAAGCTAACAAAGGGATAATTAAAAATGCTGGCTGAGCTCTTTTAGTGGAAGCTGAAGTTCATTGTGTCCACTCAGAGCAAGTCTGAGCTGCTTATTTACCATCTTCAGATACCTCCAGAAAAAGGGCAAAGGTGATGGTTGGACCAGCCTAACCATCAAAGAGTAATAGTTCTGCAAGTTGCTGTGTGATTGAGAGGGTCCTCAGGGTTCATGTTCAAGTGCTACTTACATTCAGTGACGGGGAAGCTGTGTTTACCATGAAACTACCCGTGGAAGAGCTCTCCGAATGATTTTTCTAATCCCAGTTTGAAACGAAGCAGAGCACATGTCAGACTCACCGTGCTGTAATCTTGAACTGCTCTATCAGACCACACTGCAATGATCTACAAGTGCACACTTCAGCAGCCTCATGTGTTTTGACAAGAGATGAAAGACTTCACCTCTAAGACTGAAAAATTCAGACTGCATTTAAGGCTGTGTTCACTGGGCAAATAAAGACCACCTGCCCACATAACAAGGCTAGTATTGCCTTATTTCAGGAGATAAGAGTATTTCAGATTAGGACTGGACAAAGTCCCATGTGTCACTAAGTATCAATTATCCATCATTGTCAGTAGCTAGATTTAATAGATAATTTAAAAGTATTTAGATAACATGAACTGCAGCTTAATTCTTCCTAGTTTCCCAAGACATTTAAGTGACTGCTGCAAGTCTGACTACAAGTCTTGCTTTGAAAGAAGCATCAAATTTGTTAAAATGGAGAGAATAGGGTTTTTTTTAACAGTGCTTCCACCTACAGGCTTAATAAGCTGAACCTCAAGCTCCAGAAACCTTGCACAAAAAAGCAACAAAAGTTGCCCTTCCCCAAAGAAGCTAGACTCAGTCAAGTCACAAATGATTTGAACATTTTTAGATTCAAGTGCAAAAACAGGGCAAAGGAGCAAGACAGAGACCCACGGTACTTCTGTGGTTGAGAGTTTCAGAAAGTCCACAGCATTGGCACTTCTGAAGTATGAAGGCTTGGGTTGTGGGGCAGGAGGGAGTACTCCTCAGAAAGGCTCTCCAAGTTTAAAGAAAAATCTCTACTTGATTAGACAAAGCTACAGCTCCTGCTGCTTTGAGAACTGCCCAGTTGCTCACCTCATTTTGGGAGACTTAGACACCTAAATTTATACTGTATCTATTTGATGTGTACATGTGTTGTTTACACTCTACTTCTGCTGAAGTGAGAAGATATTTAAGTCATACCCAATGAATATTACATGAACACTACTTAAGCAAAAAACTGAAATGTCTTTTATGACATACTTTAGTGATGCAGTATGAATAAGAGCATAACAACACAGAGACAAGATATCCATCAGCTAAGAATATCCTTGCTAACTGATGCCCTAAAATAGTTCTTAAGGAACAGCCACAAGCACAGCCAAGTCTTGCTGTAGCTTTACTTAGTTTCATCTTCTCTTTGAAGGAAAAAAGAAACCCAGAATCACTAAGTAGGAGAATGTGCAGATATCCACAGATCATCGTGGATCACAGGCCAAGGTGTTTGGCCTAAGGCAAACGAAAGGAATTTCCTGATACGACAATGCACCTTTGCTACAACAGTTAATTATTGCTTTATTAAAATGAAACCCCACCTACTCAACCTACTGAAGTTCAGGGACAGGGCAGCCCAGAAGGCTTGCTCCCCTTGTTTCTTACTAGACTGAAGTCTTGCAGCTTGTTTCACCCTTAAGCTATAAATTAAAGTGCCTGGAACACAGACCAAGGCTGAAGCAATAAAGTGCTGATGAGGGAAGTGTGACAGAAAAAGAACTTCATTGACACTGTGATAAAAAAATCCTAAGGATGGATTAATGACACTACAATAATGACACAAAAAGCAATAAGGAAAAAAGATTTTTACCACTAGTTTCAGTCTCCAGATTGTCATGGGACAACTTTAATAACTGTCTTGGCACAGACCACAATTGCCACTTGAGGGAAAAGCACAGGTGAGCAGCCAGCTTTCCTGCAAACAGCTTTCACACTTCACTTTGCACATTCAAACTAGAAGAGGATGGCTGGTTGTGGAAAAGAAATTGTAGTGAGAAAGAGCCTAGTGTCTTACTGGAGCCAGCAATCCTACAGCATTACACAGATCTGGAAGTAGTCAGCCATGCAAAGGTGTCATTTCAGTTGCACAGGGCTGGAGACATCCAGTTCCACATCAACTGCAAGGCAATTCACATGTCTCAAACCCACCCGATGCTCTGAAAGCTAAAGGGAAGAATTTTGGTATTATTTACCCTGACATAAGGGGAGTAAATCTAAACAGATACTCCCTACCCCCCACCAATTAATCCCTAAGAGTACAATAGCTGTCCATTAAATACTCTTTCAAACAAACTGAGCTCACAGAAAGAAATCCTGCAGATTCCTAATCACAAGTTTCCACTTGGAAGCCAGAGCCAGCTTTAAAAAGCCCCAGGTCAAACAAAGAATCCAGTACTGAAAAGGTAACAGTATTTAAAAAGAGGCAAAGATGACAAGAAGGTGACTGATCAGGTCCTGGAGTGAGAACATGTTTACACAGAAACATTAACTGGCATTACCAGGTTGCAGCTTTTCTCTACTTGGAAACCCAGCATAAAGCCACTCCAATCCACTGACAGCTCAAGCATGGAAAAGTTGAATATTTTTAAAGTGATTCACTTGTGCAAGTGCATTCCTAGGTACTAAAAGGTTTCCCTTGAGATGGTGCAAAGCTGACACTACACTTGCAGTCAAGCATCTTGTTTTCCAAGCCACATTGTAGTGGCTTACAGACTGAACCACTCACTGGCTTGTGGCTTGGTACAGGGATTTTCCAGCACCCAGACAGAGAACAGAGCCTCAGTTATCCCATCATTTACACCTAAACAAATGCTGCAGATCACATTTTTGACCAGCAGGTAAAGAGACTTTGACATGTCAAACTTCTGCTATATTAAAGCAAGCAGTCTTTAGCTCATAGCCCTGTAACAAGCTACAGTCAGCAACCCAATTCTTCAAGCAGAGCAGTAAATTACAAATCCACGAGACTGGATATCCAAAAAGAGGCTCTGTACAGACATTAACCTCTGCTTTAACTCCATTTTGGAAAAAACATATGGTGATCAAACCCCAGCCATAGGATATCAAAGAGAATGGAAACCTGAAGCAGCAGGTGAGGGAACATGATGTTCCCAAAGGGAGAGATACACTGAAGTGATCCAGAGTCTTTGGGTCAATTACTCCTGGCCAGACACAGACTGCTCACTGTCTGAGCAGTGAGGCTTTGTCTTCTCCCACTGGCAGATGGCATTGGAATACTGTACCACGAGCTTATCCATCCAGGTAAGAGGCTCTGGGAATAGCACAGACCCCTCAAAAAATCCCAGGTGGCCTCCGTGAAGGGGCAGCACATGCATGACATTCTCTCTTTTCTCTGTAAAAGAAGAGGCAGAAAGTTCCAGAAGGTTAACATCTTCAAGCTGAGAATGAAAGCATCTTGAGTTGCCAGGACAAAGGCTGCTCAAGAGATGCTGCTGGCTGGGCCCTAACAGCAATACCTGTGTTGCTGTAAGAAATGAGCAAATGAGCACCTTTAACTCACATCCACTGGAATTAGGATGTTTGCATCGACCATCTTATTGCATGGACAGTGAAAAACTCTCTGGGCTTGCTTCTGTCTGAAAGCAGCTGGGGGTAAATTCTCTGTTCATAGCCTCTGACCAGGAAAAGAATGAACTCTGCTTCCCTCCCTATACACCCACTCTTTGTGTGATGAAGCAGCAGCTCCCTCTTCTGAGCTTCTAAAGATAATTTACATTTTTGCTTGTTTGAAGACAGACTGCTCAACTCTTCCAAAGGAGAGATCCCAGTTCAGTGCTGAGTGACACAGCCATGCATCCAGTGTCCCCATTTCATCAGGGGATGTTTATCTGTGCTTCATGCCACCACCACCACCCATCTTCCTACCAAATCCCAGTGAGCAATGGAGATGTGAGGAAACCTTCTTTCATCCAAGAATGCAACCTCTGCTGCTATCAACACAAGCAACAGGTGTCTGAAAAGACTGAAGTTCTTCCTGCTCAGGCTTAGCCTTGTTAGTTCTAGCAATTGGTGACTTTAAAGAGGCTTAGCACACCTCCCACAGCATTACACCTATAAGGAGGCAAGTCAAGCAGCTTTGAAATCAAGAATTATGATGTGATAAGCAAGCTGTAGGTACACAAACACACATAGCTTGTTTCAGCATACCTGAAAGAGCTCTTGGAATTGATAGAAGACTTTCATGGACAAGAGGGTCATCAGCAGCATTAACCAACAGAAGAGGAACATAGATCTGCATCAGGAAACATGACATTAAATGAAATTGTTATTTGAATGTCAAGCTATCAATTGTAAAAGTATCTTAGTTTAATAATGAAGATCTTCTATTTCAGTGTAAATTTTTTTCCTCTAGCCCAACTGTAGGAAAGAGAGAGAGCAAACAGACTGAGTCCCCATTCTTAGAACTGAAATAACTATACTTTTTTTTTTGCTCTGCACTGCTTTGCACATCAGGCAGCTACTGCCAGCTCTGTTATGGACACCTTGGTTAAAGTCCAGGAAACTCCCTTGGAACATCTCCATTCTCTGGTCCAATAGAAAAAGGAGAAATCTCAGTTCCACTTTGCCAAAACTTTGCTCAGTGTCCTGAGTCTGTTCCACAGTAAGGTGCAAGCAGCCATTTCCCACTTTATCCTCACACACTCAAAGCAGTTCAGCTGAATGTGTAAGCACTTAAGAGGCCAGAGAATTTAGCCCCATTGTTAGAGGGAGCAAGATCTGAAATCCCACTCCAATACACTGTGCTTGATTATTTCTGAAAATCCCAGCTAAGACATCCAGAGGTCTCAACAATACACACCACAGAGTATTTTCCCTCCAGAGTGCAAGAGCACTCTGCTGCAAGAGCTTACCCTGTGCAAGTACTGCAGGCAACTTTCCTCTTCATAGTACTCCTTCAGTGAGCTGTAGCCATGGAATTTCCTGAAACAGAGCAGATTGTCATTTATATCACCTGCTTCAGCCACATCACTATCACTTTTAAGTGAGGATACATACACAGAAACAAGAATGATGCCTCAATTTCCACAGTTTTTTTAATACCCAGTCTCTTCGCAAACCCTCTGGCAACACATGCCTTGATGGATTTTGTGCCTTCTCAAACAATCTGAGAGCATAGGCAAGTCAAAACATCCAAACTGAAGACCAGCAGCCTTCAGGGTGTCTTGATTACAACATCCCACTTCACTTTACTGTACATGTGAATGAAAAAGTTAGGATTTTGTTCATCTCTCCCTTAAAGTCTTTTTAAATACAAACCCAGCACAGCTTATAAACCTCAAAACTACTGGACAAGTTCCCCAGAATTCACTGTGGTTCCAGTTCTTTACCAAATCCCTTCACACCATCCCAAACAAAGAATTCAGTAAGCCTATATTCAAGTGCCTTTTTTTTAATATAAGGGACAAACTAACTGTTGATCCAAACTAGAAAGCCCTCAGAGATGGGGGACAAGCAGGTAAATTTCCCAAGGCATGGTTTTTTTATAAGCAGCCAACCATACTCCCAGTTTGCCAGAAGTGTCATAGCTTTTTAGCTAACACTTTACAGCTTTATTTTGAAAAGGGGTCAATGCCTGATACAGAACATGCCATGCTATGAACACTGCCACTTAAAGTGCTATATCGTCGCCAAGGACACAGGCAGTAACAGGCTACTGCTTATTAAAGCAGAGCACTTAATTAGGTGTTAGTATGACAAATAAAAAAAGGTTGCATTATCTCAGCCAGCCCTACTGTGCACTGAGAAGGTAGCAGTGTTTTATAGGAAGATTTTTCAAACAGAGCTAAGGAAATCCATGAGCAGTTCCGAGCTGCTTTCCACATTCCCCTTTTTTGTTGCTAGAGCTTGGCAGCAGACCTGGCCTCTTCCTACCTTAGGGAAGGCTGCAGGGTCAGGTGCTACCAATAAATACATGCCTCCTGGATGATTTTAAAGAAGTGTGACTGTTAACAGCAAGTTGTTTTTTGTTTGATTTTTCCTCTAAGTTTTCTTTAATGTGGAGGCAAGTAAAAATTGGAAGTTGTGTTCACTGTACTTCAGCAGACTTCTACAAGCACAGCAAGGGGCGAGCAAGAGCAACACTGGGAAGAGAAGGTACTTGGAGCTCTATAGGGGAGCAGAGAATTGCCCTTCATACCTCATAACATTATCATCAATCTGCATAAGTGATGTTGCTGTGTAGAGCTTGCCCAGATCAACATCTGACAGGTTTTGTGGCTTCTTCATGTTGTTATCTCCAAAAAGAACTTGCCTGGAAGAATGACATGGAGAATTACATCCAAATAACACAACCATGACCTGTTCAAGGACAACTGAGTTTACCAAATCTGACAAGATAAGATTAAAAGTGGGCTACATAAACATGAGGCTTTATTGGGAGCAAGAACAGCTTATTTGTCCACTTACCTTTGTGGCAAAACCCCAGCAGCCTCCTCATAGGAAAAAATGTTTTCCTTATCTACTGAAAAACTGCATGAGGGGGCCTCTTGAAACTTCCCAGACCAGAGAGCACTAAAGGTGTTTGGACTAGAGGTTACATGTTAGAGAGAGGGTTCTTTGGCTTCAGACCAAACCTGTGGGTGGTTTGGGTGAGAGCACCAGCAATGCTGGGCACAGCATCTCCTGCACCATCTGGTTCTAAAGCCCCCCCAGCACAGACTTCAGACACAGAAATCACTCACACTATTACCTTAGCAGAAAGCTATTTACTATGGACACTTGTCATAATTGGTTATTGCCCTCAAGGGAGGATGTGTTTCTTTACTAGAACTAACTTCTCCCCTAACAAACAGAACAAAAGCAAGTTGGAAAGGGATTTTTATTCCCTTTGAGAGGCAGCTGCAGGGCAGAGCAGAAGGGAGGCTAAGTTTGATTTGGGCAAGGTAGAGCATAAGTGATTATGGAAAAAGCTTATCTAACACACTTCCCTTCAAGTCAGCACTGGCTTTTTCGGGGTTAAAAATTTAAGTACCTTTTAATGGGAGCTTACCTAACTCCAAATGTCAAATTTGTTCAAGTTGTCTAAATATTTGTAAACCTGGAATGAATTATGTGGATCATCCTACACTGGCTACCCTCCTACAAGTGTTTCATATTGCACAGGAGTATAAACAAAGAGCCAGAACTCTGAAGTGACACATGCTCCTCCACTGAAATAGGTCTTAGGATATTTTTCTCCTTTCCCCTCAGTCAGGCAACTTCCAATACATACAGATGAGGTACTTTCTTGCCTGGAAAGTACCACCCAGAGAACTTTTGATAGGGAAAACACCAACATGAGGGTGTTACCTGTTTAGCACACAAATTTCTTTGTTATGCAAGAGCTACAGATCAGCAACAGCAGCACAAGGATCCTACAGTACACTTGCACTCCAGGAACAGCAGTGTTAAATGTTTTGCTGGCTACATGCTCTTTCTAGAGGAACAGCTAGAAGCCAGAGCTACAGGTTTGACTATTTGCTTATTTGGTAAGCAGCAACTCCATAGAGCAGATCTTGAAGATTACTCCTACCTCAGGTAGGCGGCAGAACAAGAGGCTCCTTCAATAGGGTATTCTTTGGCTAGAAGTGAAACAGATGCAGAACACTCCACTTTGAAGTCTAATTGCAATGCTTTCCTGTGCATGTCTTGTTTATTCATTAAGCAAGAACACAAAAGGACAACATAGTTCTTCTAATAAGATGACCAAAGCTTCTTTGTGTATTTTACAGTATAATGAGACTGACATGGGCTCACCTTCTCTGCTGGTTCATCTAAAGATCTACCAAGGAACTTGTGCTACACCTTTCAGGAGTCCTGTTTTAAAGGACCAGGCAGACAAATCCAATATAGCAATGGACCCAATCAATACTGCCAGTGTGAGTGATGTACTGCAGTACCTGTGAGAAAGGATGATCTTCTTCATGTTGTCTGCCATGAGGAAGTTATAAAATCTTCTACAATGATCCCACTGCATGAAGGTTTCCTGTGCCCTAGAAAAAACACAGCACAGAACAAAGCTGTTAATGGAGCTCTTGAAAGATCAGATTAATACACTGTTAACATCTTATGGCAGCCTGGGGGCTGTGTAAACAAACCTCCAGGCCTTCCCTGCCACAGCTTAGCCTTTTCCAGGAAATGGCTTCCACTTTGACGAAGTTTGTTAGTATCAGAAAACAGATCTGCAGTCTCATCTTGCACAATGCAATTAGCAGTTTTGATCAGAGCATTTAAGAGCTATCAATCAAGATCCCTAACACTGACAAGAGGGTTTTAGTATCCCTTTGCACAAGTTTACTGCAATTTACATAATGGGACTTTCAAGGAAAGGGCTAAAACCTGTTGCTCAACAGTGTTGTCTATTGTGTAATAGAGCTCTGCAGAGGAAATAATTTGTGCAGATGTTTCCAATATGTACAGATACTATTATTATTTCATTTCATTGGCAGGAACTGTAGGAATAAATACTAGCTGCAGCTGCGAGTAGCATCTGAGCTGAAGCCTTCACCTAGTCTCAAAGCAGAAGAGCACTTGACAGCTTATCTGTTGTTAAAACACAATTTAAGCCATCCAGAGTTGTGTGAGCTCTGCCAGATACCAGCACTCCTTTGCTATGCAGGGTCATGGGCAGGTTAGAGCTTTACTCCTAGCAGGGTTTGCTGTTACTGAGGGAACACACCATCGTTTACTGAGAGACTGAAGAATGCTGGGAGCAGTTTCAGCTACTGAAGCTCTCCTACCCACTTAAACATTAACATACCATAAGAACTACTGTAGACTTAGCATGACCTTCCAAGCTCTAGCCTGCAAGTCCCCTACCAGGCAGGAGCAAGCTGTTTTCTTGTAATTAGCCATGCTGGAAAGTATGGATTAAAAACACAGAAAAATCCATTACACCGTTTTGTCTAGCCAGGCTATACCTACCACATTTATGTCAGGGCAAAGGAATGAAAGAAGACAGGAAAATGCACATTTCTTTCTTCACCAAAGGTTTTCCAAGCAAACCTATTAAGTTACTAGAGGATGTTTGAAGTTAAAGCTACTACATTTCCCTGCAGTTCCTGTGGTGTACAGCAGTACTCCTAATATGAAGAGCTGCAAGCATTAAAAAATTGCAGCTTCCAGTATTTTGAGGACTGCCCAGGTTTCAGACCTGAGGTCTCTTCCCCACAGCCTGTAGCTGTAGCTATGGTGAAGATGCATTCCACAAGATAAAGAAGCAGAATCAAGCCTATGCAGGCAGAGATTAAGGAATAAAAAGACCTGTCCCTATTTAGCCTCAGGGAACACATTCCCTAGACTTTGTGTTAACTCATTAAACTAAAAGTCTCATTCTTCTGGCAGATCCTAGTAGTGCTGTTGCTCTGGCGAGGCTTTTCTATTTGAGATCCTTATTCACCTTGCTTACTAAAGCTTTTCCTTCACTTATGAAAATTATTTGGGGAATAAGTGCTGGACAAGCCAATATTAAAAAACCTAACTGGCCATGTTACCAGGGTAATCCCCTTCCATGTAGCCCTGAAGGCTGAAGCCAACTATTTCAATGCACCAGACTAAACCCCAGAAGGCAAAGGCCCCACCATTCTACCTGGAGGTACTTTGGACCTCCTCCCTCCCACTTCTACAACCAGGGCACAAGGCTCTCCCTCCTCCTGTCTTGCTCAGCTGTTGCTTTCCTGTGGTTCTTCAGCTAATTAGCACTTAGAGCAGATGCAGATATTAGGGAGACAAGACCTGAAAAGCCTTCCTGCTGGCTGTCCAGTAATACAGAGCAGATGTTTTGTGGCAGGAGGCTTGCTAGGAGATGTTTACCAGCAGGTGGAGGCAAGAGCTCAATAATCCACACAGCCCACACAATGGGGTGCATTAAACTCAGGGAAAAAAAAACACCCAGCTAGTTTTTCCACACCAATATCCAAGGGGAGAATTGTTAATCAGGCTGTCCATGCCATGCAAGCATAACAGCATTACTCACAACAGCACTTTGGAGATCAGGAATACAATATTGCATAATTGTAGAAGATGAACCAAGTGGACCTCAGCCAGATATTATCCCTGCAAACCCTGTCTGATGGTTGCAATTAAGGAGCTGGCTTCAAAAGGATGCTCTGTGCTCTATGCCAGAACCCCAGGACAACTAAGAACATTTTACTTGAAACAAAACAGAACAGCTGTTCCTGTAGCATCTGTTCATATTTTAAGGGTGTGAACTAGCAGCAGATAATACACTTTTTTAGCAGTAGTCACATTTGACCTCAAAAGGGATTAGATAGCTGGAATATTACATGCACATCAAGCTTTCACTCACATCTTAGTGCTTCCAGAGAAGCTTTTTGCTTCTACCTGTAAGAGCCTGATGCATATATCTTTAGACTGCTGAGTAACAAACTAGTCCCTTCACAGGCAGAGCATCGTCAGCATCAAGAGGTCCAGCTACCCTGACCAGGCTGTGAGGCTGAATTCCATAGCAAGCCCCTCACAGACCTGCCAAAGATTCACATCAACCCAAAAGATCGTGACCCAAATACCTGAGTCTCAACAGTCCCTTTTGCCTTGTAAGTAGTCTCATGGCTCAAAACTGCAGGTGAATTGCTGCAGAGTCAGCTACACCTTGGTAACTGTCCACATGCTCAGACAGTAAAAACTGAAAACAGCAGCTTAGCCAGTTACAGTGTTTTAATCTTCATTAGCTATGCATACATGCAAAAGTTAAAGTACATTAAATGAGTCCAGTTTTCAGGCAGCATTGCTGTGCCTGGACCCTCCATCAGTACATGCAAGTGAAGTCAGCCACAGCCTTGGCTTCCAGGTGGCGAGACATTTGTATTTTTGGACTTTAGGGCTGTAATACTTGTCCTCCCTGCCTTCCCCACTCCAGTAACACAGCTGCAAGCACCTCTTCATCCCCAGATCAGCCCACAGCACTGTTCCAGTGACACACACTAAGAGGGGAGCACAGACTGACAGTGCTGTGTCCTTCCAGTCTCCCAGGTAAGAGCTGCCAGATGAAGCTGCACACTGAAGCCAAACAAGCTATTATGAACCATGGGATATTTCTCAGAGTGATGAGACAGTGTAAACTATTGCTTGCAAACCTGGCATCAGCTCAGCAGCTGGTCACGCTGCCCAGCCTGCCTGGTTAATTAAACCAGGACTGCACAGGGAATGCCTCCTCTTAGGACACTGCAGCCATGAGACAGCATCACACACACTACACAAAACCTGTCTGCATTGCTGACAAAGTTCGCTTGTGCTTGCAAATCAACAAAGCTTCAGGTGCTCCTTCAGGAGGGTGCCATCCTACACAGTCTGTCAGCAATTCACCCATCTTCACCTTGCCCTTGCAAAGATCTGCCCACTCCTGCACTCCCAGGAGAGAGCAGCAAGGAGAAGGCTCCAGACCCACCTGAGTGCACTGTACCCCTGGCACACGCTGACACAGCACAGGACTCGCTCCTGGTTGGCCTGGCTCTCTCCCAGGTATTTGCACACGATGTTTCCACCCAGGCTGAAGCCCACAACAACCAGCTGGGTCTGAGGGTAGGTCTTCTTGATGGAATTCACCATGGCACCAAATTCCCAGGTGCATCCTAAAAAAAAGAAAAACAAAGTTAAAAAAAAAATATTCTAATACATTTAAATTCTCACTTGCAGCTTCAGTTGCGTGCTTTGAATTCAGTTTTTTTGCCCTTTCTGACTTTTCAATAGCCTTAAGGTTTTAATAGCTTGGATTCACATGTGTTCATACATCTGTGAGTCCTGTAAAGCTTAGCTCATGCTTAGTTCTGACAGAGTGCCAAAGCAAGATGAAATTTAGTTGCTTAAAGATCATAGCGACAGTTAACGTCACAATCAAAACTCCTCCTTTCTAAAACAGCTTTAAGAAGCAGAATCCAGCAACTCTGGCCTTGACATTACTATGCAAGAGCAGCACACTTTCCTGAGACAGTCTGCCACTTCTGAAGTGGGGTATTTGGAATGCAGTTTGCTCCTTTGTTATCAGCAAGACTGCCACAGATCTCTAAACCCGATGCTCTGGGGAGGAAAAAGGAGTGTCTTGTCAGGAAGAGTTCCCAGCAGACTGCTGCAGAGCCTGACTAAGCAGGTGATCTCTGGAATCAGGGAGAAGAGTTTAAGCAGAGATATTCAACCCTCTGTAACCAGTGAACAGGTGAAGATATGGCAGTTCCCTGAAAGACACATGTAACTATTCTCTTGATGTGGGGATGTGTCTCTATACAGATCTGCTCCACTGTCAGCAAACACCCACTTGCATCCCACAGGCTGCAGGCATCGAGAGATCCAGCTTCTGGCAGAGCTGGCATCCTCCAATTGTTTGACAGACTTGAAGGCCTCCACACATAATCTGAGTACCTACAACTCTTTCTCCTGCTTGTGAGCAGGGGAAAAGGAGATAGGGAGAAGCAGCTGCGGTAGTGATGGCATTAGTACACTGGTATCAACTGTTTATGCAGCTTGTTAACCTTCCCTTTAGATTTAAGGCTGCAAACCACAGAAGGCACTACATGAACAACAGAAATAGAACTCCAGATGTTTCTTCCTGTCCAGAATCAGAAACTCAGCTCTATCCTGTGGAAATTGTCCAGGGAGATAAATCCCAGGATTCCAGCATTTCACCCTATACTAACCTAACACTGCTCCAACTGTGCTCCCAGCCCAGCTGCACCATCCTCAGCAGACAGACTCCAGCTTCACCTAGCTCTGGAGTAAACTGAGCACCAGGGCGTGTTTGCTTCAACGGAACAGCAAGCTCCGGCTGAGTGTTTCAGCAGGGCTTGGGAACTTCCTTGTGAACATTCTTAATGAGTGATCTTCAAAACAACAAATTCTGCACTGCTCTGCTTTCCTCTGGAAGAAGCCAGCAGTCAAAATACTTTAGTGTTCAACCTTCATGACTTTAGGGCAGCTCAGAAATCCAAAACGAGAAAAGCAACAGGTCAAGCTTGATATAGAGGCTGGGATTCAGCAAATCCCAAATTTAGGCTACTTGCCTCTCATCAAGTATGTCTGGAAGACAGCAAAACTGAAAGGTCACTGAGTTATTTGGGTAGGAGGCAGAGTAAAGTCTACTGGACTTGCCGGCACTTTACTTAACAAGCAACTCGGCCAAATGTTTTACTGTCTTATTCAAAGGAAGTGCTAGGCATTCTTTGCCTTTTCCAAGACTATAAAAGACTCAGAAAGGTATGTCTCAAGAGATGCACTACAGAATAACACCCTAAGGCCTGAAATAAAGCTCTATGAAAGCAAACACTTAACTTGTATCAAAGTAGCAAATGCTTTAACAAGGACAAATTTAGTTTACAAAACATGGTAGTCTTGCAGCTATTAACAGCCTAGGGCCTCACTACAAATGAGGGTATCTGGTATTCCTGAAGTGTTTCTCAAAGAGGAGTATATTTATTAATTCTAAAACAAGCAACAAAGCATTACAGCCTATTTGTCTGCCAAACTTGGCATCTCAGTATTTCTGTTTTGACAATCTAACTGTTCAAGATAAATACTCTGTTAATTCGAAATCTAAGCAGCAGTTTAGCTAACTTCAAAAAATAAAACCTAACACAAGTCTGCTAAACACACAGTTGACAGGGTACCTTCAGACACTTACAATAAAGAGGGAGATGAGGGCTCAGAACAAGCAGATTAGGTCACAGGCAAAGAGGCCCCATTCTACAAAGATCACATTACTCACCAGAAGAGCAATTAAGACTAGCTGGAGTCACCCTCGACAGAGTTTCAAATTATTTATTCCTTTTAATTTCTAGGTTAAGAAAGACTTCCTTATACTCAAGGTGAGAGCCATAATCACAGCAGTTAAGCACTTTACTTCTGTAGCTTGACTTCCATATCCTGAACTCCTGCTCTTGTTGTGTTACATTCAAGAGCAAATCTTCAAGTGTCCTCCCTCCTAAGACAAATTTACTTTCTGGATAGGCTGGTAGAAACTCCTCTCAGGTGGCAGTTTACAAAACCTCAGAAGTGGCATTTATCCTTCAGAGACAGGTTTGTTTCACATTCCATGACACTGGCAAATATACTATCTCTGAAGTCATTTGGACAGGCTCTGAGTAGGCACAAAAGGGTTTTTTTCCCCAAAAAGGTTTTCTTACAAGAAAACTGCCTCCTTGATGAGAATACATGTGTAAGAGCTGGCAGAAGTGAAATTTAGTATTAGCCTCCTCTCTTCCTCCCACTTAAGTGCAGTCTAATTCTTAAAAAAAGAGCACAAAACTGTTTTATGTCCATTGAGATACAGCAGTTCTGTTATCCTGAAGGAAGGCTGATCAATCCCCAGAAATTCCATGAGCTTGAAAATCAGTTCCCCAGGTGCCACGAAGTACCTACCATAGGTGAACATCCGTGGTGAAGTGAGCTCAATGTTTGGCAGGGCTCCCAGGTGGTTCAGGACAGCACATCTGTACCCATTTTTCTGGGCATAGTCAACAAAGGTGCGGATGTACTGCTTCTCACTGTGGTTAGCAATCCCCGGGCAGATCACCATCGTGACATCGTCTGTGCTCAGAAAAAGAGGGAAGTTAAGTAAATGTCACTTCATGCAAATGAAGAGAGTCAGAAGGTTTTCATTTCAGATCCGTGGGAAACCACCTACCACAAGCAAGACAGAATTCCTACCGGTCTGCCAAAAATCCTGTATGGGACAGGAGACCAGCAGCTCTAGTGCTACAGACGTGAAAAAGGAATTCAGTTTTTAACTTCAGAGAAAGCTGTGCAAACAGTTCTCCAGGCACTGCCTAGAGACCAAGAGTACATTCTTCCATCTGAAGGGCATTTTTGATGCTACACATGCTCTGCCTTCTGACAGCCTTTTGTGACTGTGTGTGGAAGCTGTGGAGCCCAGCACGCTGAGTGGACTGGTTATGCTATTTCCCCCTCATTCCCTTCTAGAGCTGGGTGTAATACAGGTCCTTCCAAATGAAGCTCTGCTAAGCAGAGACATTCTGATCAGCTGACATTAACCATCATCTACTTTGTGGCTAATCTAATGATATTTGATCTGCTGACACTATTCACTAGTTTAACAAGATATCATTTCATCAACCAAGAAAGTAATTGCTGTAATTCAAGTAAGCACAGTAAATTACATTCAGGATTATCACACGCACTTCATATTAACTGTAACTCTCATGTGCAAAGCTCCAACATTACCAGCTCTAGCCACTGAATTTTTATCTCATTAGAAAAACACTGCTCAGATTCTCTTCAGCAATAAAGATAACACCAACTGTTCTAGTGCAGCATTGTACATGGAGATCTCAACACTGACAGTTTCAAAAAACAAATCTGCTTTTTCTGAGGGCCAAATGGGAGCCAGAGGCTCTATCCTCATCTGTCCCCCAGCACACAGAATCCAGGTTAACATTAGCAGCTCGACACAGCCAGCAGCTGTTGGACTGACCTCCAGTGCAGTGCTCAGAGCTTGGCTCAAAGAGATCAAAGGTGGCTGTTGCTCCATCTGGCATCGTGAGGTACTTGCGAAGTCCATATGGATGTGGTGATCTCACTCTCCCCATTTTTCCATAAAGAGCTGTCTGGATATGTCCACTCTTTCCCCAGATGAGGGGTGGAATGTACCTGAAAGGCAGTAATTTAATTGCTTACCCCTGCTGTGTTAACGAGCCCTTGAGAACACATAAGCACTCCCATAACAAATCTCTCACCAGCCCCAAATAGAGTAACAAATATGGAATTGTTTTTGCTCTGACTGAACTGGCAGCAGTGATCTTTGCAGCCTTACACAAGAGGAGAGACCAAAACACTCTCAAAGCTGAAAAAGCACTGCTGATGGCAACAGCAGAAGCCAAAACCCAGACATTCCCCCTATATTGAGATGTTAGAGGAACAAATGCTTCTCACTAAATACACAGAGACCTTGTGCCTTAGTGAGACTGGGACTGCATGTTGCCAACCAACCAAAGTGACCTCCAGAACTGTACAGTGCTGTAAATCTGTTTTAATTGAAACACTGAACCTCCTGGGTTGTGCCACAATGAACTTGTCTAAGCACTTGACTGTACCAGCCAGTGGCAGAAACAAAAGGATTCACACCAAGCTCCAGAAAATTGAAAACCCCAAGACTGGGTAGATGGGACCATTTTGCACAGAATTGCTTTACCAAATTAAGCCAAGAGCACAGAACAGGTTGCTTTTGCCTTTCAGATTTAGGTAAAAGTTGAGACAGTGTTAAGAGAACCAGTCAAGATTAACCAAACTCCACTGAATAACAAATCCCTTTCAGTAAGAAGGGTGAGTCTACCAATTACTTATGCTTATCAAGGGTATATTAAAGCTATGTGACAAAGCAGATTGTGTCTCTTTTCCTGACTTACAGGCCCTAAAAAAGATATGTGAGAAACACAGCCATGAGCTGCAAAGTATTAAAGGCTTAGTTATCAGATTTTTTTAGCATAAGCAGAGCTGCAAGTGGTTTAACAGGAAACATACTGTGCCCTAGCACAACCACCGTGTGGGCAAGTCACCTGCTCACTTAAAGGACACTGAGCCAATGCCTTCAAAAAGAGAGTTACATCATCTCTGAACAGGAAAGCATGAATGATTTATTGTTGAGGAGAACAGCAGTCCCAAGGGACACACTTCCAATTAAAGAAGTGTGGTCTCTGGTGCACAGAGCTTGGTATCCAGAAGAAGCTTGAGAGCTTCTGGCTTCACCTTGAATCCTGAGGGATTAACAACTGCCTCTCTGTTGTGTTTAGGGCTGCCTGCAATTACTTCTTTTGACTTTTAGAGAGCATATGAAGCAAACATCATTTTCTTTCCCGTTCACAAAATACTAGGCAGCTCAGGACTCAAACTTACTACTTCAGCCCATAATCCACCAGAATGTGACAGAAACCCTACCTTTGTGCTCTGACACTACCTACTCGTGCAGCTGGACCTTTCCCCATGCCAGCTCTTATGTGTCATATCCGCAACTCCCTCTGCCCCCGCACGCTCCTTAAAAAGACTTCCTATCAAATAAAAACTATATAGGATTGTTTAGCAAGACAAGAGCAGCAGTATGCCCTTTCTCCCCATTCTTTTCCTTCATCTAGGAGGGATACTTCTTACAGTCAAAGCAATACAACATGTAGTTTCACTCATTTTTGCAAGTGCACTTCCACAAGAGATCCAAACCTGATTTCTGGAAAAGCAGATATGGCTTCAACAAAGGCTGCAAAAACTGTCAGCTGATGCTCTCACAACCTTATAAATTAGCCCTCAGTGCATTCTGGATTTGATAATTCAACTATAAAGCTTTTCAAGGATCCAGGCAAGGCCAGGAACAGCATCCCTTTTCTGTCAGCCCAGCATCTCTGCACTGGGTCTTTGCCAGGCACAATGTCCCACAGTGCAGATTCCCAGCAGTGCCAGAGGCTGCACGTGCTCATCCTCTGCAATAGCTGCGAGAGGTGGAAAGCAGTCAGTGGGTCTGTTCTCACAATTCAGAGTAGATATCCATTAGGATAGGGCAGTCAAACTAAACCAGAACTACACATGGTTCTGCTCAAGTCACATACAGCTCAGTGCAAGGGTTTTGGACACAACTATTACACCAGATGGAAGAGACACTGCTCTCCTAACATAAGGAAAAACAGCTGGCTTCACCCCAGTTATTTACTGTGCCACCAGTTCATATCAGTAGCCATACTCCACACTAGACAGTGCTTGACTGGCTTTTTATCTTTTTTCTTTCACAGACATCCTGTACAGATAGGGTTTGCTAGCACCTTCTGAGGGGAGCTGACAAATAAAATCTATAATAAGAACTTGCAGGTTTTTTGGAAGCAGCTCAGACGTCAACATTGCTTCAAGGTTTCTAATCTTGGTTGAGAACATGCACTGGAAAGTTTTGGTGATTCTATTTCCAAATCAAAGACTATCCCCAAATCTTACCCTATAGGGCTAACAGGAAATCAATTTGTCCAGCTACAGCAGCTAAGTTATACAGCTATTACTAATTATTGCTACCATGAAAAAAAACCGAAAACAAATGAAAGATCAAGGATCTCTGAAAGCATCAATCCTATCCTCATGTTTGATCAATAGTCTAGTTTCCAGCTATAGGCTACAGCCACCCACTGGGACAGATGCAGCAGCACATACCACAGGATGTTGCTGGAGATGAAGTTAGAACAGTCTTCAAAGACTCACTACTACTACCAGTGTTTAAACCAAGGCAAAGTGATTCAAGCACACTGCTTCCCAATTGCGCACTGCTTCCCACAGCCTGCCTCTTCAAGGTCACTGATGGCTCCTCTGGGGAAAGAAACCCCCAGACCTCTCTTTGCAGAACCCAGCTGGAGGTTACCTAACTACTGATCTGCAATAAATCAAATCTTTATACTGTTTTTACAGGCAAACAGCATATGCATTTTCCTTGACATGTTTTTTATTTAAGGCAGGAATCCCTTTTGCTCCATCCATAATGGTCAAGTGATAACTAGTTTCCATATTTCCCTCAAAGCTAGAACTGTGAAACCCTGTGGACAGGGAGCATTCGCTGCTGCTCCCTGAAGAATGCCAAGTGTTTGAGCATCCTACCGACCAAGTAAAATGCTCAGCTTATCTTTTATGATGCTAACTCCAGTCAGCTGCTTAAGCATCCCCGCCTGCAGCAAAGATGGCTTGTGTTAGTCACTCTGCACATAACTACATTCTTTTAGATAAATATTCAAAGGCCAAGCTTCAGCATGAGTAATGTGCATAGGACTTCGATGCAGAGATTTGTATATTTCTACTTTGCACGTAAGTTTTAAGGCAGTTGAAGCTCTGAAATATGTGCAAGCTTCAGACAGAAGCTTGTTATCTCACTAGTCTTTCTGTTTAGGCCATCAGCCTTTAAGGATACTTGTGAGGCAAAACACATCCATTAAGAACCCAGTCTCAAAAGACTGAGCACTACAAGGCCTTAACAGGGAAAGGGAAGAAAGCTGCCCAAGTAGTAGAGATCTTGTATTACCAGTGAAAAACTAAGATTAGTATTCACCAGACTGATGCAAAACCAAGCAACTAATAAAAATATTACTTCTGTTTACCAAGACAAGTTGCTAATCTAACCGACTACAAAACCCTGTAAAGCCCTTACAATAAGAGTAATTCCTCTCTTTTACTGAATTCAGGTAGAAGTCTGTTCTCAGATGAGGACAAGGCATCCTTATAAGCTACAGCAGAATCAGACATGATCTTGCCCATCACACTATTTCTGTTGACCCTCAATTTTGCCAATGGACAACTCTATTTTTGAAATCATGTGACTTTTATGTCTTTCACTGAGACAAAGTCTGCAGGAATTTCCCAGAGCAAGTACTGAGCCTAAAGGTGCAAGAGTGTACCAGACTGAAGGATGAGTCATCTTTTTATACAGGGTTTGTGTGAAGTTTCAGCTTGCTTTTACTAAGCCCATTCAAAAAAGAGCATGGAAAGAACTCTTCCATCCTGAAGGTGCATGATACCACACTGGTGAGAGGGAAAACTTGCCAAGAATTGTGCAAAAGCCTTTACTCTCTGGAAGGACAGGTCAGTTCAATTTTATTTGTGAAAAGCATTAAAAAAGCGTGAAAGTTGCAAAGACATTTCTATCCTCAACCCAGCTGAAAAAACCAGCAGTGATAGCAAGAGCTAGAACGGATTGTTCTGTAGTGAAGTCAACATTCCTCCTGGAAAACTGCTGAAAGAAGATGCTTCTCCAAAACAATCATCCTGTAGACAAAAGAGCATGTACTCAGGGCATTCTTGTGGTTTACCTTAAGAAAACAAGCTCAGCAGGATGCAACACTGGGAAACAACTATGCAGACTGAGCAACTAAGTAGTATGCAGTCTAAAGAGCATTTGAGTGATGTCCTTCAGATTTTATGCTAAAATTATAATTACTGCTAAATTTAACCATGTCTTCCAAACACAGGCCCTTCACTCAAAAGCACTGACAAGAAACAAAAAATGTTCAAGGACCCAACAGATTTCAATTCCTTCCGCTTTGCTATAAATTGAAATGGTTCTGAAAAGCAGTGCACAGCAGAGATCACTCCAGTACAGCATGGAGATGGTTCAGTACATAGTCCTCAGTGTCCTGTTCCAGAGAAGCTGCTCCCAGATGTACAAAAGCCCAAGAACACCATGTCCATAAGCACCATTCCACTGTTAAGCAAGAGTGGCTTATGGTGACAGGAGCTGAGCAGTGAACACCAGCCAGGAGGGCCTCTTGCCAAGGCCTCCACACAAGGACAAGGACAGCATAACACAACAACCCAGACAAGTATGTACTGACAAAACAAAAATCCAAATGAAAAGCTGTTGTACCAAAAATGGATATTTTTATTTCTGTGAACCAAAAATGGCTTCTGAGCTTTCTCCAGATCCAAACTGATTCATTTCCCCATTTGGATTTGGTCAGTTGCAATAAAATAGCAGGCACTCTGAATAGAGATAAGTATTTGAAGCAGTTATGTCTTCCAGTAACAGGATTCTGCATCAAAAGGCAGACAGGAGAACAAGCCTGGGGATGGTCCTTACTTATTATGGAAGGTCACTTATAAGGCCCAAAATGTACAGAGTTCATCACTCTTAAGTGGGCAAGTGAATTCACAGCTAGTTGCAGAAATCTGCTCACCAATCGTAGTGTTTGAGCTCCAAACCTGCATCTCAGCTGAGCAGCACAGCCTCACATCTTGATAGGGGGCTACACACAAGTGCGAGAACTAGACAACTCCTAGGTTTCCCCAAAATTTTCTAGCATTTTAATATTTAAAACAACTCCAGCATGTGATTGTAGATTAAGTTTAGTGGCTCTCAGGCAGCAGATTATCATTTTAGAGCACATACATAATCCAGTATGCAGGAATTTAGGAAAGCAGCTGTATAAGCAGCTCACACAAAGCACATAAAAACTGTGCTATTTTTATTAGCAGGCATCAGCATTCAAGTCCTCAAAGATGTGAAGTGGAATGGAAGTTCAGCAACAGGCTTATTTCTGGAGCATTGCTTCATTTCATCTGAGGAGATGAACACTTTAAACATTAACTCTTACATGGATGGCCTTTATGTGCTACAGCACGCTGGATATTGATAGTGAGAAAACAGACCCTACAGCTTATCAATATCAGGACATTTTATGAACCTTTGCCTGCATTATAACAGGTAAGAGATTATTTCTCCCATTTGCAGAGCAGTTTGGAGGTATTTAAAGAACACTTCACAAAACCAAACTTTGTTTCAACCTTGTCCTTTATTTGATGCTAGGGAATGCAAACTGAATTCCAATGAAGGAAACTCAGTCTGCAGGGTTCAACCCTTGACCCCAAATACGTACAAAGCAACCTTTTCTGCATCAGCTCAGCTAGACTGCTCAACGTGATGAGGATACAGCAAAAAAAAATTTCAACAAAAAATTTAAGCAAGTTATGGAGCTTCCACATTTCCTGAGTCTCAAAAAAGAAACAAAACTGAGTAGATGTGTTTGTTTGCTGCCCACAGTACCTGTATAAAGTCAGAACTATTTAAAAATACAGACTGGCCTCCTTGGCTAAACCACCTCCTTCACCACTTAAGAAGCTTTTATTTAGTAAAGTGCCCATCACACCCGTCCTCCCCCACCAATGACTACAAGTATTTTAGTCAAAACAAGGCATGAGGATTCACAGCACTTAGAATCTTCCTTGCTGATAAGAGCTGGAGAACACAAGGCTGCTGCCACAGCACCCAGCAAAAACCCAGACCCCTGAGGCTGCTTCTCTGCAAGGTCAATGCTTCAACTTACCAACAGGGAGCTGCCATTCTCCTCTACCTCTCAGCATGTTCACCTGCCAAAGCTTCAGGGGTAACACTGTTCTTCTAGTTTATTATTCCCCTGGAAGTGTTCCTCCCAGAGTAAAACACCTAGGAGTTGACAGGGATCAAACACTGCTTGCTATTAGGGGGAAGAAAAGAACACTGAAAAGCTTGAAGACAGCTTTTCTGACTGCTCATCTCCTTGCATCTAAGAGAAGAGCAGTGACAGTGTAAAAGAGTCTTCTGGTACCTGGCAGCCTGCTCACCCAGCAAAGGCTGGTGTGCAAACAAAGGATAAGAAGATCTAGGCTGGATCTTTGACAGTGTTTACTAACAGGCTTGACAGTCATTTGCCTCAGTCTTTGAGGAGCTTGCCTTTTCTGATGATAAAAAGTGTGTAGACAGCAAGGATAATTATTTTCTATATGGATGACACGTGCCACATCTCTACAGATATAAAGATACACACTTTGTTAGAGTAAGCAGCCAAAAATGTGTAGCCTTGTACAGCAAGCAATGGCCAAATTTACCTTCGTGAATCAAAAAGCCAGCACTGCATTTCTACAGGATTAAAAGCAGATGAAGGACTTTCTGTACCCTTTTGAAAGGCAGGAAAAGGACAGCAGTTAGACCCAAGTGCTCAAGGGCACCAACAGCTGTACTGGATTGCAAGAGCTTCCACACAAGCAGCAGCAATTTGAATGGAAAAGAGTCTGATTATGCTACTTCATTTGATACACCAACATACAAGAGCTGGACAGGGTCAGAAGAATGTAAAAAGGGGTAAGAACATGAAGACAGATTCTCTTGTTTCCCAATGTTTGGTAGATATGGACGAAGTTTCTGGCAGCTTACAAAACTAAAAAACCAGTACTAGCATCTACAAGTACAAGGTATCTGGCACACAGCCACCTCAGGCAGTTTTACAATTCAAAGTTCTTAAATTATTCATCCACCACCATTTGGCTTACTGAATGACATCACAGTTACAATGCACTGAATTAAACCAGAGGTGAGGATTGTGCCACAAAGGGAAAAGAAAGCCCAAAAATGTTTACTCTAAGAATTTTTGAGCACTCACACAGATAGTAGAAACAGGCAAAGTTACCTCCTCCTCACCAGTCTTTATAACAGCAGTGTCCTTACACCTTTCTCCCTTAAGCAGGAGCTGAACAAACCAGGTCTGAAAGCCAGTTCACAGCTATGAACATTCCTCTGCACAGAAGAATTGGTCTTAGATCTGACAACAAACACAGTACTAATATAACAGAAGGGATTGCTGGGCTACTTATTTTGCTTTCATGGTAGAATCTGAAAAGAGAGGCTTAATCAGCTTTCCTAACACTCTGAATAATTAGCAAGTAATCAAAGCCTTGCAAGATTTTTTCGGTGGAGTATGGCACAAGCTGTTTTCACATAGCTTTTTCCTAATTATCCTACAAACTGTTTCATGAATAATTGCAGGAATTTAAATACATTTGTTCCCCTTTAGTCTCCAGGTGACTTTCATGCCTAAAGACAGGATTTCTTTGATTTTTAAAAAATTTCTATATTGAAAAAAAGTATGTGTGACAGTATCACTAGAATAGTAAAAAGAAATAATCACATATACATCTTAGATGTCTTTCCTGTAAACTCTTTCAATTCCTAACAGCAACTATATTCCCAACAGTCCTGTTTTCCTTAACAGAGATACAGAGGTAAGAGGACTAAACAGATACCTAGTGACACATTTCGCTGTGATTTGTTTTCAGCTGAGTTTGCTTTCCCTTGTCATGGAAGTCTTTCAGACAACATCTTGCCCAAGAACCAGGTATTGGAGATGACTGCCACAGTTCTCAGAGAAGCTGGCTAGCCTGAGCTCAGCTGATCCAGAGAATGCAAACAACCCAAACTTGCACACTATTAACACAACACTAGGGGTCTGCAGGCAGCTCATCACTCCTGCAATTAAGGCACAACAGATGTCTAGATACTGACGGGCATGTTTTGCATTTTCACTCTTTTGGGAATACTTTGTTCTTCAACTGAAAGTCAAAGACGTGGCCCTAACACAGCAGTGCTAGGAGGCTGTGCTGTGAGAACAGAGCTGAAATAGCAAGAAAATGGACTCTAAACGAGCTTACAATCCAAAGACCAGACTGATACTAATATACCTTCAAGGCTGATAATCAGCACAACTTCATGCTTGCTCCTCCAGTGACTAGGGACATGTCATACAAGAGTGTAACACTGGGATGGCAAAGTACCTGAAGTACCAAGTAACTCAAACCTCCTTAAGGTATTTTTCAGGAAAGTACAATAATTTCACACTGATAAGCCTCACCTATTTCACTGAAGAATCGAGCTGATCCCAGAAGTGCAGCTAATCACCAGGTGTGGCTTATTTATGGACAAATTCCACAAAATGCAAATCCAGAAGTGCGAGCCTGCTGGGGAGGGAGCCACTGCAGAGCTGCAGCCGGCCGGGGAGGGAGCTGCCGCTGTGGCTGGCCAGGTGATGAGCCGCCTTTGTGCGGCCAGCCCATCAAGCCACCGCCACTGCCGAGTGGGTGGGGAGCCACAGCAGCCAGCACGAGTGGGTGGGGAGCCACAGCAGCCAGCACAGGGGGTGGGAGTGCAGGGGTGGGAGTGCCGGCCGCAGCACAGGGAGGGCACCTGGGGCTGCGTTTAAAGGCTTCGCTGGTCTGTGAAAACTGTTTGCAAATTGAGCACCTGACACCAAACCCCTCGATATTGTGATTCTGTTACTAACTCGTTACTTTGTTGCACATGGATCCTCGCTAAGTGCAACTTACACCCAGTGCAGCTTATTTATGGACAAATTCCGTGGTCTTCTCAGCTACCCGGAAGTGCGGCTTATAACCAGGTGCGACTTATGAGTGTGAAGTTACTGTAACTGCTTTGCAGTTAAGGCAGTGGACAATCAAGAATCCAAACACATTTATGTTATCACAAACCTAGAGTGCATCACAGAACCCTCTATGGGTTCCAACTTCAACCAGTAATGCTTTGTTTCCTCTAAAAGTGTACAGACCCCATGGCCTAACATCTTATACCTTATGTAATCAAGGCACCTAACACAGCACTGCTAAAAGCCTCTCATTGCCCCTAAAATGACTATCCTTAAGTCAGCTTGACTTTTGAGAGCCAAAAGGAAAGTTCATGCAGCTGCACTCAGCACTTACTATATAATTGATGTACTTAGAGCTTCTAAATAGGACTTGCAAGTTTTCGAAGTGATTGCAGAAGAGAAATACTGTAATCAAAGTCCTTGTCCCTCCAAAGCCTCATGAAATTGTACTAAATGCTTGCTATTATTGGAGAATGTTGGAGAATGTTCTTGGTGAAGCTAAGGGCAGCTGCACTGATTCTGGAGGTCTTGGAATGGAAGATCGGGGATCAGCCTGCTCAAATACACAGCTGACACAAGGTCAATTTGAAAGTGTATTCAACAGGCTTAGGAGCTGGCCTCTGTGTCATTACTTTATTAAACTAGTTAGGATGTGCTCTACCAGTAATAAATTTCATTAGTTTTCAATCAACTTGAAGTACTTCAGATAAGAGCAGGCACTTTAAAACTAATAGCCAACCCTGTGTTCATTATAAGGGCACTGACACACCAGGAAAATGTTTCCCTCCTGTGAGCCCCAACAGATTCCTTCCCTAATAAAAATGAGTACAAGAACATGAACAAGTGCTGATTGCATCCATTCCTCCCCCATTTCCACAGACAGTGGTGCTGGTATAGTATAACAACATCAGCATAAAGCTTCTATAAAGATGGACAGTGATGACTTTTGCTATGCATCTATGGAAAACTCAACACAACAAGGCTTGGTCATAAATCCAGGTACCTGAGACACTAAAGAAATGCTTAACTTAGAAAAGATTTATTTTAGTAAGAGTATACCCTGACATTCATTTGAACCCAAGTCTATGAAACACATGAGGAAGAATGGATAAGTGCAGCTCTTCTTCCTATAATACAGGTCAACAAGAAAAAAAAATATACTACTTACTCTTTGGTCAAAAGTGGGCAGGATTTGAGTAGAAAGCGAGCCAAAGCAGAGTCCTGGTAAATGAGTTCAGGAGGGGCAGTTGGGCTTTTCAAATTCAAGCAGCGAACAATAACATACAGAACAGCAGCAACTGCAGCTAGCTTCACCCCATCAAACACTGCTGGCAGCTCAGAGGTTTCCAATATTGCACTCATTTTTAGCCTGGAGATAAAAAAACATCATTAAACCGCTGGATATGAATATCAACTGTCGTGTTAAATACACAATTGTGCTAACCAACTACATTTGTCAATCAACACTGCCAGGAAATCCTAGCATACCAACTCAGACTAGCAACTTTCAAGTTGAAGAAAATTTAACTGGTATTGTTCTAAACATCCTGACCAACAGAAGAAAAACTGAATTGTCAGCTGTGAAGGAGATTTATTCCTAATCAGTGCTGCCCTAGAATTGAATCTCAGGTGTCAGCCCCTGGTCTGCAGCCAGTTAATACACACAGGATCTTGGCCAAGACTACCCAGGTCAAACAGAGGTTGGGTGAAAAAACAGGCTATAAAGGCACCTTGGCACCTTTGAACATGTCTTTCTTCACAGGTGTACAAGCCAGACCTGAAAGAACTATTGTGTTAGTTCCTCAGCCTGAGTCTTGCAGCTCCATGAGAACACAGGTACTAAGTCCTGCCTCACTTAAGATGGTCATTTTATGTACTGGCATTTTCAGCTTTTTTTATTCACTGCAGTTCTGCAGCTGAAGGACTATACTAATATTTAGTATTTCAAGGGCTTCAGAGTAAAGGAACAGAAGCAAAGAAGTATAAAAAAATATATTCTTCCAGCTTGAAATCAAATTCTTTAACTGATCCAGCTTATTTTGAACATACAGCTCAGCCCTCAGCTGGCTGCATTTATTGTTGAAGGGACAGGTTTTTCCCAGGGTCTTTCCTATGTCACATGGGTAACCCAAGTAAGATAAGTCACAAGCCATGTCTTACCAATTTCAATTTTCTTCAAGCTAGAAGAAATTGCCAGTCCTCAGCAGACTTGTCACTGATCCACGTGCTGCCCAAGCTATGCTGTGAAGGGGGGAAAGCAAATTGATTATTACTGATAAGGCTGCATTTCTCAACTGAAAAGGATGAACACATATTTGTACAAAGGTCCCATCAGACACGGCAAGCTATTTGTGTAGTCAGTCATAACCAGCTCTGATCCATCTGCATCAGAAATCTGCTGCCTGTGGACAGATTCCAGACTAGATCACTTGCCTACAGCATATTAACTCATCTGCAGGGTGCAACTTCATGATCAGAGAGACTTCATCTCTGCAAGACACTGAGACTGTACTCAGAAAACCTACCCAAATCTCTTCCCATTTAAAGAACTAGGGTTAGCAGGATACTCTTCTCAACTCTGCAATATCGACAATGCTACTGAAGTGTGAAGCCAGACTGAAAGAAGTTTGCTGCTACTTTTACCCAGGCTTAGCAAGGCAGCTCACTCCTACAGATGGAAGCGTGTAAACAGTCTCTGCTTGTTCCCACACTTGCTTTTTGAGATGCTACAACACATGACACTTCAACACAGTGGGAGCCACAGACACAGCCACCTAATTAATACATATGCAAGAAGGCTTGTTACAAGAATTTGATGATGCCAATAAAAGAGAAAGCTTTCAGCCTGTGACCATAGTGTAAGCAATGCTTGCTATTAGAACTGCCTTCCCACAGGCACAACAAATCGATGGGGACTCAGAGCTTCCAGGAAAAGCTCCAGAACTGTCTGCTCTCTACCCAGCAGCTGCTTCCAAATGGAAAACACTATCAGGACAGACCATACCAAAGCCTTACTCTCCCTTTATAGCAGGAGTAAAGAGCCTCCGAAGTACTTTCTGTACTCAGTGTAGCTGCACCAAAACGCCTCAGGAAAAAACAAGTGTGACATCACCTATTGATATACAGCATGCTGGAAGGCTGCAAGTTTCTGCCACCACAACCATCTGCAGAGCTCAACAGACTGAGGGAAGCAGAGACATTTAATCTTGGACAACTCCTCAGCTTTTGTTTTCCAATTCTGAGCTTCACAGCAGAAGGGAGAAGATGGGCCACAAAAAAAACCTATTCTTCTACTCAGAAGATTACATGGGCATTGTGAGAAGACTTCAAGTACAATGTTTAGCTGCAGAATGTTCTCACATCTCTACTCGGTAAGTTTTCACCAACACCACCCATCAGTTCTATAGGAGACAACAGGCAAATGCAGCAATGGCTTCACCAGGGAAGGTACAACTGGCTGAAGAGAAGACCAGATTCCTGAACTCAAGGACCATCAGGTCTCCGATCAAATTCCAAGAACTTCTGTTGACATCTTCCTATCATTGTTTTACTCAGAAAATTAAGAGGCACTAACACCTGACACCATCCTGACACCATCCTGACACCTGAATTTCAAGCTAGTTTGCTGTTTACAGATTTCATCTTAGTGAATTTTTAAAAATAAAACTGAGCACACAATTAGTCATTAGGATTTTCTACGAGTGACTCAGTATAATCGGTCCAAGTAAACCCTATCTCCCTGAGAATGTTCTCTCCCATATAATCTTCAGATTACAAACACACTGCATCTTTTCTGATACTTTTATCTCTCATGCTAGCCTGTCACTCCCTTAAAACAGCACACCAGCTTGCCATTACTTCCAGAAAAAAAATCAGCTGCTGGTAGGCAGGATTGTGCTTTGACATTTATCAACTACCATTTTCCATTTTAGACAGTAAAACACATATTCACAGAACTTACGCACCTCAAACATGTGGTAGAGGTTCATGTATTTGTCAAAATCTTTACCCAAAAGCTCAGATCAGCCTGCAGATGCAACACAAAGCTGGCACTGCTTCAATTGCACAACTTTCTGCAGTGATTATTTAAGCAGTGGCTTAGTCCATGAAGACTCCATACCCCGTGGATTCAGCGGTGTCACTTGAGGCACTTCCTCTAAACTCTGGTATTTCTGAAGACCTAAACAGACCTGTCTCAGCCAGGGCAGATTTGCAAGGGCTGAGTCAAGGCACTCAGCTCTAAAATTTTCAGGGTTTAGCTTACTAAAATGGATTTGAGCTCTGCCTCCTCTAATCACATAGGACAAATGTCTCCCTCTTTAACCAGCTGGGATGAGGTCACCTTGCTTCTGTTTTGTTAAGCCCTTTTTGCATTGACTCAATAAACTTGTCTGCTTAAAAAAAAAAATAACCACAGGGTTGAGCCAGACAAATTTTAATCTAGAATCTCTTCTAACTGGGTCAGCATTAATCTAAATGGACAAACATTTGGCTTTTTCCATATACAAAACAGTGGATTCACTTCTGGGAAGCCTTTCCATCCATCAAAGCATTTGAGATCCACATTGAGGAATCCAAAGAAGTTGAAGCTCTTGGCCTCAAGATGTTATTTTGAAGCATCTTAATTGCACTTTTTTTTTTTTAATCACTTACAGGCATGACAGCTCCAAAGACCCACAGCCCTCTCAAGCAATGTTTAATTCCCAACTTTAATAAAGGGATAACTTTAAAATCGATCATTGCAAAGCAAGTACTAGATTTGTGGTCTTTTCATTTGCCCTTTCATCACAAAAAGCTGAAAATCACTTTACAGGAAACATTTCAGCATTACTGTAACTTCATCTGTACAAGTATAACAAGAAAAATATCCCAAGTCTCACCCTTTCCAGGCAGAAACAGACAAAAGGACAACAAAGGCCAGTAGAGCTACAGCAAATTCTTAGTGTAGCCTTTCAAAAACACTGGGTTTCTGGGAAAGTCATCATCAAAATATTTACTTGTACAGTAACTGAATTCACAACTGTCAACAAATCCAAGACCTGTACACATTGCAGTTTCACTGTGGAGAGGAAACTTCCAGGGACAGAAATCACTGTGACTCAACAGGGTGCACAAAGGATTTGGTGGCTACCAAACTTTACAGCTCCTCCACCCATGGAAGCAGAGTCTGTCTCTTCATACTGGAAAGTCAATATTAAAAAAGCAAAGATATTAAAGGAAGCTGTTCCCACAGGAACCTCCTCCCTCAAGCCTTTTAACAAGGCACTGAAAGCCTGGCAGACTCATTTATTTCACTGAAGCATTAGCAATGCTTTGGGCTAATGCAAGGATGCAGCTATATGGAACACACACAGCAAAGGCCTCTTTGAGAGAAGCTCCACTAACAAGATCTTCTATTCTCCATTACATGGACTGAAGAATCTTGAAGGAATGGCATTTCAGGAAGGGCAGTTTGGTACAAAAGCCTCATGGATGCCTCCCCACCCCTCAGCATTCTGGCTCAATGATGCTCTCAGAGCTCAGCTGGACACAAAAACACTGGAAATGTGCCTGGCCAACAGTGAAAGTCTTTAAAAACTGCCTTTCCTACTCAGTACAGCTTACCAAGCACAGCAATACTCTTAAACACCAGGACTCAGAGCCAAAGAGGCAATTTCTGATAGATTTAAACAGGTAGACTTTGTCAAGTAACAGACACTTCTTGGACTGGTTTCATATATTTTAGTATCTGCTTGAGAATAAAACTCTGAAAGCAAGTGTAATAGACAAGAGGAACGCAAATCCACCCCATTTTAAAGAGTTGTGCCTAGGCAGACTGGGATCAGAAATAAGGTGGGCTTTTTTCCTCCCACCTTTTTAAGGAGAAAGGCTGAAGTTAGTTCTTTAATAAATGCTTCCAAGAAATTATTCATCTTTAATACCAGCCAAAGCTAATGACTTTTCTGAAAGATACACCACAAAACTAGAAGGTACAGGCTCATCATTACCAGGTAAGATATTCAGAACCACATTATGGAGAAATAAACTTTATTAAGGGTAAGAAGTCAGTACTGCAGGTTTTCAAAATAAATTTTACGCCAGCGTATAACTTAAATATCACTTAGGAAGTGCACAGAAGCATCACTCTGCTGAGCTATCAGTGGTTTAAATATAGAAGAAGTTTAAAGACCACCCAGATGAAGATGAATACACTTGAGAAAGGCCCTGAAGCATGTCCTGCTGGGAAAGGCTGTCAGACTAAGCCCTGGAGGACAAGCTACACAAGTACAGAACCTGTGTAAGAGGACTCACAAGGAAAGCTTCAAGCTTTATTGCACAGTACCATACCCTGTCTTTTCCAGCATTTGTATTAAAAAAAAGCCTTTGTTTTTCTGCAAAGGGTAAATTCTAAACTGCTTTGTTCCCTGAAAATTACACAGGCACAAGTATTTTAAGGCCACACCAATACTATGCCTCATCAGCTTAAGCACAAAAACCAAGTCATAACACCACTTATCTTGAGACTGGCATCTACCCAGCCCAAGCTCAGGCACTGCAGAACCTCCCATTACCTTCAGTGTGGCTCAGAGAACACCTCAGAAGCAAATGCTGAGCTATTGATGCATCACTCAGTACTTCTGGCCATTTAAAAGAGCCAGCTAAGTCTCAGACCTCAGAGGGTACAATTAAGAATTAGCTAAGCACTTAAGGCACTTACATTTAGGGTTAGATGTGGCCATGAGAGATAAAGTGCAGTCCTCAGGACTTTGGCAAAGTCCACCATGGGTTTGCTGCCCAACACGTGACAGATTTCATCTCCAAATAAAGGGGGCACACTGACATGCCCCATTACTAGGATGCTTAAAAGAGCACTATTTTGACAGCCTACTGAAGTCCTCAGTGCAAATCCCTCCCTGCGTCAGGGCCATGCCCAGGCCAGGATTTGGCTGGTTGGAAAGTACAGAAACCAGCAAGCACAGAAACCAGCAAGTATTGTTTACACCCTGTTCCAAAAAAAAATAAAATTCTTGGCTGGTGCCTTCATTGGAACTTGACCTTTTCATCAGTTACAATACTTGGCTCATACTAAGTTTAGAGGTACTGTGAGGTTACAGGGACAAAGTTCATAGCACAAAGAACCACCAGCAGAGTCAGAAAGACAAGTTTTTTACCTTGCCCTTGAGGAGTTCTACAACTTCGGAACAGAAATCAAGCATCTTAGAGGGGCAGGTATACATCTCAAGGGAGGCTGCTAGAAATACACCCAAGAACAAATTTATAGCCAAGAGGGCCAAAGGCTCCTCACTTCTCCAAGAAAATTAATTTACAGTTAAATGAGCCTTGATTTTCACTTCCTTCTAACTAGAGGAACTGCTTTCGTTTCCCCACAATGTCATTTTAACTGATCAGAAACAGTTCTGCTTCAGGACAGGCAGCTTTTATACATTACCTAAGGTTGCTATGTGGAGTCCTTGTTATGTCACCTTATCCTGGCTCCTGTTTCTGTCAAATGGATTGAAAACCTCTGCATTAGTTTTTATTGCACACACCTCATGAACATGATTAAACCAAGACAGGCTCAGACTCTGACTTCACAGTTACCAATTAATTATGTTTGCTCAAATAACATGAGCCTTTCCTTTAAGATAAGGTGCAGAGGCTTGGGACTGTCTCCCCAACCACTACCTTACATAACTACAGGGCAAAGCTTCAGGTCCTTGTAGAAGAGGTCAAGATAACTTTTAGGTACAGAGAGAAATATTGGGCAATACCTTTCCATAGTCTTACAGCATTAGCAGGTGTCCCTTGCCTACCACATAACTGTGCCAGGGAGCAGCACTAAGCTCAAGGAAAGAAATGGAGTAAACAGACTGTAGAGAACCCAACAAACCACACTCAGTAGCTGAAGGAATGCTGCTGGAATCAAGCCACAGAGAGCTAAGTGAGCTAATAAAAACTGCATTATAGACTAACCCTCCTCAAGGAAGCCTACTCTATTCCTTCATTGTATTTTGAAGCATCACATTGTTAGTGCCTCATTTATCCTCTGGCTCCAACCACTCCCACACCACCAGAGCTCAGCTGAACATACTGGAGGAACAGCTCAAAGTCCATCCACATCAGAGCTGTTTGCTCAGCTAGAGGGTTGAGTAAGCAGGGAACATGCTCCACACACAGCAGGGAAAGCCCATCAATAACAAATCACAACACAGACAAGAGAATTTTATTTGAGAACAGATCAGTTCAAGCAGTCTGAAAACACCTATACTGAACACGATGAAATGCTGAGATAGATGCTGCTTCACTGAGGTCTTTAAAAACCTTGCTTACTTTGTTCTCCTGAAAAGCAGCTCCTCTCCACAGGGGAGCAGAAGATTTGCAGAGTCATTCTCTCACAGCCTGCCCATGATAGATAGAAAGATCTTGCTAGAGGAGTAACACAGTTCACACAAATACATTGAAAATAAAGCAAAAACGTTTCAGGACAGAAGAACAATACTCAAAGAGTCAGGAGCTGACCAACATACAGCTACCATCACTGCTGAATACCTAAGCTTCTCTCAGACAGCAACTAAAAGAGGTTTTGGAGCACTACAGCAGTCACCAGGAATTCCACGTGCAAAGAGCTACACTGCCTGTCTCCTGGTGAATCAGAGTGGCAGGCTAGGGGTACTGTAGGTTCACATTCTAGGACATTTTGTCCTCACCTCTTCCAAGGAGGTCCACTGTAAATGACTGTGCATGTGCTTATTTCACTTAGTGCAACCCCTCAATATTCACATATGCTCAACCAACACTTCGCGGAACAGGGTGTTCCAGATGAGGGACAGCCACGCTTGAACCCTCTCTGCACGAGCTTTTTTGGAACCTGCAGCTCTATACAAAAGCATCTTTGAGGATGCTTTGAAGTAAGTTTAGAAGCAGGACAAGCTACTCAACAGCAAGCCTCAGCAGCAGTCCATCACTTGTCCCTTCCTATGAAGGGCCTACACATCCCATACTTTTTGAGTATTCAATGCCCTGAATAGGGCTGCAGCTCAGTTACTTGACATAATAAAAATAATAATACTTGACATACTAAAATAATAATACTTGACATAATAAAAATAAGACATGAGACATTTCAGAGAAGTCTTGGTGCTTGCAGTATTCAAAACCCATATTAGCAGAGGAAGTTGTCAACATAATTTATTTTAGTCAGACTGAACTCACGATAAGGAGAAATGAAAGCATTTCTCAACGGCAGGGAGAGTAATAGGCAACTGCACTTCTTGGTCTGTCTAGAGATACAGATAAAAATCTGTTCTCTGCCAAGTCTGGCACCACCTTCCACTGTCATTACCTCTAAGAGTTCAGGCACAATGACGTTTCAAGCACCTGGTTTGTACTGAACTGCTTTGCAAAGCATTTTCAATTACTGCTGCCTGATACTGGCAAAGTTAAGGCTGGCAGTCAGAGACAATCTTTATTATTAAGTCAACTGAGAGAGCTGAAGGAAAGATAAGCCCTTGGGTGTAGAAGCCTTCCTAGAGCCAGAAAAGGCTAAGACAGCTGCCCCACAGGGTACATCAGTACCACCCACATATGCTGGACAAGTGGGACTTTGCTCCTCCACAAGAAGGACAGTGTGCCCTTGCACACTGAAATTAAATCAGCCGAGTTTGATCAGATGTTTAACTGCATGTAAGCTTAAACTTTGCAAGATATATAGGCAGAAGTAGAGCAAATACTTGCACAGAAGAGCAATTGATCTATAGCACATTAAGAACAGCAATTCACAGCTATAACACATCATGAAACACTTCCAGAGAAACTCAGATGTGTTGATGAAGACTCCAAAATACTAACAAACTACAATTGTTTAGACTTTTGCTGAAAAGTCCAAGTGACCAGTTTCAGGTCTTTGCACTTTTCAGTGGACATGACAAGCACCCGAGAACTCAGCACTTAAGAGACTGTAATATCCTGTTCTTGCTTAGCTTAATTCAAGTTCTGGTACTGCCAGAGCTGGCAGTGTAAGAGTCTGGATGAAGAGGCAGGAGACATGAAAGAAGAAAGGTAACAGGACAAATTAATTCTAGCAGTACCCAGGCATATCACTGCTCTAAAGCAACCATTTCCTATCCTACAACTAATCCCATCTGGAGCATAGCTGGAACTTAGTAGACTCAGAAAATGTCTTCATATGCCTGTGTCAAGGTCAAAGGGTATTATTTTGCCATCTTTCCTTCCCAGTGCCACATCTCAGAACAATTCTTTCAACATGTTAATCTTGGAGTTTTCACATGACAAGTTTATTAAAGCAGCTTTATGAAAAAGTAAGAGTTTAAGCTGCTATTCACTCCCTGAAGAGAGAAACACAGAAATACAGGAAGAGTAGAACAAGCCAGTTTTTAAGTTTAAGTTTGTCAGAGACAGTTCTGCAAGACAGAAGATTTTATCCACAACCTCCACATCTTTTCCAAACCTAAAAGAGAGTCTGGCACAATCTTGGGTCTGCCTCACCTTTTGTGCAGCTCATTCACTCAGTAATACAGAGGATCTCCCATGCAAAAGCAACTATTTTTATGAGTAAGACAGGAGCTTGGAAGAGCTTTTGACTTTGAGACCAAAATAAGTGATGTTTAGAATAAGAATGGCTGCATATCCACTGATCTAAGAAGAGATAGAAGGAGCCACTGAAACTTTTCTTGTGATATGAGAACTAAGCAAGCACCTCAGAGAGAATATGACAAATGAAAGATAAGACAGCAACCCAAGACTACTTGTCAATGACAAAACTCCCTACATAAGGAATACACATTATCAAAGAAAATGAGATACCACAAATGCAAACAACTGAACTGAGTGTTCTCTGGACACCATATCAGCAGGGACTAGAACATGTCAACCTAAGCAATATTATGAACATAGCATGAGAATTGATAAATAAGGCATGCAAAATGAACACACTGTACCAGTGAGTTGACTAATAAGTTAGGAACATTTGTTACAGAAGGACGCACCAGTGCTGTGAAAGCCAAAAAGCAATCTAAGAGGCTGTCAGGAATCTTTAGTATTTGCTAGACCAGTGACAATTGTTCACCAACAATAAGAGGAAGCTGCTATGAATTCTCTGAGGGAACCCACACGAGAACGCAAGTACAGAATACAATTCCTCCAGCCATAAGCGCACGAATGAAGTTTTTTATGACACACCTCTGCAAACAAGTTAGCATCAGGTGAGATATCTCAGCAGCTTTAACTCATCCATTGCGATACATACACCAGCACATCCTGTGGAGTTGAGTCAAGTCACACCTGAAGATGCAGGATGGAGCAGAGCCCCATCACACAGGTGACAAGCAGGTACAAAACCAGCACCAAGACGGGGTCGGCAACTGATGCAAGATGCACGTAGCAGGGTCAGCACCCTGCAGGGTGAGCAGCAGAGAAGAGCCTGGTTTAGCGGGAGCAGTGTGACCTGACAGGGGCACGATCCCCGGCTCTCATTCAAGCGAACACCATTCTCAGCTCCCCGCTCGCAGCCCAGCCCGGCCTCTCCTCCCCGCGAGCACGGGGATGCGCTCCTCTCATCCCCGCTCTTGCCCTGCACAGCCTCGGAGCCCCACGGAACGAAAATAAAAGCTGTTACCGCACCGCCACACCCCAGAGCTTCCAACGTCGGGGAGAGCCGCGATGGGACCGGACAATGATGGTCACAGTCCCACCGAGGAACACCCCCATCTCCCCGCCGGGCAACAAACGCGGGGGGCCGGGCGTGCAGACAGCGCACGGCAGGACGGCGGCTGGGCAGGGGCAGCCCGCCAGGCCCGCCGAGAGGCACGGGAAGGAGGCCCGGCCGTCCCCCGAGCCCTGCGGGAAGGGGCTCCCGGGCGCCCCCACCTCACCTGCAGCCCGGGCCGGGCGTGAAGCCCCCGACAGCTCCCACCGCCGCTCCCGCCGCTCTGCCGCGGCCCCACCGCCCGCTGGCCTTTACCGGCCGCCCTCACCCTCCCATTGGCCACCGCCTCGCGGCTTCCGCCCAGGCCCGCGCCTCGATTGCTCAGACGGCGAGCAGGGGACGGGCGCTCCATCACTGACGCGCGAGTGTCACTGGCTGGAGAAGGAGCGGGGGGCGGGATACCGCGGTTCCAATGGCTCGGGCACCTGTCAGTCAGGCGGAGGACGGTGATTGGCGGCGGTGGCGGGGACAGCAGTGCCGCGGCCATGACGGAGCGGGGCCTGGGGGCACGGCGGGTGTGAGGTGTGGCGGCAGTGTCTGTCTCAGCTCCGCCGCACGCCGCTTCCTGCTGCCAGAGTCACCGCCCGTGACCTGCGGGACGCAGCCTGCGGAGCGGCTCCGGCAGAAGGACACTGTTGCTCCTCAGTGACATGGAGCTCGGTGGTCTTGAGGACCAAAAATCCCTGCAGGCTGCCCATAAGCCGTGTGGTGTACCCGGTGCTAGATGCTGCTTACATAATGCTGCATCTTTTAGAAACAGTGTCATCAGCGTTAAAAATGGTGGCTGGGCCCTCAACACGCTGGTTTTGTTTATCTTGGGCCCACAGGCCAGCTCTGTGGGGCGAACACTGGGACCGCCCTTGGTCTTTCCTGGTCCCTCAGAGTGCTCAGCATTCTCCCACCAAGTGAGGTGTGTGACAGGGACAGTGAAGCCCACTCAGAGGTAGATGGACCCTGCCCCATCTGAAAGGCATTGGAAGAAAATAAATGATAAGATAAAAAACTGTCCACAGTGCAGTGTTTAAAAACTTACTTTTTTGTATTCTTCCAAAAGAGCCATGTATTACGTTGCCGTAACATCAACCATTCTGAGCTATGTTAATGGTTGCTTTATATAACTGGATGGAAAAATCCTTCCTCTCATTTCATATATTTCATTTCCTCTGTTTACTAGGTGTTGGAGCTTCCTACGTGGAGAAAGCTCTCAAGGAGCAAGTCACATTTTCCAGGGCGCTGTGTACGTGGAGAGATGAGTAACTGCTGTAGCCTGAGTCACAGGGAGTGAGTAAGGGCAGAGAGGGAAATTCTGGAATAAAGGTGGCAGAACAAACAGAGAGCATCCTCCTCTCCTCCATGCTTACTACAGGTGTGATCCCACACCACTCAGTCAGAGTTGTATTCCTTATCTTTTAATTAACCTTGTGAAAATACCCAGGGTTTATGGTTGCTAAATTTGTCAGCGGCTCAGCTGGGCTGAGGTTTGGTGTCTCAAGGCAGCTGAGTTATGCTTGTGATCAAGTTAACAGATAGGCTAAGCAGATAAACATCCGGTATCAGACTCAACTGAGTATTTCAGGAATGTGTTTGAGTTTGATTACAGAAAATTGCAGTCCAATTGATTCCAGGTGTACTTTAGCTCTTTCACCATCTGATCCAGGCAGGAAAAAACAGATCCAGGCAGGAAAACACACCTCAAGCTGGAGCTGAGCCTCCAGGCAAGGCTTTTAAATCCTTGAGACTGTTGGAGATTTCTCTGACCTGAGAGAAGCTCAGTTATTAGAAGAGAGCTTTGTTACCCACCTGTCATAAAACAATGCAAACCACACTTGCTGCTCACACTTCTTGCTTAGGAGAGGTGAACACTGAAGAGGTGGCAGCATAAATTTACAGGCGGCTGTGGCAGTGGGAGCCAAAATCCTGAGCTGTGTCTATTGCAAGGAGGGAAGTGATGGAAAAGGTGCTGTGTCTTCAGAAAGGGAGGGAAGAACCAGAGCAAGTCATTGGTGTTTTACTTTGGGCATTGCTGAGGCGTTCCAGCTACACTTTGTAGCGTGGGAGCAGGGATGTCTGGGAGGAAGCAAGCGCCTTTTTGGAATGCAAATCTGACTTTGGGCTGTTAAAAGAGCTGGTGAGCCGTGGGTTGTGAAGGAAGCTGCCCTCCCTCTGGGTGCTGGTGGGTTCTGCAGGGTTGGTGCAGGAGCAGCCTGTGTGCCTGAGCCATGGATGGAGCGCTCTGGCCCAGAGGCAGGAGCAAGGCTGTGCCACTCACAGTCATACTCAGAAAATGCCATCTCAGCAGGAGCCCAACCATCCCCAAATGAAGAGTGCTGGAAAGAGCTGAGCTTCATTTCCAGCCTTCTAGGGAGGGATTTAGCTGCTTCAGTCCAGGAGATATTTCTGCCGGCTTTTATTGCTGAGAGGTGGGATGGGAGTGTCCAGGAACATCCTAATGCTTTGGAGACAGGAGGATCCCTCTCTGAGCAGTGTGGCTACTGCAAAAGGAGACAAATGTACAGGCTGGAAACTGCAAGTACAGGAAGAATGCAGCTTTGTCTTGTGCTTTAGGCAGGCAATTATCTCTGTACAGAGAGGCCCAAAAAAGGCTGATGAAAATTCCACCTTTTTAAATGCATCAATTGGAAAGGTACCAGGCAGAGAGAACTCCATGTGCTGCTGAACCAGCCCAAGACACCCCCGTGCAACACCGTGGTGACAATCACCTTTTGTTCTTCAAATCCCTCTCTCTTTTGGCTGTTGCTGCCACAACTCTGAACTCTTTTTCTGCTTCATTTCCCCTGGCCCAGCTTTTCTCCTGCTCAGCAAACGTGCTGTGCGCTGAAGGACTCCAGCGGACTTTGCACCCCTGAGGAAACCTTTTTGCCAGAGGAAACATCAGGGTGTTCATCTATGGCAGTGTGTAGCAGGAGCAAAAAGGAAAACACCTCTTAGGCAGGATTTGATTGCCAGCTGAAAATAAGCAAAGTGCCTGTCAGTGACATGTGAGCACAAAAAGGCTTTGCAGATGGAAATAAAGGCCATGCTTTTTTCCTCTTCTCCTGCTCTGCCTTCCCTGCAGTGCCAGTGAGACTTTGGCTCGTGGGCTGCAGAGCCGTGCTGTTACAGAGCCTGTCAGATCTGGAGACACAGTGCTCTTTGGACTCTTACACATTTTCTGAAAATGGTGTCTAAAAGAGTAATGGGCACTTTGCAGAGCTCTAAATAGACCAGCCTCTGCCCTGAGGAGCTGGCAAAGTATGGAGGCAAGTGCCAGGGATGGGAGAATGGCTGCATCATACAAACCAGCTGGGGAGGTGGCACGTGGCCCACCTGATCAGTATTTTTCCATCACATTCTCATTCAGCTGCTCCTTGCCAACTTCCAGCTCTGTCACACTCCTCAAAAGCTTATGCTCTGGGTTTATTTAGCATGCTATTTATTTCCTAATTATAGAACTGAAGTGACTGACCTCAGCCCTTCTGTGTACTGCTGTCCACCTTTCTGTCCCCTCTAAACCACAGGCTCTGGTCTCTAATGGCTAAAAGCTGTTGCTAGAGACTTTCTGACTCACTTTTTTTGTTTTTCTCCCAAGCCTGAGAGGGCTCATGCTGCTTATACAGAGAGCTTCACTGATCATTTCAGAGCAGATGGGCTATGGCATTCCTGAATTCTTTAGGCCAAAAGAGAAATGCCACTGAGCTGAGTACTTTACCAGGCTGTGTTCTGTCCACAATTTCCCAGCAGCCAGCTCATTGCTTTTATCCCACATCCAGCCACAGCTGCTGGCCAGAGGAAGAGGTTTTGAAAACCACTCCCTGGCATCAGCAGTGCTCCTGGTCCTGGTTTTGGTTGCTCCATAGCACTTGAACCCTGCCTGGCTCCACAAACAGACTGGGTGCTCTGGGAGGAGAATGCATGTGTGTCTCTCTGAAAGGAATCTGTGCCACAACACTACTGGATTTTCCAGGGAGTCTGGTTAGGTGAAATTCCTACCTTCAGGATACATTCTGCACCAAAAGCTGACAGGCTGAGCAAACCTGTTCCCTGCAGCCACCTCTAATGCCACCTCTTGTTCAGTTAGAGGAGTTTCTGCTCCTTTCACATATTTTGGTAATTTAAGATACAGCTGCAGGAGCCAGGGGGTGCTTTGATGTGGCACTTGTCCCTAAAGCCACCTGCAGCAGCAGAGTGATTCTGTGCAGGGAAGGTGGCATCAGAGCAGCAGGTGTCTGGTAGGCAGTGAGAGGAGGGAGAAGAGGTGTTTCTGAGGGAAAGCAGAGTAGATTCAGACAAATGGATGTACTAGAGCCAGAAGAATGTATGAACTTCTCCTGGAGAGCTTCCAAGATGTCATACTGAATAAAGGAAACCGCTGGTCTTCTGTTTAATCCCAAGTGGTCTGTCTGATATTTGCCACTACAGTGTGTTCCTGAGGTTGAAGTCTGGAAAGACTGTGATTGTCCTGCCTCAGAAAGCTGGCAAGGAAGTCTGCTAAGGCCACAGTTTTATGTTTGTTTTTTTTCAGTGGCTGCATGTGAAATGCTTTCTGTGGAAAAGTTTCCATTGAGGTAGTGGTGCCTGAGGAGAATACAGAGTTACAATCCTGCAAACTTAAATGCTCGGTGAACTGAACAATTGGATTAGAGCCCCTTGTAAAAATCCAAATTTTAGTATTGCCTGAGGAATGAGGAAGAACCTTTTCCTAGAGAGCAATATTCATGGAAATAAATTGAGTGGAGGCGGAAGATTGATTTTATGCCAAAATAGTGGGGACTGGGATAGATCTGGGAGGAAGGGAGTGAGGGAGAACACAAAAGTGATGGTGAGTACAAAATAAATGGTTACAGTCGTGATTTGGGAGAATGAGTGATGGTGTTTGGGAGTAGAGAGCCAGAGCTCTGTTTCCTGGAGGTGCAGAAGGAAAGCAGGGTGAGAGGAAACAGACTTGATGCTGCTGCAGGGAGAAGCGTTGTGGGTGAGGCTGCTGGGGTCCATGGCAGCATGGTTTGATGGGGTGGGTAGGTGAGCAGGAAGCTGCAAAGAGCAGTGGGGCGGCTGGGATGAAAGGCAAATCCAGAGCATCTCCATCTGCTCGATGGCTTCCTGGAGAGGCACTGGCAGTCACAGCCAAGCAGTGAAAGTCTGCCACCATGGCCAGGGGTGAGGGGGGGTGATCACCCTTTCCCATGCCCAGGCACCTGGAAGGCTGCAGATCAGAATCTCAAGAAAACAACTGCAGAGCTGACCTTACCTGGCTTTGCAGGAGCAGCATTTCTGTTTGTACCAGCTCTGAGCTAACGTATTGCATGGGCTGGAGGAAATGAACAGTGCTGCTGATGCTGTGTAATGACCCCATCTCCAGGCCAGCTCCACCTTGGCTCATTGCAGCCTCCACCTTGCAAAACTGATGTCTCAACTTTTGGGAAATGACGTCTGATTTGCCACACGTCTCCTCAGAGCAGACCAGCTTTAAGATCCAGACCTCCGGAGTTCCCATGAAACAAATCCTGGGATTTGGCAGTGATGCTGCAGGAGGATTTTGTCGGAGTTAGGCAGAGGACATGCGAAAAGCAAGGCTGGACATGTAGGGAGCGTGGCAAGGTGGGAGGATGCGTGGCTGAGTGATGAGTGATGATGGTGAAGGTCCTTCCTTCCTTCCAGCTCAGGAAAGAGCTACCAGCGGAGGCTAGAGGGTGCTGTGCTGCAGGGAATGGGTGTCCTCCTCCTCCCTGCTCAGCATCCCTCAGAGCCAGGTAAAAATTTGTAGGAAATGCTGCCTCTGAGCTGAGATGAAGACTAAAGTGCTGTCTGGAGTTACACACAACCTCCAGGGATTTTTTTCATATCAGAATAGTTCATTATTTAGCACTAAGACGGTGACATACAGAAAGGAAGGGTGGCTTTTCTCAGATGGGTGTAAAAGCAAAAAGCGGTAAAAGGAGTGAAAAAATGAGGACCAGATCAGAAGATAAGGAAGCTGAATGGAACAAACGCAGAGAATAGAAGGGTAAAGAAAGAAAATAGAAGATTAAACCAATACAGAGGATCACATCCACTGCTGTGTCCAATTAAGGGCTTCAGATCTCCTGAATGATGAAAGGGAGATTTACTTGGGAGAAAAATAAAGGAGCGCTTCTTGCTTGCGGCAGCTGAGGCTGCAAAGCCCCCGGCTGATGGGGCAGGATCAGCTCCTGTTTACCCAGCTGAGGTGTGGCTAATCCTGAGCACCGCAAAGAGCAGAGCTGGGGAGCGAGAAGAGGCCGGGGGGAGCACAGCAGACAGGGCTGTGTTTGTACAGCAGCTGACAGGCAGCTGCAAGCCCAGGCAAAAACACGCCGTGCTGCCGAACAAGCAGCTCTGTGAGCCGAGGGCTGCTCCCTGGACAGGCTGCCAGGAACCACAGGCAGCAGGAGCAAACGTGCCTTCTGCGTGGGGCTGCACGTGCTCTGCAAAACACAGCCCGACTGCGGCTGGGGTCACTGTCCTCACAGCTGGCACTGCTGCTCTCCCTGCCCGCAGCAGGTGGGGAGGCTGTGCAGGCCTAGCTGGAGCAGGAGGAAGCACAGGTACATATGTTCTTATGTTCTCAGGTCTTGCAGAAAACAGTTCAGCAAAAGTGAGAAGATTCAGGCAGACAACAGAGGAGGAGAACTGCAAAGGAGCCCCATTCATAGCTAAAGGGATTGCACCTCCCTCTGGGCCATGGGGAGGTTCTGGGGGTCTTTCAGGTGAGTGATGTGTACAGCACAGTGTCAAGAAGCCAGCCCTGCTCACAGAAATGAGCCACATCAGATCATGATGCAGGTGACCTCCCTTCTGTCTTCCACCTCAGTCCTAGGTGGGTTAGCAAGGACTGGAAGAGAACTTCCTAAATTGGACATGGATTACCACAAAAGCTCCTAATAATTGCCCCTGGCCCCACCACATGTGCTGAAGGAGGTGCTTGGGCTGCACCCATAGGTCCCCAGGGGATGTCTTAAAGAGCTACAGACAAACCTGGCCCAGAACATGGACCAAAGAGAGTGCTGTGGTAGGCTGCAAAGCCCTCTTAGGGGCTGAGGGGCAGTTGAACCCACATGTTTTCACTCTGTGTCTACTCTGGATGTCTGCAGCGAGCATCACTGGTTTTACTGCTGGGGCTCAGGGCAGGAACCCATTGCCATGGGGACATGTAGAGGGACTCAGCACTGGAGCTGCAGCTGCTTAACTCTCCAAGAGCATTGGATGAATGCAGAATAGGTGGGATCTACTATTATTAACTGATCTGTAGGGCAGGACAAGGAGGAGAGGGAACAGTGAAATGTGAAAATGCCTGGAGGGAGAGTTGATGGCAGAAGGCAAATGGGTTCATGCTCTAATAAAGGCACTGTTGGAAGCTGGACAAAGTAGTTGGTGTGATGGGAGATCCCACTGAGAAGGAGGGGTGATTGCAGAGGACATACATAGAATAACTAACTGAGTGCATGTTGTAAAAACATGTTAGTATAAACCTCCTGGCAGGGAGGGAAAAACACTGGAGAGTCTTTACAAGGGTCACACAACTAAGTGCTAGCAAATATCCCTTGGAGGAAATTTGTGAAGCAGGTTAGGGAGATGCGGGATACCCCTGCCCATCAGCCCACTCTTGTATCTTCTAGGGAGCCCTTCACCACTCCAAGCAGTGAGTATGGAACTGTATGGAGACATCTGTGGATGTCAGAGCTGTCAGCTGGCTCCTTGCCTGGAAGTTGTTGTCGCTGCTGAGAAAGGAGGTAGCACAGCCCCAGGCAGAGTGCTCGGGGAGGACACAGCTGCCTGGCCATCCCCTGCTCCAGCCTCGTGTCCCTTGGGTGCGTGCTGCCCCTGGGACTGGCTACGTGCGCTTCTCCATGGCGGGGCTGGACACCCTGGCCAGGCAACAGCCCGGTGAGACCGTGGCGATGGCTCTGCCAGATGGGTTTCATTGAGGACACATGTCTGCTTTGGAGCTTGTTTTTATTTCCTTCTGAAGGAAGAAGGAGGAGCCATGGGAGAGGAGTGACTGAGTGGCTGAGCCGGCTCTCCTGGACACAGACCGTGGTGCCAAACGAGCTCTTGCTGCGGTTTCCACTGCGGCTCTGGAGGCTGCAGCCCAAGGGGCAGGAAGTGGTCGAGAAGGAGCTTCAACTGGTGTGCCAGCAGTGCAGGATTGATCTGGGATGGGAGACAGAATCATAAGGGGAAGGCTCTGATGGGTCACAGGATGAGGGGGATGTATGGCTCTTTGCCAGCACAGGAGCTGCTGGTTACCAGGAACTTCCTTCCAGAGCAGAGGTCCTGCAGGAACCAACATCCTGCATCAGGGGTCACCAGCCTCTCCACCTAGGGCACAGTGGCTCCAGGTGGCCTCCGAGAGCTGCTTTGGCCAGGGGAAGCCAGGGCAATAAGGAACTGCTTTTGAGGTGTGGTCACCGTGGGTTCCCTCACAGGGTCAGGTGTGTGTGAGAGAGGAAGGTGTGCAGGGACTGGAGCCTTCCTGCTGCATCAGCCACGGTTGTGGTTACTGAAGTTTTTTGGAAGACCACAAATATGCTTCTCTCCAGGAAGAAGTGAATCCTAGAGCTGTGGCAGTTCTCCCCTTTCCTGCCACGTTCTGGGGAATCGGAGCAAGTGGGAGGTACGGAGAGGGTGGGATGGGCAGAGTTCAAACATTCTCATTATGCTTCGAGATACAGAGATCAAACGACAACTTTACAAATTAATAAGGCCTCCACCTGGGCAGAGCCTCTCTCCGCATGGATGGGCGGGAGGGGAGTGTGCAGTAATGAGCAAACTGCCTCTTCTCCACCAGCCGGTAGGACAGGTTCTGGGCTCTTGAAAACAAACCCTGTGGTCTAGCTCATTACAGTTCATTAGTGTTCCATATTCATACAGCATTAGCGCCATCAGGCCCCATGTTTAATCAGACTGTGAGCTTGCCTTAAGCCCTCCAGGCGTTGGAGGACCTTCCATCAAGCATATGCCAGAAGCACAGGCTCCAAATTGGTGGCTTGAGTAAGGAAGGATCTTGTGAGCCTGGTAACAGGGTGAGGATCAGAACCCTGCCACGGAAAGCTGGGTTATCAGAGGAGCCTGGATAATAAAGCTATCAAGTACACAATTCAGTGCTTTGTGTCAAGGCAGGAGCTTGGAAAGAGCTTCCTGAAAAAGGACAAAAGAGCCATGGTTTATCTTCCTGTGGCATCTGCTTGGTGCTCAGGTGTGGTCAGGCTGCTCACAGTTTCTAATCCATCAGGGGTTTTGATTAAGCACCGTGGTGTGCCACTGTTACAGGCTGGTGCTCCCAAGCTACAGGAAAGGCAAGGCAAGGGCAAGGCAAGCCTGGGACGTGGACTGTGCCCTTTCTGTCCTGGGCAGAGCTCTGAGGTGGGCACCACAGGGAACCACCACCACTGCAGGGCTTGAATCCTGCCCTGAGGTCGATGCTAATCCATCATCAGTGAAGAGACAGGTATTTCCCAGGGTAATTCCTGCTGTAGCACTACAAATGACCTAGGAAGTGGTGCTGTTACTGCTGTCTGATGAGCCAGTGTTTGTAAGGGGCCAAGCCTGCATGTCCAGCTTTTGGATGGAAAAATAAAGGGAGCTATGTCCTTCCCTCGAGCCCCTCCAGCCCTTGCTCTCCCATCTGCCAAATGAAGATGAAGGCAACACCTTTTCTGCTGGAGATAAGCATGGATAAATCCTTGAAGACTGCAAAGGATTCAGAGAGGGGTGTTATATAAAGGTGCTTATATTAAGTACCTTACACAGACACACCAGCTCTAAGCTGGGTATAATCTTGTTTATTTAGGTTAGAGCAAAGGACTTGAAGTTAAACTGGCTGGAATCTCATTTGAGCTCTGACAAGATCAGCAGCAGGCAGCAGAGCAAAACCAGGGGATGGTGATGCCCTTTGCCTTCTTCCTTTTAAAACAGAAAATTTTAGATATCCTGAAGGGCTCTCAGAAGCCTTATGGAGCTTTCCATGCCCCAAGGATATTCAGTATCTAGGTTTTTTGATTAGTACTGAAATTCCCAATTCCTAAACACTAGCATCCCTAAGTGTATAGTCTGTGTTTAAAGAAGCTATTACCCCTTTGGTGGAAAGGGCATAGAGTTTGGAAGCCTTTTGTTCCTCAAGAAACTAAACAGAGAAGTCTGGCTACATGCAAGGATTGTCCCAGCCAGTGGATGTCTTCGGCAGCCACTGGAAACCATGTGCTAGTGGGCCAGCAGGCAGTGACACGGGCTGGGGCTGCAGGAGGTTAGAAATGCTGGCAAAAGCCCTTGGTTATCCTGTTAGAGGGATTAAGAGCAGACTGGGGCTTAATCCACTGCTGTGGTGCTGCAGATCGTTTCTCCTTCCAGTTCGGAGTGGCTAACACGTGTGGCAGGGTGGGAGGCTCTCCCAGGACCTGTGCTGTGGCCTGGACCACAACTTTGAACTCTAAAAAAGAGTTGTGTCTGTTAAGGATAGGGGCTACTTCTGTCAGGGATTTTGGGGGGCTCTCAAAACTGGGGTGAGACAGCAAAACCATGTTGCAAGGAGTGTTATGGGAGCATTTTGGGTAGGGAATCCCACTGGGATATAACAGCTGACTATTGTGATAGACCTAAGCCAGTGAACTCCTTTACAGAGCAGATAGTTGAAACAATAGGAGCTGCTACCTAAAAAAATACCTATTCAAGGGCTGAGCAGGACTTTGCTGGAGGCGGAGGGCGTCTTTGCTACCTGATTGTGGTGGAGAGAGGTCCTGTGAGTTTCTGAGAGGGAGTAGAGGGAAGGAACATGAAGTTGTGCTGATACCAAAGCTGTCACTGCACATTCATCAGCCGTGAGACACACCCTGGTCAGTTTTATGGCAGATGGGGATTTTATGCTCGGGCAAGGAATCCCCTGTGTATTGTTCACCTCTCTTGTTCACAGGAAAACCCCTTTGTAAAAGCTGGAAAATAAATAAGATTGCATCAGAGAAATGCATGGGCCTCATCTTTCACCTATTTTCCTCTTTATCACCCCAGCTAAAGGAACCGGGCTATCAGCACAGCTTGGAAAGGGTTACGCACAGCAGAATCTGGCAGATGTCCGCACAGAAGAAACCAAACCCAGTGGTAAATACTGCAACAGCAAGGCCTAAGTAGTCCCTGCAGAAGGGAGTGAAATTACGCCTGACCTTCAACCTACCCAACTCTTTCAAGTAGAGCCATCCCTTGCAAAAACTTGGCGGCTGTAGGAGCCCGGGTGTGGTGTTTGCCTGTGGGAGCTATCTCTGCTCCTCACTTCTTTCCTGTCCTTGACAGTTTGTTACTCTCTCTGTCCCAGCAAGCAGAGGGAAGCTCTGGACATGGGCAGCAGAGACCCTTCCCGAGTGTAGTTTCTCATGGGATGCCCCTTTCCATCACCGGTCTCCATTCAAAGAGCCAGTGGTACTTGCAAGAAGCTCTGTCCCCGTGGAGAGCATTGCTCCATCTGGCCTCCACAATCTGCTTTTTAATATACTTTCCCATACACGTTCCTAGGACATTGGCATTCATGCCTCTGGGGACAGAAAGAAAACATTTTGCTTTCTGTTTTTAGAGAGGCTGATGCTTTTTCTGCAGCTCCCTCTGGGTCTTGCATTCTCTGCGAGACTAATCCAGGCAGTAGCCCCTCAAAAGGCCGAACAAACACCCTTGTCCTAGTTGCTTGTGCACAGCCCTGGGAATCTTGCCCCGTGCTCTCCTCCTCCTGACCTTGTTTTCCTCTGAGCACCACAGCAGTAATTACCCTGAGGTTGAAGGGTTATTCGAAAGCAAGTACTGTGTCTTGTGTGCTCCCTCCTTTGCAGCTTTTGTTTCTCCCTACACTGGAGTTAAACTTTACCTGGAGTTTTCTTTGTGTTGTTACTAATTTAGGGAAACACCAGCAGTGGTGGAGGTGGTGGGTGTGGGTGTGAATACGTGTCCAGTTCCATGTGTTTCTCATTCTCTGGTGCCCTGAGAAGTCACCAGCACAGCTGGACCTGCCCCGGGGGTCTCTCACTGGCGTGCTGCTGGTACTCTGGGTGCTCTCATGGGTTGACTGTGTCTGACGAGAGGTTTAGCCGGACACTGGAATGGAGATGAGAAGACTGGTCAAAGTGCATGGCATGCAGCTGGACTGCCCAGCTCAATGGCTGCTTTGCCAAAGGCAGAAATGTAGCAACACTTGGGCAGAGTCAACACATAAATATGAACAGCCCAACTATGTGAGGTGGCTTAGTTAATGCTGAAAAGGAGATTTTTTGCAATAAGAGATAAAATCAGCTTCATGTTTAGGAGGAGGAGGGTTTGGACTGGATTTCCATTACCGGGTCAAATGGTCCAGCATTCCTGTGCTGTGCAGTGCTCTTTTCCAAAGAATTTGCTGCTGAATATGGATTTAGTCTGAATATGCTTTAGCCTTCCAGGGCTAAATATGTTTCTGCCTTCCAGGGCAGAGCTCCTCACAGGGCACCAGTTCCTCTCAAGAGTGTGGCTGGGCTTTTCCAGCTCTTGGTGGCCAGGCACAGCTCAAAAGGGAGCTAGTTTGTGGCCAAACCAGTGGAGCTGTGGTGCAGTGCTTTGGGCAGAAAGCTGTTATGTCACTCCCAATCCCTTTCACATACTTGCCGGACCTGGCTGCAAGCTGTTTTCCTTGATGCTGGTTAGGAGGAACTTGGGAAAACCCCATGCCACTGGCATGCTGGATGACAAGGATGGCACAGGGCACTTGTGTTCACTGTCCATCTAGGGGAAGCCCTCTCCAGCTTTCATCCCACCCAGGGAGAGAAAAGTGGGGTTTGTGCTGCAAAACAGCTCTTCCTTTGCCAAGTGCTGGCAGCCCCCAGTACATTCCCGTCCAACTCTGCACCCTCTGCCTGCCAGCCAGGGCCAGGAGCCACGGGCACTGCCAGGCTCGGCAAGTCCCACCCGAGGGCCAAGATGTGGCGTGGGGTGAGCCAGCGGTGCATCCTGAGCGCGGCCGTGGTGACTCGCACTCGCAGAGACACCTTGGCTGCCTCGCTGCTGCACCCCGCACTGCCCGCACCCCGGGGGCGCGGACCCTCGGCCGGGCCGTGTCCCGTGTCCCGTGTCCCGTGTCCCGTGTCCCGCTCCCGCCGGCGGGGCCGGTCCCGCCCCGGGGGCGGGCGGGGGAGCACGTGGGGCCGCGCCGGGCCGGGCTGGGCTGAGTCACTGCCCGCCCCGAGCCCCGCGGCGGAGCCGAGCCGAGCCCAGCGGAGCCGAGCACAGCAGAGCTGAGCCGAGCCCAGCTGAGCCGAGCCCAGCAGAGCCGAGCCCAGCAGAGCCGAGCCGAGCGCAGCGGAGCGGAGCGGCTCGCGGGGGAGTGCACGGCATGGCTCGGCGCGGCTCGGCGCTCAACATGAGGGCGGCGAGGTTTCGGGTGCTGCTCGCCCTGTCGGTGGTGTTCTTGCTGCTGGTGTTCGTGTCCGGTGAGTGCCGGGGAACCGGGGACCAGGAGTGCCGCGAGCCGGGATTCCGGGGAGCTGAGGTGCCGGGGTTCAGGGGATCCGGGGTGCAGGGAAACCTGGGTGCCAGGCGGGCTGGAATGCTGTGGATCCGGAGTGGTGGGGATTTGGAGCGCAGGGTTGTCCGGTGTGCAGCGATTCCGGGGTGCAGGGCAATCCGGGGCGCAGGGCAGCCGGAGTGCAGAGAATCTGGAGTGCAAGGTTGCCTGGTGTGCAGGGGATCCGCGGTGCGGGAGAGAGTGAATTTCAGGGGATCCACAATACGGGGCAGCCCGGAATGCTGGGGATGTGCAGTGCAAAGGATGCGGGGTGCAGGAGTTGTCTGGGGTGCAGGGGAACCTGAGATGCCAGGGATCCGCGGTGCCGGGGATCCGGGATGTGTGTGGATCTGGGGTGCAGGGTGAGTGGGTCCAGGCTGCGGTGCGGGTTGCAGGGCTCGCAGTGCGAGTGAGACAACGTGCAGCCCCAGGACTGCTGCTACAGGAGCGGAGGGTCTCGGGGCCACGGCCCGTCCCTTCTCTGGAGTCTCTCAGCCAGGCTGTCCTGTGCTTTCAGGCTCAGATAACCGTGCTCAAAATGTAAACAGCGTCCCTGGGACCGCCTGGTACTGCGCACCCAGCTGGCCCGGCCAGGGCAGCCCCGGGGAGCAGCAGCTCCGTCATTATCCCGTGGGTCATGCCTGGGCGCTTGGCTCCGAAAGGGATGGAGAGACCCGGGAAAAGGGGAGCAAAGCCCAAGCGCAGGCTCCGGGTCAGGGGACAAAGGGCAGCAGGAAGGGGTGAGAAAGGCCCTGTTTATGTTCGCTCTCTCTGGTGTCTGAGGTGCCCTTTTTACCCTCCCAAGACCTGACTTCCCCTAGCCCCGCTGGGATGAGCTGTCCCAGTATTCGCAGGATGTTATTTTTGCCTTCCAGCCAGCCTGTGGGCTCATATAAGCAAACATTTCCAGAAGCGGTGGTTGATCTTTGTTGCCTTGGTTCCTGAGTGTTCAGCCTGTGACAGCTCTGTCCCTGACTGGAGAAAAATGTGTGTGTGGAGGATGGAGATGCTGAACAGCTCTGAAACCAGGCCTGAAACATCCCAGAAACAGGAGCATCCAAAACTGCTTGCTACAGTGGAAAAAGTGACCTGTGTGCCTCACTGCTAGGCAGGGGGCTGGCTACTGACACCCACCACATAAGGGATTATTCCTGGGAGGGGATAAAAGCGAGTCCAGTTACTCACAATAACTAAAGTATAAAACTTGGACTCCTGCCCCAGCCCTGGGAGGAGACTTTGCTGCTTTGCTGCCATGTCACACTCTGCAGTGCTGGAGGCAGCACTGATGCTGGGCAGCACCCGTTCCTTGACACTCTGTGCCTGGGGAAGCACCCATCTCTGCTGAACACAAGTAGCTCAGCCTGTGCAACCTTGACTGGCTGCTGGGAGAGATATTTGGGATAGGGTGGATGGATGTGCCCAAAACCTGTGGAGGGGTGTGGGGCAAAGGCATCCTCATATATCATCAGGAGCCCTCTCCTCCCATGCTGTAGCTCATGGCAGTGCATTGGTGGAGCATGAGGTCATGCAGAACAGGCTGGGCAGCACAGGCAGTGACTTGAACTGGTGCCCAGGTTTTCTGCCTCCTGAGGCTGGGCTAAGGGAGCTACGGCATCCTCATGGAAACCTCCACCTGATGCTGGCCTGCCTGCCACCAGCGTGTACCCTACACATGTGGAGTGTCAGGAAGAGTAGGATTAACTCAAAGTGAGTCCTGCTATTAAAGGACTAATGAGTAGGAGCTCACTGAGTAGTAGCTTACGCAAATGAGAGCTGTGTTGTTTGGTGTGGGTCTGGGCAGTGAGCCCACAGCTCATCAAATTCCACCTTCTCCAGGTCATGCAGGTAGTGAAGGGTTATTCCTAGGTCTCCACCTGGGTTCAGCCCTTGTTCTAACTTTTGCAGCATGGCAGAAAAATACCTGGCATCAATGGATGTGCTATCCTATTTGATGAGTTAGAGTTCTGTAACACAGAGCTCTGTTTTCCACAGTTATGTGGAAATCTGGTCTAGGTTTATGGAATGTTGCTGCCTTGCAGCTTTTAGGCAGAATAAATTGAGGGTGGGAGGAATTTCAGCCCAGCTCTTGCAATCTGATTCAGCCCTGCAATGGGGCGTAGAGGGTTGGAGGGTGCAGTGGGTTGACATCATTCACTTCCCTCCTCAACAGGATAGGGTGGGGAAAGGAAGGAAAAGATCCAGAGTGGGTCCTTCCCATGGGCTATAGTTACTCATGAACTGCTCTGGTGTGGGTCCTTTCCATGAGATGCAGTCCATGAGGAAGAGACTGCTCCAGTCGAGTTGTCTGTGGCTGCAGTGTGGATATCTGCTCACCCGTGGTCCTCCAGAGGCTTCAGGGAGACACATCTTCTCCATGGGCTGCAGTAGAATCCCTGCTCCTGCACCCAGATCACTTCCTTTCTCTCCTTATTCTCTGCTGGGGGTGTCTGCAGGGCTGTTTCTCTCACATTTTTCTTACTCCTCTTCTACAGCTGCTGCACAGTGTTTTTTACTTTATCTTGCATATATTATCACAGAAGCAGCCCTAGTGCTGGTGATGGGCACTAGCTTTGAGCAGCAGAGGGTCTGTTTTGGCATTGGCTGGGACTGGCTGTCTCCAGCATGGGAGCAGCTCCTGTTGTCTTCTTGCTGAGCCACCTTTGCAGCCCCCTGCCACCACCACCTTGCCACGAAAACCCTGCACTGTGGCAGATGCTGGAGATGGATGAACAGGCAGGGAAGATGGTGCAGCCTCAGCAGCTCCCTGGGGGAACCTGTCTGTGAGCCAGGGCTGCCTTGTGAGAGCTGCTTGGAGAGTGATGGAGGTCTGGCAGGCGTCCTGCAGAGATGGACCTTGTGCTTCCTTCCTGTGAGACTCCAGCATCTGGGAGCTGAGGCATGCGAGCTCCCCCTACAATGATTTTTTTTTTGGTGTTATTACAAGTACAAACTCACATTAGCAGAACCCAGCAACAGCACCAGCCCCATTCCCTTGAATCATCCTGTCCTTCTCGTACCTGAGTGAGCCTCAGCCTGGCCACTCACATTTCCCAGCCAAGTGTCAAAAACATTTAATGCACCAAAATCTGGCATTCCCCTGTCTTCACTTTGACATACAGTGTTTGTTAAACCTCTTTTTTAATGTGCCAGCGCAGGGCAGGTCCTTGCTGCTGGATATGCTCCCAATCTCAACCATTGCTTTTGAGTGCCAGCAGCCTGTCCCTGCCAGGTGCTCCCTTCCCTGTGGGATTTGCAGCAGAACAGTTCCTGCTGTTGGGCTGGGATGCCTTTGTGTACATGGGGCCTGCCTTAGGGATGGTTTGCAGTGACACCTGGCTTTACTTCCAGGTGACTTCTGTGATGTGAACCACTGTCAGAATGGGGGTACCTGCCTGACTGGGATTAATGAGGCTCCCTTCTTCTGCATCTGCCCAGAGGGCTACATTGGGATTGACTGCAATGAGACAGAGAAAGGTGAGGAGCTGACCCTTTCCCAGGTGCTCCATGTCAGCCAGGAGCCTTGCTGAGAGTTGGTGTGCCCTTGTCCTGGCCCTGCACCACTGGCCTTGTGGTTCAGCCCTTGTGATGCCTGATGGACACATAGAGCAGAGATCTGAGTGGTGATATGGTGGCAGGATGCACTGAGGGGAATGCAGTGTCTGTGGGGAGTGGAAGCCCACTGCATACTCTTATTTTCCACCTGTGCCTATATTACAGTTGTTTTTCCCCTTTCCCAGGGCCCTGCCACCCCAATCCTTGCCACAACAATGGTGAGTGCCAGCTGGTCCCAAACCGGGGCGACGTCTTCACTGACTACATCTGCAAGTGCCCTGCGGGGTATGATGGGGTGCACTGCCAGAACAGTGAGTACAGCGGGGGGACAGGGGAAGCTTGTCCCACGAGAGCCTGGGGACCCCTTGGGTGGCAACTGGGGGGTGTGTGCAGCTGTGACTGTGTGGGGCACCAGGCTGTGTCAGGGATCGTGGGCGGTTTTGGAGCTTGCAGGGTTGGGGGAAGGACCATGGTGTGGGTGCAGGTTATGGCTGAACCTTGCTCTGCATCTCTAGAGGGACTTGGTGCCTCCAGTAACAACTCAGGGGGTGCCTCAAGGCTCAGCCTGTTCCACACAGGTTCCCAGCACTGGTGTGACTGTGTGTCCTGGTGCACCTGCATGGCTGCACTGAGTGGGGACATGGTGTAGACGGGTCCTTGGGTTAGAGCTTCAACCTGTGCCACCCTGTCATCAGGGACCCTGCCATGGCCCTTGTTCAGGGGATGCCTCCCCTCTTCTTGCTGCACTGAATGAGTTCTCTCTGGGATTGGTTTTGGGATTGCCTCCTGAACTCCTTCTCTCTCTCTCCTAGACAAGAATGAGTGCTCCTCCAAACCTTGCAAAAATGGAGGCACATGCCTGGACCTGGATGGTGACTACACCTGCAAGTGTCCTTCTCCATTCTTGGGGAAGACCTGCCATGTCCGTAAGTCTTTGTGCTGAATTCCTTTTCCCTCCTGTTCCCTACTGTCTGTCCCTTGTTGCCAGGAGGGATCTCACCAGCTGGTTTAGGGGATCTGGAGGGCAGCTGTGGCTGCCCTTTGTGCCAGCAGGCCTGGTCCTAATGGAAGGAACATCCTCATGAAGGTGCTTTCTCCTCTCTGGAGTGCCCAAGGAAGGCCCTGTCTCCTCCAAACCTCTGTGCTATGAGGGGGACTGGTAAATAGTGTGATTTTGGCTGAGGGATGAGGAGAAGAGGACACTTTGGGGACAGCCAGACTCTAGGGCTGGCCTCCCTCTCCTGCTCTGTCCCCAGACAAGAAACAAACCACTCCTAGTTCTGCTCCCCGATTACTGTCTCTCTTTGATCTGTCTCCCCTCTGCCCCCAGGCTGTGCTGTTCTCCTGGGCATGGAAGGAGGAGCCATCTCTGACGCCCAGCTCTCAGCATCCTCTGTCTACTACGGCTTTCTTGGCCTCCAGCGCTGGGGGCCAGAGCTTGCCCGCCTCAACAACCATGGCATTGTCAATGCCTGGACCTCCAGCAACTACGACAAGAACCCCTGGATCCAGGTACCTGCAGCAGGACTGGAATGCCAGCACAGAGAGCAGCCCCAGCAGCCATGGCTGGTCTTGCAGTGCTGCTGTCATGGGATTTCACTGCTCCTGGTGGCAAATGTGGGGCTAAACTGCTGCATCAAGCTGCCACCCAGGGGCATCTTGGGATGTGCAAGTCCATTGGAGGAAGGTGGGATATGGGTTGATGATCCACCTTGGGATTCAAGGCTGGAGGGATGGAGGACTTCCTCCTCAAGGGAGTTCCAGCATCCTGGGCTGCCACTTTCCTTGTCCCAATGGCCACCCTCCCAGCCGGACTTGGTGGTCCTGGTGGGTGCAAGGGGTGTGCACCCCATCCTCACTGCACCCCACTCATGCTCCTCTCCCCTCCACAGGTGAACCTGCTGCGGAAGATGCGGCTGAGCGGGATCATCACGCAGGGCGCGCGCCGCGTGGGGCAGCAGGAGTTTGTGCGCGCCTACAAAGTGGCCTACAGCCTGGACGGGCGGGAGTTCACCTTCTTCAAGGATGAGAAACTGAATCTAGACAAGGTGGGCTGCAATGTATAGGGGATTTCCCAGCTCCCCCATCCAGTGGGTGCTGAGGTGGCTGTGAGCTGCATCCCTGTGTGTGGGAAAGTGCTTTTGACCTGGGGCAAAGCTGCACTGGGAACCGATGGGGACGCTCCTAGCAGTGAGATGGCACAGGCAGTTCCAGTGCCAAGCAATACTCCCTGCCTGTTTAATTGACCATAATAAGCATAACCAAAGAAGCAGCCCTGACTGATTTAGGTCATTCAGATAGTATCTTTATCACTGACACACTGTGGGAACTGGGCTTGGTCTGGGAGTGCTGCTGAGTGGCTTGAGTAGCTCTGTGTTGTACCTGCTAACAGTGTGTCTCTCAAAGTGGGAATACTTACAGATTGCAGCACTCTCCACTCCCAGTTCTTCATGGCAAGTGTCTCCTGCTGGCTTTCTGAGCATCTGGGGAATGGTTGGGAGTATCTGCTTTGCTTTAGAAAAAAATAGAAAAATTCCTCTTGTTTCTGCAGCAGTGGAAAAAGTGCGTGAAACACAATTTGATTCTATTTATTATGTTAAAAAGAAAGGAGACACCTCCGTGCTTGTCATGATTTGAGGATAATTGTTGTAGTGGGAGTGGGTGTTGCTGGATGTATGGCTCTGGGGGGTTGAGGACAAAGCAGGGAATGTTGCAAAGCTCTGTTGAGAGTGTTGGAGCTCCTTCAAGGTCCTGCACTGTTCCAGGGCACTAAAACAGAGCCCAGCTTCCCCCTCTGTGCTCTTTTGCCATTGGCAGTGCCAAGATCTCTGTGTGCTGTGCAAGGGATTTGGTACAGTAGACTGTGGGAGAGCTGGGGCACTGAGCCCTGGTCACTGTTGCAGGTTTTTGAGGGGAACATGGACTATGGCACCATGCAGACCAACATGTTCAACCCTCCCATCACGGCGCAGTTCATCCGCATCTACCCCGTGATGTGCCGCCGTGCCTGCACGCTGCGCTTCGAGCTCATCGGCTGCGAGATGAACGGTAAATGTCGGTGCCTGTCCCCTCCCCGGGGGCTGCAGGGCAGGGGTGACACGGGGCAGGGCATCACCCCTCAGCCTGCTTCTGGTCCCTCAGGACAAGGGATTTGTCAGTGCTTGTTTTTCCTCAGGCTGATGCCTGGGAATACCCAGGGGTGTGTTTGGGGAGCACAAGCCGTTAATCCCATCGGCTCAACCAGCTCGAGCTGCATTCTCACGCTGCTAACATGCTAACACCTACCCAAGCCTGGAGTTTTCACTGTGCCCCCTCCCCTTCTGAGCTGTGAACCAGCTGCTTTTCCTGCCAGAGAGCTTGAAAAGCAGCAGAGGGTCAAAGTCCTCAGCCTGAGCCCTTTCCCTGTCCCTCCTGCATTCCTGCCCTGCAGCACATTCCTGGGAACTGAGTGAGACTCGGTGTGGGACTGGGATGTTGTGGGGTTTTGGGTCCTGTCCTGCTGCTGCGTGGGTGTGGTGCCATCCGTGCTTCTGGCTGGGGATATCTTTGCGTTGCTCTTTCCACATCCTTCTCTGTCTCCTGCCAAATCCTTCTGTATTCCAGGGCTGTGCTGTGCTGTGGGGACATCCACTCATCCCTGCAGCAGGAGGCACTGTGAGCCAGGGAATAGCTGGGAGCTAAAAATCCTGGGAAAAGGCAGCCCTGCATATCTATTGAGTGTTTCCCTGCCTGGTCCTGATGCTGTCTGGGCAGTGGAATGGGAGTGTGGGGATGGTTTCTGACAGGTCAGCAGGGTTTTTACTTGCAGCCGTGCTGTTGTCTCTTTCCTTTTCACTGCCTGTGTAAACTGTTGTGTTACAGTGTATTTCAACACGGCAGGTTGCTCGGAGCCTCTGGGCATGAAATCCCGCCTCATCTCTGACAAGCAGATCACAGCCTCCAGCGTCTTCAAGACCTGGGGCATCGATGCCTTTACCTGGCACCCTCACTACGCTCGCCTGGACATGACGGGCAAAACCAACGCCTGGACAGCCCAGCACAACAACCAGTCCGAGTGGCTGCAGGTGGGTCCCTGCTCTCTGTAAGCTCCTGTCTCCTCCAGCTGTGCCTAGAGCCACCTCCTGGTTCAGGGTAGCTGGGACAGCTGGGTTGGTGTGGCCAGAGACTTGTTGTGGGTCACAGAGTCCAGCAATGCTCTTCTTGAGCTGGGATCACGGGGGCAGGTCAGGATGGGACCACAGCCACCAGTTTTAACAGCAGTCCTGGAGCTCTGGGTCATACTCAGTGCCCATAGGGACAAGGTGGGATGTATGTATTCTGTGGGATGCTGTATCTGCACCTTCTTGTGGGGTGCATCAAGCCTGCAGCACCCCAGTTCTGTCTCACCCCCTGAGGAAATGCCATCCCAACCTGGACTGACTGTCCCAACACCATCTGACTGCTCAGAACACCATGTTTTCTGTTCTGCAGGAAAGATCAGGCTTGCTTTTCTCTTCCCAGTCTGGAATAGAAACAAATAGTTTTGAAATTTCCTTCTCAGTTTCCTTTCCTCCCCTGTTTTTGTACTTTTCACATGATTCCATGACATAATAGGACAAAGCAGTTTAGATATTTGTCCCGCTTTTTATTTGGGAAATGATTAAAAGCAGCTGCCTCCCAAGTCTAAATAAACCAGCTTATCGAGACGTTGGCTGATGATGGGGTCGGGATGACACGCTGAGCTGGGTTCTTGCACCACAGACTGCCTGTTTTTGTATGTGTGTATAGATTTACATGTACACTCAGGATTTATGTGTATTATGTAGCTGGAACTGCCCTCGATGAGCATGGAAACAGAACTAAATTAATGAGCCCTTCAGCTCCTTCAGTGGTTTACCCTGTAACGTAAACACAGTGTAGCAGAGTGAAGAGAACAGAAACCGTCTCACTTCGAACCCAAATGTCAGACTGTGTTGAGCTGCATATTTTCTCAGCCAGAATTACTTTCCAGTGGAAATGCATTTCCTCCATGAATCCTGTATTTTTTCTGAGTTGAGATTTTTTGCTGTCCTTCCCACACTGATGTTTCTGGAAAAAAAATGTGAACGTGACAGGGGTGGGAAAAGGAGGTGAGATGGGTTTGTGCCCACTTTTAGTTGCTTTGAGGGATTCTGTGAGTGTTGAAGGATGAAATATTTCACGGTCATGTTTTATCATTTATTTGTCTGGCATTGGCATGGGGGTCAAGTGGTGGTTTCTCTATTCTTGACGCCTGAGGGCCAGCTCTTCCTGGCTGCCTCTGGAGCACGGAGGGTGCTGTAGGATGGGAGCACTGCTGTGCTGTGCTGAGCTGTGATGAGCTTTGTCTCTGCCAGATTGACCTCCGGGACCAGAAGAAGGTGACAGGCATCATCACACAAGGAGCCCGTGACTTTGGGCACATCCAGTACGTGGCAGCCTACAAGGTGGCCTACAGTGACAACGGCACGTCCTGGACCCTGTACCGGGATGCCCAGACCAACAGCACCAAGGTGGGTGTGGGGAGGGCAAGGTGATTTTCCAGGGCCCAGGCCATGGTGGGGAGGGATGAGTGGTGGGGCTGAGGTCACAGAATCATAAAAACAAGCTGAGTTGGAAGGTAGCCACAAGGATCATTGAGTGCACAGGACACCCCAAGAGTCACACCATGTGGCTGAGAGTGTTGTCCAAAGGCTTCTTGAACTTCTGTCAGTCGGTGCTGTGACCACTGCCCTGGCAGCACTGATACCCACCTTTCTCCTCCAGATCTTCCATGGCAACAGTGACAACTACTCACACAAGAAGAACGTGTTTGATGTGCCCTTCTACGCCCGCTATGTGCGCATCCTGCCCGTGGCCTGGAACAACCGCATCACCCTGCGCGTGGAGCTGCTGGGCTGCGATGAGTAGGCTTGGGGAAGAAGGACGGGGCTGCTCTTCCCCGCTGCCCAGCCTGCACCCTGCTGCCCCTGCCCGCTCCTGCTCTGACCTCACACCCCCCTCTCCATGTCCCCACACTCAGGAGGTGGCCAGGAGGAGAGCCCTGCGTTGGTGCTGGGGCTGCAGCACTGCGTTTCACGGGGCCCTTGCAGGTGGGATGTGGGGATGGCTCCTGCCGTCTTGCTGTTCCAGCCAGGGCTGAGACCCCCTCCTGCAACTTTCTTCAGGACACCATCCTGCAAATGAGGCCTTGCTGGGGGACTCTGTCCTGCAACCAGGGCTTGGCTTTATCTTCTCTGCTAAGCCTGGGGACAAATTTTCTCCATGCTTCTGCTTCCAGCAGAGAGGCTGCAGCCAGTGGCAGTCCCTTGCCTGAATTGTGTCTCTGGGGCTCAGCAGTTTTCAGGGCCTTAGGGCAGGCTCCCCTGGCTTGCAGCCTCCTATGTCCCTCCCACTCCCTGCTGGTCTGCAAGCAGGGGCTGTGAAAATCCTCTGAAAAAACTCAGCTGTTGTCCCCTGCCCATTTTGCCAGGCCCTGAGTCTCCTTGCCTGCGATGTCAGCGCCACATAGTGCGAGTGGAGTGATGAGACGGCTCCTGTCAAGAGGCACCAGATCCCCACTGATGGTGCCTCTACCTGCTGGGCACTCTGGCAGGCACCGCAGCGAGCATTTTGGCAGGCACTGCCCATTCCCCTTCCTGGGATGCCAGCTCCAGCAGCTTCTCAAGTTTTAACACTGCCATCATCCCCATCTTACTACAGTTTGGGGTGCTTGGCTGTCCCTTGTCCTCAGAGCCCAGTGGTTACTAGGGGGACTACGATCTGATAGTGGGGAGAGTTGGTTTGTAGCCACGAAGATGTGAAGAAATTATGGGAAAGGTTAGACCACCCAAATGCAGTGGACAGAGAGCCATGCCATCACCCTTTTTGTAACCTGATTTTTTTCCCTTTACATGGGGTGGAGGGGAGCCTCTTGCAATGCTGGAGCCTCAGGATTAGCTGTAGGAGATGAGTGAGTCTCAGGTGGGAGCACAGGCAGGCTGTCCCGGGCTGGCAGCGATGCTTCCCCTGCCTGCTGGGATGTGGAGCAGCCGGGGGGCTGGGCTGGCAGTGGGTTTGCTTTGGCAAGGGCTGAGGGAGCCCGGGTGGGATGGCAGTTATGGCCCCACTCTGGGGTGTCTCTGACAGTATTAAAACCAGCTGAAACTTTGGGGGTGTTGGCTCATCTGCTCTGTGCCTCCTCGAAGGCCGTCTCCCAAATCCGGCTGGTCTGGTGGTTCTCCAGGATTCCCTGTGAGCCATCGACTCCTCCATCCTGGGGTGTGGCCAGCTGCTATGCTGGCCCTGCACCTCTCCTGCCTTCACAGACCCTCCTAGTTCCCTTCCCTGCCTGAAAAACGGTATCTCAGGGCTTTGTGTGCATCTTTCCCACTGTCTCCACCCTGTCGCAGCTGCTGGAGTCTGCTCGCAGCTGGCCAGGCGCGGCGGGATGGGACCTGGGGAGGGGAAGCCTCTATCAGCACCCCACACCCTGTGTCTCCTCCTTTGGCTTTGATCCTGGAGCAAATCTCCCAGCCTGGAGCTACATCAACTCTTACACCCAAGCACGCTCCCAGGGCTGGAGGGAGCTATGGATTTTGCAAGGGCTCCCTGTGGGGATGTTCCCAGCAGAGCCTTCTTGGGAAGGGCTGGGGCATGGATGCTGCTGGAGCAGGATCTGCTTGCATTGTGGATGTGATCCCCTGTAGGAAAGGGGCATTGTGGGGAACAGAGCAGAGAAGCTTTGCTCATGTCCAGAATCTGCCACAATGGGCAGGGACCCCTGAAGTTGGCACGAATAGCCCAGTGTCACCTATGTCTTACCACAGCTCTCTGTCCCTGCTGCTCTGGACAATCTTCCTGCACCTCCCTGCTGCCAGCAGTGCCCTGCTCAGCCAGGCCTCACCTTGGGCCTCACCTGTGGGAGGTGGGCTCATGCCTTGCCCTGGGAGTGCCAGCTGTGGGCATCAGAGGAGCTGGGGATCTGCTTGTGAAGACTGGGCTGAATTCATTGTGGCTGTGGCTGCAGCTGCTTGGTGACAAATAGCAGCCACAGCTAGAGCCAGGGACAGGGGGGACAGTCTGCCCAGTTCACCTCCAGACATGCCACCCTTATCATCGGGAAGCTGAGGCAGAGATAAGAGCAGTTCGCTTCGAGTCCAGCCAAGACAGCCGTGAGCCAAGGATATGGCAGGGGCTCCATGAGGAGGGTGACAGGAGCAGATGCTGCACATCAGAGCGGGGAATGCATCCTCAGCCCCCAGCTGCTGCTTCCCCCTGCCCATTGCTACCCCCCAAAGCAAGCCCCTCTGAGGGATTCTGAGCCCCTTCCCAGCCTTGTGGCATTTCCTTCATCCCCCAGAGCCCCAGGATGGGGGGACTGGGAGAGCCAGAGTGCCCCTCCTGGCTTGTCCCTATCCCTGGGATGCTCTTCCTGGCCTTGGCTGGGCTGCTGGGATGGCAGGAAGGCTGGGATGGCCAGCACGCTGTGGCACCCTGCTGCCTGCTGACTCGGCTGCTGGGAGCTGGTTCCTCAGGAAACAGCCGTCGAGGAGAGCATCCTTTAACCACCACCCGGAAAGCCCAGCACAGATCACAAGCTCCTCCATCCCACCAGGAATGTGAGTGTTCCTGCTGGAATCATCCTGTGCAAGGATTTCAAGGACAAATCTCTGGTGAGGCCACAGCAGAGGTGTCAGGCGCTGACTTTGAGGTGGGGAAGATGAGGATGACACTTTTATGGCTGCCATTCAGCCAAATGCTCAGCCAGCCCTAGGCACGTGCCCTAAACATGTGCTCCCAGGTCAGAGCTTCCCTGGCCTGCACAGCTTTGCTCAACCTGAAACCTGTGGTCACACCCAGGGTAAATCTCTGGGAATAGAAAACAAAAAGAGGGTGAGAGGGGGGAAGAAATAAAGGAGATTCCTTCTTCCTCAGGGAGTACTGGTCATCCTTCCTCATGCTCCCTACGAGGAGAAGGAGAAATCATTGGCCACATTCAGACAAGAGTTGTGGCCTAAGGTGAACCAGGAGCTGCTGCTGAAAAGAGGTGCCTGGAAGCATCTCTGTCCCCTGCCCTGCTGCTGCTCCCCTCCTCGAGCCAGGCAGGGAATGGCTGCTGGCAGGCACTGTGCTGCAGGCAGTGCAGGACTCTGTGGGGCTTGTTCCTCGGTTCTGGAACAATGGGATACCCATGCCAGGGAGCAGCGTGCCCCGACAGGGCTGTCTGTTTTCTGCACAGCCCAGGGGTGGAGGGAATGATCCCAATTGCTGGAACACTAGAACAACTTGGGCCAGCAGCTGCAGCGGGGGCACTGATGGCCAGGGTGCAGCTGGGACATCATCCCACCACCTCCTCCGGCCAAATGGCAGGACTGGGGGTAGCAGGGACCCCCGGCCAGCATGCAGGCAGTGCAGTGGCCCCATGCCGAAAGATGTAATTGTCCCTTCATTGTGGGCTGGGGACAGGCTGCTCCGGGCAGGCGAGCAGGCGGCGTGCCCGGCCGTCACACCCCGTGTCCCTGGGCAGCCCGGCTCCTCGGGAAGGGCTGGCAGGGCTGCGGGGTGAGCGGGGAGAAGGAGAACAAGGAAGAGCAGTGCCTGCAGAGCCCACAGCCATCCCGGCCGGGGTTTCCCGCGGGGAGCCGGGCTGCGGTGCCGGCGCTGGGGCAGATAACGCCGTTTCCTTGCTGGCTGCTCGCTATCAGCAGCCGCCGGCGGGCAGACAGGATCGCACCCCGGGCTGGGCTCTGTCGAGAAGGGGTCCTGGCCCCTTCACCCCCCAGCCAGCCCCGGGCCGTTTATTTTTACACGGGTTGTTTTCTTTCCGGTTTGAAGCCATCCTGCACGGCGGCAGGAGCTGGACCGGGGCCCCCACGCCTCATTTCCTTGCCATAAAACAACAAAGTGGGGGGTGAAGCAGCGCCCTGGACTGGGACAGCGGGTCGATGGGTCAGGGCACACGCCGCATGGTGGTTCCTCTGTTTGTCCCTTCTGTCTATCCCCTGGCCGGCATCCCCTGGCGCTGCCGCCGCCGTGCTGCTCTTCCTGAGGTTTGGATCCTCTTGGAGCCGGGTCTGGCTGTCTGTGTGCCAGTGGGAGCTGGCGTGGAGGGCATCGCCCAAGTTTGGGGATGATGCCCCTCAGATGGGTGCGACTGGGCACCCCAGAGATTTTGCCCTGGTTTCTGTGCCTCTGCTTTGTCCCACAGCGCCAAGCATACCCTGAAGAGGCTGAACCTCACAGCTCAGCTGTCTCTCCTGAATTCCAGAGCAGGCAGGCACTGCCCGCACATCCTGGGCGCTGATCACTCCGTGCCACAGCCCACCTGTCCTGAGCTGCTTGTGCCCGTGGTGCTCCTGCCACATGTGTGTTGGACATCACCTTTGTCCGGACACTGTGGCCAGTCCCCTCAGTGCGATGTGGGACAAGGGATGTCTCTTATTCCCTGGCACTGTGGCTTCACTGGGGCTTTGCTTGGAGCATCACAGGATCCCACCAGCCCCGACAGGGCTTGTTTCCCCCCACTGCTGTCCCTTCCAAGTCGGGGGCAGTGCAGGCAGCTGGCACACTGCAGATAAGGTGTGAACAGCGTGTGGGCAGTGTGGATGCACAGTGAGGCCATCACCCAGGCACGGTGGGCAGGCGGGGGACAGGGGGCACCCACCCCAGCTGTGGGCTGTGAGCAGGGGGTTGGGAAAGGCGTGTGTTTCCCTTTAAGAGGCAGGCCCTGGAGCTGCTTCCTCTCAGCCCTGCAAGAGCCCTAAACACAGTGCATCTGCCTGCAGCCTGCCTGCACGCCTGCCTGCAGCCTGCCCGCAACCAGCGTGAGTAGGGCTTGGCCCCAGTGCCGGGACTGGGGAGGGCTGGCACCCCGGGGCCACGGGCACCCTGCTTGCTGCAAAGGGCAGGGGGGGATGGCATTGCATGGAGGGAGCTGGACATCACTGTGATGGGTGCCAGGCATCGCTGCGCTGGGTGCTGCAGCACGATGCTCACGGCACCGCAGTCGAGAGCACCGGGCACGCTGCATGCCGCTGCACGGCTGGGTCCTGGGGGGTCACCAGGCACTGGGGTGCAGGGGTGCAGGGCTGGTGCCCTGCAGCCCGAGGTGTGAAGCTGCCGTGCCTCGAGCCCACCCTGCGGCGCGTGGGCAGCACGTGGCGGTGCCGCTGTCCCCGCGCTCCGGTGCCAGCAGTGCCGCGCTGCTGTGACACTCCCGGGGCTCTGCTGGCCCCTGTGTGTGGCAATGTGGCTGCACCCCATGGTGAGCAGCGGCGCTGAGAGAGGAGAGTCTGGGATTGAGCAACCTGCGGTGAGAGCAGCTGGTTTCCCTCCCCGGACCCTGGAGAGCACCACCGCACCCCGTGTTGTGCCCTTCCGCAATGAGCATCTGCTCTCCCGCAGCCCCCTGGCCCGGGGTATGTTTGCAGGCACTCCTGAGCCTTGTCTAAGCTGGGCATAGATGTCAGACCCCCCTCCCCGGTTTTGGAAGGGGTCTGCCGGAGGCTTGCCGGGTGCCGGGCCCCCTCTGCCGGCTCCGGGAATGCTCACAGGTATCCGGTTCTGCTGGTGGCACCCTGGGTGAGCCCCGTGCAGGGCACCCTCGGGTGTCCTGGCCCCCAGAACTCGGGGGAGTGCACATTTCTGGTGCCGTGGGGCAGCCAGGCTACCCCCTACCCATGAGACATGCTTTGGCAGCCAAATGTGTTGCATGGGGTCGGTGCCAGCTGTGTCTGTGGTGCAGAGTGGCAGCCCTGGGTTGGACTAGGAGGTTCTTGGTCAGGACGGCGAGTGCTTTGTCCGGAGCCGGGGCAGCCGAGGCAGTTTGAGCTCTCTCCCTCATTCCTTGGTCGGGTTGCACGCTCGGCTGCCTCTGTAAACCGAGCTTGCTGCTTAACAGTGGGGCTCAGCCCCTTCACTCCTCCTGCACCCCTACGTGACGTTTTCCCAGTACTCCCTGTTCTAAGGACACCCTGGGATCCCATTTCTCCAGCTGCCCCGTTCCCGATTTGGTCTCGGGCCAGGTGCTCCCCCAATGGGCACTCCCACCATGGGCACCCCCACAACCGGCAGCAGCCCTGAATGTGGTGGTGTGTGGTGTGAGCCAGGCAGGAGGATGAGGATGGAGGGGACTGGGAGCACCGGCTTGGGGGCAGATCTGGGGGCACGGCTCAGGTTGCCTGCACTCTCCCCTGCGGGCAGGCAAACTGCTCTGCTGGCTCTTCCCACCCCTCGCCTTGCACTCGTGGTATGAAGTCTGCCTGGCACCATTTCCAGGCAGTGTTGGCTGTTTGGGGGTGTCACAGGAGTCCTTTGGGAATGTCACAGGAGTCCTTTTCCCCTCTGCAGCCCGGGCTCAGGGTTTGGCCTCGCTTCCCAGCCATGCTGCTGCTCCCACTCCTCCTGAAGGCCACCCTGCTGCGCCTGGCCAGTGGCTCCTACCACCCCTACTACAACGGCTTCTACTACAACCACATCATGAATGACGATGGCAATGGGCAGGACAAAGGTATACCGGGGACAGTGGGAGCTGGCAGGTTGTCAAAGGAGGCTGAAGTACCCCCCTGCCTCTGGGTGGGGTGGAGACCCATCTCTTGGTGGGATGTGGGGCCCAGCAGAACAGGTGGAAATGCTCCAGAGGTACTTGTGGGATGCTCATGGTAGAAAACGTGGTGGCTAGAGGGAAGATTTGGGGATGCTCCCCATCCCGGATTCTGAGCTGCCCATCACACCTTCCTTCTTCCTCCCAGGGGATTACTTAAATGGGGCCAGACTAGTGGTGGAAACCTCCAGAGACCCTGTCTACAGCTACAGTGGTGCCAATGTCACCCTGCCCTGCCACTACCGCTATGAGCCCGACCAGGAACCTAAGCGCAAAATCCGCATCAAGTGGTCCAAGCTGCGGGACGACTACACCAAAGAGCACGATGTGTTGGTGGCCATTGGCAGGACCTCCATGGCCTTTGGGGACTTCAAGGGCCGTGCTCACATCCGTCAAGCCAGCCGGCATGAGGCATCGCTGGTCATCAGTGATGTGCGCTTGAAGGACGATGGCAAATACCGCTGTGAGGTCATCGATGGGCTGGAGGATGAGAACGATGTCGTGGACCTCCAGCTGAAAGGTGGGGGCATGCTGGGACCACATGGCCCTCTGTGCCAAGCCATGAGCCTGGCCTTCCTGTGGTACCTTCTCCTTTGGGGACAGAGCAAGGCAAGGGGGCTGGGGAGCTTGATGACAGCAGAAAGGGGTGGGATGCTTGGTGTGATGGGGCAGTGGCTTGGGGCTATCTGGCTCTGTGGCCTCAGCGTTTAGTGAGCCCAGAGGTGTGTGCCCAGCTGGGACACCGGGAGTGCTATTGGAGTCAGAGTCGGGAGTGACCCCACGGCCGCAGCATTTCCTGCCTTTACCCACCCATCTTCCCACTGTGCCGCATTACATGGAGCTGTCCCCTCCCGTCCCAGCTCTGGATATTCTGATGCATCTTGCGATGATCCTTGGTCACTGGTCCAGCCTCTTTTGTTCACTTGTCATGAGGGACGTGACTCAGCCCTGACACTGCTTTCAAGCTCAGAGCTGTGGAAATGTCCCCATTGCTTGTCCTCACCCCACCCCTTGGTCCCTGGACCCTGCTTCCCACAGTGACTCGTCCCTACCAGTCCTTGTGACTGTGTTCAAAGTGGTGATGCCCGTGGTTCTGTTGTCCATCCATCCCCACGAGAGAGGTTCGCTCATCCCCATGCTGGTGGTCCATCCTGGGATCATGGTGGATTTGTCCCCATGATGCTGACCCTTGTAACCCTGTTGCTGAAGCCTGTGCATCTCCATGACTGTGAGCTCTCCATCCCCGCAGATGTGGTCCATGCCTCCCTGGGATCACCGTCCTTGTGTTCCCAGGACCGCGATCTATACAATCCCGTGGTGGTGGACCCTGCATCCCCGTTATAGTCTGTGCATCCCTGTATATGCAGGTGCTGTCCCCGTGAGGGGGTCCTTGTGTCCCCAGGACCGAGCCCGTGTGTCCCTGTGCCACCAGATGTCGCTGGCAACTCGCTGCTGGCGCCTGCATGTCCGGAGCGGCCCCATCCCTGCATGCCCGAGCCTTGTCTCCGCCACACTGAGGTGGTCCCTGTCCCAGAGCCTGAATTTGACACGGGTCAGGGACTCCTGTGTCTCCTGCTGGGGCTGGGCTCGGGTTGGGTGGGTTGCCCACGGAGCCGGCTGAGTGTCCCATCTGCCTCCAGGCATCGTGTTCCCCTACCAGCCTCCCCGCGGGCAGTACAGGCTCAACTTCCACGAAGCCGAGCAAGTGTGCCAGGACCAAGGTGCCGTCCTCGCCAACTTTAACCAGCTCTTCCAGGCGTGGAGCGAAGGGCTGGACTGGTGCAATGCGGGCTGGCTGGCCGATGGCACGGTGCAGTACCCCATCCGCCTGCCCCGCAAGCCCTGCGGGGGCGTGCACCTCGCCCCGGGCATCCGCAGCTACGGCCCGCGCCACCGGCATCTCCACCGCTTTGATGCCTTCTGCTTCTCCTCTGCGCTCAAAGGTGGGTTCTGGGCCAGGGATGGGGGCTGGGATGCTGGGGAAGATGCTGCGTTCCTCCCTCTCAGCGCACAGGAGTTGGTCAGGGTGGGTTCCAGGCAACGATGCTCCAGATCGGGATGCTCGGGATGATGCTCAGCACTGATGCTCCCCTCTCACGCTGCGCTCTCCCTCCTAGGAGAGGTTTTCTACCTGGACGGCCTGGCTGGGATGACGCTGGAGGAGGCCAAGCAGAGCTGCCAGGATGCAGGGGCCGAGATCGCCCGGGTGGGGCAGCTCTACTCCGCCTGGAAGTTCCAGGGGCTGGACCGCTGCACTGCCGGCTGGCTGGCAGATGGCAGTGTCCGCTACCCCATTGTCACGCCCCGGGCAAACTGTGGCCCCGCAGAGCCCGGTGTCCGCAGCTTCGGCTTCCCCAGAAAGGGCAAGTTTGGAGTCTTCTGCTACAGAGAGAGATAAGGAGCCAGGAGAGATCCTTCTTGGATGAAGGATGTTTCCAGCCTGCCAGTGCCCAGCATTGGGCGTTTCCAAGGGCTCTTCTGGGGGTGACTGGGGGGAGGTGGGATGGGGGGAGGTTTCTTTTTGTTTTGTTTTGTTTCCTTCCTGTGTGTTTTCCACATCTTGCTCAGCAGCTGCTCGGGGTGGCTGCCAGCTGGGCAGCGTGGGACAGTCCCTGTTGTGGGATGTGTGCAAGGATGATTCCCATGGGCTACAGCTGCCACCCCACTTGGCCGTGCCACTCCATGGGTGGTGGCCCCTTCCTGCAGTGGCAGGTTGTCATTGACACCCAGCTGCCTCCGAGCTCACGAGGCAAGGCTGGATTTGGCCAGAGCAGAGAGCGGGTATCTCCGCTGCATCCTGGCCCCTCTTCCCTCAGCCCCACGCATGTCCTGCTGGAGGATGCCATTGTGCCTGTCCCCACCGGAGCACAAGTGCCTTATCTCTATGTGCCCCTTGCCTGGACTCCATTTGAACTCTGGTGCCTTCTTCTTTGAGCATTGGCTATGAAAACATGTGTTTTCCTGGACATCTTCTAATAAAATGGTGGAGAAAGTGACATGGCTGTGTTCCCATCTCTGTCCCAATAGAGAAAGGTCTGCTATGGAGAAGGGATTTGGGAATCCCTGGCTGTCTCATCCTTGGCTGAGCATCGTCTCATTAGTGCTGGCTCAGCTCAGCTCCTTCAAGGGCCTCGTGTTCCCTCATTAGTGAGCGTTAATTGACCCCCTGGGTGCCAGGACTGAAAGCTGGAAGGTGAAGCAGTTCCTGCTGGCCATGGGTTTGACATGGGTTTTAGGCATGTGGGTTAACCCCCTCCCAAACTGAGAGTGAGCAGGGAGGGCACTACCCTACTCCAGGATCCTTCTTCAGTGCGGGCTTGGGACCCCCCTCCCACCTCCGTGGTCCCTCAGGTGCTGCCTGGGGCTGAGCCATTCTTGTGTAGCTTGGAGCACCCTCTTTGGGTTCCCCTTCCTTCCTTTTCGTCTTGCCATGGGAGACCCCTCTCCTCCCAGCCCACCAGACATCCCTCTTCCCTGAAAAAAACCAAACAACACTGACAAAGTGCCCATTCCGATTTCGCTTTCTTTATTATTTATCATTCTTTCAAAATAGGATATGTTCCAAAATATAAATAGGTGCAGGGAACGCTGGTGCCCCGCACGGTCCCCTGGAAAGAGCACGCTGTCCCGGGACGGGCGCTGCGCTGCAGAGGGGGCAGAGGGGAAGCAGAGAGGGAACACAGCATCCAGCACCCGGATCTCAGCATCCCCCCGCCTCCCTCCTCCCACAGCTCCTTCCACCACAGCCCCCCGGCCCTCCCCACCCGTCCTGACGTGCTGCAGCAGTAGAAGGATTCTGGAAAAAAAATAAAAATAAAACCCCGAAAGGTGCTGTTCACCCTGGAGATTAAATAACAGAAATAATTACATTGTTCGTGGATAAAATCAGGAAAAAATAATCATCTTTATTATTTAACTTAACCCCCTGCCCTTTGCAAACCCACCCCCCTCCCTGTCCCCAAAGGCACGGAGATAATTGGAACCGGACGGTTAGTAAAAATACTGAGATCTAATTCGTTTTGCTTTGGTGCTTGGAAAAACAATTATTTTTTATATATATATACACAAAGGTGGGTTTGTCTTTAATATAATTTTTTTTTCCTTATATGACAAAAAAAAGCAACAACAAGAAGAAGAAATCGACTCTGTTAATATAACTGTTCCGTTAAAAATCTCTCTTTCTCGCGTTCCCCTCGGTCTCTCGCCCCGCTCTAATGGGTGGGTCTGTGCACGGCGCTGCCGCTGGGTTTCGACCGGCTCCTGGGGCTCCTCTTGTATAGCCTGCGCTGGTAGCTGGAGGCTGTGCAGAGAAGAAAAGGCACCTTGTTGGCAGGAGGCGGACAGAGAGGCTGCTTGTGCCACGCTGCCTGGACAAACACGGGCAGCCGCAGGCAGCGCTGCCGGGGCCGGCTGTGTGCGCCCCGGCGCCAGCCCGCCCGCACTCGCACAATCGCCCCTTCTCTGGCCCTGCCCGGGCTCTGCTCGCCCGGGGGACAAGGTGCCTGGCCCAGAGCATCATTTCCACGGCTGCTTGTCCCATCCCTTCCCTGTGCCCTGTGTCCCATCCCTTCCTCACCTCACCCACCCAATCCCGAAATCCCCAACCCCTATATGCATTAGTAGAGGGATGTGCTCAGGGCACAGGAGGGGAATCAGCCCCGTCTGGCTGGCAGGGACAAGGTTTCTGCCTGATCTTTGCTGCCAGTCTCCCCTGGAAGCTGGCATGCTCTGGTGTGATAATTGCAGGAGGGTTTTGGTGGAAGCAGCAAAAGCTGGTTGGGAGCAGACCAGGTCTCTTGGTCACTGTCTGTCCATGTTGGGAACAGCCTGCAGCTCCCCAGACCCACAGCAGAGCCAAAGGAATCTTGGTCTGCACCAGGCAGCCGCCCTTGGACTTCTCCTCCCTCTCTCCTCCTTTCATCTCCTCTCTGGGTCAGAGGTTTGTCCCTTAAGCCCATATTGGCTTTCCCTGGCTTTCCCATTGCTTAATATGATTTATCTGGAATTGCCCAGCTGGAGCAGAACCTGGCAAGGAGGCCACTGGACAGATGTGATTTTGTATGAGGCCAACAAAATTCTTGGGAAGCTGCAGGCATTCAGGGATGGGACAGGGGTGTAGGCAGGCCTGGGAGTGGGCTGGGACACCAGTGGAAGAAGGCTGATTGCCATCAGCTGGAGGCCTGACAGAAGGAGAGTCAGGAACCCAGCCCTGTGCCTTGGCTTGTATCTGCTGCAGGACTCCTGTCTGCTCCCAGGGCAGGGGGACATTGGGGAAGGGCTTGGTGGCCCCAGAGCTCTCCCATCCTATTCTCTCTGTTGATGCAGGTTGTGCCAAAACTCACCCTTTCAGAAGCCACTTATTCTCCTTTCTCCGAGTAGCCTGAGCCATAGGTAAGCTCCTTTTTGCCCTTTCCTGACTCTGGAGCTGTCCCTACTCTGCCTTGGTGGGTCTCCGGGGCAGTCCTGCAAGCCAGACTGTGGTCCACACCTGCCCCAGAAGATGTCAGCTCCCATGGCCCCACCACAGGGGAAACTTCCAAGAAGTCAAAGGAACCATGGTGTCCCTTCTGCCTGGCTCAGAGCCATCCTGCACCGAGATGATGCCCCACATTCCCAGCTCCTTCCAGCTGCAGGGAGCCATCAGCCCTAACCCGCAGGCGAGGGGAGCAGGACGTACGGTTTAGGCAGGATATCCGTGGCTCCTCCCACTGCCCGTTGGGCTGGCACCGGATGGTGGGCACGTGGCGCTGGATGTAGCCCTGCTCGCACTGGTACCGCACCATGGAGTTGATTTCGTAGCGCTCCTTCTTCCGACCGAAGGTCCTGGCGTTCTCCACTGCAGGGGGGTCCCCGCAGGCCACTGTGGGAGATGAGCAGAGACTGGAGAGTGAGTGAGAGAACAGCTGGCAGAGCAGGCAGCTCACACACAGGGCAGGCTGGGCGTGCAAAGCCTCGTCACTCCTCCATCAATGAAACCTTCACTCCCTTTGAGATTGCCTCTGTCCACCAAGTGTAGGGGCAGGGGAATGGAAATTCTGTGATTTGAAATTAAGCAGGGGTCTGCCTCAGTGCTCCACTCCTGCCTCCTGGAGAGGCTGTGAGAGCTGAGCATCACAACAGCTGCCTGTGTCTGTGGGAGGGCACGGAGCTGATGTGGGAGGGATGCTGCAGCCAGGGTATGACTCTGCCTGGGGATGTTGAATCTTAATGGATTGTCCTATTTATTTTGAAGTCCTTGTGAAACTTTGTCCTAGAGCCTTGTCCAACTTCTGTTTCTAATTCCTTCTATCTCTTTGATCACCCTTTGCAGTAACAAAACCCTGGGCACTGGGCACTTTGCTCCAGACCCACAGCCACCTACTGAGTCCCCTATGCTTGCCAGTATGGCACAGGGTGCTGACCTGTTCCTTTCTTGCAGGTGAAAGGGAGGTGATAGTTGCAGGGAACGTCGTTCCATTCGCCTTTCTCGTGCCAGATCATCACAACGCAGTCCTCGCCCGCCGAAAAGAAGTTATCGGGCTGGTTGGGCCTCCAGTTCTCGTATTGCTGCCGAGAGAGGACAGTCCTTCATCTCAGGTTGGGCCCTGGTCTCTCCTACTCCCTCCTTCATCCCCTCCCCACCTCTCCCACCCCTCTCTCCAGCAGAGTCCATGGGCTGCCAGCCCTGCCCCTACACCAGTTATTTCTGTTGTGATGCTGCCCGGGACCCGAGCTTGGAAAAACCATGAGCCCTACGAAGTTTAGGATTGCCTCAACTCAATGCCCAACCCAAGCACTCAACATGTAAGGCATGGGGCCCTTCCCACCCCAAAAGCTGGTGCCTGCTCGTGCTGTGGGCTCCAGGCTCACCAGGGAGTGCCCGTCAGACCAGCGGAAATCGTTCTCCACAGCTCTGTCACTGAGGCCGATCCACTGGTAGTCCTGTGCATGACCTGGAAGAGCAGGAGAGGGAGAAAAGAGTCATGGTGTCCTACCCATTGCTGGAAGCATTTCTTTGCCATCTCAGCAGTCCCTGGCCCTGGAGCCTCTGTGTCATTCAGCTACCTCCCAGGCAATATTCCCTTTTTCCATGTTTGTCCAGCTCCCTCCCCACTCCACCTGCCATGAGCATGGATGCACCCATACAAGGATGAGGACTCATACGAGCACCAAACTGTGTTTTTTACACCACTATGGATAAATCTGCCTGTAGAGTCAGAGCCCAGTGGTTGGAGCCATGCCCAGTTGTAGGCTGCCCTCAGCACTCACTGTTCACAAATTCTTGTTCCTCTGGGGTGATGATACTGCTCAGGTGGGCTTGATGTTGTCGGCATCTGGTCTCTGCATCCATCCAAGTCTCCCTCTCTTCAAAGTGCCTGTAGCAGTGGCCCTGGAACTTGGTCCAGCCTTCCTCACAGTTTTCCAAGTCTGAAACACAAAGAGGAGGGATGAAAAGGAGTTGGTGCATGTGTCTGACAGCTTTCAACTCACCTCTTAGCAGCTCATGTTCCTATAGCATGGGACAACACATGGTCACTTTGACTAAAAAGCACACCCTGACACTGTTGCCTGTAGGAATTCCCTGGGGAAATTGTCAGAAGGCATCCAAGACACGCAGAGAGGGCAGCCTGAGTGGAAGGCCTTGTGTCTGCAGTGACACAACCAGTGCTACCAGAAAGCTTGAATGAAACAGACTTACTCCTGAGAAATTCAGTCACTGTGTGATGTTCCTGAAGTCTGCTTTTGAGCAACTGACCAAGCAAGAGCACTTCTCTTCCCATTTGTGCTGGCCTTCAGAGTTTTCTTGCTTTGGGAAAAACCCTCCAAACCCCTTATCCAGATGCCAAGAATCAATGCATTTGTGTTCAAAGTGAAAGAGGGGACCACCAGGTTTGGGTGGTTCCATCACTTGCTGTGATTCTGGAGCTCTGGAGGAGAAACAAACTGACCAGGATGGGTGAAAAGAAATGGAGACAGAAACTTACCATGGTGGAGAGAGAGAACTAAATCTCAATGAAAGAGCTTAGAAGCTGCTAAAGAAGTACAAACATTTCTCACCCTTACAGAGGACCTTTTACCATCTGAGAAATATTGAGGAACTGAACACACTCATTAAGAAAAATAAAACCACAGATGGGGGAAAGTAGAGACAAATGGAGAAACCACCAGAAAAGACCTTCAACAGTTCCCATGCAATGCAGCACCACACACCTGTCTGCTATATGTGACCAAAGGAAACAGAAAATGAAATGTGTTTAATTTCAGCCTTTCAGATGCCTGATCTACTATCCCTTCTCAGGACCTTGCTGCTCTGAGAGTGGTGGGCTTCCATGAGCCCTCATGCCTCTCTCCCTTTTCAGTAAGGTTTTCTGTACTCAGTTTCTTTCTTCTTGGTTAAACTTGGTAGGTCAAAGCACTTGTCCCTTTCAGTAACACCAATTCCTCCTAATCCACCTTTCTCGTGTTCTTCCAGTTGGAGATTTGCAGGCACTTCATAGATGTTGTTCACCTACAGAATCCTGTTGTTCTTGGAGACCAACAGCAAGGATGGTCTGTGTCATGGGACTATGAAGATCTACATTCCCCACGAGTTTTGGGGCATTAGCTTCCTCTTGCATCTCCCAGGCAGCAGAGCCCATATTTCAGAGAAAAGAGAAAATTAAGTCTGGCTTGGACGAAACAAGACCATAAGCAGCCACAGGGTGGAAAGCTGGTTGCATTACAAGGACCTTCAACAACAGATATCATGGGTGGGTAAATTGAGATCTGATGAGGTTGCATTGGAAAATTGGTGTTAGGACATCACAACTCCTGCCCAGAAGGTCCAGTGATCCTGAGCCTTCTCCTTATGGTCTACTCCATATGTTTCTATTGGAAGCAGTAAGAGATGCAGAGAAAGGGAAGGAGAAAATACAACACATTTTATCATTACTCATGCCAAGGCAAAGAACATACTGCAACCTTATTTCTTTTTTCTTTGATCAAGGCAGGAGAGCTTCCCCTCAGCTAAGCTGATAAAAGTCTGGACTTTCATCAGCTTTAAGGAAAAAACTCTTTTTCTTTCCTTGCAGAAACAAAAAGAAGTATTAGTGCAGGTCAGAATGCCTAATTTTGATGGAAATACAGGTTGCTTCCTGTTTACTCAAAGATACATTCCCTGCTGATTCTGCCACAGGAAGCCATGTTGTGGAGATGACAAAAATGTCATGCTGTGTCAAATCAGTGGAGATTCCTGGCGTGAATGATGCTTCTCTCAGATGCATCTTCCCCAAGAGAAACACAATCATTTTTCATGGCTCACTTGAAGCATGCTTCCACGAAATTCCAGTCTAGCAGAGAAAGTTTGCCTGGGGTGAGGATGTGCTCAGAAAGTTCCCTACAGTTACAGATGAACAGAAAGACCCTTGACCCAACAAGACAGCAACTTCCATGATCAACATTGTTTGATCTGCGTGGAGCTTCACCAGAGACACCTCAAAAAGAGAAAGTTGAAGAAGACACCAGAAGCTGCTGTTTAGGAATCTCAGAGGACATAGTGCTGAGAGGAACAAACAACAAATTAGATAGAGAAAAGCCCCAAAGCTTTTCCCTCGTGTGTTTTAAGCTGCTGTTAGAGGTTAGCTCACTGAGATGAGGGCAGCACTGGCGGGAGAACTGAGGGTCAGCTTTTTTTGGGATATGCTGTGGGAACGAGGTGGTGCAGCAGTTAGTAGGATTAGCTGAAGCCAAGGAGGCCGTACCGATCTCACACAGGTCCCCTCCGTAGCTGGGAAGGCAAAAGCATTTGAAAGAGTCGATGCCATCAGCGCAGGTGGCTCCGTTCAGACAGGGGCTTGAGTGGCACACATCGGTGTCTGCAAGAAATCAAGGGCTTCCATTAGGGCTCTTGGCAGGCAATTCCACCAAGGAGAACTTGTTTCCTTGCTTGATTAGGAGGGAGTATCAGTTGTTTTGGGGGGGACTTGGGAGGGCTGTATTTCGTAACACACTGCCACTGCTGCTGCTGGAAGGATGAAGGCAAGAGACCCAAGCCACCCTGCAAGGAAGACATTGGTTTTCTGGTGGTGGAACACCACTCTGAAGATATCAGAACAAAGCTCAGCAGGATGTGTCCAACACACAGCACTGGCTGTGGTAATTCTTCCTTGTCCTCTGCCTGGTGCATCAAACATGCAAACTTGTGTCTGTGTCTCCACCAGCTAAAGGTCTATGAGGAACAATGTGGAATTCTTCCGTAAGTGATGGAAACATCCTCAAGTAGATCTCTGTCTCCTAATCAATGTTCCTGGCTTTCCGTCCTCACTAATTCTTCCTAACCATAATGTAGACAAAGCTGCATGTCAAGAAGTCTCTTCTCAGTGAAGATGAAGAAGATGCAGGAAGAAAAAAAGTAGATTCAAAGGTGGTTCAGAATCCCTCAAGTTTTTCTCTTTGAGGATCTTAGATCTAGCTATGGGTGTTTATTCCTTGGTGAGGGACGCTGGAATGCAGTAACATTTTCTCCAAACCTGTCCCCTCTGTGTACTCTTCTGCTTGTGATGAGGATGGAAGAAGCTGGTACACCTTTTCCACATGTGGGCTCCATCTTAGTGGGGAGAGCCTTGCAATCAGAAGAAGAGTCATTCAGAACAGAAAGATTTCAGACACATTCAACTCAGAAACAAGGAAGACTAAGGAAGAAAATGGGAACACATCCATGCAGGTTGTGGCTGGTTAGATCCTCATGTGAGACAGTGTTTCTTTCACACTCAGGAGAAATGTAAGGCTTTAAAAGTGATGACTAACACTCCATGCTCTTCTTGTGGATGACAGGGCTAGTGAGGAAACATTCAAAGAAGATAAACATGCTGGCTGTGGAAATAGCAGAGCAGAGCAGCGACTCCCCAAGATCTGTGTTCATCTTCTGACAGGGGTGTGTATTTGGTTGGATATTGTTTTTTTGGAGCTGAGGCCCAGCTGCTCAGTGTCCCCAGGCACAAGTGAGCAGATGGGCGTTATATCCCCTGTGGCTGTCTAGTGACTCAGTGGCCGAGGTCTGCTACGTCATCTAAAAGCTGACATGTTCTGTAATGTGCCTTAGTGATGGAAAAAATCCTTTCTGACCTTGGATGGTTAATCTGTGTGTGCTTTGGAGCAAGGAGATTGTCATCTTTACTCTAGGCTGTATCTCTGTGAGCAATGAAATCATTCCTCAGATGGCTGATGAGCCTCTTAACTCCAGTTTTGCAGTTCTTCTCCAAGAGAAGGAATTTTTCACTCTGGATTGCCCTTCTAAATCTCACGAAAGCTTTTTGGATTTCTTTGTTCACTGCATAGTGAAGATAATTCCTGTTTCCATGATACTAGTAAATACTTTGAGACTTCCCAGAACAAAACGGGAGTCACAAGCTAGAGGAAGAATAGAGGAGCTGAACTTGGCTGAGTATTGCTTATTAGTCACACTTGGAGTTCCTAGCAGATAGAGAGCACAAAGAAGAACGAGGTATCCTGAGGGGTGATTGCAACCCAAGAGGCCCTTTAGGGCTTCCCAACAGCAGTGGCAGCAGAAGTTCATGTGGATTCTGGTGGGCTCCAGCTGAACATGTGAGGAAAGGCTTTCCTTCACTCATCAGGCTCCGTCAAGTGGAAAGAACACTGCAGATGTGGAGGTGAAGCACTCACAAGAGCTCAAGCTGGATGTTTAGCTGGGGATAATGAGCCTTCAGCTGTCTTCAGCCATGTGGAATAAGACTTGGTGTGTCCAAGATCTCTTCTGAGATACAGGAGACCCGCTGTGTGCTGCCATCCCCAGTCTTGGAGGAGGGGGGAGCAGGCACACATCTGCAAAGTCATTGCCACAAATTTCCAGCTGGGAAATAAGACTGGAACAGAGTTTCCTTTTACAGACATTACATATAATATGGTTGCACATATGCAGCAAAAAAAAATCTCTGATTATAATATATATGTTATATATATCTCCATACATATGTATTTTTATATATAACATGTAGAGAAAGAGCGTGTACTTGTAAGTAATGTTGGAGAAACAAACAACAAACACAAGTGAGACACAGACAGGTTTTTTTCCACCATAATTGTGCTTCAAATGGCTGGAGAGATGTTTAAAAAATGAGATGATCATAAACACCAAACTCCCCTTCAGCAGTGATCCTCTCTCCATCTAGGTGTAGAATCACCTCACCAAGCTGACATTGGAAAACTCAAATATATCTCTCAAGTTGGAGAAAGTGTTGCTGATTCTGGTCATCCCAGAAAATCAAGAAATGTCTAAATGGTAAAAATTGGCAATGACGTTGCCTGTGGAAATCCTGGCAAATTGGTTTGTGGGTGTTTCTAGGATAAAAACATCTAAGGCATCTAAGCCACAAACACGATTTACAGGAGGTGAGGATATTTAAAACAAAAAATCCATCTATAACATAACACTTAGCATTTTTTTTATAGCCTTTTTTATAGCATGAATGTGTCTACTTTCACATTGTTTCGAGCTAGATGAGGTTAGCAAATCCGTGCACACCTCTTGAGCATCTGCAAAGCCTGCAGCTGGCTAGGTGTGCCAGCTCTGCTCGGAGCTGAGCCCACACCTCCACAGCTGCCAGGTACCTTGACACTCCAGGATTTAGACACGAGCTATTTATTTGCTTGGCTGAGCAGTCATCCAAAAAGTCAGCTCTGCTTTGCGAGGCAACTCAAGTGCTTATCAGCTGACAAGGAGACAAGAGCACTGCTATTATTACCCCGAGCTAACAAAGGACAGCGATAGTGGAGGAATGCAGAAGGGAGGCAGCCCTGCTTTGGAGAGCTGCAGCTGTAAAACAAACACGGGGAGAAAATGCCTCGCGGTGCCGAGAATAGGAAACCCAGCTAGAACATGTTATTAACTCTCTTCTTGAGGATAATGCAGAATTAGCAATTCTTCTAAAGAGGATGCTGCACTTAACATTGCCCAGAAGTTGCAAAAATTCCTCAATTCTACTGTCACAACACTTCCTATTTTTTGCTGCTAATGGGACTCAAGGTCTAACTTTTAGATGCTTCTCTTTTTTTAAATAAACCAATTAAAACAAAATGGCCAATGTAAACCAGGTCTTGCATCTGGAAGATGTAAACTGTTGGCTGGAGAAAGCAAGGAGAGTTACACAGCTGCAATGCAAAGTTTGAATTTGTTCCACCATTTTCTTCCTAAGACTTCTTCTCCATTGCCAGATATGCACTATATTTAGTCAGAATAATTTTATTTTGGTGCAACTAAAAACAAGAGAATCATTCTTGTCATTGCTGCCCATGGTAGGGGGAGGTTCGAGCTAGATCATCTTTAAGGTCCTTTCCAACCCTAACCATTTTATGATTCTATGATTCTCCCAGTGCCTTTGAAAAAAATTTTTGTACTAGATCATGGAAATTGGAAAGAGAAACCTAGAAGAAATGAAAGAAAAATAGACTGGCCCTGGTTTTGCTCAGAAGGCAAATGGCATATAAAAGTGAACATGCAGAGTCAGTGGTGAGAAGGAAATGCTTTTAAAATTCTCATCTCAAGCTGAGACAACAATACCAGAAACAATGCTATCATTTCCTAGAACAGGGCAGTCTGTGCATTTCTCTCCATGGCTGTCTGTATGAGCAAAAATATCCATTAAACAAGGTCAGCTTTGTGCTTAAAACATCTACTAAGGAGAAGCAGCTGGTGAACAGAGAGGATGCTATCACCCAAACTCTGAACAAATTGTAGTTTCCCTGAAGCTGTGAGTAACATGTTTAGTAATGTATTCTATGGTATTTCTATATCCTCCTGTTTTTGTTCTACAGAACAGAAAAGGTCAGAGAGAAGAGTGAGGCATTCTCAGATGCTATTCTCAGTGCCTATTGTGCCCCTCACCCTTTCTTTATAGGTCTCCTTGTAAGTGCAATTATCCAAACAGGGAATCAGAGACCAACTAGATAATTATCTCCTAGAGACTGAGGAAAAAACCATCCAGGTACAAATTAAATTTGCTTTTCAGAGTCTGCTGGGAAGTTTGAACTACTGATCTGATAGCTCAAACATCAAAGAAAAACATTGAAGCAATTGTAGGGTGACTCCTAGAAGAAAAGAATAAGAGGAGTTGGGGAAACCAGTTCTCTCACATTGTAAGTTAAATGCTAGTATTGAACATCACATAGCCAGCTACTGACTTACAATGAGCAATTAAGTCATTAAAATAATTTACTACAATAATTGAACCAAAGCCTTCATGCAGCAGAAGGGGCAGGCATTGCAGCAGCCTTAAAAAAATTCAATTTTACTAGACACTATCAAGTCTCCAGGAGGACCTGTTGATCTGCTGGAACCTTCAATTTGCCCAATGCTCTCACGGAAGAAGAGCTCAGGAAATTTGGATATCTCTGTCTCCAAAATAGTATGAGTAAATGCAAATGGATGTGTAAATAACACTAGTCCAAGACTGTAGGTAATCTCTGCAGAGAAAGGTTTTGTTTAAGCAAATTAATTTCTGGTACAAAGCAGTCAGTGTGTCCAGGAGACACCAAATCATCTGCTCAGCCACAAAGGGTCTGTGCCTCTCAGCCAGGACTGGGACCTCCATCTACTTCTTGAGACCATAATTTGCATTCTACACTGGGTGAAACATTCTGAATCAGAACATTTTCTTTACTTTTTTAATGGATGGTTTTCTCTGGACCAACAAAACTCAATCCCTTGGACTTTGAGGTTGTGAAGTATGAGGGAAGCTCCTTAAGATCTTTCCTCATTTGTATTCTAACCTTCTGCTGTGTGGGCCATAGGCAACAGACTCCATGGACTTGTTTCACCAGAGACAAGAAAACTTAACATAAAAAGATGCCATTTCAGCATATTTCTCTTTCCCCCCACAATTGGAGTGAAGTTTTTAGTCATTGACTGGTCTGAGAGCTCCAAACCGCAGCTTTTCACTGAAGTGCCAGCATGTATTTTCAGCTAATAATTATTTGTCTTCAAATGCTACCAGAAGCAAAATGACCTGCTGAGTTGGCAAAACCCTGGGTGAGGAAGCCAAGCCTATGGACAATTCTTTCAGCTTGTGGGGTTCCTGTCCTCATGAAGGAATCAAATGCTGACTAAGGCCATGTACATGCACAGCCTTCAATTTGGTTAAACACTAAAACATACTGGCACTCCAAGTGTTAATCTTCTTCATCTGGCTCTAGCTTTTACAGATACTTTCAGGGTCTGTTTAGCAGAGCAGAATAATATCATTCTTCTTAAATCATCCCACTAAATAGACTGCTGGATCTAACTGGAACCCTCCAACAAGAGGGCCAGAGGACAAAATCCACATTTCTTCTGTTCCTCACTCCAAGCTCCTGTAAAGCTGAACCAGCTTCACTCGTGCTTTAATGTCAGTCAAATTCCACTGCACTACATGGGCACCCACTGCACCCTACAAACCCTGAGCACAGCACAAGGCATGCGTATGGGAGCTGATTTTATTTGCAAGACCTAAATGTCAAGATTGGGAAATTCCAAGTGAAAAGGCAGCCACAACATGGGAAAGAGTAATTTGGGATCCAGCCTATGGTTCGTCCTTGTAGACTTTCCATGTTCACAATCCCCAGAGCTCTGTAAAAAGTAACAAACCAAAAAAGGAAACCTTTTTTTCTTTTTTGTATTTTTCTTTTTCTTTCCTCTCGCTTCTTTTGTCGTTTCTGCTGTAATTCTCTAGAAGCGGTTTGCTTTGTAGGGGTGTTTTGGGTTCATGGTCAAAAACTCTTTTTTTGCCACCTGGATGAGCTTCCTTCATACCCTGACCAGGACTGCATTCAATTCTGTAGGGACATTGTAGTAAAGGTTACCAATAAAGAGAGAAGTTTTACCCTAGAATATCTTCCCTGGCTGGAGGGAGTATGAGCCACACATGTGTCCAAGCCCATTTCTAATTTATACAATTAAACTCCATGCAGTGGTTGCTTACCTCTTGCTGTCTCCTGCTAAGAAACCCCAGCTGTTACATTGTCCTCTCTGTGACTTGCAAATACACATATTCCAATTTCAGAACATTTTTCAAGATTCTTCACACATGAGCTGCTGAACACATGGTTTTCTTTCAAAATACTGCACAAAAATGTTGGCTAACAAATGATCTGAGGAATCTGGCAATTGCCTTGTGGTTAATTTTTAAAAAGAAAAAGCAGTGGAATAAAATCCTTATTTTGGGGCCAATATCTTCTATAATTTCTTTTTTTTTATTTATACTGAGCTTCACTGGCTTCCTTCCTCCCCCTTAATGCTGCCTTTACTGGCTTATTTTTGTCTCTGGGATTGGACGTGGCAGTGGGCATGGCCCAAAAGCAGAGCCTACATTTGCAGGAAGGATTTTTGTGTCCATGACTCCTGTACCACCCTGCCAAGCCCTGGGTGCTGTGCCAGGCTGGAGCAGTGCTGACCCTGCAGATCTGCCCTCACCCACTGCTGCAGCACCCTGGGGCAGCTGCTCAGCACAGAGGGACTGCACATGTGCTGTGAGCAGGACTCAACAAAGGTTTGTCATTACCTGTGCTCTCTGAGAGGGAAATGACTGTGACTCATTGGAAACACTTTGGGGAGGGAAATGACGTTAGAAACAGGCTGAGCTTCACAAAGCCCTGCACTTACAGACCCTTACCGAGTCCAGAGCTAGCTATGCTGAACGGTGTAAATTGACCCAAAGAAGCAGTTTAGGAGGTATTGTGGGAAGGGGTAGAATTGGTGACGTTTTTGCCAGAAAGAAGTGAGCAGATCTCTTTGCACATATATTTTGTACCATACTTAAGTGACGTGTGGCCCTGCATGAAGTGTGTCCCTTTGAGAACTGAGCACATGCAGGACATTCAAACAACAGCACAAGCACTTGTTCCTATGAGGCTTGTCCCCAGGTGCCAGCTCCTGATGGCAGCAAAGGGAAACCAAGCTGTGTCCAGGGACGCTGCAGGACATCCTATGTTACCAGGGCTGAGCATCTCCCTTGCCCAAGAGGCACAAGGTCTCGCACCTTGGTTTTTTTCTCACTGCAGTACTTTCACAGCATGTGAACTCTTAGGAAAGCTCGTCAGAATGCCAGCAGAGTGTTTTCACTATAAATGGTTAATCAAGCTTAAATATTCTGTCTGTTTGTAGTTGTCAACAAGGGGGCCCATCCAAAGACAGAACACTAAAACACTAAAAAGGCAGGGTGGAGAGAAGGGCATTTATCAACGGAGCTGGCAAAAGCTAGTGATGCTCTGAGCATTATCTCATACATTTATCCCATTGTAGCTGCAGAGAGCAGCATAAGGCACAGACCAGAGGGTGGCCACATACTGAGCTGTAGGCAGCAAGTCAGCCCATCATGGAAAGAGAAACAGAACAGGACTGGGACAAGCAGCCCATCATCTCCAACTTCTCAGCTGCATGCAGAGTGGAAAATTCGAGCAGGTGGAGCCATTCTATGGAACACTGGAACAGGCTGCCCAGGGAAAAGATTGAGTCACCATCTCTGCAGGATTTAAAGGACATGTAGAGGTGGCACCAAGAGACATGGGTCAGTGGTGGACTCGTCAGTGCTGGGCTAATGATTGGACTCAATTTTCATAAAGGTCTTTTTCAACTTAATTCTGTGATTCTGTGTTCATGACCTGTGGAAAACCCCATGTTTATGGCTTTCCATCAGAACAATGTTCTGCTCAAGTCTGCTTCCGTGTTAATGTTCTCTGCTGCATAAAAACCATAAAAAGTGACAGCTGTGCCCCCTCCTTCCCTCCCACAACGCTTTCCCTTCCATATGAGACACATTACCTTCTGTAGTGGGTCCTAATGCGTCAATTGCTTCTTGTGAGACTTGGGGCAGGGCAGCAGTGGTGGTGGCCAGCAGATGGGGATTGTCTGGAGCAACAGCTGTCTCTGTCTCTTGTTCTGACACCACAGGAGGGGAAGGCTCCATTTCAAGCTGAGCCTCTTCAGGGTTCCTGAGTCCCTGTGTTGGTTCAATATCTGGAGTCCTGGTACTAATTACGATGTCTGGGACAGAGGTTTCCCCAGAAATGCCTGTGATAGAGTGTGTCACAGCTCCAGATGTTGTGTCAGGAATCTCCTTCTCCTCAGGAGTACCAAAGGGCTCCCCACTGGCTAAAGTTGTGGCAGCTGTTTTGATGTTAGCAGCAGGCAGTGCAGATGCTTCCCCACTGGTTTCATGGATGGTGGATGCTTCTATGCTGATCTCAGGAAATGTCTCACCTCGGGCTTCTTGACTTGTGGGCGTTCCTATTCTAATTTCAGGAAATGCAGACGTCTCCCCACCGACCTCTTGAACTGTGGATGTTTCTATGAAAATTTCAGGACGGGCAGATGTTTCACTCCTGGCCTCTTGACTTGTTGGTGTTTCTATGCTAAACTCAGGGAATGCAGATGTCTCCCCACTGATATCATGGACTGTAGAAGTTTCTATGCTAATCTCAGGGAATGCAGATGTTTCACCTTGAGCTTCTTCACCTGTTGATGTTTCTATCCTAATTTCAGGAAATACAGCTACTTCACCACTGGTTTCATGGATTGTTGAAGTCTCTATGCTAATTTCAGGAAAGGAGGATATTTCCCCACTGATTTCATGGACTGTCGAAGTTTCTATGCTGATTTCAGGAAATGCAGAAGTTTCCCCACTGGTTTCATGGACTGTTGAAGTTTGTATGCTAATTTCTGGGTAGGCAGATGTTTCACCCCTGGCTTCTTGATTTGTGTATGTTTCTATTCTAATTTCAGGAAATGCAGAACTTTCTCCACTGATTTCATGCACTGTTGAAGTTTCTATGCTGATTTCAGGAAAGGCAGATGTTTCTCCACTGGTTTCATGGACTGTCGAAGTTTCTATGCTAATTTCAGGATAGCCAGATATTTCACCCCTGGCCTCTTGGCTTGTGAATGTTTCTATTCTAATTTCAGGAAACGCAGACGTTTCCCCACTGATGTCTTGACTTGTGGATGCTTCTATTCTAATTTCAGGAAATGCAGATGTTTCCCCACTGATTTCTTGTATTGTGGACGTTTCAGTGCTACTTTCAGGAAACACAGAGGTTTCCCCACTTATTTCTTGACCTGTGGATGCTTCTATGACAATCTCAGGATACCCTGATGTTTCACCCCTGGCTTCCTGACTTGTGGATGTTTCTGTGAGTATTTCAGGAAATGCAGAGGTTTCCCCACTGATTTCTTGAATTGTTGATGTTTCTGTGCTAAATTCAGGAAATGCAGATGTCTCCCCACTGATTTCATGCATCGTGGATGTTTCTATACCAGTTTCAGGAAATGCAGATGTTTCACCACTGATTTCATAAGCTGTTGATGTTTCTATACCACTTTCTGGCAGTGCAGATGTTTCCCCACTTAGTTCACCAGATGCAGAGGCTTCACCACTTGAGCCCAAACTGTAGGGGAATGTGACAGTTTCCCCACCCAGTTCCTGTGACACTGTTGGTCTTGTCACCACTTCTACTGAATCAGAAGTGACTAAAGTGATTCCTGGAAGCCCTGAGGCCTCCCCACTGATATCAGTCGCTGTTGAAGACAGTCCACTTAGATCTGTGGCTCCAGAAAAGTCTCCACTGATGTATGGGATTCCAGATGGCTCTCCACTCAAGTCTCCTGCCCCTGAAGGAAACCCACTAGTGTCCACAGCTCCAGACCCTTCTCCAGATATTCCTCTGTCTCCAGAAGTAAATCCACTGATTTCTATCACCCCAGATGGTCCTTCTCCCACTTCTTGTGCCACTGATGGCTGTGTTACAACTTCCACCAAAGTGGTATCCACAAGAGACACCGTGGGAAAGCCAGAGGTGAGTCCACTTTCCTCTCCAGACAGCAGACCACCGGTGACATCAACTCCAGAGAGGTCTCCACTGCTGTCCGTCACTCCACTCGGGTATCCGCTCATCTCCAGCACTCCAGAAGCACTCTCACCAAAGTCTACATGTCCAGAAGGCTCACCACTGATGTCTAAACTCCCAGATACCATGCCTGAGCCATCTTCTTCTCCTGAAGTCAATCCACTGGTTTCCAAAGTCTCTTTTGCTTCTGCTCCTGTGATTGGCGGGCTTGTCACTTCTTCCAAAGTGGCATCTACAAAGGTAACGCCAGAGGCCTCACTGCTTCCATCAATACCAGAGGAAAGGCCGCTTAGCTCCACCAGGCCACTGATCTCATGTGTTCCAGATGTTTCTCCACTGGCATCCAGTCCTGAGGGCAGCCCACTGAGTCCAGGCCCTCCCGAGGGCAGCCCGCTGAGCTCGGGTAGCCCAGAGGACTCCCCGCTGGGCTCAGCTCCTGAGGGCAAGCCTTGGATTCCACCACTGCTGTCCCACTCAGAGGATGGGAGCCTTGACAGATCTTCTTCACCGCTGACTCCGATGGAACCTTTTCCCTCCTCTCGCCGTTCTGTCACTGCTGTTACAACTTCCACTAACGTGGTATCCACAAGAGACACGGTGGGAAAAGCAGAGGTGAAACCACTTTCCTCTCCAGATGACACTCCACTGACGAGCTCAGTGCCAGAGATTTCTCCGCTCGCTCCAAAAGGCAGCCCGCTGCTCTCCCCTTCAGGTGGCATCCCACTGATTTCTGGTATCCTTGAAATAGACACTGAAATCTCCTCCTCTGCAGAAGGCAGGCCACTGATATCAACAACGCCAGAAGACACACCACTCAGGTCTCCTGAGGGCAGCCCACTTTCTCCAGGTGGGAAACCACTGGCATGCAGGTCTACTGATGGTAATCCGCTCTCTCCAGTCCCTGAGTGGTCTCCACTAAGTTCAAAAACTCCAGAAGTTGGCTCTCCGCTTGTATCTGGAACTCCAGGTACCCACCCGGATGCTGAAGATTCACCACTGACTTGATGCTCTCCAGATTCAGTCACCTCCCCTGACACTTCACTGACAGAAGCATTGGTACTTGTTTCCTCTGGTACTATGGTAACTGGGGGAAAAGTAGATGGGCTCACTGGAAAGAAAGAGCACACAAAGAGAAGGAGTTGGGAAAATTATTTATACTTTGTGAGGGTCCCAACCCAGCCCAGCATGACACAGGCTTCAAGGAAGCTTTGAACGCACCTGAGAGCAGTGAGACGTCGGTTGGAAAGACCTCTGTACCCCAGGCTGTCTGATTCTCAGGTTGAGTGGCAGACTCTGTCTCCACGGTCACCTCCTCCCCAGAGGGCACCCCCTCCACTCCAGGGATCACTTGGGTTGCCAGCACATCTTCCAAGAATGGGGTCACCCCCTCCTCCTCCACAGGAGGCAGAGCTGGAACAAAAAAGCGTTGGAGGGAATTGCCAAAAATCCGCAATCCCAGATACCGGTGAAGTGCCTCACTCAAAGCAACACCCCACCATGACCAGCCTCCCTTTGGAAACCCCGTTCCCCGAGGGTTTCTGCGCCCTGCAGGTACCTCTGAAGCAGAAGGCGTGGTGCCGGGACAGCGGGTCGGGGAAGCCGGTCTGGTTGTGGTGCTGGTACACGGTCCTGACGCCCGGCGCATCCCCGCCACAGGCGGCCCGGGGGCTCACGATGGGATACCGCAGGCTGCCGTCGGCCAGCCAGCCCGCGTAGCACCTGTCCAGGCCCTGCTTCCAGGCGGCGTGGAGCTGCCCAACAGAGGCCAGTGTGGCGTTCTGGCTCTCGCAGTACTGCTGCGCTTCTGGGAAGGTGAACTGCTCCGGCTGCGTGGCGAAGAACACGTCACCTGAGGGATGGGAGGGAAAACACTGGTGAGTATGGCATCCCAGCCATCGACAGACAGAGGTGGAGATGTGGAGCGTGTTTTGTGACAGGGGCAGGGAGGATTTACCCTTGAGCCTGTCGATGTAGCAGTACACGTCGTAGGTCTCCGAGGCCGGGCGCATGCCATATGACCGCACGCCTGGGGTGTTCTCTTTGTCTCCTATGCAGTTATTTCGGGGATTCACAATGGGATACCTACCAAAAAACAAAGAGAGGAGGTAATCCAAGGTCATCCTTATGTAGCCAGGACTGAAGAACCTCAATGTGCTTGGGAGCAGGACATGAACTCTTCACTGAGGTGCTCAGAGCATCCAGTGTGATTTGGAGACAAGTCCACTTACAGCTTCAGGGAATAAATACAAATCTCCTGCTACTCTTCCTACACACCAGGGGGGCTCACTGGTGCAAGATGTATACACAGGCTAGGAAATGAGGAAAAGAAGTGGACAAGAACACATCTATTGGCCTGGAGAAAATTTTGGGTCAGCAAAGCTTGCAATGTTGATGAGGAGAGCAGAGGGACAAAACAGAGAAAAGCCTCAATTTCATGGCTGAATAGTCACTTTGAAGGGTGTCTTCCCCACGTCAGTGTCACTTTACCTGACTGTCTGGTCCCGCAGCCAGCCAGCATCACACTGGTCGAAGCCAGCCTCGTAGGCAGCCTGGAGCTGCTGGGGGGTGGCGATCACAGCGCTGTTCTCCAGACAGGCCTTCTGGGCTTGCACAAAGGAGAAGGCATATCTGCTGGTGGCTGCACGGTAATGAAACACCACACCTGTGGGAGGAGAAGCTGTGGTGAGACAGCAGGTACAAGGAGCCCCCTGAACTGAGATGTGTGACCAGAAACGATCTTCCAAAACCCAGTGCAAGGACCAGGCCCTCTCAAACCCATTTTGATGGAAACACCTCATTCAGGGAACTCTGCTGCCCTTGAGGATGATGTTCTGGGGATCTCTTTAGCCCTCCTCTAAGGTCTTTTTGCCTTGATTTTCCCTTTCCCTGGAGACAGATGGATATGGGAAGTGTGACCACTGCAGCCCAAGCATCAGCCAGCTGGCATCATGCCGCCTGTACCTGACCCCAAACAGGCCTGTGCACCTCCAGGGACCTGGATGCCCTCTGTCATGGTAGAAACTCAGGCTGTTTTCAGCTGAATGGCGATTACCTCCAGAATGAACTGACCTTCAGGCTTCTGCGAGTCCTTGTCACTTACCTGTGGGGGAGATGGGCTGCTCAGGAAGGTGACCAGCACCAGGGGCAGCTGTCACTCTCATGATTTGATCTTCCACTGTGAATGCTGAGGCAGACTCCAGTCCTGGTGTGGCAGTCACCCTCATGACCTCCTCCACCAAGCTCGCCTCTGCTGTTTCGGGGGTACTAGCAGTGCCTAAAGCTATGGTGGTGATGGCAGTGCCTAAATCTATGGTGGTGGCCTCTTCAGGTCCAGTCCACGCTGCTGTGACATCCTCCCTGGTGATGTTTTCCTCCTCTGTGGCAGCTGTATCTGCTGTGGCAGGGGTGGTGAAGAGGTCAGGCAGGGCAGTGAAGCCCTCGTACAGCCTGGTGGCCGTGGGAGTGACCTCGATGGGCTCCAGGGTGGCGATGCTGCCCCGGGCCTCCTCCTCCGTGGCATTGCGGGACAGAGGCAGCTCCACCTCAGTCTGGGTGACAGTCTGCACCGTGAAGCCGCTGCCCAGCTCACCCCCTATCTCGTCGATGAACTGCCCTGGGACCAGGCTCTCGATGTCGTCCCCTGCATCAGGACACAAAGCAGCAGTCAGAGAGGATCATGTCAGTCTTGTGAGGTGAACTGCGCTGGTGCTGCCTCCAAGAAGCAGCTGGGTATCTCTGGTTCTAAGAGGATCAGGGAAATCGAGATAGTTTGGTAAAAGAAATGTTCTTCCTTCCTCCACTGTGGCTCTGTACAACGGAGAGCATGGTCAGGAGTCACTGAGCCATCTCATGCTCCAAACCTGGCTAACCAGCCGGGACACTGCCCTCACTCCTGCCAGTTCCCCTTCCCACGAACACCTTGTCCATATCCAAGTCTGTGCTGACCTCTAGTGCCTGCTGCAAGGAAGTTAAGGTGGATGGAGAGAGGGAGCGTGGATAACCTCCACGGCAGAGCTATCTGAGCCGTTGAGAAAGATAACTGGATCATCACACTCGGTGTGTGACACCCCAGCAGGATCACGATCTCCTTCTGCTCTGCCAGGCGATGGCTTGAGAGCTCATCCCACATAACCATCCTAACCCATCGCCAGGACAACCAAGGCCACTTGCTGTACCAAACATATTCAAACAGCTCCCACCTTTCCCCTTCCAAATCACCTTCCTGCTCCAGTCGCACCTCTTGGATCTAGGAGAATGTGCTTAACATGGCACTGAGCAGCTCAGCTGACAAGGACAATGGTTTGCAGAACAGCATGAAACAGAACTGTTAGGGCAGCTAAGAGAGGGATGGATCACATTTTGGAAGTGCAGCAAGGCAAGTCTTGGCTGGGGACGGAAAGAGTATGAGACAGTGCCTGTGTTTTCCTCTTACAATTTTTTCCTGCTCTATTTCCAATCCCATTTTACTGCTAGTTCATTTTAGCCAGTAACGTTTCAGGTGTCAAGGGATTCAGAGGTTTCTATAAAGATGCTCAGACAAGGTCTGACCGTACGTAGCAGTTTCAGAGGCAAACCCTGAGATAACCAGAAGGCTGTGGCTTGGTGGACCAGTCTTTATCTGGGCCACATAACTGGGTACCTACATGGGTCTGGGAGATATATTTAGGCACAACAGATATGATCTGAAGTATTTCAACATGTATTTTAAAATATTGTTATTTTTTTAACCATCACAATCCTATTTGAATGTTGGCCTCTGGTTGCCCTGAATAGACCATATATCACTGTTTTCCCTCTTCTTGCTGCAGGGAGAAGCATGCAGTTAGAAGAAGCGGGGAGCAGCTGGGATGATTTTCACTTCCTGGGTGCAATTTTAATCCACAATTCCCAGAGACTGCGTCAGTCTCACATTTATCCCAGCATGGAAACTCAGTCATGCATCTGTACCACATCACATCTCATCACTACACACATCTTCAGGGTCAGACCTGTTCTCTTTCTCCTTCACTTCCTTCTTCAGCATTCAAAGTCTTATATATGAAGCACCTGAACTCTGCTTTGTGTCTCCAGGAGAGCTTTAAAAGCAGAAGGGTGTGGGAGGACTGGAGAGACATGGACTGTGTTACACCCACCTGTGCAGAGCCCCCCCATGGACAGGTCAAGCAGCCTTTTTAGATCTGCTTTCTACCTCAACACCAGCAGAAGACTGAGTCCTTTGCCAGACCTGCTTTCTTCCCTCTCTTTATTTTTTTTTAAAACCCAGTGTCCTAGGTTCTAATGTAAAGATGTGACCAAAAGTGTTTATTCTATAACCATCTATTAAAATCAGGTGGGGCAGTGATTCTTATCTTTGTGGGAGATATCCTCTGCTAATGGGCCATCTGTTAAAAATCAGGTGGGGCAGTGTTCTTTATCTTTTCCACGACCCACCCTTCAGTGGGGAAGGTATCTTCTGTTAATGGGCCTTTGAGTCCCACTGCATGACTGATAAAATTACATCATCCCACTGGGAGATGCTCCAGCCAGAGGGAGGAGCCAAACATTTCTACCTAGATAAAAACTGAGATTTGGAACACAAAAACAGTCTTTTTCCACTAGTTTCCAGAGGACAAGAGCTACCAGACTTTTCTACAGGATCACTACTTCAACAAAGCCACTTCATCTGGCCTGCTACCACCACCCTAACTAGCGGGGTGTCAGGTTGTATTCTGACTCTGTCAGTAGTTTTATTCTGTGCTATTGCATGTACAGTAATTTCATGACTATAAGGCGCACCGGATTACAAGGAGCACTCCCAGGTTTTGATCAAAATTTTAGGCTTTAAGGTGCACCTTATAGCCCTGAAATTACTGTATTTTATTTTTCCTCTTTTTTTCCCTATTCAATTGTATTTCTAACTCGAAGTCTCACTGGCTTTGCTTTCAAACCATTACACCCAACAGCAAAGAAGCAAGAGGCTCCTCTGGGCAGGGAGCTGCTCTTGGCTGGCGTGCAGAGCACTGCTCAGCACCCAGCCCTGGGCACTCACCGCCGTAGCAGATGGCGTCGTAGCGGGAGTCGGGGTGCGGGTAGCCCGTCTGGTTGGGGTGCAGGTACACCGTCCTCACGCCCACCAGGTTGCCCCCGCAGTTGGGTCGTGCTCTGGAGATGGGGTAGCGGACGCTGCGGTCACCCAGCCAGCCCGCGCTGCACATGTCCATGCCGTCCTTCCAGGCCAGGTACAGCTCTCCCGTGGTGGCTAAGCGCGCTCCCAAACTGCGGCACTTGTCAAAAGCTTCTTGGAAGGTGAACTTCTCCGGGGCAGTGGCATAGAACACTTTGCCTGCAATCACACCATCCGTTAGCACAGGATTTGCCTGTAGATTTTAATCCCAATTCCCTTTCTGTCTCCTCCCTACTCCTAAGAGTTTGGATAAGATGAAGACTCCTTCTCAAGGTATTGGAACTGAAATGCAAGCCCACATGGATGATTTTTGTAAAGACCAGAAGAAAGTCAGTCTTACAGACCAAATGCAGATTTGAGCAAAACACACAACACCAGCTGGAGCTAGAGAGCAAAGGGGAGATAAAGGACAACTGCAGTTCTGTTGTGCTGAATATTTCAATGGATCCCTGTCATAAGCATGAATGATTGACACGTCTGAATGTCACACACTCAAATGGCTGACCAGGCAGCATGGTATGGACTCGGGTGGAGGTTAGACGGACTCCACCCTCTGCACTGCATTAGTCATTTGACATTAAAATTGTCCAAGGTCTAATAAAAAGACTGTAGAGAACATCTGGGCTGGCCAGGGTATGTGCTTTTCCTGCTCTAACCTGTCTTTTCTCTATTTGCTGTTGTCCAGTCTAGGCATGATCAGGGCTTTGTCTGCTTCTGTCTAGCAATGATAAAAGTCCCAAATCACCTTGCATTTGCTCTGCATAGCAGTAAACATCATATGTTTCATCTGGCTCACGAACACCATAGGTCCTCACTCCTGGAAACTCATCCTTGTCGCCATAGCAGCGCTCCCGGGGCCAGTGGATGGGGTACCTGAGGGAGAGATTGTGGAGAAGGAGTGAGGGGCAGGGCCCTGGCAGACACAGAGGGCTGTGAGGGAGCTGCAGAGTGCTGCCCACTGTAGTGATTTATGGCTTTTCCCAGGTTGTAGGGAAGGAAAAGGATGATCTGCTGTCCTGCCCTCACTCTGATGAAATGTGGAACACTGACCAAAGACATCAGGACAAGGTGCCTCTCCAGAGAGGGATGCACAACTCAGTCTGGCTGAGCCAAATTTGTGCATCTTGGCACAGCGTTGGTTTTGTTCAGGGAAGAAGGAGGATCAGGATGAAGCCATTGTCCACTGAGTTGTCACCATCAGCAGAGGAGGACAGGGGTCACTCTGTTCTCCTACTAGAGATTCCCCTCCACCAGATAATGTCTTGCAATCCACCACACTCCCTGCACACCAGCAGTTACAACAGCTGTGAGTTAGCAACCCTTTTCAGTTGGTGGTTTCATTACAGGAGTTCTTCCCTGACCATGCTGCTGTGGCTGTCCCTTCCCCTGCGTGGTTCCTCACCTGACAGTCTGATCAGCCAGCCAGCCAGCATCACACTGCTCGTACCCATCCTCGTAGGCAGCCTGCAGCTGCTCGGGGGTAGCAATGACAGCACTGTTCTGGATACAGGCCTGCTTTGCCTTCTCAAAGTTCAGGGTGTACCTTGTGGAGATTGCTCTGTAGTGGAACACGATGCCTGCAAAAGACAAAGGACATCACTCACAATCACCAGCCCCTTATCTTCTAGAGAAGACATAAGAAAAAGGCAAATTTAAACCTCATCCTGTGCAGTTCTGCAGTGGAAGCTGTCTCCCTGTCTTATACAGAAAGCAAAAATGGCAAAAAGAGAAGGACTGTACAAAACTTCTGTTATTTTATCCATCTCTTACTAGGACAGGCTTTGCAATACAGCAATGGAAGTTTTTCCAGAACAGCCCAATCTCCAGTTGAGGGCATCCCATCTCCTAAAATGTTTGGAAAAAATTAAAGGTCTGATAAGGGCCCTGTTCCAGCTTTACCCGCTTGAGTAACAGCCCAGGGTATCCAGTACCACCTCCTGCCAGGGATGTCGTCTTGCTGTCTCTGTAACTCAGCTTCTGCCAGAAGAGCCATTTTCTTGCCATATTCTGCCATGAGTCATTTTACTGGTTTGTTTAGTCTGGTCCTAGCCTGCTAAAATAAATGCTTGGCCCATGGCTTCTCTACCCATGACCTTATCTGTGACCTGAGGGAAAGGGCTTATCCCTGTGAGGAGAGCACTGCATTCCCTGCCTGTGTGCCTCTTCCTCCATTCTGCCCAGGCCAAGCAGCAAGACAGAGAAAAGAGTGAGGGCAGGATCCCACCTTTCACTAGGACCTCAATTGTGTCCTGCCTGTCCTCAATGCCGTACATCACTTCGCAGCGATAAATCCCAGTGTGGTTGGACCTCAGCGCCTTGATCTCCAGCGTGGCATCCGTGGGGATGGCGGGGTAGTTGGGCAAGGAGATCACCTCCCTGTACTCGCTGTTGAGCCGGATCTTCCCCCCGGTGGCCACCAGCAAGACGACTTCGGTGCCGTTGGAGAGCTTGCTCCATTTGATCCGTGGGGTCAGCATGACACTGGTGTCCTGCTCCTCTGGGATGTTGAAGTAGCACGGGATGTTCAGGGAGCTTCCCAGGATAACACGCAGGGGAGACTGCTCAGGTATCTTGACTTCCAGGCCATCACTGCTGTCTGCAGTTCCCAAACAGAGCAATGGTTACACATGTAGTACAAAATATCCTGTGTTTCCATATGATCCACTGCCTATATCTGCAGTGCAAATCTGTGCACACGTATTCAGACGACCTTTTTGGTCTAGTCTAGAAAGGGAAGTTATGGCAATGACCACTGCACCATGGCTGCTTTTGGGATTTGGACCAGTGCTGGATATGGGAATGAAGGGAGCAAAGGGCTCTGCTGCAGCCCAGCTGCTGTTCAGACTACGAAATCACTCCTGGTAATGTTTCAAAAGGAATTCTGCTGGAATTCTCTTGGTTTCCCCACAGATCTGCAGCTATCTCCCTGGCTTCCCAAACACCAGAGCAGTGGGAGGCTGTGGCACAGCAGCCATTCAAACAGAGAGCCTTGTGTGTGCACAGCACAGATTTTGGGCACATTTATTTCTGGGGCTGCCTGTCCTTGGGGCGGGGACCAGAGTGCAGCACATGGCTCAGCCCTGCCTTGCCATGCCCTGGACACGTACCTGAGAGCTCCACAGAGTCGGCTGCGGTGATGACTTGCAAACACACAAACACTAATAGTAAAGTGGTCATAATTTACCTGCAAGAAACAACACAGGGAGAAAGGATTTGTGTATGTTCACAGGGAGCTGAGTGCTGTGGATGCTGCTGTGGGGCAGTGCAATGCTTTCAGCTGCCCCTAAAGCCCCCTACACTCCTCACACCAGCAGGGAAACCCTGTCCTTGGGGAGGGATTCTGCCTCAAAGTGCCTCTTGCTTCAGGAAATCAGTCCATGAGACAAATAAATAAGATGCTCTGCAATGTACAACAGTCTGAAGTGTTATTGTACATCACTTAATATATTGCTTTTCCACTCTCTCTCTCGTGATTCAGTCTTACCTATGCAGCAGAAATGCAATTTTACAATAGATCTCCACACACCTATTACATATTTACACAAGAGGGACCATCACATCCACTGAACCTTTGCCTCAGACCAGGAGCTGTCCCTCACTGGGCATCCTAAATCAAGTCAGCACTGGCTCTCAGGCCAGAGGGTTGGAAGAATTTCATATTCCTTAAAATGCTCTGATGGGAAATTTGCCCTTTGCATGATGGAAAAGTAAAATATTGCAACTCTTGTCCAGCACTCCTGCACTGAGAGCTCCTCAGCATATCCTCAAGTGCAAATTGATCCAGAACTAATACAAGAAATGCACAGGATACAGTTCTGGACATCTTAAATCTACTCTAAAAATATCTTCTTGAGATCCCTCAATTAGTCAGAGTAACCTGCTTCTTCTGAAGGCTTCAGGAGAAGAAAGGATCATCCTGCTGACATTGAGTGACAGAAGCAATATAGGGAGGCCAGCTAATTTAATCCTAACTGGATTACCAGCCAGTATAATATCATGCCGATTTAAATCACAAAGACTCAAGTTTGTTTCAATATTTCAAATAAAAACTAAGTCCTCTGGAAACCCAGCACAGTTTGGCATCACTTCTCAGCCCTGACTCAGAAGGAAGGGCCACACCTATTGAATCACTGGTGTTTCCTTTGAGGTCTGAATATTGGCTGCTTTAGTCCTGTGATCTAGAAAGATTCCAGATGACTTCAGATGACAGGTAACATTCCAGGTATATGCCTATTGGACTTGTAGAAAACTCCATTACATATCCTCACTGGCATGAGAAAAGGTCAAAAATAAACCCCATCCTGTACAGTTCAGCATTAACCTTTCACTTGTGAAAAAACTGCACTCATTCATTTGAATCTGACACACCACAAACCTTATCTCCAGTGAATAGAGACAGCTCTACTGGCAGAAAATAGGAGAAAACAGAGATGGAACACATTGGCAAAGGAGTGTGGAGGCTTCAGTTTGCAGCTGTAGGGCTGAACAAGATCAAATGGAGATACTCCATTTTCTGCTGTGCATGGGAATAAAAATTCAGGTAAGTGCTAACCTCAGGGAGAACTCTGGGAGTTTACCTGTGTTTGGGTGTCTCTCTGGTGATGTCTGCACAAACAATGCATCACAAACCTCCTCTGCAGAGGAGGTCAAAGAGTCTAGCAGCCAGCACTGGGTCAGTGGCAGGGGGCTGTGCCCACAGGATGGGGAGCAGTGAAGTGCCTTCTGCTCCTCAGTAAAGCAAGGGGAGTTGGAAACACCATGAGCCACTGAGAAACAGCCTGAAATCAGCTTGGCCAAGCAGCTGTGCCCGGGAGTCTTTGAAGAGCTGGCTCAGTGAGCTGTTGGCCCATTGATGCTTGTTCATAATCTCTGCTGGAGCGCTGGGGCAGGGCCCGAGGACTGGAGCACTGAGTGCACAGTCAGCCAAGATACACAATGATGAGCCTCATAAATACGTGCTAGCTTGATTGACATAAATTCCAGGCAAAATAATGGAAAATCTGATACAGTGTTCAGTTCATTAAGCAGTGAAGAATAGATGCAATACTAATCTTAGTTAAGGCACTTGTGTATAAAACAGGTGCTTCCAACCTTATATTATTTGGCATGATTCTAAGCTTGTTTGATAAAGCTGCCTGCATGGCTGCAACACAATGTAATTTGATTTTGATAAGGTTTGAATTTTCCAGGGTTCTGTGATATGAAGATGTGTAATGTCAGTAGTACATCCATTAAAATAGTTTAGCAAAAGCCAGGCTGGTGGTCCCTAATGGGATCCATCTGAGGGACCTTGAGGGAATTATTTCTAATGGGCATCTACTGGGGATGGTATTAGATCCAATGGGTTTCCATATAGACTGTGTTTTAATAGAATCAAATATAAAATTGTACAAGAGATGCATGCCTGACAATGGGATGTTGAGTCCTAGAAAGAAGTCACTCAGGAGAGGTACTGCTATTATCCAACAGTAAATCAAACAGGAATTCCCCTCTGTGCATTAGAGGTGATCAATGGAAACACTGTGCACACCTCTGGGCTGTCATGAACATATCAGAAAAAGGTGGTGAAGAAATATGCCCTAGCAAGGATCTGAGGCTGGACAGACTAGAAAGTAGGGAGTTTGAACCTAATAATTGTAACAAACTAAAAAAGAAAACCTGAGAAGTTGACAACTGTGCACAAATACTGTTTCAAGCAGAGGCTGCTGGTGCTGAAGGGCTCTTTAATCGAGCAGAAATTCATGACCAGAACTAATAGCTGGGAGACATATGCTGAGTAAACTCAAATGGGAAACAAAGCCCACATTCTGCACAGTGGGTGATGGATCACTGAAACTGCTACCAAAGGAAGTGATGGAGTTTCTGTCAGCATGGATCCTGCAGGGCAGAAGGGATTTGGGTAGAGGACACTCCTAATCACTAGCAATATACCTGTTTAAGTATTAAACAAAAACTCTTACTTCTCCAGACTGCTCAGATGAGGAACCTTTCTCTGACTTGCATTTTGCCAGAATCCAAGTGAACAGAATAGCCCTGAGTGTCATGAGATAAACTCAGCCAAGAGAGGCAGGCACCTGTAGACCTGGGTTACCTACTAAAGAACAGAAATATCCTAGAGCACGGAGACAGAGATGTTTGAATATAACAGGAGTTGGCTGATGAAAAGGCTTATAGGGTCTGTGGCTACAGGAAACTGGCATTGTTCTGAGTTGATATTTCTGTGTACATTGACAGTGGATAGAAGGAGAGCAGGTTCATCTGCTCATCAGGTAGACATCACAGAACAGAATGCTCTAAACAAGAAGTTTTCTTTGTCCCAAAAGCTAAGACAAGGTTATACAGTCTTAGTCTTATTCAATCTTTATGCTGATCTTCCACAGGGAAAAGCAGCCTCATATGACAACAGCTGGGACCAGCAGTATCTTTGCAGTTTGGTTTAGCTATGGAGGAAAAAACCCAACCTCCTCCTATCTCACAGAAGCCCAGAGGAAATGGATTTTCCTTGTGAGCAGTGGTTAACAAATCAGAATAACAATGTTTGGGTGTATTCTGTGAAAGTGTTGAGTGCCTGCCAGTAAGAAACCCAACCTACTCCTCAGGGTGCTGTTTGCAATGTTGATCTTCATTTTTCATTCCCCTAAAGCATGCCAAGGAGATCCAACCCTGAGTCTGCACGCAGCTCTGGTTGGGATTCATTGTGCTGGGAATGCCTTTGATTAATGTCCCGTTGTCACAGCAGTGGTTCCTTGCTGCAACACTTCCACTCTGTGGTGTCTCCAGTGGCATGTCCAGGCCCATGCTGATGAGAAAACAGCTGCTTGAAGAGGCAGCTCTGGAAGCAGGTGAGTAAAGAGGGGGGTCTGTGTGAGCAGATGTGGACAGCACGGATGATGGAGACCTGGTCTGTCTTGAGAAGGGAATGGAGGAGCTTGTTCCTGTCATTCTAAAGCAACATCTAAAAGCACTGACTGTGGGGGCAGAGCAGGGTGACTGGCTCAGGTGCGAATGTGTCTCTTACAGAGGTGCAGGTTCACACCATGGGCAGTGCCCAAGGTGCAGGAAGGTCAGTCCATTGTGCAGCAGTATCAGTGTGTGCTCTGAGGTGGGATCTGGCACAGAGGAAAAGTGCCCAAGGAGAAGTGGCTGAGCTGCCAGACTGAGTAAAGGCATGGTACAGTCTGGAGCAGGCTGAGAAGTGGCAGGAACATCCCCTGCTCAGGATCTTACTGGTTAGCCCCCAGCTGTAGCTGAATGGCTGAGAAGTGGAAACACGTTGGGAATACAGTCAATGCCCCTACCCTATGTGTCATAAATAACTCAGGCCTCTGGACATAACCTCCTTTGATCACTTATTTGAAAATCATTCAAAAAAGGTGAGCTCCTACACCCACAGGAACAACCAGATCACTGCTGGCAAACTCCAATTCAGTTCCAGGTTCTGGAAGAAGTCACCCTGAAGAGAAGTTTTTCTGCACACACTTTGGTGGAGCTGTAAAGAGAAGTTTGTCCAGGCTCTAGTGGGAGTGCTGTGAGGGGTAATTCTTGCAGCCCAGAGCCTTCCAGACAGGCAGCAATGATCACACTATGCTTTCTGCCAGATCCATGCTACAAAACCACCTCCCATCCCTGTAGATTGCTCTCCTGCAAAACTCCATTTGCACTTTCTGAGAGAGCAGCTGGAGCAGGCAGATCTTGTGGTGAGAAGAGAGGAGGCAGGATGAGTTACACGAGGTCAGGGCTGTGCCCTGCACCAGGATGATTGTCCCTGTGCGGGGTACTGAGCAGTCTGGAGCAGCAAGAATCCAACCAAACTGCCACAAAAATCCTGGCCATCCTACCATCTCTAACCAGTGCCCAAGACAGAAACAAGGCCCTCTCCAATTCAGCCTGGGCCAGGAAGAATTCAGGAAAAAACCCTCTTGCCTTCCTGAAAAAGGACAGGGCTGGGAATTGCTGGTATGCTCAGGAGCTCCCCACCCCGGAGAACAGCTGTCCCTTTCACTGAAGTTTATTGCCACTCTATTTTACTCCTAAGACTGTGCTTCTGTATCAGGCTGTGTGCAGTGTCCTAAATTGGCTGCATATAAATGTGTTTATTTGAGAATCTAAGTGTGTGTGGAGGGAAGTGTGTACCTATGTGCAGACAGGTTTAATCCCTTGCTCTTCCAACCATGTCCCCAGCTTTTCACAGGGCTGAAGACTGTAAAGGGAGCAAGAAAATGAAAAGTCACTACAGTGAAGTTCAACAAAGTACCTACACAGTCATTCTGTACAGTGGAAAATAGCCAGATGGCCTGTTTGCAGCCCAGCTGAAGATGTTTGCTTGATGGAAAGCGTTTTCTGTTCTAGTCTATTTTAATTGAGTCCCATCTGCAGTTTTTCCTGTGGCCTTTGCTTGCCCCAGACCATGTTAATCACCCTTGTTGCAATTGTTGTATTTTTTTATTTTACTTTTTTTTTTTATTTTTAGTAGAGGCAGATGGATCATTTTAAGCTTCCTTCTTTCTCCGTTTTGGAAAGCCTTTAGTACACTTACATTTTGCTTCTGGCAGCTAATAAAATGTCACTCATTACCTAGAAGATATACCTGGACATAAGGGAATGTCCAAAGACAATATTTCCTCTAAAATTAAGGATATAAAAAGGCTCCTGAGCAAGAGTCAAGTTCATCTCTGTTTATTTAGCCTCTTTTCTGGTTTTCCACCCCAATTTATTCCCTATCAGGACCATAGTTTCTCTAGGACATGTGGTCACCTCCATGCAGCCTTATCTCAGCATTATTATTTTCAGGCAGCAGCTCTTGAGGCCAGGGCTTTGCTGAGGTCTGAGGAGTCCCCATCACCCAGCAGGGGCATCAGGAGAGCCCATCCTCTGCTCCTTGGAATCAAACTGTGGTTTCTCCTCTCCTCTGCAAACCTACAGACTATTCCCCTGTGATATCTACAAAGAAACCCTTTGTTGTCCCTCTGTGTGTTCTCAGCCTCTGTGCTGGACTGAGGATTTTTCAGTTAAAAACCTCAGCCAGGTCCAGGAAATGGGAGGGAAGGAAGGGGGGTGGGTGAAGTGAATGAGGTGGGCAAAACCCGTTTTATTTATTCTTCTTCTTCTCCTTTTAAATAAGGCAAAGCTTTGGAACAGAAATATGGCAATAAATACACTCCTGTGATTTTTCATGTTTTTTCAGCTGTAAAGAAAATAGAAGAAATATTCCATTCTGTCTGGCTTCCTAACCATTCTGTAAGGTCTTTATGTGCAGAGCAGCTTGGATGCTGCTCCTGCCTGCTCAGTTTCTGAAACCATCCCTGCAACAATAAAGTATTTTTTTTTTCCCCCAATCAGAAAGACACATGGCAGCAACTGCTCAGATATTTTGTCACTGAGGGATGTGGTCCTGACAGCCCTGCAGCACTGGCTGCATGGATTGCTCCAGTGGGTGGCAAACCGGTGGCACTGAGGCACTACAAGTGCACAAAACAGAGAGTATTTATTGAAGATTAGGGATAATAAGAAGTTTCACCTCAAGCCTCAGCTGGCTCCTGTCCTCAAGCACCCCTTGCCACTGCAGATCTGGACATGACACAGCTCTGCTGATGCACCCTGGTGATGGTACCAAGTGCCTTTAGCCATGGCATGAGCTCCAGAGCTCCCCTCTGTCCTCAGACACCCAAAGCCAGTGCTCTGCTCTACCCTTTCCAGTGTCCTTGTGACTTCTCTTCCCATAGAACAGCTGCAGTCTGTTATAGTCTGACTGTTTATCTGATTATATTGTTCACACACTACAGGAAAAGCCAAAATGCTGAAGGCTGTGGGCTCGTGCTTTCAACGAGCAAGATGCCAGAGGAAATATTAACAAAGCCTGAACAGTCCTGTGCTGGGCTCAGCCAGTGATCCAAGCTCAGACAGATGGGCTGGAACGAAACTCCTACTGAACACAAAAGGTTTCCCAAGCATTTATCACTTTTCTGATATCTGCCACAGAACAGCTCTCATCTTTCCCTGATTTACATTGGTTTTACATTATATGCCCATTGATTTCAGCAACAAGTTAAACACCAGGACAGCAGAAGCCCATTCCAAAATGATCCCTCTTGCAGGAAAACCAGAGCTGTCTGTCACCAGCAACACACCACTGTAATTTTTATATCCTTCAAGGAGAGAGAAGCTGTAAAATAGCCACTATGGCAAGCAGATGACAGCTGGAGCCTTTCAGGCAAGGTGTGGGATCAGCAGCAAGCCCTGGGCTGCCATGGCTCCAAGTGTCTGCTTGATATGGAAAGCCAGAGCTACACTCACAGAGGCACTGGAGCCTCTGAATTCAAGGGAACAATGAGCCTTTGAGACTGGTTGAAGCTCACACTCAAAATCCTCTCCTGTCCAAGAGGAGGAATTGAAACTTCTGAAGAGTAGTTAATGTCCTTATAAAATAGTTGTCTCAGCTGAGAACCTTTAAAGAGGGGTTCAGATTTTTCTGTCAAATAGCAAGGGAGACGGGAGCACAGCTAGACATCTAATTTTTAGAAACTGGTGGGTGATTATGCACTTCATAAAGTCTCCTTATATCCTGTAGGTGTTTTTTTCTGGAGCTGCTGTCCGCCTTAAGTTAAACTCACCCAGACATGGGGAGCAAAACCAACGCAACACAAAACAAAAGAAACCAGATCCTCCCCAGATGTGAGGTGCGAAGATGGCAGTTTGGGCTATGATCCAAACAAGTCAATAACAAGTCTTTCAACTGACAACTTTTTACATCCAAGTGCACTGGCTCCCTATAAATCCCATGAAAACCACAAAAGCTGTTGTGTCTGTGCACCCAGGATCTGAGCTACCAAAGCCCAGTAAGGAGGAGGAGGAATAAAAGATTGAGAGACCTGGGAAATCCTCTGAGGGACCTTGTGTAGGATGGGTAAAGCTCATCTGAGTGGCAGCATCCACTGTCCCCACCACAGCATATCCTATTGCTCTGCCTGATGCACAGGCTGCACTGGAGATGTTACCTCGTGCAGAATTTGACTTCTCATCTGTTTCAGGAGAAGGCTGAAACCTCATTTGTGCAAAGATGTATCCCTTACAGAGAGAAATCATCCCTCTCTAGCTGCAGAACAAGATGTGAATGTGACTGCAGAAGAGAAAATCTCTGCAGTGCTTCTATGGCAGAAGATTCCAAAGAACCATGGAGTGGTTTGGGTTGGAACAGACCTTAGAGAGTTCATGGACAACCCTTCTGCTCTGACCCAGCTCAGCCCTTCAGAAGAATGGCTTTCTAGAAAGCAACAAACTGTTGGAAGCTGTGTATAATTAGAGAATCTGTAGGCATGGAGACCTGAATCTTCACAGACTCTGCTCATTACTGCCCAGCTCTGGTAACAGTACTCTGCTACCCAAAATCACCTTGGATGCTCCTAACAAATACCATGTGGATGTTCACCTAACAGGGCACTGGGTGGCACTGGAAGAGACATTGGACTGGTTCCTGCCACCTTCACAATGATTTTTCCAGGTAGACAGAAAAGCTAGCTTGGAATAGCAACAACCTCAGGAGACTCAAGGTGAGAGCCACAGGAGCATGTGTGTGGCTGTGGTGTCTCCCTACACACTGGATCACACCAATGCCATGCTGTGACCACATGGCCCCATGGCATTAATGTCCCTTCATGGGAATGGGCACCTCTCACAAGATACAGAACTGCAGCAACCTCTTGCTAAGGACACTTGGTACTGATGTGCTACACGCACCATGACTCCACCATGATCTGTCCATGCTGGGAATACTCACAGCTGGTGATATTAAACCCCCTCTAGTGTCACATCTTGGACACAAGAGATAGGTGAGCAATCATATCCTCTCTGAGCCTTGCCTTAGAGAGCACAGCAAGCTGCTGCTGCTGCACAGCAGTAAAAGCAACCTTTCATCCAACTGGAGGAAGAGCTTCCAGCTTCATCACAGTCTCAGTATCTGCCTCTTTTTGCTCCCCATTTTCTCTTTCCAAAGTTGGCACCTGAAAGTTTTCTCTGCATTAATTCCAGACATTGTGTAAACAGTGTGCTTAGATTTACTGAAATGAGGCTGTTTCAGCCCCAGTTTTCCTCCCAAGTAGATTTCCTGTCTCATAAATTCAAGACATGAACAGTTTAGTTTTGCTAGGAAGGTGGAATCTCAAACTGATCCTCCCTTTGGGATGACCTGGAAGACAAAAGGGAAAATGGCATGGGAGAGGGCCTGGGGTTTTCTGGTTACTGGCTGAAAGAGAGGAGCCATCCTGCCGTGTGCTGTTCAGTGCTCCAAGAGACTGTTATTATTTGCCATAAACAATCTACAACATTTGAAATCTACCAATTTCTTGGCATATTTCTTTTCCTTCATAACTCCAAAAGAGGGAGAACAATCTTTTCTTACTGACAGATCACTGTCATTTTCATTGGAGAAGCAAGGGATGACCATTTTCTCCTGTATCCAGATCCTCAAAGCATTTGTGACTCCTTAGAAAGGCACATGCATATCAAATGTTCACACACACTCTCTGTGCAAGGCAAGCAGAGGAAGTTCTAGGAGTAAAAGAACTTTTCCTCTCAGCCTCTACTCACTGGGACTTCAGATAATTTCTCTGGCAGCAACGTGAACCCCGACCACAATGCAAGAGTGAGCTTTGCTACTGCTGCCGAAGGTCTCACACACTGGTGTCAAAAGAAGGGTCTTTCCCAGAGCATTGGGGTGGCTTTTCACCAAAGTGGTCTGTTGTCTGGGAATGACATGATCACTCTCAGTTCTGGAGGTACTGGGCTCACTTTGCCTTCCAGCTTATGGAGGGGGCACGCACTATAAAGAGACCACAAGCTTCACATGCAGACTGTAAATGAGGGTTTTGCTGCCTTGGCTGTGTTGAACAAGACTCTCCTACTTCTCCATTTCCTCTGCCAGCAAACCTCTGACAACTAAATTGAGCACAAAACAGCCATGCCAGCTTGTATTTCTCTAGGAGGTTGAATGGTACAGGAAGGATTAAGGAAGAGAAGCAGCTTTTCACTCCCATCTCTGGTTCTAGGAAAACTTAATCAATGGCTGGGCATTGCACCCCCTGAAACTGCCTCATGCATGACAGCAGGAGAATGGTTCGCTGTCTCCTCTCATTTCCTCCTTGACCAGCTCTCCCAGACCACTTTGTCCTTCTCTTGACAGCTTTAGCAGTGGTGAAAGGTTTTGTGGAGCACGGACAAAGCGCTGCCTCTTGGTCCTGTCCAGGGATGGAGCCAAGCAGGCAGTGGGTGCTGAGCAGGGGCAGTGCCTGAGGCTTCTGTCTGGCTGTACAAACCAGGGGCTTTCCTGTAAGTGTGTGGATGGCTTCATGCCCTGTTGAAGTCTCACCAGATAATCTCTTCTTTCATGTTTTGCCTTGTTATTCACCCCCAGTCACTACCCCAGCCATTGCCACCTCATGGCCCCTGGTAGCCATAGAATCCTAGAATGGTTTGGGTTTGATGGGATGTTAAAGATCATCCATTGTCAACCTCTCTGCTGTGGACAGGGACACATTACCCTAGACCACTTTGCTCAAGGCCCTGTCCAACCTGGCCTTGAACATTTCCATCGATGGGACATCTACAGCTTCTCTGGGCAGCCTGTGCTGGTGTCTCACCACCCTCACAGGAAAGAATTTCTTCTTAATATCTAATCTGGACTGTCCTCTGTCAGTTTGAGTCCATTCCCCTTTTTTCTCTCACTACATGTTCCTGTCCCAAGCCCCTCTCCAGTCTCCTGTAGCCCCTCTAGGTTCTGGAAGGTGCTCTAAGGTCTCCCTGGAGCCTTCTCTTTTCCAGACTGAGCAATCCCAGCTCTCCCAGACAGTCTCTAAAGAAGTGCTCCAGACCACTGAGCACCTCCACAGCATTGCATCCCTGCACAGTTCCTTCCTTTTTTTGTGTGCTCAAACTGTTCCTGTACCAGGAGACTGTTCTGGTGTGCAGTGCTCTCTTCACTCCTAACTAAGACACATAGTGTGTGTTTAATTAATTTAACTGGCTCAGTCAATAAGTTCTCTGTTTGATTTAGTACTGCTCTGTTCCTTTTGGGGAACAGAGTGCAGTCAGCTGTGCTGTCCTGCAGCAGTCATTCCAAGGGGATTTTACTGTGCAGGGAGCACCAAGGGATGCTCAGCTCTCCGTGCTGGGGACACTTCCATGGGGCACAGACACCCATCCTCTATTCCTATTCACTTGTCAGGTCACTTTGTCCAAACAGTAATTCCTGCCTTTGGTTCAGACTGTCCTTTCCTTCTTGGGAAGGATCCAACAGGGATTCCAGGCAGAAAATAAATCTCTCTTGTGTTTTTCTGCTATAGTGATGCTTTAGAACGAAGCCAAATTGTGCAGTGGAGAACAAACCACGACAAGAAAGAAGATAATGACAAAGCGATTCACAGCTAAACAAGCTGGGTTTGGGGCTGCCACAGAGAAGGACCATACATCAGAGACCTCAAAAGCTTTAAGTCCTATTTTATGAGACTGGCAAGGGGGCTAGAAAGAAAGGAGCAAGGTGATGGAAAAGATGCCCTTGTCCTTTCTCAGCCTCTGACTCCTCCCTGCAGTGGATGTTGTTCTCTGGGTGATGTATTCACCCACCCAGGAGGAAAGGCAATGGGACTCCTCATCATAAGAGAGAGAATAAGTGGCAGAAGAGTTTCAATTCCTTGTCTTGAGATTCCCATCTTGAGATTTCCCTCAGGCCAAAACTTCACCAAGAAAACCCTTAAAACAAACACTTTCTGAAAAAAGCAACAAAGAAAAAAGGATAAAATTTTAAGGACCCATTGCTCAGCCCAAAACTCAATCACAGCCTTTTCCTTTTTTTTTCCAAAGGACTTCTCAGTGTCTTCTTGAAACTCTGAAAGGCCCGTTCCCTTCAAACACGTGGTGAAACTACCCTAAAGAATAGAGGTACAGCACTGGAAATACAGCCAAACCCTGTGACCTGAATGCATATTTTGTATGTAGTGATTCTTTAATCTTATAAATCTTATAAATGGGCTTACGTATGGTATAACTTAGGAGAAAACTGTGTGGATGTGACATTGAAAGACAGAGCACAAGGAAGACAATTACCCTCTCCAAAATGGGTTTCAGTCTAGGGTCAGTGAATGAAAATCAATAATCTTTTCATTATAGCTCACATCTCTGGGCTCCATTGAATAACCCCAGCACAGACAGATGACAGTCTCTCCTTTAGAGATCTTGGAATCTAGAAAGGTGCTGCTGGCCAAGCCTACAGAGTCCAAATGTGAATTTGGGGAGACCACGGGAATCCTGAATAAAAGCAAGGCTCTTACATGAAATATAAAATTATTTTGTAAGGTGTAGACTGTGAAGGGAAAGAAATTTAACCTTAATACAAGCCACAGACATTTGGAGAGCTGCTGCTGCTAAGCCCAAATTTGCAGTTTGCTAAGCAAAGCCCATATGTCTTATTCAAAAAGAGAAAGGTATGGAGGAAACCCAAACAGCAATTAGATGGGAAAAACAAGTTTTCTGAGAGGTAAATAAATTCCTATGTACGAGATGTGGCTGAGGAAGAGCTCCAAAATGTTGTCCAGTGTTTAGTGAAGTGTTCTGTAAGGGCAACAGAAAATGTTGTTTTCTCAGAAATATGTGGAACACCTAAAAACCAACAGTGCCCACATTTTGAGGAACAGAAAGGCACCAACACAGATCCTCTTGTAGGCAGAATAACTGCCTAGCAAAGTGTTTAAAATCTCCAAATATGGTCCAGCATTGATGGAGGAGATGTGGGCTTTAAAATGGACCCTGGAGCATGTTATGCTGGTATTTTAACTCAAATATGCAATGATAGTAAGGGAAACTGTATAAAAGTAAATTTGTTTTGTACTTTTGGCATAAAAGACCAATTCAAAGGCAAGTAATAATTATGATTTATTTTAACCTATCTTGTAATTCTTCCAATAAGATGGGCAGGTAAATTCTCTGGTGGCCAGATCCAGTTACCACTGGAATCAGTAGTAAAGATGCCATTTACCTCTGAGGTTGGGAATATTAATTCCAAATTCTTCTATTAAAACCTAGTCTAGACAGGTAACTGCTTGCAAGTCCTGAAAAGTCAGCAGGGAGAGCCCTCAAAAGGATGTCTAAATCCCCACAAGTTGGCACAGAGAACACTGCTTTCAGACAGAAGAATTGATTCCTTAAGACAATAGAGCAATGAAAATGCTCTATGGCTTTTACCCACAGTGTGAGAATTGGATGAAATCATACATGACATTTGGGCACTGTCACACAGCAGCCTGCAGATCCCAAAAATTCCACAGCTGCAACTGAAGAGCCAGCACTGCATTAGTGGACACTGATGCACCACTGAAACAAACCACACAACAGGAGAGATGTCAGGAAAAACAGCTGACAGCTAAATGTTCAAACCAAAAATATACTCCAACATTGAGGACGAGCATTCCTGCAAACATGATTGAATGAGTCATGCTTTCAGTTAATGATTTTTAATGAAAGCATAATGGGAAGCTGAGGGCCTACAGTGATATTCACTCTGGCCCCTTAAGTTTGGCCCACACACCCCAGCCTTGTCCAGCCAATATCTGGAGTCCCTGGAGCCTCCTGTGGGTATTGGGAATGTACAAAATCCGTGCTGGACATCCTCTCCCCTCGGGCTGTGAGCCCTGCATGACTCAGTGAACCTCCTTCCACCATAAGGATGTTGCAAAAGGGATGAAAACTAAAAGCAAGTATTTTGGAAAGCAAGAGACACCAGACCTGCTGGTCATTCACAAATTTAACAGATTGCTTCTATATGGTGCTTTCAAGAATCTTGAGTACAAGTTTTGACACTATAGCAAAGGGTTCTCTCTTGTGAGATTTCTGGGAATGTCAAAATTGTAGTAAAACTCTGCTGGTTTGCCAAACTGTGCATGGTATTTCAGAATTTAGAGGTGAAAATGGATGAGCAAGGCACATAATGGAGTTTGCAGAACTGTTTCTCTCTGTCTCTGGGTACTCTGCTGTAAAACTGGCTTTGAATCCCCAAAGCAACTTCTGGAAAAGGACTGATTTTATAAGGGAGATAAATCCTATCAGCTATCTGAGCATCTAATGACCCTCATACCCAACCACTTTAGTGATATCATTGTTTAATTATACCCAACAGCACAGAAGAGAGAGACATCTCTGATGGTGAACTACTGCATGCAGATTTACAGGAAACCAGTCAGCTGCACTTGATGGTACAGAACAGAAAGCATGCCAGTTGGAGAATAGAAGAAACTGGAAGTGAACTGTGCCAGGATTGAAGAGAAGGTGCCAGCCGATATATTTATCTTCACTTTTGCCAAAACACATAATGGAGAAATGGGTAAAGCTTCAGTGTTAATCTGAGGCTGCAGTGTGAGAAAGTTTCCATTTCAAGCACAAAAACCCCCAACCTTGTCTTTTCTGCTAGACTGTGATTCTTAAATTACTAAAACACCCTTTTTCCATCAATACCTGAACAGATGAGATGCCGTGGAACATGCAGGAGTGGAGAACCTTGGCATCTAGGAAAGAAGGGGCTGAGCAGAACATTCATGAAGTACAGGTGTTTGTCAGTTCAATGTGCTTATCCAAGTAGGAGGCCAATGGCAATTGTATGCAAATGACCAAAACAATAGCAGAAATGAGTTATCCTGTGTGGATTTAGAAGCTGAAAAAGGGCAGTGTGATATTCAGCAGAGGCCAGCTCCCTCAAGAACTTATTTCTCAGGAAGTCTTTGTAGCCCACGCTGAACTTGAAGCCTTATTTCTCAGAGGGGTGATGGTGGCTGGGTGAGATAATTCAGGTATGTTGTATGTGCCAGTGAGAGCTGGAGGCACAGCACTGAAGGTGAGCTGAAATAAAGATCTTGGTTAACTCTGGGTTCTTCATGTCTGTAATCCACATTCCTACCTGGATATGGCAAAAGAATGGCCAAAATGGTCCAAAACACATTCATGTGCCGATGGCTACAAAGGAAGGTGTGCGTGCCTAGCTCTGCGCTGATACACAAATGATTTGGCAGATGAAATGGGAAGAGCACTGCAGATGGGTTCAAGGACTTGCTGGGGTTGGTCTGGAGCATTGCAAAACACTAGACAGATTCAGAGGTGAGCAATGAAGACCCTTCTGCTAAACACATCTCAACATTATTGGTGGTGCTGAATCCTTTCATGTCTCCTGTAACAGGCAGCAAGCCACACAACAGGAGTAGCAGGGGATCTCTACTATAAGCAGCATCAGCTTTTTATTTCAGGAGACAAACTGCAGGGAATCTGGGAATTAAGAAGGCACAAGGATTTTGTCCTGACTCTGGAAAGTGGCTCCTGGTCATGAAGGACACGAGGAAGGGTCACAATCCCACGGGCTAGCAAAGGGATGATTCATTTTCCTGCTGACACACAGGGATGCTTGCAGGGTAGCATTAGCTCTGTGACCACTGACCACCCTGTTTTTTGAGAGAAGGCCCAAGTATCAGTGGAGGAGGGCTAAGCTGAGAGCCCAGTGTTCCTCTCTGCACAGTGCTGGTGTAGTAGGGAATATTAGCAGAGTAGGAACCCTGCAGCCTGATGGGATCACTTACATATCAATTACTACGAGGCAGCAGGGTATTATTTATACAATAAGTGCTATACAAAACAGCAGAGCAATATTTAGAGGGCAAATACTATGGACAGGAAAGCTACAATTTGTTCTGCAGCAGCAGGATGTTCTGTGCACTCCAAAGTGCCAGGCAGGATGAGGGTGATGCTTTCATGCCAACTACTGTATGAGGACAGGTTATTATTTAAACCCCAGATACAATGGTAGGGGAAGAGTATTATTTACTAACCAGACCGAATGCAATAGCAGCAGTGGCAGTAACTGCATGGTATAATTTACAACAGAGGAAAAGACATCATTTGCAGACTGGTTATTACAGAATGGGAGGTGTTTGTGGTGGTAGAGCACTGAAGTATTACTTTGAAGCTGAGCATCATAGAGATGCAGGATATTATTTATACACCAAGCACCAGAGAAACTATTTTTTGGGGGGTAAGTAACAGTGACAGTTAATCATTTATATGAAAGCCATTCTGTAATTTCCAATATGTAACCCACACTATTATTTCAACCTTGAAACTGTGGCATGGATGATGTAATGTTAATTATACTGAGATCTACAGCTGCTCTACCACAAGACTGCTAAGCTGGAATAATCTGCAGTCAGTAGATTTATGCCAGCAAAACTACTGAATCTGCCTTGCCCTGTGCAAAGCCTGTGGTGCCTGGGGATTTCCAGGGGTGTTTATCCCTGACCCTGTGCAGGATCCCAGCAGGAGCCACAGGTTTTGCTGTGGATTACAGGTTATTCAATCACCAGCACAGCGACTGCTCTCTCAGCAGAGGTGCAAATGATGGATGGGAGCTCCAGCCGGAAGGGATCAGCAACATTTTCATCTCTTTATCAGCTGCTGGCCTTTGCATCTTTTTCCACACACCTTTCTCATCCAGTCTGTGATCTTAACTCAAGCAGGAGATGTTCCTTGGTTTATTTCCTTTTAGTTTCCCCTACAGATTTTTGTGTCCTATCAAATTATTCCTATTAAATCAAATCTGTATATCCTACAGTCCATGAAAAATTATTCTTTTTGTCGTTCAGTGGTTGTCTACACTAATAATAAAGTGTCCAAATCTTCTGCCCACTGCTAAGCAAGGGCACTGGAGAAGCCAAAGGCACATGGAAATTGCCAGACCAGATGAAATCAATGGTGTAGGCACATGGAAATTGCCAGACCAGATGAAACCAATGGTGTGTGTTCAGACCAGTATCCTGTCTTAGACAAGACCCATATAACCAACTTCAGAGCAAAGTTCTCATCATCGAAAAATAGGGAGTAAATTGCTGAGGAGGAAGTTTCTTTTTAACACGAGGCATTTAGTGGTTACCTTCTGCCTTGAAGCATGAGTATTTACATTCCATATTCTCCCACTAATGTACACTAGGTTTATTTGGCATGGCTTAATAGACAATTTTACTCCTCTCAGGCCTAATCCATGAGCACTACCCTGCCAGAAGAAATTTCCTGTCCTGATCACTTTATCCCCATGACATGAGGTGGTTGCTCTTGCAGATGCCCTTTTGTCTCTTGTCACTTGATGTGGCTCTGTTGAAGCAAGTCTCTTTCCTCCAGGACCTGCCCTACCCAGTGCTGGGCACAGAGGAAGGCTGGGCTCAGGTCCCCCACACCAAGGGGTGTCAGGAGGTCCCTGGCTCCCAGGTGATAACACGGTGGCAACCAGGACTATCCATGTGTTCAAGGGTTGTGTGCTGCCTCACTAACATCACAGCAAGCACCAGGGCCAAGCTGTCCAGACTTTCTTCTCATGGCACATCCCCTGACCCAAGTTCTCCACAGCAATCACTGCTCCTTTCCATCATAATCCCCCCAGGGAATCAGGACACAGTTACAGCCTGCCAGGAACTGAGCAGTGAGGTAGAGCTATTCATTCACCTGAGTTAATTTTGGGCCTTGCCCAAAGTTGTCCCTACTTCAACTGCCTCAAGTGCCCTCTGGCTTGCTCTATAAACTAGGTTTCATGGAAAAGCCATGAGTTGCTGTGCCTTGGTTAACATAAAGAGCAACTACAAAGGTGAACACACAGAGGATTATGCTTGTCAGAGGTCTTTCATTATCCTACTTTCATCTCGTACTCCTTTCTCTCAGCAGAACCCTTCCTGTGGCTGTCCTCCTGCCCAGCTCCCTAGCACAGCAAGGTTTCCCCGTCAGGAGTTGCCAGAACTATGGAAACCCAAAGGCAAAGCCAACTCCAGGCTACTTCCATGCAGTGTGGGGTCCTGGTGGCTTCTGGACATCGCTGTGTGACCAACATGCTCAAGTCACAGCATGTCCCTCACCCCTGCTTGGTCACAGCAGCAATGTCAGGGCTCCAGTCACCTCCATCCATGTGCTGGAGCCTTTGGGAGCACTGGATGGCACAGCCCATGGCACAGCAGCTGGGCTCATAAAGCAGGGGAGGGAAGTGGGAGCAAGGCAGTCAGTCCATGGGGCACCTACTGAACACCTTAGGGCATCTCAACAGCTAAAACACGTGGAGGGTCCTGGGGTGCCCAGGCAGAATGATTCTGGTATTTCTCATCCTTCCCCCACCCTTCTGCTCTCTGCTCTGGACGGAGCAATCACCGGGGAGGGGGAATGCCATGCAAGCCAGACGTGGAAATTTTTCTTAAAAAAGGAAAGTCCACTGAAAAGCACACAGAGGGAAGAAAAAAAAAATAAAAATCTCGGTGTGAAGCGTCTCAAAAAAGGCTGCGCGGGTAGCGCGACAAAACCCCCTGGCTATTCATGAGGCCAACAAAAAGCTTCTTTAGGCTGATACTGTGTGGCCATTGAGAGCAGGGAGGGAGGGAGGCAGCGCTCACACACCGCCCTTGTGCACACAGCAGAGCCCGCAGCCCGGCCCCGCACACACAGCCCGGGCTGTTCTGCCCGCTCACAAGGAAGCTCTGAGCTTTTCAAAGTAAACTCTAAGGTTTCCGTTGTTGCGCCGGGCTCAAGTAATTTTTTTTTTTTTTTTTTTTTTTTTTTTAATATATAACAGCTCCCTCTCTTTGCTGCGCCTCTCTCTCCTCCTCTTTAAACAGCCCGGCTCTCGGGCTGCTCGCAGCCGCCGAGCGCTGGCTCCCTATGTGGTCCAGAGCCCGATGAACACGGCTTTTGTTGCTGCTGCTGGGAAGCTGCCTGAGAGCGGCACACACAGCCCGGCTTGTTCCACACGTGGAGGCTGCTCAGGGCTCGGCAAGGGGGGACAGGAGGAGGAGGAGGAGGAGAGCAGCTTGGGTTGGGTTGTCTTGCGGTGGAGCAGCCATCCCACCGCTGGCAAGGGAGAGGGGGAAGCAAGGAGACGGAGGAGGGTGGTGGAAAAGACGCCTCAGGCAGCTAAGAAAGGTCCCGTTGATTTTTCGAAGGGCACCAGCTGGCTCTCCCCCAGCCCACGTTGCCGCCGGTGTCAGGCAGCAAGGGAAGGCAGTGACGGCGCTGGGTCCGTGCAACTTACACTTGCAGAGGCTCTGCCCCGGAGAGGGAAGAGGAAAGACCAAAAACGGAGTGGATTTTGCAGTTTTGGGGTTCTTAATCATTATGTGCATTCCAGAGCACTGAACAGCAATCTAACTTTTTTTTTCCATGTACATTCCTTTGTTTCTAAGTGATACCATCCATTCTTTTTTCCTTTAAACCCCATAATGTTCCTCAGCCATTGGGAGTGTTCTACAGCAATGAGCTGCTGTTTGCTTGGACGGAATCTAAGTCTGCTGAATTTTTTAGTGTCTTCTTTTCCTTAGCAAGTTTTCCCCTCCACCTCTTTCACACCCTCAGTTTCCTATCCTGTCTGCTCTCTTTGCCCATTCATCCTCCAGGCTTCATGCTGCTGTCAAACCTGGCTACCGTACACAGAGGTGATTATACGAAACATTAAACAGCAGTTCGAGTGGAACAGATGGAGCTTCCCCCCAAAGACTGCTCAGGCTGCAGAAAGAGCTCAGCCTCTGTCCCATCCAGTGATGGTGGGAGGTGATGCCTCCCCTGTTCACTCTGACAACAACTTGAAACATCTCAGAAAGGGGCAATGTCCCCTTTGACCTGTCAGGCAGATACAGTCTCTTCAAGCCAGAAGGAAAATATAACATCAAACAACCAAAGCAAAGAAAGAAATAGTTCAGCTTCCAATAGTGCCTTTGCAGGATTTGAAATCCTACAAGTTCTAGTCCCCAAACCACTGGCCCCTCTGCCCGGCTGACATCCTGTACCGGGAGCTTATAGATGAAAACCAAAGTGGTGAGGAATGCTAAGAAATTCCTCTCTCCCAGCTATTTCATTGTGGGATAACATCTGGCAAAGCTATTTTAGAAACCAAGGAAAGCTTTACAAAGTGACGTTTTTTGGCTAAACGACTCAAAAGGGAAAGGTTAAAATGTACTCTTTATACTGTGTGCATAGCTCTACTGAGCACAAGGTTTAAATGAGAAGTCTTAAAGAGCAGCAAATGAATGGAAAGAAGTAATTTCTGATAGAGACAAATAAAACCTTTTTTTTGCTCGCTGTACTTCTGGAGAAGAGCTCAGCTCCCTGAAAACTACTGCTAAAAATATGCTTCATCTGTGAATGGATTTGGAAACCGGGCAGATCCTGAGGAACACCCGGAGCAGCTCACTGGAAGCAGCCCAGGGGACTCTGCCAGCCGCCAGTCCCTGACATCCTCACGTAAAGGGAGAGCTGTCAAACCCTCGGGCATCCTGCTTCTTTTCATTCTCTTTCTGAATTTGTCAGCCCCTCCGGAGCTCAGCACCCTCCAGCTCAGGGTCACCCTTTGCCTGCCCCGTGGCAGAGCAATGACACCGAGCAAAGCCATGACCACAGGAAAAGCCAGTGCAGCTTGGGACATTCGCCACAAATCAGCAGGACAGCAGCCTCCATCCCAGAGCTCGGGAACAGCATCAGACACATCACCTGAGCTCTGAAATCCATCACAAACACCCATGGGTCAGAGGTCTGTTGGGGAGGGAGAGTGGGGATAACCCCGTCTCTGCTCTCCCACCTCATGCTTCTGACTGCAGGATCTCTGAATCCATCTTTGCTTTCCCTCCCTTCCCCAAGCCCACCAACAAACTTGGCGCACAGCTGCTGCCCCTGGCTATAGGTCTGCTCCCCATAAAGTGTGGGATGCTGCTGAGAACCCATCCTGCCCAGGTGAAGCCCCAGGCACAGGATCCCCTTCACAGCAGCACTGCTTGCAGGAGGGAAAAGCTCTGGCTCAATCAATTTTACAAGTTATCTCACATTTCTCTGCTGGTTGCTCAGCAGGGAAACAGCCAATCCACTGACTGAGAGCCTGCTTCAGTAGAGAGCACTTAGGAAAGTTAAGGAAAAGACACCAAAGAGAGAGAAGGGAGGAAAGTGCGATACATTACCTTTAACAGTTCAGTGCAGTGCTTCCAGAATCTAAGTCCCATACACCTGGCAGAGGAATGAGGTCTTTTTCGGTGTTCAAGAAGTAAAGAACTTGCCACTTCTTGCTGTTACTGTATGTCTTCTTCACAATCTCCAGATGAGTTTTCCTGCGTGTTTTTTTTTTTGTTTTGTTTTTTTTTTCTCCTTCACCGGTTCCCCAGAAGAAATCAAAATTCCCTATGTGGTATTTCAGGTCCTTTCAGGCAGTGGCAGCAGCAGCAAGCTTGAAGAGTAAGTACTGTGTGTGAATGGCAAAAAAGAGAGAGAGGGTTTCAGACCACATTAGCTGCCACTGGCTGCAAAAGAGACCATCAAACTCCTGTCAGCCTCCTTAGATACCTCTTGAAGAGCTGGCACTCTAAGGGTATTGGATCCTCCTCTGGATTTTAGAGTAAAGGTAGGCAGGCATCCAGGGGGCAGGGGGAAATAGGAGGGCTTATGGACCAAAAAGGAAGCCCAGCCTCTTGGAAAGAAGGAGGAAAAAAAAAACCTAAACCAAACACCCAACCCAGAAAAGAAAAGAAAGGGGCGAAAAAAAGCATTACCAAAAAAAATACTGTAAATGGAGAAAGCTGAATGGGGAGTGGGGGGATTAAATTTAGCCCTCTGGTTTGGAAGCAAACTAGCTGGGGCACCACAAGTGGTTGAGAGAGAAGAAATAGTTTGTGTAATAAAAAGAGAACGTGGTTTATGCAAACTAAAATAAGATGAAACTAATTAAGGAACCTGAGCAAAGTATGTGTGTCTGCAGTGCAGTCAATATCACTGCAGTCTGAGCAGAAAGGAGCAGATCCAGTGGGAAGCCCAAAGGCAGCAGCAAACAGGACAGTTCAGGGAAATCCTGCATGGCCCCATTGCTGCCGAGGCAGGGAGACAGGTGATGGAGGGAAGGAAAGGATGCTCAGCACTGGCAAAAGGGAAGCACACGGAGCATCAGTCACTGATAAGTGATATAAAGGCAGAAAACAAAGTGATATAAAGGCAGAAAACAAAGTGATATAAAGGCAGAGAAGAGAGAATGAGTTTGCTTAGAGGTTATTTGGGGTGAACTGGGGAGAAATGGGGAGCCTGTACACACACCTAGTAATGGTGGAGCCTGAAGAGACTACCCCAAAACTGAGGAGGATTCCATAACAGAATCCTTGGCAGTAGTGAAGTTGTGAAAAAGTGCTGGAAAGTGCTAAGAGGACTGTAATTTCTTTTTCTTTTTCTTTTTCTTTTTCTTTTTCTTTTTCTTTTTCTTTTTCTTTTTCTTTTTCTTTTTCTTTTTCTTTTTCTTTTTCTTTTTCTTTTTCTTTTTCTTTTTCTTTTTCTTTTTCTTTTTCTTTTTCTTTTTCTTCTTCTTTTTCTTTTTCTTTATCTTTTTTTCCTGTGGGGGTGCTGGTGCCTTTGGGTGGATAAAAAGCTGTGAGTGGGGAGGAGGAAATGGGTCTGTCACTGCAGACCTACACCTTGGCTTGTGAAGAGGCAGCTGGGAGCAGGTGAGAAACTGCTGAGGCATTCACAATTGAGAAAAGCACTTTTGTTTGAAAAATCTGTTGTTTCTAACATGGAAGAGAGCACCACCAGCCTCAGGTAAAGGTAAAGTCTGAAGCTGAGTACAGGCAGGTTCTCCTGTGGCCTCCCTGCACCAAAACCACGTGGCTGCCCTCGACATCTCTCCTTCCATTTCTCTTTTAATATGATCTTTAATATCTCCACTTCCTGCTCTTTTCCCAAGATCCTGCTTTTCTGACTGATTTGTCATATAACAGTTTCTCCTCTCTCCATAAATTATTTTGGTCCTATGCCTCACTTCAAAACTTTCTTCCCTGACTGCCTCACTTTTTAACCTGAGGCTCATAACCACCAGCCATGCATCCATCATCCTGACAGGTAATGCTCCCAGACCACAGAGGATGGAGCCTCACTTCTTCCTGCAGGTACCTTGTTCCACCTCAGAGATTCAATACCAAATCTTGGTTGTGAATTTCCCTTTGGATTATTCCCCCACACCCTTTTTTCCCCCCAGTATAGCAGCACTAGATAACCATTTCAAAGCTTTCCAGGTGTCCATAATTAAAAGTCCAAAGGGCAGTGAGGGAAAGCTTTGGAAAGGACAGTCAAGTCTTTGGGACAGTCCCAGGTCTTTGCCACCTGAAACACTGCTTTTAAAGCTGCCCTGGACATGTTTGGCTTTCTGGGCTGCAAGTGCACATTGTTGGGTCATTCTGAGCTTCTTCTCCATCAACACCAAGTCCTGCTCCTCAGTGAGAGTAAACTCTGACTCTGTTCTCTGCCCAGCCTGTGTTTTTGCTTGCTTCCCCACCTCACGAGCCTATCAGCCTATATGAGTGCTGCCTTTTTATATAAAATTTAATTATTCATCTGCTGAGATAAACCAGGGCCCTTCCCACCCACTCTAAGCACATTGGGTCCACATTGGCTGCCACCACCTACAGGTGCTGGGTGGGCTGGGACAGCCAGGGCTGTGCTGGATCTTCACCTGGCTCCCCCATCACTAACTGGGGTGTTTCCTCATGGGCAGCACGGTGTAGCCATGGCAATGGAGGGAGACAGGCAAAACACACTGCAGATGGGGCATGACAGCTCATGCTCCAGGCAGGACTTGGTATTTCCAGCTGGGTGTAAAAGACACATAGACAGGATCTATAAAATGTGACCTGGCTGATTTTGCTCAGACTCACGTACGTGAGACACTCCGAAACAGCTCATGCCTGACCACAGCCCTTTCTCCCCGAAACATAAAGATCTTTTGGGAAATGTACATGTTTAGTTGTTTTGCTGTGGAATAACTGAGCCCTCTGTACCCTCTGCTGCTGCCGTGGTTTGGCAAAGAAAACCTCATTTGAACCTTTGGTGAGCTTAAGCCAGGGAACAGAGAAAATTCCACTTCAGAGCTGACCAGTTAGGAAAATGTGATGCTCCACACATAGTGGTTTCGTAGCAGCTTCAGAAAAGGGATAGAAACTGCTCAGTACCTGCTGGCTGTCCCAGTTTTTTGTCAGCATTAGGAAGGATTGGAAAAACAGCTAAATATGTTCAGAGAAATTGTGATTCATAAACTGCTCTTGTGTTTGTTTGTTCTTTAAGCTGAGGAGTGGCCAGGTCAAAAAAAAAATCACATAGATGACTTTTGTTTATTGTTTAAAGAAGGAAAGCAACAGTTCATGGCTCTTTGAAATACAGGTGACACATTGCAAAAGTCCTTGCAGTTAGGTAAGATTTTTACATGTCATTATACAGTTAAAATGAGGTTTATGTCTATTCCCAGTCAAGTTTAGCCTTCAGGGAGCATGAATATTTGAACAGAGAACAAACCCCGTGGCCAAGGAAAAGTGGATAATAGCTTTTCTGTGAAAATTATTGAATATCCAGAATTTATAGTGTAGAAGCAGTCACTGAATGAAAATGGCCAGAAAAGGGAAAAACACCAGACAAAAGAAGGTTGTGTCAATTAAGGTGATAGTCACAGCTTTTCAAAAACAATGAAAGGTGGACTTGGATGGTTTTCAGCCGAGAGAGAGGGAAAGAAAAAAATAGAAAAAGAGTATAATAAACAATAAACCTTTCAAACTGCTTTAAAAAATTGTGCTAATCAAGCCACTCATGGTTGTGAGCTGCTGCTTCTTCCCTACAACTGTCAGAGCAGTCATCTCCCAGCTTGAAAAGGAGGGTATTGTTTCCCTAAAGCACTCATCATTTCGGGAATCATTGTGTTCTATTAAAAAGTTAATTTGGCATTTTTTTAAAAAAGCACTGGGGAGATGAGAAGGGGCTGTGGGATCCCAGCTACTCTGTGCACAGGTAGTTGAGCGGGGTGCTCAATTTGTCTGTAAATAATTAATGCACAAATTCAGTCTGTGCACAATTTCAGTCTGTGAACACTCTTCAGGTTCTGAAGATTTATGGTCAATCCAGGACCTTTGGGCTTGTGTCCCAAAAGTGTTGTTCATGCTTTTGCAGTCAGTTGCCTGATATTGCAACAGGCACTCCTTGATCAGCTGCCAGTTTCTTCCAGCGATCGATATTTGCGCTCTCCCTGCCCTGCAGTGCTACCAAAGCTCTGACACCACGCTGAACTGAGCACACAGGAGCAAAGTGCCTGGCTCAAGGCTATGGGTAAAGCCAGTGTCAGAGCCAGAACATCTCCATTCCCAGCCCTCTTCCCTCCTCAAAGCCAGCAGGGCCCTTATCTGCTGCAGCAGCTCAGGAGTGTGCTGTTCTGCTGAGCTGTGTCTCTGGGCAGTGATGCTCTGTAAGGGTGAAACTGTCACCTCAAAATGTCAGCCTTGGCCCTCACATTTGGGTTCTGCATTTCTCCAAGGCAAGATCCCATGATGGGGAAAGCATGGTGTAATACAGAAATGTCCATGTCATGGCTTTTGTCGTTGGGTTCATGAGTGGGGATCACTGTATGGTTTTGGGGGGATGAAAAGGGGCAGTGCTGATGCACCTCTAGTTAAAAGTTAGGATGGGCCTAAAAATTCCCAGGAGAGGCTTTGCCTACTAAAAATTTATCCTGAAAGCAAGGAAGGGGACTGAAAAGAAATGAGTTAACATCTGGGGGTAAAAAGGACACAGAGGAACCTCCCCACCGAACACAGCACCTGTGCCCCTTTATTCCAGCGTGAATATCAGCCTTGTCGGTGCAGGTGGAAAACTCACCCCATATTTAAAAAGCCAACCCCACAGACACACACACGACTTCTCCCAGCCCTGTTTGCATCCCAGATTGGAAACAGTGCCCTTCCTGCACCTCGGGTGCTGGACAAAGTCCCTATTGAAGCTGCAGTGGCCAGGAGGCTCCAGCTCCTGCTGAATGAGCTGCCTTCTGCTCCCAGCCCGTCCCAGCGCTGGCAGACGTAAACAGCGGGACTCGCCCCCACCCCGATAGTGTGGCTTGTTCATCCCCTGACAAAAATAGAACCCCAGGCTGGAGGGTGGGATGGTGCACACAGACTGAGGTTTGTTTGGCAGGGGATTTTTAAAAACAATATTTTCTTTTTTTTTCCTTCTCTTGTCCCCCTGGTGTCTTTCCGATTGGGCAACAGGGCTGCATGAAGGGAGTGGGGATGGACACATTTGGTTAAAGATTTGGCACTGGACAGCATTGGATCACCAAGATGAGGCCTCTTATGCTTATCTTGGCTGCCCAGCATCTCATCTTTATCCCTGGATGGCCAAAGGGAAGGTTTGGAGGTGATGGGCAGCACCAGCTTAAAATATGTGGTGTCATGGCTCACCCCAGCATTTGGGATGGGGTTTGACACAGGGGGATGGCCAGTTCCTGAGGCTGCTCATCCCTCTGCACTTCTGGAGGGCTCCCCAGGCATACTTGCTCTTGTGTTTTGAGGTGCAGGGAAGGGCTGGTATCTCCAAGGTGAAGGAAGAGGACAGTGGCAAGGTGACAGCTCAGGGTGGCACAGACACAGAGCTGTTAATGGGATGAGACAAAACTTCACAGTCCCTGGTGCACATGGGGCTTGCTGTCCCTCCTGCTGTCCAGCTCCACTATGTGACACATGTCCAGCCTTCCTGGCCATCCCTGGGTGACAGTGGAGCAGCTTTTGTCCAGGAGGCACAGTGTGGATTGCTCTTTTGGCCAGGGTGATGCTGTCCACAGCTCCCTGCCCTCTCACACAACTCACAGTTGTCCCTTTCTCCTTTTTTCCCCTTTTGCCACATCCATGCCCTCACCTCACCTTCCTAATCAGCTGCTTGGACTGAACCTAACTTTGCCCCCCTCCCAGCCTCCCTGATGGAGACTTGCAGGCTCAGCAAGGAAACGTGGGGGTGGGCACCACGCAGAATGTTTGTACAATGAATAAATGAAAACAGTGCTAATTTTATGTTCCTCCCAACTTGGGACGGAGCAACACGGGAATACAGCCCTTTTTGTACGGGCATGGGACATCTCCTCTGTTTGCTTTTCTCCCAGAATGCCTCTTCTCACCCTGCACAGTATAAACAGGTCGCTGTTGACCTTGGAAGCTGGAGGGGTTACGTCAAGCCCGGCAGGTTTGCTGGGCTGGCTATTTCCCCTTGCACCCCATTGCTCTGGCAGGAGGTGACAAACACTGAGCACTCCCAGCTCCCTGCCAGGCTCCCAAGGGGGACTGGCCACCTCTGCCTGTGGCAGCAGGGAAGCCTGGAGGTCTCCTGACCCCCTGTGAAATTTGCTGTTCGGGGGAATTCTGCAGAATTTCTCCTGAAGCTTTGTTTGCTCTTTTTGTGGAAGAAGGTTTTTTATGGCATTTGTTTTGTTCCAATAGAAAGGGTTTGCTTGTCTGAGGTCAGCGAGGAAGAGGCAGGGAGTGGATGTGGGAGTGCAAAGAGCAGGATGTAAATAGGATCTGGTAGCAGGTGTAGCTTCGTCTGCCTTCTTCAAAAAGCTTCTCTGGGCTTGGTGGGATGTGCCAGGTGCTTTGGAGGTGGGAGAGGTCACGGGAGAGGCTTTTGACCTGAGCACAGCAATGCCCCTTCACAAGGAAATATTGAGCTGATTTGTTGATGGTGAAAAGAAAGCTCAAGAGAAACACCAGCAGCAACCTGACATGGAAAGGGCTGCTCCACAGCAGGGGTATGGTTTGTCCTGTGGACAGGCTTTGCTGAAAAACAGGAGGGATGAACCTCTGCTGAGGGGTGACTGAGGTGCTCCCCAGCCAGAGTCACTGACTTCTGGAGGGGTGAAGGCTTTCTCCTGAAACACCTTTTGTACTTCTCACCCTGAAGGTCATGGCCACTGTGCTGGTAATTTAAAGCCTCTGCAGAGGACTAGGACAAGGCACTTGGTGGCAGAGAGCTTTCCAGGAATCCTCCAGGCTGAGCAGCTTCAGCTGATGAATAAAGGGATCACAGGGAGACTTGGCTCTGCTGGCATGCAACAGCCCAGAGGTCATTTTTTAAGCAGACTGTCCAAGAACATTCACAGCAGGCAGTGGGCTTTTCTTACAGCACTTAACTGGTTTTCAGTCCTCAGCAAGAAGTGTATACTCATCTCCTGGCCTCTTCTGTCATTCCATTAACACAAGAATCCCCTTGAGCCTCTTAACCCTCTCCGTCCTGCCCAGAATATTCATTTTCCTTTTCCCATTTATATCTCACTTCTTAATTTGCAAGTGAAAGAGGTTTCATTCTGGTAAACAAGAAAATGTTGTAAAAAAGTCAATCTCAAAACCAAAACCCCACTAAAAGCTTCACTCAGCTGGGCAGTAATTACACAGACCCACATATAACAGATGTGGATGTAAGATCAGTGCTGGATGTTGCTATCTGCAACTGCTGGAGCTGTCAGAACTCAGCTGCAAACCTGTACAAATGGAAAAGAGTGTAGGGGGCTTCTTGAGGCATTACACATGGAAACCTTGATAAATTATCCAACCTCAGGGTTGGCAGTGAGTAGGTAGGTTGTTCCTTCCATTTCTCTTGCATTTATTATTAGTCTTTCTCTTTCTTTTTCAGTTTAACTATGGAATCTCTTCCTCTGGTTCCATAATTTCACTCCTTGTTTTCCAGTCTTCAGCAAATGTGTGTTTCTGTTTGCTGCAGAAGAGAGGACATTTCTCTTTCTGTATTGTAGGTTGGGTAGGTCAGAAGGCCCAGAAACATCCTCAGGGTTACTCCTAATAGCACACCTCTACTTTCTCTGCCAGTGGAATACATAACCTGCCTCACCTTTTAGCTCTGAGTGCTCAGGGGGGCAGATAAGCCTTCCATTAATAAGACCATGGTTAGAGAGGAGGTTGTGACCCCTCCCTCCTTTCCCTGGCACTGGACTGGGGTTCTCAGAGAGGCATCCAGAGTTAGGGAGATGCTCATATGGGTCTCCATTATTAAACACCTCCAGACAGCCTCCTCCTTTTCCTCAGCTCGGTGCTGCTGGCTCTTCCCCCAGGCTGATGTCTCTTTCTGCCCTCTGCTGAGTTTCTAGGTGGAAACTCAGAGGTTTGAGACACGTGGTGTGGCTGGTAAGAAAAACTTGCCTTGGCTCGTGCTTGTGTTGGGAGAGAACATTTTGAACCGCCCCAAGTTTTTGCATCCGTGCTGGGATTAGATCTGAACTCACTGCCAAGTCCTGGACCAAGTAAGGCTGCAGGGCAGAAGTCCTCAGAACACCTTCCCAGCAATCTGCACAATTCTACTTTACTGACTGCTGTTGCTTTCTTGCAAACCCAGCTGGGACCGTGCTTGGAGCTCAAAACAGGTCTCTCTTTGATAACTGCTGCCTCCTGGCATTTGTACATTTTGGGGAAACATCCCCCACTGCCTGCAAAGAGGTGGCTCTAGCTCCAAGGAGGCACTTCTGTGCCTCTCTCCAGAGGTTTCTGTGCCTAAATCTGGGTCAGGGTTGAAAAGGTCCACCTGAGGAGTTGCTACAGTGGAGAGGAACGCAAAGGACTAAAATCCAAATTCCCCCATCTTCATTGGAGCAGCTCTGCAGACCAAGGGCTCTCTGGAAATGTTATTCCTCAGCTGGGATGTTGAGATCCCAATGTCAATATTTGTGAAGTAGGAAGGGCCCTGCCAGATGCAACATTCCCAGAAACAAACCTCTGTGCACAGGGCTGGGGCAGCTGCTGGGGCTCAGCCTGGCACACCCCACACTGCTGCATAAATGTCCTGCCTTGTGGGGCTGGGGGAGGCAGAGGGATGGCTTTACTCACAGCCCTAATCTGCCCCTTTGGATGAGATTTATCCTGTTCTGCAGAGAAGCAGACAGCAAGCACTGCTCTGATGCTGTAAAGTTTCAGCAAAATGCACCAGTGAGTTGATTTTGATACTGCAGCAGAGCTGTCTGAGGGCCAGGAGGCAAGAGCCTCGATATCTGCTCAGGGATGATGCTGCTCCAGCACAGCCACTGTCCCAAAACTCTGTCAATACTGCTTCCTCTGAGGGACTTGACTGTCACAGCCCCGGAACAGCTGGGAGTGGGCAAGAAGTGAGACTTGGTGTAATGACACTGATGTCAGGCTGCAAGGGTAATGTCACTGTCCCCAGGAGGGAACCTGCCACCTCAGAGAGAATGGGCTGGGAGCCCAAACATGATGTAATGCCTTCCTTCCTTCCTTCCTTCCTTCCTTCCTTCCTTCCTTCCTTCCTTCCTTCCTTCCTTCCTTCCTTCCTTCCTTCCTTCCTTCCTTCCTTCCTTCCTTCCTTCCTTCCTTCCTTCCTTCCTTCCTTCCTTCCTTCCTTCCTTCCTTCCTTCCCTCCCTCCCTATGGGGATAGTGTTCCCTTAAGTAGTAAGTGCTCGGTATTGGTTTTGGGGAAAAAAGAAAAACAAACAAACAAACAAAAATACATATAAGAATGTTTTCTTGCATGGAAGGAGTGGCATCCATGCTTCATCCTGTGGGTCTTGTGCTACACCTTCTGTCCCCTCTTTTCCCAAGCACTGTTAGAAAAGGCTGGATGCATGTCCTGGGTGGCAAGGAAAAGCCAGATCCACTGCATGGGAAAGTGGAACTGAGCAACAGCTGAGGCTGCAAAGGTGGAAGCAGAGTTAGCAGGCTCTAAATCCTCACACTGGGGAGTGAGGGCTGTGGGGATGTGCTACCCTACCCCTTTTACCTGCTTTCTTCAGCCCCCACACGTAGCACAAACATTGAGCAGACAGCCTGTCCTTTGGCTTGGGACTACTCAGGTGGGAAATAGTCTTTCAGGGCTTTGTGATTTGTTTTACCCTTTCCTTTGTTGGGTCCTTTTACAGGAACCCAAAAGTAGCTGTTTTGAAAAGACAGCAGAGACTGTGTGGACCTTTGGTAACTTTTTTGACGACTGTGAGACCTGCCAAACAGCCTGAGAGAAAGGATCTTACTGTGTTGATTTGTTTTCTTTGGTTTATGGGGGAAAAAAATATTTCACACATAATTAGCGCAGCCACAGAGAGATTGTATTAAAGGTGCTTTACTGGAAATTTCAAGGGACAGAACAAGGGAAAGCTGTGTTAACATTAGCAGCCAGGAGAAGGACCTTGCCTGCAGAACTGGGGAAAGGACAATGTGGAGTGTTCAAGCTGCAAGAAAGAAACTGTTCAGGAGGGCAGCATGTGCATCAGGGGCTGGATTAAACTAAGCTACTGCGGGCCATGATGCTCCTGCCTCCCTCCCCAGCCCCTGCCAGGGCTGCAGGCTGTGTGGTCAGCTCTGGGGGAACTCCAGTCCCAGGGATGGAAGACAGCAAGGACTGCTCAGTATCAAAATCCTCGGCGTCTGTTTCAGCTAAAGCCACCCAATTTCAGTTTTAGCTGTGTCACTGCATAAAACCAGCCTGTCCTTCTACCTTGAAGACCTCTCCAACAAAATAGAAGAGCTCTCGCCTGCTTACTCCATCTGCTGAACCCTCTCCAAAGAGAACAGGAGTTCTTTTAATGCAAAAACTTCCAAGACAAACCCAAGTTGCTCAGCCTTGTCCATACTCTAGTGAAAAGCCCATCACAAATCTCCCTCTCCCTGGGTGTTTCCATGAAACCAGTTTCTGGGGGCTTTGCATTCCCTGGAGTTCTGAGTTTCCTGATGGACCCCGCTAGCATCCAAAAAGAGAGTTATGTGAGTGAGGTATGATCTTATTCAGGTGGCATTTCTGATCCCTGGGGCTCAGTGAGATGCCTGAAAAGTGAAGAACTATAGTTTCTGTTTTACTCTAGTTTGAGGGACACTGATAAGGAGTAGAGGACTGATGTGTCCATGTCCATGTGTCACACTGGTACCTTACTGCATGGCACTACTGTTGAAGTGTCTGAGCTCTCCACCCATGCTGAGGTGCTACTTCAGACGCACAGAAGTAACATTATTTAGAAGCAGAGATGTGAAGTGCACAGCCCTGCCCAAGGCCATGGTTAAAATTCTCATGCCAGGTTAAAAATCTCTGCTTCACACTTATTTAGCTGCCCACAAATCAACTACAGTGCCCCAGTACAATTGTTCCCAGGCAGGGGAAGCAGCATTTAGACTTTCCTGCTTGCAAATCCTGCTGTTTCCTAAGAAAATAATGTGCTTGCTGCTGGCTGCTTTGTCTTCCTTATTGTTTCTGCTTGTTTGGTTTTGAAAGCTTACATCACTCCGTGGCCAGCAATGCCTTGGGTGTCATACAAGAGCCACTCTTTCCCAGGTTACCTGAGGGCAACGCCAGGGCTGAACAGCAGCTCCACAGAAGGCACGAATATACTGTGGCCATTTATTTCCTGCAGTGCTCAGGAGAGGAGTGAGGCATATTTGTGGTGGTTATTAGACATCAGGGAGGAGCAGTGCCTGGTGGCTGGCAGAGAGATGGGCATGGGCTCCTGGGTTTTATTCACAGCAATGACACTGACTTGAGGGGCAAAGTGACACGACCTGGGCTCCTCATCCTTGACAGGGACATCAGTATGTTTAACTATTCCACAAGTGAGCTGGCAGCACCTGGATAGTTCAGGGATTCAACAGCAGCTCAGTGGTTGGTGTGTCACCTCAGGTGCCACGAGTGTTCTCTGGCTGTGTGGTGGTGCTTGGCATAGGACACGCACTGAGGGGTGCTGGGCAGGGAGGGCTGTGGAAGTAAAGCAGTGCAAAAAGCCACTCTACACTACATTCAAGTTGTGCCTATCCCTTTTTTTTGTGAGCTCATCTGTCCTTTTCTCCTTTTGGACTTTATACCTTTCCCTGCACAATATTCCCTGCTGGAATAACTCTGCTGGAATAGGCTCTCCTGAAGCTTCTGATCTCTCTCCAATCTGTAAGGTCATTTTTCGGTGCACATCCCTGACTCCCAGCTCATGTTGCCTCTGTTTTTCCATGTGCCAGCTTTACAGCAGAAGGCAAAAATATACAGAGGCTGTTTATTTCCTGCTCTGCTGAGGAGTGAAGCCTGTTTGTGGTGGTTGCTATTAGCCATTAGGGAGGAGCAGTGCCTGGTGCTGAGCGCAGGGACTGGAAAAGTGCTCAGGCCAAGGCAGGAGAATCTGCCCAGGGAACCCACCTGTGACAGGTGAAGGTGCTGCACTGGTGCTGCAGGGCTGAAATGGACCTGAGGAACATGGCATGCATCAAACCCCTGCTGGCCATGGAGAGCTGGGCGCTGGGAAAATGATGAAGCAAATGAGTGTTTATTCCCATTACTAAGCTGTTTCCTGTAACTCAGGATGCTGATTAATTGGGAAGCAGTACCAGGAGGCAGGGCAGGCCCTGGCACAGTGTTTACAGCACTCCTCCTTGGCACAGGGTGAAGGTGGCCAAGAATAACCCTCTGTTAGCCACCAGCAAGGTGTGCTGGTTGGATTTTTCCATTTGCCCTGTGTGTGGCTCTCATCTTTGTCCTCTGACTCATGCCAGCCCTGGAAAAGCCCCGGCTCCAGTTGTCCCCAAAGAGGCTTCTCTATTTAACACTGCTCAGGTTGTGGGGAGGTGGTTGGGGTGCAGGGGAGGACAGCACCCATCCCTGGGAGCCCCAGAGACACTCAGTCTCTTCACTGCCACTCTTGACTTATTTAAAGTTGCAGTGTTTACACCCCAGTCTGGACGCAGAGGTGAAGGGCTGGCTCGTGGCAGCCTCAGGGCAGGAGACAAAAGATGGAGGAGGGAAGCAGGGCTGATGGCAGAGCCAGCCAGGTCGGCAGGGATTTTCCTTTGATGTGTGTCTCTGGGCAGCACTGTTCCATGCTGCTGCAGCCACTGCAATTATGGCACTCCATGCCTTGCCAATTTTCCATGTCCGTTAGTGCTCAGCTTGGTTTGTGACATTAATTCTTTCTCTGCTGACGTGGGCAAATAAGCTACTGGTGTGTGACTCTGATTTAGGAAAGCACTTTTGCCACAGCCATGCAGAGTGTGGCACACCACATGCAGAAGAGATCAGGCACCAGAGCAAAACAGGGCAGCAGGAGTGGTGAGAAAGGGAGAGCTGGAAACTGAGTGTCCCAAAGCATCCTCCCTGCCCACTGCCTGGGATCAGGGCTGCTCCACAGCCCAAGGGTCCTTCCCACAGAACCACAAACCACAGCACTGGGCTCAGGCATTCCCTGCCTCCAGGAATACCTGGGCCAGGTGCAGGATCCCTGGCCCAGCTCAAGGCTGGTAGTCCCTGACCGCTCAGAGTCCAGCACACTCCCTGATATTTATTCAAGTGGATGCTGAGAGCATTGCCTCCCTGCTGCTGGCCCTGCAAAACTCTCTCCCAACAAAGACACCTTAATTTTATCTGCCTGCACCCCTTTAACCTTAAAGGCAGCTTGAGCGCAAGACGAAAACTTCCTCCTTCTTATGTGACAAGAAGTGACTCAAGGACCCTTTCTGAAACCCAACTCATTTGAAAAACACTTGGTAAATGAATACGAGCATATATTATGAAACAACAACTCAATTATTTTAAGGTGTCTCAAAGCAGTAAACCTAGAGAGAGTTGAGGGGAAACTTCTGCCTCAAGACCAAAATCAGAGATCCAGGATCAGAATCCAGATGAATGAATTTGTGTTGATTGGGAATAAATGGTCACTTTTCAGCACAGCAAAAGAAATGACATGAGACTTATGAGGCTGGGTGAAGAAGAGATTAATCAGGTATAACAGTGTCTGGCTTTCTGGACAGCAATATATTTGCCTCCCTCACCCTGGATCCAACCTCTCCATGGGGCCTTAGTCTGCACTGCAGGGAGCTCCTGCTGTGGGAATTCAGTGTGTAGAGATGGAGAAAGAGATTTCCTTTCCAGGCATGACCATGAGCTGCAGGGGAATGAAGGAACTGGTTAATAAGAGCTGAAGCCTCAATAGGATGCTTGACACAGCTCAGAGGAGACTGACCTCAGACACACTCAGACAGAATTTTCTGTCCTGGGGTGATTGCTAGTGCTGTCTTCTGAGAAGTTGCCAACCTGCTGCTGTTGGAAACTCACAGATTCTGACTGCACGGCCTGTGGCTGCCTTCATATTTCACTTCACACATCCGACACTTCTGCACCAAGCACCAGCATCCAGTGGGGCCAAAAAAATACCAGCAGAGAGAAAGCAAGAGTAAGAGAGATTTTAAGATTTGATCAGAGATGTATTTCCCCTTGCTGTGTTGGCTGGAGAAGCACCTGCCTGGCCAGGTGCATGTGTGGGAGGAAGGGCTGAAGGTGCAGCAGGCAGCACAGTCTGGGCAGCTCTGTATTACCGCACTCACACATTAAATTAAGGTGGCCCTTAATTTAGGTAGCGCTGACTGTCAAACCCCAGACTGCAGTGGTGTGAGCTGTGGGCTGAGTGGTGTGGTGGGATGTCTCTCCTGGTGACACTCCCAGCTCCCTGGGGCGAGCCTGGATTCTGGCTCCTTACTGGGAAGACAGGGCTGAGCCCACAGCACTGAAAGCTGAGTACCTGGGGCTGGGCTCCCTGCAGCACCCAGAGTAACTCATTTAAAGCTACCTGGGTTAGCTCTGCTTGGCTGTGCTGCTGGCAGGGCACACTTGGCCTGAGAGCAGCCTCTTCACAGAAACTCATGAAAAACTGACTCAAAGTCTTTAAAGGTGGGACTGAAGCTGCAGACAGCCCTGGGGAAAAGTAGGAGTCTTGTTCCCAGTCCAGTGCTTATTTCACTAAACAATCCACTTCAGATTATTGAAAAGCCCCTCTTTGAGACCAAGGATTACATTAGTGTCTCAGCAGAAAAGCCAGCTGAGCTCTAATCAGCTGTAGAGAGGGATTTTATGGAGGATGTCTTTTCTCCAGGCCCTGCTCCAGCTGCTAGGCATTTGTTCCAGCATCTCATCAGCGAATCTTCCTAAAAACATCAGTGAGTATTATAATAGGTTTCATGAGGTGTCCTGGTGGAGAGGAGGTAAACTCCCTGTCTTCAGAAAAGTCAGAGGCAGAACTTAAAGCAGTAGGGTGCTCTGGCATAAAAATGGCCAAAGTTTATGAAGCCCTTAACCAGAAATCTACAGGGTTTTAGGGCAGACTCATTAAAGAGTGCCTGTGTGGAGAAAGCAGCAGAAATATTATGGGAATGCAAAAAGTGGCCCTAGAACAGTACTCATGTTTAGGGTTTGAAGGTACCAATGAGGACATAAACCCAGGGCTCCTGCCAGTGAAGTCCTTTGGGACAAAGTTAAGATTCACCAGAAAAACAGCATGAAAGTGCATGGAGATGAGTTTCTGGGTGATAAAACAAAACCATTGAGGACTATGTAGGCTTAGAGTACAAACTGGATTAGCTCTGCCTGTTGTCCATGATTTTCTTTCAGGCCCTGGGCAAGAGGTCGAGAATTTAACATGCCCTTTAGGTCTTAGTGGTAGCACGGATAGCATTGCAACCTTCAGGTAAAAAAAAAAAAAAAAAAAAAAAAAAAAAAGACATCTATGTTTAATTTAAAGCAGTTTGTTAAGCCAGCGAGCAATTTGCGTAACTCTGTGATTTGAGGAGAGAAGAGGCAGCTCTGGTCATCTTGTCCTGGCTGCCAGTGCCCTGCAGCTGGTGACCACAGGCATCTGGCAGGGAGCAGCAACTGAAGACCTGGACTTGTGGGAGAACTGGAAGTCCTGCAGCTCTCTGTGCACAGAGCACTCTTGTCTAGCAAGGCTCAGAGTGGGCCCTGCACTTTGCTGCATGCTCCTCAGCTTAGTTGGACAGCTGTTTTCTACCTGTCACCCTTCCTAAATCAACAGGCTCATTTGCTTGCTGCTTTTGTATTTTTCCTCGTAGAACTCAACAGACACATGCTGTTCCATCCTTTAATGGAATTCAGTGGGAGTTAAACTGTTATCTGGGGTTAAATGGTTATTTGTCTGAGAGCAGCCCTGTGCTTGGGCAGTGCAGGAGTCAGGCTACAGCCACCCATGGCCTCTAATGGAGACACCACTGCTTCTCCTGCATTAGCAAAGCTGAAGGCTTGGTGAGGTGCTGGGAGGTGTGAGGAGTGCTGCTCTCCAATTCCTTCCCTTCCCATGTCACCCCACTGGGATCTTCAGAGACAAGAGCAGGATCACTGATGGCACTGGGAGGTCATAGAATCACAGAATCATTAAGGTTGGAAAAAACCTTTAAGATGATCAAATCCAACCATTAACCCAGCAATGCCAAGTCCACCACTATGCCATATCCTTTAGTGCCCCATCTACACAGGGATGGTGACTTCACCACTTCCCTGGGAAGCCTGTTCCAACACTTGATAGTCCTTCTGAAGAAATTTTTCCTGCTATCCACCACCAGGAACCTGACTGCAAATTGCCACTCACTCATGAATGACTCGAAGGACTGGTATGAGTCAGATTGCAAGCTGCATTAAGTGCTTTGCACTTAGGGCAGTCATAAATGCAGTGCTGCTCCCTCCACAGGTTACCTACACCCTGGTAGAAGGAAGGATGCTCTGTGTCATACAGGGTTGACCTGTTCAGTTCCCTGCATTGCTTCTGAGTGGACATTGTGGCCTCTGGTTAGTCTTGTCCTCTCAGTAACTGGATTTCCTATTACAAAAGAGGAGTGGCAGCACTGCCCTAGCACAGGTATGTGATGGTAATGCCTTTGAAGGGCAGAGCCACTGGAGAAATGAAAACTGAGGAGTGAATTCAGAACTGGCTGCCTACTGCCCAGTGAAGCTGAACAGGGAACCAGTTTAATGATTTGTCACTTTGTGCAGCAATGCAGCATGTTACCTTTCCCTTCCCTGTGCCCAGACAGAGGGGACACACTTTGCACAGTGTGTTTTGTGACAGAGAGCAGTGACTTGCACAGGCCCCAGGACGCCTTGATAGCTGCAGAGGCATGGAAGGTGAAGTTGTGACATTAAATGACAGGAAAATAATGAAGATAAATGTTCTTGATGATGCTGTTTTGAGTAGAAGGCAGTGACACTTCCATAAACTCCCTTGGATTTATATGATCTCTCATCCAGCTTACCAGAGAGTTTGTGGGACCCATTTCAGGTTGGGAGAAATGACCATAAATAATGAGCTGAAAGAGCTAATTCAGATCCAAAGCATTTAAACTTCAAAGACCCCCTCTAAGGATGCTAAAAGGCAAGGAACTAGTGTGGTTGCATTCACTATTGTGATTACCTGCAAATGAAGGCAGCAGCTCTGACTCATGTGCTTATGGAGGAGAATTATAAAGAGATCTGTATTCCCAATTATTCCCCAGGCTGGAGGACAGGAGCTGGGAGATAATGGGCAAATCAGATTCAGAGGTAGAGAAAAGCTGTTTCTCTTTCTCTGCATGGCTGCATGAAGCCCACAAACATGAGATTTGAATTTTCTTATCTCCTACATAGCATCAGCTTAAGAAAATATGGGCATGACTCCACTGCCAATATTCATACGCAGGTGCTGTCTTGGCAAGCTTTGCACCACACCACAAACAGGGCTTAAGGCACTAACTGCAGGTGGATCAAGGGATTCTGATCTGAACCCTGATCCCAAAACCGATTCTGAGGCTGCTCAGCTGCTGAGCTGGGGAATAATTTTATAAATAAAGGCAAATGAAATTTGGTTTCACACAATTCCCTCCAGTTTCTCTCCTGCTTGTTGACGGAGAGGAAATGCTTTTCAGATGCCAGCTGGTGACACTGCTTCATTATAAATTGCTCATGTCCCGTTTTTAGATACTGACTGCAAAATATTAATCCAGCTCTCAGATCAGGCTGTCTGTCCTCTCTGGGGCATCTACTGTTCCTTGGGCTTAGAGTTTGGTAAGAACTGTCTAAAGATTTAACACCTTTGCCTGCAGACAGGCTTGGAAATCCTGAGACTGTCCAAGTGACCCCTGCATTGTCCTTGCAATGTACTGGATCAGCTGTGGGAACAGGGCCAGCTGGAGACCTTTTTGCAAAGCAGCTTTGCAAGGACCAGGTCATGTATTCCCTGTGCTCTCCCTGCTCCCACTGCAGGGGTGTGTGACCCCTCTGAAAGCCCCACAGCCCAGTGTTAAATACCACAGCAGGAGTGTGTGTGAGGGGTGTTTGCAGAGCTCCCTGTGGGAGAAGAAGGGCTGGGAGCACTCCCTGGTACTTTTCCATCCTCCTCCTCCTCCTCGCAGGCTGCTGGCTACCTCAGTGGGAGCTGTTTGCAGGGATGAAGCCAAGAAGTGCCTGTGACGTGGCAAACCCCCCTGTGGCAGAAACCACCTTTTCAGAGCATTTTCTCCCTCACAGTCATGTGTGTTTTCATTTCTCTCTCCCAGCTCTGCAGGGAAGGGAAGGCAGCCAGCAAGCTGGTGGGGATGGAGATGTCAACTGCATAGGGAGAGGCAGGAATTTAGCAGTCCCTGGGCAAACTCAGCACTTCTGATGGGCTGGCTGCCATTTGCACACCTTTGTGGATTCCAGCCCCTCCGAGGTGCTGCTGGTTTAACTCCTCCAGTGCCAGGCTACTACAGTCACAGGGGTCACTTTGGTCTTTTCCCTCTCAAAAGGCAATTCCTTCCATCTGCTTGTGACACAAGGTTTAGAAAGATGGTGATCAAAGTAGGAGGTTGGGAATTTCCCCAAGGGCAGGGACAAGCTCTGTGGTTCATTTCCAAGCCTTTCTGAGTGGCTGAGACAGCTTTTGACCTGTGTTTGGGCAGCATTTCAGAAGCCATATGTGTCTTTGGTCAAAGGTGTTTTATTTCATAATGGGACCCTTCCATGCTGTAAAATCGATAGAAGCAAATAGTAAGTCAGCTGTCAAAGCAAAATGGAAAAGATTTTGAGAAACCATGTTAGCCTTATGACCTGGAGATTTTTAACCTAGTCCTAAGAACACGGGTGGCACTATAGATGGAAACACTGATGTTTGTGAAGATCATTATAGAATCCTGTTTGACCAAGCTGGCACTGTCCCACAGTAGACATTTCACAAGCAATAAGCACTTCCAGGAGGAGAGAGGATGTTATCTAACTCTTTGGCCAACTTCAGTGCATTGGGTGGGGAGGTTTGTCCCAGCGCAGATGCAGGGTGGGGTGCAGGGTGTGGCGGATGGATGGCCACCACTCCAGGGCTTTACCCCTTCAAAGTTCCCTCAGTGGCTTGCATGGCAATGAGTTTCTTGTGCCTGTGAGGACAGAGGCTGTACTTGAGGCAAAGAGCTGGATCCTGTGCCCACCTTCACCACAGTCCTCCATATGGTCTTGGGTACATCCCTTCAGTCCAGCTCTGTAATGGCTTTTAGCACAGACACCATCACAACCTCTGCATTTACGTGATGAGGCAGAAGACAGTGACAGGACCAGGCTGCCACATTTCCTGGGGAAGAGCAAGCAAACCAAACCACCAGTGTCTCATTTCACTGGAGCATGCCGACTCCAGCTTACGCACACACCACAAGTGACAATAAACAACAGGAAAAATACAGTCAAAACCAGTCCTGGATGAAAAACCCAACCGTGAACAACACTGCATTTTGTATTCAGCTGGCACTTGTGATTTACTGGGTTTTTTAAAAAACATTATATTTCTCTGGGTGGACAACAGAAAGCTGTTTGAGGAAAGGGGAGCTCACCCAGCTCCACGAACCCCTCAGATCAACATCCCCATGACCCTGTCCCCTCCACTCTCCTTATCCCTTATCTACCTGGGTCTGTCAGACACTTCTCTGTCACTATTTCCCTCCTCTTCACTACTCAGAACACTCCGTGGTCTATGTCTGTGGCTGGAACAAGTGAGGACCTGTGTCTGCTCCAACTGGATTGCTGTGTGCAAAATGATTGAATACAAAAATTAGAAATGAAAAGGAGATTGGGCCAAGGTGGCCAAAGAAAACACACATTGCAAGCGCACGGGGAGAAGAAAAGCTTGTAAGATCCCTGGAACTGGGCAGCACTTGGAGTGCTGTGGAAGGTGCCAAGGAGACACTGTGGCCTGGTTTTGCTCTTGAGGGGCTGTTCTGCCAAGCTCACCAGACAAGGTCAGGTTACATCAGGGCAGGTAGCAGCACTCTTTGCTCCAGGGATGTTTTGGAGAACAAAGAAGGGCTGGGATTTATGACAGTCCTCAGGGGATGGTGTAGCTCTGGGTGTTGCTGTGGGAGCAAGGAGCACTGTGTCTTTCCCATAGTTTGGTTTATTGCAGAGCTTCCCCCCAGCTTGCCATTATTCCATTTACTGTGCAAAATCGTGCACAAACCCTGCTTCACTTTCTGGCTTCTTTGTCTCAGTCCACCTGGAGAGGAGATGCAGCTTGGGATTGAATTGATGGGAAGGGCTGTTCAGCATCCTGGCATCCTCACCACAAACCCTGGCATGGAACCAGGCTCTCAGCATGTTCTCCTTCATGTTTTTAAAGTGTTATTGAATCACCCCAGCCAGCTCATGGATAATCTGTGTGCTGCATCCTTCACTCACTTGGCATCTACATTTGGCAATTGGCCACCAGAGCCCAGCACCCTGGTTGTACAAAGCATATTTTTAAAAACAGGACAATAATGACGTGCTTCTCCATAGACATCTCCTTCACAGATAGAGATTTGTGATGCTGTGTGTACCGTCATTGCACTCACAAATATTTTTGCAGGTTCCCAAAGGCTGGAGGAGTGTTTGTGCACAACAAACATGACCCTGAATCACAGCAAATGGACCTGATGCCTTCAGGGTGCGGGGGGGAAGTGTCTCCTGCACAGCCAGCAGAAGTACTGGAGAGAAACACAGCTTTTCTCCAGAGCAGTACCTCTGTTTTGACACTGGCTATGGCCAAAAGCCATTACAATTTGGTATTATTTTTGGTTGCAGGAATTGGGAAATCCCAGTTTTGATCCCTGTGACAACATGCTTGAAAACCAGCAGCTGTGGAGTTGACTGGCTTGGTGTTTTGGCAAAAGGATCAAGGTCACTCTGTGTGCTCCAGAGCTTTCCATGCTCCCACCAGGCTCAGCTTATCTTTGAACATACTGATCAATGAAAAGCTTCTGTCCCAATTCTGCCCAGACTCCCTGCACTGATAACCAGAGGGTATCAATCCAAGTCTAAGAATATCTTCACAGAGTTGATGTACAGTGAAGAGATTTCAAATTTCCTCTGAAAACCATCTTCAGAGTAATTATGGAGGCACTGGAAATGTGTTCATACAAGCCTGTAGGGGACTGGAATTGAGAGATGAATTGGCTGTGAAATGCAAATCAGCCATGCTTCAGTGAGTGAGGCCACACTGTTTTGTCCTGGCTGAGGATCTGATCACTAGACACAGTTAATATACTATAGAGAGCAAGAAATTCAATTTCCAACAAGGGGGAAAAAAAACCCCACAAAAGATTTATATGCCCAAATCCACAGCAGGGAAATGCATATTCATGTTCATTTTCCATTTTGCACTTATTGGTAGCAAACCAGCTACAAATATGTTTCAGGAGCAGAAACCAAGGGCCACCTACTCGAGTTTAGTGTAATCTCAGAAGTGGGGTCGTGGGAAGAAGGTGCTGCTTCCTCAGGCTTATGTGGATATACAGAATTCAGCTGGAGTTTACATGGGCTGCAGCTCTGCTGCCTGGTTGCTGCTATGGTCTCTATTACAATGATTAGTATCAAAAGAGGAAAGGAGAGAAAAGAGAAAAAAAAAAAGCTCAAGGCAGCATAGTCTGAGTGTGAGAAGTGAAAATGTTAACACAGGCCAAGAAAGCTTTTTCTCCTGCTGAAAATCTGTTGTGCTCACTCTGGAGCAGGGAGCTGGCAGAGGGGCTGGAGCCATGTTGGTGTTGCTGAGCCTCCCTGAATGGCCCTTTTCAGCCTCAGTTTCTGAAGAAAAGTGGGAAGGAGCCAAAACCAGGGTGGAGGAACATATAAATACTATGTGTAAGCAATGATATTTTTTATTTGGAAGCAGACCAGTGTAGTTGAGACTCACCTTGGATAACTCGCAGCGTGGGTGGGAGAGCTCCTCCCACCTCCACCCACTACCAAAAAAAAAAAAAAATTAGTTTTAGGAGGCTTGGGCTCCTTGCTGGCTTTTGGGAACTCCCTGTGCAGTGCAGAAATGCTTCCAGCAGCTCCTTTTGCTCCCAGGTGCTGGGGTGGGTTTTGCCACCTCTCGATGTAACGAAACACACTCCCAACTTCCCATGGGTGAGGCTTGCAGGGAGAATTAATGAAATACATGAGGTTGGACTCACGTACAGTGTAGCAGGAACATCCAGCCAGGGAGAGGTCACCCTGTCACTGAAATACTGCTGTGCTCCAAGTCCCTTTGGGGTCCTGCTCTAGTCTTGCAAGGGACACCTTAATCTGATGTTGCATACAGAGAATATGACTTGGGTAAATAGAAAGAAAAAAAGAATGAACCTTCAGCCCTCCCCATCCCCAGCTGTTCTTGAGACATTTCTTCCTAGAAAAATTATAAGCAGAGTGCTTCATTATGAAATAACCAATTTATGTATTTATGCAGGATTAACATGCTAAAGCTCCACAGAAAGACACAGGGAATTGTGTAGGAACAGAGCAAACACCACGAGTGTCATGTCCATAACAGTGGTGTTTTGTGCTGGAGGAGCTGTGCAAGGGAGCTGTGATGTTTTCCCACTTCATCCCAGACCCAAAATCCCACAGAGCTTTGCAGTGTTCAGTATGAGGCTGTCCAGCTCAGTAGAGAGTGATATTAGTATTAGGGTTTTTAAAAATTTTCCTCCTGTTGAAAAGTCCATTCTTAATTCATTTGGGTGACAGGTATAATTTAAAAAAAACAAACTTAGAAGGTCAATTATAGATGTGTCAGTATTTTGGGTTTATGTTCCTCTGACAAGTATCTGAAGGTGGCGAAGCCAGACGAAAGATTTTGTTTTCTCTTAAATCTTCTTTGGACCAAGGATGATCTTCTTTGACTCAGTGTGAACATCTGCAGTGGAGCAGCGCAGGTGGCTCAGTGGAGAATGGCTCCTTCAGCAAGGCAAAAGGGGGAAAATAAGGGGGAAAATGGTGAGGTAGGCTCATTTTATGCCCTAGCAGATGGAGGAAAGGGAATAAACAGAAGCTGTTTGCTTTCCCTCGGTGGGAGAGCCTATCTGGGCAGGCAGGAAGGAGGGGATGGGAGGCTCAGGCAGGAAGGCTGGCAGATGGTCATCTCGTGCCGGGGAGAGGGTGGCTCTTGCAGAGGGGCTGTGTCAGGCACAGCATGGAGCTCCCTGTTTGCTCAGGAAGTCTGCAGTGTGTGTCCCCTTCCTGCACTGATGTGATTTCACCCATCCTCCTGAGGCTGCTCCTTGCCTCGCTGGGGGACTGAGGCGCTGATGTGGGAAGGCAGAGCACTGGCATTTCTTGCTAAAGAAGAGGTGGAAAGAGCTTTGGTCACTGGAAGAGGCACTGCTGGGCCCTCCTGAAGCACAGGACAGCCTGAGTTGTGTTACACAGCGGTTCAAACTCTGATCTCAGCTACCCCATGGAAGAAACACCCCCCTCCTAAAGAACCATGTAGTTTTACAGAGGTGTTGCTCCCTTTCTGCTTTTCTGCTGTGGATCAAGAGTTTTCCAGAAGGCTTCCAGAAGAAGACCTTCTGTGGCCCATCCCCTTCTTTGAGAAAACTCTTGCTCTTCACCAGTTCTCAGTCCCACTTTTCATATACACGAAGGATCTGCTGGAAGGGAACCATCATGTAAAGTTGCTTCACCCAATGGAGATGGTGGGTTTGGATCTTCCTGCTGTTAACACCTGTGGGAAAAGCATTAGTGTATCACGGAGGGAAACACTTCTGAGGCAGTGGATGGAGTGAGGATAAAACCTACAGAAACATCTGTAGTGGCATGGAGCCTTATTAGTGAGAACACTTTAATCAAGCTGTATCCACAATTTCTTCACTGGAATCTGTAGCTCCTTTGAGCTGCAAATGTCCAGTCTTCAGGGAGAGGAACCTGTGAAGTTTCATCTGGAGGGATGGCTCCTGAGACAGTATCACATTAAATTCACCACATCTGAATGGTTGCATCATTTTTCCCCCTTGGAAACAGAAAGAAAATCCTGGTTTTTCCCTTGCTGCCTCCTTTCCCCTTGACTTGCCTCACCTTGGGAGGTTGCTTTGGTACCCAGATTAACCACATGAGAGTCTCCCAGTGCAGGAGCATTCCTGGTTCAGGTTCATTCCCTGTATCCCATGCTCCAGGTGAGGGGTGTGAATCATGGAACTCCACCGTGCACCAGTTGTCCTGACATCGACATGGTAAATCCCAGAGCTGGATGCAGATGGGAGCAGCCCAGAGGCAGCAGCAGACTCTGTCTTACCCCCAGGCACGGCTGGAGCAGCACCAGCAGCAAAGAGCATCGTGCCCAGATGGGTGAGGCAGGCAGGCCTGGGGCTGTTACCCACTTAAGTATTCCATGTCAGGCTGGTCAGATCACCTCAGTGTGAAAATTATTCAGGGGCTTTTATAGCATTTTTCAAATAAACATGCAGTGCAGACTATTTTCATTACTTTCCCAGCCTCCTGTAAAATTTGTCGACAGAGTGCTTGAGGAAGAAATTAACTGTGTGTGTCTGGGGTGGAGAGCTCAGCCAGGAGAAGGCCTTCTGCCCCTCAATGCTGGCTTTGCTGCTGTACGAAGCCCCCATGCCCCTTTCTCAATGCAGGAGCCAAGAAAATGCTCTTAGACAGGCATTACGAGCCTCCTGAGCCCAGGGCTGTCTAAGTATGTTCAAGTATATCAACACCAGTGAGGCTAAGAGGGATAGATTCCTAGGAATGAAACAATGCTTCCCATGGGCACCTCCCTGGGGATGGAGATGAAACTCTCCCAGGAAGAACCTTCAGTCCTGTCCTCCTGGCCTTCCAAAGGAGCATTTCATCTCGGTGTGTGTCCGTGGTGTGCGCGGTTGAGTGGCCGGGTTTATGGCAGGTGAAATCATTAACACTCCGGAGCATGAATGCCCCACTTCTGCAGGAGCAGCCAGCAGGCTCGTCAGGGCCAAGGTGTGAGCGAGCCAGCTGAGACCTGAAAAGGCTCAGACATCCCCCAGCACATCAGGGCAGCTCTTGCTCAAAGGGGACTTTATAAAACATTTTACATAATGTTGAAAAACGCCCATTAATTAGCAATGCCTGTTTCTCTTTGTCCCTTAGGTGACAGAGATGCAGTCTAAGGATCTTCTTTTTCATTTCTCCCCATTTCCCTTCCCAAGAATCCTTCTTTTTTCATGTGTCCTCATTGTTGCCAGAAACACCAACAGTGCTTCTCTATGGGGCTAAATGTGGGAATAAAAGCTTGTGTTGTGGCTGCCATTCCTGGCATGTTGGGAGATGCTCCAGAAGCCTCCCTGGTGAGCTGGGACCTGCACTGATCTCCTGCAGCCAGCCAAAAGGACTGTCTAAGGCAGTGATGGCAACACAGCAGAGTGCAGTCTCACAGCCATCCATGGCTGGGATCAGACCCCTGCTGCATCCTTTTCCACACCAGCCAGCCGAACCACCCCAGAGCCAGGCTTTCCTTTAGCTGAAAAGCTTCGTTTTTACTTTGATCAAACCAAACCTCATTTCTAAAGCTGTGAGTCCTCAACGAGAGCCTCAGAAGAACTCTGTCAGGAACAAAGCAGACTGCATGGAGAATGGCTCTTGAAAGCCCTTCTGTCACATGTAGGCTTTACTTCACTGCTCTGAGTCAGCATTTGGCCTTACACCTCTGCTTTTCCCAGCCCAACCAGGAGAGTGGAAGAACTGGAGTTCCCGAGCATTTAGTAACTAATGTGACTAAAGAATAAAAACAGTGATTCATGTATTTATTTCTGAGCTTCAGCTCTCTGTTTGAATTGCTGCTATTTACAGGTGGTGGAACGTTGTTTCTGGGTGAAAATATTTGCAAACCCCTGTATTCATTAGGCATTGCCCATCCTCTGCTCACATGTCCTCACCATAGTGGTGCTATTTTTTGCTGTTGCTCTTTTAAACTGATTTCCTGTTCTTAATTCAGAAAGGGGAAAAAACCAAAGTCAACACCCTCAAGAACAAAACCAAACCCAAACCCAAATCAAAACTTGGTGCAATTCAGCTCCTGAGTGGCACAGCATGAGGAGCAAACAGGAAGGAGCCATTGGATACTCCTTAACCCAAAAAACACTGAAGAGAGGTTTTTAATAGCTGCTTTGGAGTTGAAAATGCTCGTAAGGAAGTTGGGTTCACTTCACTAGCAAACTGATAGAAGTGCCATGCGCTGGCAAGTTATGACAAAGAGGAGATTGTTGCTCCTGTGGAAATTCCCAGCAAATCAGACTCCAAACTTTTCCAGTGGTGAGATATTCAAATAACCAAATCTAGCTTTCCCTTTGTGACTGATATATTTTCCTTTTCCATGAGCACCTAACATGTTGGTAATACTGAGCACCTAATCCTTACCTCTGATGTAACCCAGATACTGCACTTTTCGGGCTATGCAGGTTCAAAAAAAAAATAATACTGAACTGTGGCAACTCCAAATGTTTTTTTCCATTAAAGCTGCTTGGCACAGTGATTTCCCTTCTGTCTCACCCTTTGGACAGCTGCCTCTCACTTTATCCACATTTAGGCTCAGGCCGTCGAGATGTCTGAGCCCAAGTGGTTTGGGAGTAAACAGGGCTAATGGAAATACCTCTGGACAAAGCCTCTATATTTAAAAGGCAACTATATATATTGTGTGTGCAGACTACTAATGGGGCTTTTGGCCACACAAATGAATTCAGTCCCCGGGCTTGAGAGCACATTTGGTTATTAGTCATTTCCCTGACATCTCCGAGATGAATCCCGCTAGGAAGGGCTGTATGGGAGCTGCAGCTTGTGTCCAAGAGGGCACAGACCTTAGCCAGATTAACCACAAACCCACTGGGATGGGTGGTTTAAACACAGGGCTCTTAAGGAAGAACAGATTAGTTCCAACTCCTTCCGACGTCACCAAATAATTCTTGTCATTAGTTGACATGGATGCTACAGTCTGTGTGGGAAAAAAAAATCAGATTTATTGAATCCTTTTGTCTCCTCTGATTTTACAGTTGTGCTTTTGTTCCTGTCTCTCCCATTGGTATTTCCTTGGCAGCTCATGAGGGATTTCTTTTTTTGAATGATTGAGCTCATTTTGCGCCAAAAGAGAAAGGAGAGACAACCATTCTCCAAAGCTCAGGAAATGTGACATCACCCAAAATGCAGACCCAGCCTTTTGGCGGCCAGGTGGTAAAATGAAATATTCTCAGCCATCTCAGCATCTCCACTGCAAGGAAATTAGAAACAGAAACCTGGGATGACAGCCCTTGGCAGCTCTATTCAACTCTGGTTTGGGACGCTAAAAAAGCCAGCTCGGTAAGGCTGCTAGAGAGAATAATAAAAGGGCCTGAATTTTGCCAGAATTGTGGATTTCTGCTTTGCCGCTGAGCAGGAGCTGAGTGGTGACTCACACGTCGCTTGACACAGTCTGGCACTGCTGGCACCTCGTGGGCCTGGGGAATGGTGGAGCTGCCACTCTCCCAGCCAAGCCCACCGCCTCGTCCCGCAGCTCTGGCACGGGAATGGCAGCGCTCGCACACAGAGGGGCACGGGAAGCTGGCAGGAAAATGGGCATTGCGCTCTGCATCCAGACAGGCTGCAGAGCATGGGAGCGAGCACACATCCAACAGCAAGAGCCACAGTCCGGCTGATTTTGGGAAGAGTGTGTTTCTGTTTCAGGAATGGGCACCAGCAGTGGGAATCAGCAATGGTTCTCAACAGAACTTAACACTTTGGGAAAGCAAAATGTGACTAGAAGTCTTGCAGTGGGCTAACAGTCTGCTAGGGCTGTGGAAAGGAGAGCTTTGCGTCCAAAAGGTACATCCCTGCTCATTGATAGAACAATTGCTGCCCTTGTCACTTGACATTTTATGGTCTGGGTCTATTCAGGGAGGTCTGGTGGGGAAGCCACCAGTTCTGCTCGTAAAACCTTTGCCTCTGTGCTTTTTAATGTCTTTATGCTTCGATTAGTTTGACACAAGCTCTTTATCTCAGGGGTGGATTTGACAGTTTTATGCTGCTGTGTGGTACTTGCCATGTGCAGAACAGGCAGGAAGTTTCCTGAGCTGGTGTGTGACAGCAGAGTCCTGCAGGCTGAAATTTCTTCTGGTGGGTGCCAAAGGCTGCTCCAATAACCCCACATGCCTGGTCCTCCACATCGAGTTCCTCCAGCACACATAGCCAGTGAAGCAATCACCTGTCCATGTACGTGGTATAATTCTGTAGCAACCTCTGGATATTACAAACCCATCTCCTCAGAGGGGTTTCAGCTGTAGTGTTTCAAAGAGCCTTCATGACCTCTTAGCAGAGTTATTAATATATCCTCTCCCAGCACAACAAGGGTCACCTTGAGCTGGGAACCCAAACCAGCACAGAAATAAGAAATTACCCACATATACCTTAAGTGTGCTGAAGTCACCCAGCCCCTTCTCAAGGCTGCGTGCCACCTGGAGAAGGAAAGTCTTAGAAGGGAAGGATGGACCCAAACATCACTGATGGCAGCATCACAAACAGCCCCATGAGCACAGTTAGGGTGCCATAGATCCCCCATACAGTATCACTCTTATACCAAAGAGTAAATGCTCTTTGCTGCAGCAGCATCACACAACAGAAGGCCAGAATATCAAAAGCCAAGAGTGTGGCCAGAGTAGGGCAGCTGAGTTGGCCACCAGTGCTAAAGACTCCTCTGCACCCATGGCTGGATGCAAGTGCAGACAGAGTCTCAAAGCCATTTGGAGCTTGCTGGGCACCAGACTCTGCTGAGCAGCAGGAGCCTGCAGTCCTGCAGGCCAAGGTAAGTGCTGAAGGACTGAGCCACAGCAAAGGACTCCACAGCTCCACAGCTGCTTTTGAATTAAACTGGCTTTGGTATCACTACACTGCACCCTGTTGGACTGTTTGGCTGAATCCCTGAATGTGGGATTAATGGGAAAGTGAAACAGCCACTGGTCCTTGACAGTGAGCCTCACTCCATGGTTACCTGCACCCACAACTACTGCATCCTTGCTGCAATGGCTGTTTGGTAGGGATGGCAAAGATGGGGAGCAAACACCTTCTTTGTACTCCCAAGCTCTTGTCTATTTTGCTTATTTTTACTTGGTCTGAAGAGTAATTCTTTTTTTCTCAGTAGTATCTGTGATTGCTTTCTTTAGAGTTAACCTGGGGGTGACTGCTGCTGTTTGTTTTTAAAGGACAGCCTGTATGGAAATGTCCTTTTCCTCCACCACCCAGGGCCAGGTTTGGTGATGGGGGAAAATGTTCAGAAAAGCAAAGAGAGGGAGAAAATTAAAAAAGCCTGGCTCTTAGCTCCCACACATGCGAGGAGACCCAAATTCCAGGTAGAGCCTTCTTGTGTTGAGTCCTTAAAAGCTTCATTGTGATGTCTTTGCAAGAACATATTTATTTTGTTTCCTGAGCCGTATGAGCAGGGCATTGTATCTGCTGGATTAAGGCAGCTCTGTGCTGCTCGGAGAACTATGAAATCCCTCCTCTGTCAGGCTGATGTGAAAGGATCCCATTCATCTGGGCACTCCCGCCCGGTGGGGTCTGCTTAGCATTCATCCCCAAGTGCGACAGAGCTCCTACTGCTGTCTCTGGCTCCTTCCCTTCTCTCCCACATCCCCGCTGCCCCACATGTGCCGGCAGCCAAGAAAAGAGAATAGGGAACCTTTGCTCCGAGCCTGCTGGCGGGCGGCTCTCTCCTCATTGCTATGCACAGGGCATTTGCCCCAGTACCCTACTTCACACCAGGAGCTGCTCCGGGCCCGCCGTGTGCCAGCGACGTGCGGCACAGCAGAGCCAAGGGATGCGGAGGGAGGGAGGTGACGACACGTGAATCAGCAGAGCATCCCTGCCTCGGCAGCCAGGGCACGGCCGGGAGCAGCGCTGCGGGCTGGGGGGACGGGAACGGGAGAGAGTGGCACAGTGGGTCTGAGTGTGGGAGAGTGTGTGTGAGTGTGGGAGAGTGTGTCAGAGTGTGGGAATGTGT
>VRYO01000100.1:7500290-7542021 GCA_009812075.1 Sialia sialis | reverse complement strand
GGGAGGCAGCTCTGGAGCTGGGTGATGCTCTGCAGAGCCCATGGAGAGATGCTGGAATGCACAGCCAGCGATGTGGGGACGGAGCTGCTGTCGCTATGGTTGCTCTTCAGGGACCCAAAGAGCACATCCCTCGTCCTTGAGCTCCAGAGTGTGTCTATTTTAACCCTGCTCTCCATGGCAACAGAGACGAAGCAATGCCATCTCTCCTCACGTACCCCCTTGTTGTTCTTGTGAAGGGTTTGCTCAGAGCCGACCACCTGAACCAGAGCTCAGAGCTAAGCCAAGCCTTTCCTTCCCTCTGCATTTCCTATTTCCCACCCTCTGCATCTCCTGGATGAAATTCTTACAAGAACAGCTTGTTCCTTTTTGGCCTTGGTATTAGAATTAATAAATCAAACTTGGATGCTGCTCTCGAAACCTTCCCCCAAGATGCCTTTTAATTAAAGCAGTGGAAAGAAAAGACCAGTCTAAATGTTGTAACGTTTTTAATTAGTGAAACCTTTATTTTATTTGCTAAACAACAAGATTACATTTAAGTCCATTAAAATGAGTTCTTCGTTGAAAGGCTTTACAGTGTGTGTGAAAGGGAGATTTAAAGGATATTAATAAGGGCTTAAACATCTTAAACATGCTAAAACAATTGAAGAATGATATTTTTTAATGGAAGAACTTAAATAACCTTTTATTCCCAGTACAGTGAGTGTGTATATTTGTGTGCTGATGCCTTTGAAGTTTCCTCAAACAAACATGCACCAGCCTTCATCCAGACCCACCCATTCTTTTCTCCCTACTGCCATGGGGAACTGCAGTCCTCTCCCAGTAATTCCTGAATAAAACGTGTTTTTCAGACAGGAAATACATGCTACAATCATAAACACTTCACATGCAAGTCCTCTTATTTTTGGTTCCATGAGCTGTTTATTGCAGATACGTTTAGGAAAGGGATTTTATAATTTTTATAAAAATTACTTCACATTTTCAGAATCACTTGCATTTTTTACAGCTATCAGAGATATAAAAGTAGCCAGGTCAATCCCTGTAAGTCCAAGAGGGTGGCAAATGCTCCTTCTTGGACAAACCTTTGAGTGTTGTTTGCTGAAGGGTCTCCCTGGTCCTGACAGCACAGCAGAGAGTACTTACACGCCTTCTTCCGTGGCAAATCCCAGGTTTTTAATGAGCAGTGCTCACAGGCTCTTCTGAACCTGCTGACTGAGGAATCTGCTCAGAGAAGGCAGAGTTTGCACTCACAGAGATGTAGCAAAGCTAACCTGCTGTAGTTGCCCTGTCCATGAGTATCTCTCGGAAGAACCTAATTCTATTGTAGCATTGCCATTGTGGAGAGACAAGTCAGTGCTAGCTGCCCACACACCTGGATGTTCTGTCCAGGATAACCTGTTTTCTTTCTGTTTTTTCCTTTTACAGGCATTCTTTTATGGCCTCTTGCACATGAAAGTGCAGAGACCTATGTGTTGTCTGTGCATTATAACAAATATAGGAGGCTAAAAGGGGTCTCAGGTACCCAGAGCAGCTTTTTCATGGTCAGATGATCAGGAGGAAGGGATACTGCTGGAAGTACTTTTGACACTGTCAAAAGTTGACAACTGTCAAAAGTTGCCTCTCTTGGTCAAAACATTTGGCCTGATTTTAGGACTCTTGATCACCTTTCTCTCAGAGACCATGTCCATCATCATCATCTACAGGAGGTTCTTTCAGCTTCAGATCATGTTCAAGCCAAAGCACTTTCCTGCTTTCCAAACCCAGCAGCAAAAATCAAACCAAGCCAGGTTTAATCCATCCATCCCTTCCAATAAAGGGAAAAGCAGTGGAGGGGTTCTGGGGCACATCTCTCAGCATGATACAGCTCTTTCCCTGCAGCCCTCCTACAAAAAAAAATAACCTTCCCCCCTTCAAAACCCTTCAAAAGACCAATTCCTTGTCATATTAAAAAAGCACTGATTACTATTAAAAACCCAAACCCTGCAGGAAAGCAGGGAAGGGGAGTTTATGGCCATTGACCTTTTAACTCAGGTAGGTTTATAAAGAGCTGTCTTTCTGTTGCACCACTGGGATTGTACAAGTTTCTTGGCCATGAATGGGAGCTTTGTAGGATTCTACTGTGTGGTCATTCACGGGCAATCTGTTGGTCTTTTTAGAGACATTTAATAAAAAAAGAAGACCTATCTGAACTACAGGAGGAGGGGGGCAGGCTGAGTATCAGCTAGCGGCCCAATCAATGAGCGAATGTGTTTGGGTCTCCTCCCGGAAGAGAAAGCTTGTTTTAGGAATTTAGCCTGGCACTCTCGGGGTCCTGTTTGCATAGCTCTTTCATTTTAAAAAATACAGGCAGGCGAGTAAGAAGAGATGGCTTGGAGCAGGCATGGGGAGAAGAGACAGGGAGGGAAGGGAAAGGGGAACCAAGGAGGGAAAAAAGAACAACTGTTAGAATTGAGAAGAGGGCAAAGTGAGGATGAAGGCAGAACCAAAGGTATGGTCTCATTCTGTGGGCTCCATATGGCTCTCCAGTTGATGGAAAATTGCTCCCTGGAATGAAGTAGTAACCCTCAGGGTTAGGAGAACCCTGGTCCACATATGCATGATGTGTGCCAAGTTATCATCAACAGCTTAGGCTGAACATCCAGACACCAAATCTCCATCAAACAACATCCTTCATCAGGAGTGGCACGATGTGGAGTAAAACTCAGGATGTGCTGGTTGTGTAAGAACAAAGCACAGTGGGGCACTGGGCAGGATTGGGATGACTGGAGTCTAGCACACTGTAGATACTTGAGGTGAGTACCTTTCAAGTTTTCCCTGATGGAAGAAGGGCACTAACTCTGCACTAGCAGCCTCCAATAAAACTGCCTCACCAATCTGGCCAGCAGCTTTGCTTGCACACTATGCTTTCCCTTTCAAGTTGCTATGAAAAACTGAAACAACTCCCCCATTTTTCAGTGGTGAGGGAAAACTGCTCTTGTGTAGCATGAAAAAACATGCTTGGCTCCTTATATGACAAAGGCAATGTAAATACCAGGCTCAGTCATTAGCTAAGCTCATTTTCTCCATGTGTGTGTGTGTGTTTTTATACATATATAATATGGATATATAAATCTTTACCTGACTCATTAAAATATTGGTCTGTGTAATCTTCAATTTGCAACATGTAGTTTGTTAAATTCTCTGCATCACCCTGAGGTGATAAAAATAGGCTCTCACCTGTTCTGGCCTACCTCTGTTGGTAGCTCTTGCTATGTTTTGGCCTTTCCTCCTCAAGAAAATTAAAGAGTTAATCTGTGAATAGTTACCAAGAACATTTAAGGATAAAATAAGTATGTAGCCTGGGGATAAGAAACGTTCACTGTTCTTCACTGGTGCTCTCAAAGAACTTAAAGAAAATATCTCCCACCAGCTGGTCCACAAAGTGTGTGACTTGTACATTTGTAAACCTGGAAAGTCAACAACTATATATGATGTTAATATTTGCCAGCCAGAACCCACAAGTCATATACAGAGACCTTTGCTCTGTCCTTGCTAAGTTGAGGACTGGACTTTAGTTGTGACTGGCTGGAAGGAAAAAAAAAATTGCCTTGTGAAGGAAAACTTTCCATTAGCAGAAAGCCAAAAGCATCAGCCAGTGAGGCAGCTGGACGTGCCTTTACACCAGGGCACTTCAGGGGCAAGAAGGAGGGGACCTGGGGGTGTCCCACTACATATGCAGATAGTCCCTAAATTAGAGCAGCCCCTGCATTGGCCAGCAAGGGGTGGAGGGCCTGGGCTGGAGATCAATAGCTGTGAGTCTCTGTCCCCACAGCACTGAGAAAGTGGAGCCTGCTTTAGGAAAGCCATGGCTCTTCATCCCTGAGGAGCTCTGAGGAGGAACAGGGAGGAGATGAAGCCAAATCCTCTGGGTCCTGCTGCACTTCTAGGCTTGGGGCTGTGTGTCCCTCCTGAAATGCTTAATTCCTAGATATACATTGGGGAAATGCTGGTGTCTTTTTCAGAGCTGAACCAGAGGCCAAAGCAAACCAGGGTTTTCTATCAATGGCTCCATTGAGGGCTGGGGCAGGCAGAGCACACAGCTGCAGGACATGGATGCTGAAATGAGTCTGTGGATCTGCAGGATAACAAAGTGTTGGGAGGGAGGATGGGGATATGGAGAAGGATGGAGAGGTTACCACTGAAGTGTGGAAATTGCACAGATTTGGAGTTTCCACTCCAAAGTTCTTATAAGGTGCGAATTTTGGCAGTGCTTTGTGGCTTCCATGGTAACCTGGAGAGGTTGGAGCCAGGATGTCTAAGGAGAAAGATGGCAGTGGTGTGTTTTAGAGTCCTGGTAGCTGTCCCCTCATTTGTGAACAGGGAGTCTCTGGCATGATCCAGCACTCAGGAAAACACCACAGACCCTGCCAAGACTGTCTGCCCCCAAGGCATGGATGGTTCAGCCCTGGGTGCCTTCAGCATCACCTTTTACCCCTGCCCACAGAGTTCAGCAGCAGAAACACCTCTGTGACCAGCCAGTAGCTTCTGACAGCTGCACACACACACGGAGGTCAGCACTTCATTCCTCTCCTGGCTGCCTGGCCTGGGCAGCCAAGCAGCAGGACAAAAGCACAGGTAGGTGATTTTGATATCAAACCCCTTCTCTCCTGCTTAGATAATGGCTCTGAAATTCATGTACAGCAATTTCATGTCTATAAGGCGCACCGTTTTGACTAAAATTTTGATTGAAATCTGAAGTGTGCCTTATAATCTGGTGCACCTTATATATGGACAAAGTTTGGAAATTTGCCAACCCGGAAGTGTGAGCTGCGGAGCTGAGCTGTGATAGCCACGCCAGCCAGCGCCGGGCAGGAGTGCTGGGCTGTACAGCACGGGGAGGGCGCCTGGGGCTGCGTTTAAAGGCTGCGCTGATCCATGAGAAATGTTTGCAAATTGAGCACCTGCCAGTAAACCCCGTGATCGTGCGATTCTGTTACTAACTCGTTACTTTGTTGCACGCAGATCCTCACTGCAAAAAAGAGTGTGCCTTATAGTCCGGTGTGCCTTATATATGGAAAAAGTTCCGAAAATTGCCAACCCAGAAGTGCGCTTTATAATCCAGTGTGCCTTATAGTTTTGAAATTACTGTACATTAAATACTCATCTAAATATCCCAGCCCCAGCCTTCCATGGTGCAGAATCTCCCCTGACCCTCCAGCCAAGAGCTCTGTTCCCAGAGGAAGGGAGAGACGTGCACAAGAGGAAGGAACAAGGTCCTGTCAGGTCAATGTGCCTGGCTGCAAGGATAATAAAGCAACAGGGATCTCTGGAGAACGGGAGCCCGGCAGGATTATCCCTGATGCAGACACAGGCTGAGGCACCCAGCAGTTACATCTCTGCCATGAGAACTGAACAAGCTCATCTGCTTCACCCGCCTGCCCCCCAAAAAAAACCAACCCAAAAAACCTAACAAAGAGAGGACCAGGAGGAGATTGTACTTTATGTTGGGCAAGAGGATAGGCTGGCCAGGAGACAAGGACAAATCCTGCCCTAACATCCATCACCTAACAAGTATAGTCCAGTGTCTCAAGGCAGGGCTGCTGCTCAGAGCACATCAGCACGTGCTGCTCTGTAAAGGAAACTCAGGAGCCTCTTTCCAGCACCTTCTGAAGTTGATGTCTTTAAAAATAATGACCAGATCACTGAGATAATTGTTGCTACAGACAGTGTGAATAGGTGAGATGTGGGCTTAAAGGACTGTGCCCAGGGAAGATCAAGAATACCCCAGCTTTCCCCAGCCCTGACATGATGGGACAGACCTGGGAACAGAAACACCCTCTCCTTTTGTACTGAGGCCTGAAAGATGCTCATGCTACTTGAAAAGAAATCCTTCAGGGCTCTCTTGCTGCTCTCCCGGCAGTGCTGACAGGTTTCAGTGCCCAAGTTTCAGCCCTGTGTGTTGCCCTGCAGTTAGCTGGGTGGTGAGAGGAGTCTGTGCTGTGCAGACAAGCTCAGGCTGGCCTGGAGAAGGCTCAGAGGGGCTTCCATTGCTGGGACACACACAGCATGCTTTGGGACAGAGCACAGCCCGGGCTATGCCTCATCCCAAAGCCTGGCCAGCCCAGTGAAAGCTGAGAAGAGCCCTGGAATGACAGGAGGAGTTCTCAACTCTTCCTCTGACTACAGCTTTTGTGAGTCAGGTTGTGTTTGCATAAACTAGACATGGTTGCTAGCTGCAGGTTTTCCCGCCCATAACCACTGTGCCTTTAAAGACTTTCAGCTGTGCCATTATAGAAATTATTATGGTGACTCCATCTCTACCTTACTGCAGACACATTCTGGATTCAGCAGTCAGTGTGTGATAACACTAGGGGAATAAGAGTATTTGGGCAATTTTTCTTCTTTTGACAGCACTCGAACTATGACAGACTCCAGTAGGAGCAATTACTGGCAGAATGGACATGGAAAGGGTGATTTTTTAAAAGCAAATATTGGAGAGGGTTTGGAATAAGGGATTGAGAAAGAAATTTGACCTGTGTCCCATCAAAGCAAGCAATGCCAGCTTTGTCACCACAGAGATCCTACAGTCCCAAACCTGGGCAGGGGGGTAGTTCAAGAACTCCTTTTGAATAAACACAAGCTGTGCAGAAAGCTGTGTGTTCTTTCAAGCAACGAACAAGCAAAAAGACAGAAGACTTCAGCAACCCCACTGGCTGACACGTTTCTCCCCATTTCAACTGACTGAGGGGAAGATATTGGCCAACATGCCTTATCCAAACTGCGGGTGTGCCAGGATGTTCTGCCCATATCCACAGCCTGACTCATCCTGCAGGAGCCTATTGGGTGGAAAGTGCCCCCTCTGCAACCTCCATGGCAGAGCCAAGAGTTACAGGAGCCTTTGAGTAAGTCATGGCAGGCACTTTATGGAAGAATCCTTGACCTTCAAAGCCTGCAGTTGTCTCAAGACAGAAAACCTCATTCCTCCCTGCCTTATTCACATCTTTGCCTTTCCCACACAATGGAGGTCAGATGATGTGCCATAAATCCCCTCTCCCCATCAGGGCTGCAAAACTTGCTTTAGGGCATGTTGGCATTGCTGTGCCAGGTTCAGATTTGCTTACACAGCTCAGATTCACCTGCCAGACCTTCCGTGGGACAAGTGGCAATCTCTCCAGAGCCCAGCAGTGGTGCAAGCTGGCACTTCAACTGTTTACAGTAGGAAAGCACAACTGCCAGAGGACTGAGCACTGGGAAAGGCAGGACTGTCTTGGAGGGAAAAAAATAAAAAAAAAGCCATGTTGGACATTTATGGCTTTTGGAAAAGAAATGTCAGAGCAACAAAAGAAAATCCAGATGTGCTGCATTTGCATGGTAACAGGCTAATAGGAGACATCCCCACCTGATTTCTAGCAGCTTAGCATTTCTCTTGCAGTTTATCGACTCAGGATTTTCTCACTATTGGCTCATCTTTAGGAGAAAATATTATTCTTGCTCGGCATTTGATTTTCTTTCAGAAATACTGTTTTTATCACTACCCTTCCAGCAAGCTTTCCTAAGAAGAAACTGGAGACCTTCAAGCTTGGCTGGAGTTTTGCCACAGTCTTTTACAAAGGACACAACCTTGATGTAACACAAAGGGCTGAGAGCAGGGCTGGAGGCAGCAGCATCTCTCTCTGCAGGTGCTCTCCTCCCCTGCAGCAGCTGTGATTAGAGCAGGGAGAGTCACTGCCACGCTTACATCAGGCATTGGCACCTGTCATGAGAGGGCTGGAGGGCTGCTGGACTTTAAAGGCAGGCACAGAATGCAGGATTAATCCAAAACCTCTCCTGGTAGAGGGCAGTGGAGAGAGAGAAGCTGCTCTGGGATGGGGAGCTCACCAAACAGACAGGTGTGCCTTTCCCTGCTCACAAATCTCCTCATAGAAATCTTTGGATTCCAGTTTGTTTTCATGAGGTAGGCCTGCATGAAGCACCTAACAGCCAGCACATTTTGCAGCTGTGTGCCCTGGTGGGGATCCAGCCTCTTCCCAGTCAAATTCAGACCCCCACACCTGGCAGGGCAAGGGATGCTGAGCTACAGCTGCTGCTTTGTCAGCAAAAGCATTCCCACCGTGTTCCTGCTGCCCCTGGGGCTGCTACACCACGGACACAGCAAACTTGCTGCTGGGCTGAGCCACAGAAAGACTCATACATGCAAATTCCTCTCATTCCTGCAGCCTGCTTTCCCCCACTAAGCACAAACCCAGCCCAGCTCCCTGCCCGTGCAACGCTGAGGAAAGCTCAAGTCCAGCAGGACAAATCTGGAGTGGGGTGGGTTTCACAGCCCCAGCACAAGGTGAGGAAGCAGAATGAATTTCAGACATTTCTGGAATTTCAGCTACTTCATCAAGCGGCCACAGGTGCTCAGTGCTAGGGCTGGCAGGAAGGAAGCTGATAGCTCAGCACAGGACAAACAGAGGTGCAAAGGCCAAGGGCAGGCTGCTCCCATCCTGGTGCTGGCTGCAGCCTCCTGCCCATCTTAATGTCACCCTGCCAACCCCTCAGGCTCTGCCAGGTCCCTCTGAAACACTGGGGGGGCCAAGTAGGAAGGGATGATTGTCCCTGGAGGACAACACAGCATTTCTCAGAGACCTCCCCACAGCTGAGCTTTAAATTTTGCACTTGGGGCCATCTGAGCCCAAGGCAGATGCTGGCTGAGACCCCCTGGCAGACTGTCCTGGGACTGGAGCCACCTGTGTGTGACAGCAGGCATGAAACCTTGGTGGCCCATCACAGGAGATATTTCTCTAAGGGGTGGAACAGGCCAAAAAAAAAAAAAAATTAGATCAGTTCTCTTCAAGATTTTCAGTGGTGTAATAAAAGTGCCTGTGTCCTGGATGCCAGGGAGGTCTGGAGGAGGGGGAAGAGAGGGTGAAAGTGAATTAAATGGGCCTTTCAGAAGCAAAGAGAGCACTTAATCTTCTCTAGCCCATTGAGTCAGATGCTGTTGAAGCCTCCCTGCCATGATAGCCAGCAGAGCTCACCCACATTGTCTGCTGACAGTCCCAGGGGAGGGCTGAGCTGGCAGAGAGGAGCAGGGCAGGAGGGGCAGGGTGTGTGCTGGCTGCAGAAACAGGCACCAGCTTGTACATGCAGGATGAAACCAGGAGCACCCTGTGTCCAGGAGCACTGGGATAGCGTGTACCTCACCTAGGGATGAACAAAATGTTTATTTCAGAGCTCCTGTACTTCTGTGACAGGTTCATCCCCCTGTGAGAGATGTCAGCTGCAAGGCGGGATGGTAGGGGGAGCATGAGCTGTGAATTAAAAGCATAAAAAAGTCACCTTCACATGTGGTCACCCATGATGCCAGAAGGGAACCCAAGCTTGGAAGGTGGGTCAGGGTACAACTGTGAAAAACAGGCAGATGCTTCTTAAAATTCGCTTAAAATTGCACTAGAGGCAGCTCCAGCTTTCTACAGGACAGAGGACTGGGCAGAGCATCCCTTACCCTGAGCCTGCTCATCCCAGCACCAGGGTTCAGGGTTCATCAGGTGCCTCTTCCTTTTGTGGGAGGATTTAGGTGATGGGGAGGGAAGAGAATTTTCATCAGGCTGCTGGTGTACAGCCAGCAGTACCCATAGAGCCAGGGAATATTGTGCTGAAGTGCTGTGGAGACGAGGAGGGTAATAGGAATAACTAAAAATAAAAATCTTTGGATTCTAAGAACTTAAAAGGAAGATATTTTTTAAACACTTAGTATCTGCAGCTGGGGGTCAGCAATGCTGCCAGCCTGAGGCCGTGTGAACTAAGAACGTTAATTGAGCCTCCTGGGTATGTAAGCCTCTTATCTACTTACACACAGTGCTTTATCTGGGCGGGAAAAAAATGAGATTATTAGCTACTTTTAATGAACAGCAGTAGGATGTGCGTGTTCACTACTCTTTGCTTTCCTCTCTCTCTGCTTTTTTAATAACTATTAGCTTTTTAGCATACGAGCCAGGACTTCAAAAAGGGTGTAGGTGTCAGAGGAAGGGAGATGGTTCCTATTCATCTTTACAGGGCTGAAGGTGTCCTCAAAGCTTCTGCTCTGCTCCTTAATCCTGCAGGTGCTTCCCAGTTTCTCAGATCTGGTAACTCAAAGGTGTGGGGCTCCCCCTGCCTTGCTGGAGTGACTCCTGTTTAGCCAGACAGCCTTTGAAGCCGCTGTCCCCGGCGCCTTGCGGTGCCCTGCTCTGTCTGGGGTGCACACTGTGGATGGGCCAGAGCTCCTGGCGGGCACAGGGACCTCAGAGATGGGAGTGGAGGGTGGAGGTCATGCTTGGGGTGATTCAAATGCAACTTGGAGTCTGTGGAAGAGCCTCTGCCAACCCCAAGTTTTTCTGTTGGAGGATAGCAGACATTGGTCTGAGTTGTGCTCATGGTTTGGGGGTTAGGCTTGGTTTCAGAGCCTGGCTGGAGTTACCCACACTTCCACGCTGTTTTTAGGAGCTGAGGAGACAAATGGGTGTGAACTCAGCACCGTGCTGGTGCCAGCCCCTGCTGCCCTCTGCCTCCTGCCACCACCAGAGTGGGGGGACATGCTGGCCCATGAGTCCCAAGGGCCTTGTGCCTGGACAGGGAAGCTGATATGGAAGAGCCTATCTGCAGGAGCAGGAGATTAAACCCTCAGTGTGGAATTTCCCAAGGCAGACTGGCTCCAGCCAGGGGCTCCAGGGACCCTGCCTTCCCTCCTGTCGCCAGCCCTGCCTGTCACCCTGCTCTGCTGTGCCTCCTGACGTGATCCCTGCTCTGGGTGTCCTTCTGATCTCAGGGTGACTTCCACCAGCTGCTGCCTTTTTCTTTAATGTCTCACAGAACTGTGTTTGCTTTTCAGATTCCCTTTCCTGATTGTTTTGAAAGACAGATGCCCTCTGCTCCCACTCCTGTTAAAAGCCATGGCTTTTCTTGCTTCTAGTGGGCTGTAAACATCTTTCCTGTTACAAACGTGCCCTTTCAGCTGCTCTCTGGCTCTAAGCAGTGCTGTTTTTCTCTTTCTCTTTGTAGCTGATTCTTGTTTATTACCCTCTTATCCATAAGCTGCTAAGGCAGGTAAGCAGAGATGGGGTAATTTCCCTCCTTCTAAGCTCCACTTCCTAACTAAATTATACCTGGATCTGCCACTAACATTAAGGATGCTGTACTTGAGAGAGGATTCAGGCCAGGATGAGGGTTTGAGAGTGCTGCAGGGCTTTCTCCTCGCCCTCTTGTTGTGTTTGTACCTGGAGGCTATCAGGAACTTCAGCTGTGGGGAATTCACAGTGGTCTGTGGCTTGGCCCAAATGATTTCCAGGCAAGGGCAGGGTGAGAGGGAGGAGCAAACCCAAAGCAGGGTTTTATAATTCTAGACTGAATCCAAGGAATTGGTCAGTCCCTCTCCCTGCAAGAATCAGGCACACCATGAAGATGGAGCTTGAGGCAGGGGCAGGCACCTTGCAGCTCTGATTCCTTGCCCTCATCCTGCCCTAAAAGGCTGATTCTTCTCCAAATGCTTCCACAAACTTTCAGCTCCATTCTCAGCTTGAGTTTTCAAAACTGCCTCCCCCACTGCACCTGAGGGTTTATCTTACATCTTCATTGCACATCTCACTTCTTGTCCCATTTCTTCTGCCCATAGGAAGCATGGCTGTGGGGGGAAAAAAAGACCCTGTGATTGAGAACCTCAAAGTGGTTTGCAGAGCTCTCCTGTCCCTACTGTGCTTGTTCTGGTGGTGGGAAAACTGAGTCAGGGAGCAGTGTCATGTGTGTTTCAGGAGTCAAGAGCAGAACCAGTTTGCAGGATCCCCAGTGCACAGCCCACTCTTCCCACTGCTCTGCCTCAGAATAAAACAGGCTGTGGTTGCTTTGTACTGGAGTCCAACAGTGCCAGCCCCAGGATGGTGACGATGGTTCAGCTGGGGGGGGGCATGGAGTGGAGAGGGAGCTTTCAAAATGCTGCAGGGCTTGGCATGAGGCAAAGAAATGCAGTAGGGAGAAGGCTCTCTTCCAAACTCATATATATTATTAAAAAAAAAAAAAAAAAAAAGGAAAAAACCCCAAAAGCTGGAGCTAAAAAGGCGGCTTGAGGAACGGAGCTGCTGGAGTTTTCCGAGAAGGCTCCCAAGATGCACAATGGGAACATCTGTACCTCGGCTGGCGCCTTGGAAGGGTCTCAGGCCACAGAGCGGGGCTGGCGTCAGCCGGCTGCAGCCCTGCCTTGATGCCTCCCTCTCCCCAGAGCTTTGCCTCGGCTCCTCCAGCTGCCCCTCTTGCCTCGCAGTGAGCCGTAAATCCCCTTTCCCACCTCTGCTCCTCCGCCGCGGGCTCTGCGGGTTTCCAGCAGCCCAGCATCCCGCAGCAGGAGCAGGGGAGAAGGAGGCTTGGCCCTGGGAACAACTGCCCTCTGTGCTGCCTCTGAAAGGCAGTTTCATAAGGTTTTGCTCAAAACCCCTTATTGGGACCTGCTGAGCGGGTCAGCCCCACTCTGGGGACAGAGACACAGCCCAAACTGGTGCACACACACACACACACACACACACACACAGTGTCCCGGCTTTGGCACTGCTGTTCTGCTGCTTTTGGGGATGCAGGCAGTCAGGATTGATGCTGATCCTGCCTGGCAGGGCTGTTGTGAGGCTGGGGGTGCAGTCAGCTCTCTCTGCCTTCGTGCCTTGTGCCTGCTCCTGGTGAGGGAGTGGGTAATGCCCAGAATCCTGGAGGCTGGCAGAGCCCCATGGGCTCCCAACGCAGCAATTCCCATAAGCAGAGCTTTTGGGAAGCTCTCCCTGGGGGAGGCAACAGCGGGCTGAGATGCAAGTCCAAAGGGAAAACTCCCTCCCCTTAAATTCCCATCCTGTGCTCCATCTTTCTCTCTCCCCACAACTACTGCCCCTGTCCCCTCCTGGTGGTCCCCTCAAAGCTCAGTGCTTGCCTGGTGCCAACAAAGGAGGTTTGAGAGGAGACAGAGCCCACTGATACTTGGTTCTCTGCAGGAAATTTTTCTCTCCTGAGTGAGAAGTAAATGTGGAAAATGCAGCTGTGTTCAGTGTGCTGTGGGATACAAAGCCCTTCCCTCACAAAGGGGTCACCTGAGTTTACACACAGGTAAATTATGGATATGACAGGAGTGTGTAGCTGTACTGAGCTGTTTTTCCTGACACTGGACATAACTGCAAAATTTGGGGTTTTATTTGCAGGGTTGCAGGCAGTGGGTTGTCAGGTCAGAAAGGGTGAAGGTGAAGGTTTCTGAGGGTGGGATTTGCCAGGGAGGAAGGTGCCATTCCTAGATGTGACATGAACATGCATTGTCCAAGGCAGGAGCATCATTTGATTGTTGAAGGGCAGCCCCCATAGAGGAACCTAGGACTAAATTCCCAATTTACTGGGATGGTTTGGTCAAGCCTTCCTCCACTGAGAGAGCCCTAAAAGATCAAAAGGGAGCTATGCAGGCAGTTGTTTTGTTCATGTGCTCATTCTATACATTCATCCCCAAAAGGAGAGATGGTAAGGAGGGCTCTGAGTGCTGTTTTGCACTGTTTTTATAGCAGTCACTGATGCCAGAGGCCAGGAGGACCATTCCTGCCTCCTGCTGACATTAGCTCCTCAAGACTCATGGGAAAGGTGTCTCCCTCCAGGACATTTAGGCTGCTGATGCTGAAGGCAAACATAATTTCTTCTCCATTATTTCCAGCTTGATCTGCCCAGCACCAAACCCCCCCCCAACCTTAAATAATCACAGTATAAAAATAAGGATAAAAACCTGGCACAGTTCCAGGCCTTTGTTGCTCCAGCCCTGACGTCTGGATGGCTCTGCAGGACCTGGAGCAGTGTGAGTCCCTGTGAATGGACAGCCTTCAGGGTTTGCCTGGTACAGAGATGAGCAGAGATGAGAAACCATTTCTGGAGAAAATTTTTCACCCTCAACTGCACGTTAATGCCATCTTAAAATGACAACTGCTGCTGCTCTGTGTAGCTCTGGCTTTGATGCTTTCCATGACTGCTGTTTTAGGAGACCAGAAGATTATCAGGGACTCCAGCATGCCCCACAGTGCCACCACAGAGTGGTCTTATGTGACTTGGCCCCTGGAAGTTGCCACTCAGGGCTGGGATTCCCATTTTATAAAGGCAGGAGTGGTTTCCAATAAAAGGGAAAAGTCTCCATCCCAGCCAGGTGAAGGCCAAATGCAAACAGACCCCAGTGCTGCCCCGGAGCATCCTTGGCTGTTCCTGCCCTGGGTCCATGGGTGGTCCTGCATCCCTGTCCCACCACATCCTCCTGCCATTAGACACAGCTAATGTTACTTTATGCCCCTGGTTTTAACATTCCTGAATGAATTCCTACCCTCTGAGCAACACTAATGGGTGTTAGCTTGTGTTCCTCCTCTTTTCCCGTCTGGTGCTCAGGAGCTACAGCTGTACATGTTTTTTGGAGAGAGTTAATGGATGGTTAGTCACTATTTTACTCAAATGCATTCACGATGGAATTGCCTCTGTCCATTTCCTCCTCCTGTTTTGGGGCTGTCACCATAATAGCAGCAGAATTTTAAAATACTAATGGATTCAGGAAGACCTGGGATATGGGAGAGAGGTCAGCACTTGCAGTGCATTATCAGACCTCAAAGACCCCCAAACACGCAGGGATTTAACTGAGTGATATAAATGGCCTTCCTAAATACATCCTGGGAGCCCAGGGCAGAGCCGGGCCCCATCCCATCCCATTCCATCCCATCCCATCCCAGCCTGCGAGGGGATAATTCAGGAACCAGCAGCCCGAGGGCACCACCTAGTGAACAGCTGGGACTGCAAAAACCTGAAATGGGCAGAAATTGAGTGAAAATTGGAACTGGGGTCTCCCCCGGGGGTCAGTTCGGGGGATTGAGGAGTCACACTTTATGCTTTCCCTCTACTTCTGTCATTTTAAATTTTTTTTTCTTTCAGGTTCCCCCAGAGAAGAGCCTCCATCATACTGCATCCTTTGTGGAGGGGTATTGGCCTGGAGCACACTACACTTGCTGCTCTGCCCTGGCCAGTGGTGTTGGAAAGATGATGGCATTATGTTTTCTTGTTTGGTAGGGGGAGGAAATAAAGGGATTATTTCTAAAGCTGTGTGAAGGGACGCATGTGTGCAGGAGTGGAGTGGGGGAGGCAGCTCTGTTGTGGGACAGGTCTGAGCTGGAGCCATGGGCTATTCTTCCAGCTCAGATGAAACCTCCCTTTAAGAGGAAAATTTTAAAAGTACCACAGGTGCTCCAACATCTCCCCATCATCGCCACGGTGACCTGAGGGGGCAAAAGGAGAGGTTGAAAGACCACAGGTTTGGTGTACAGCTTCAAGTCCCTGAAATGATGCAGCAAACGGGGATGAAGGAAACACCACACCACACCACACCACACCACACCACACCACACCACACCACACCACACCACATCACACCCCACCGCTGCTGTCCCCAGTGCCAGAGGGCTGAGCTGGTCCTCTCCCCATATTGCCTTACTGGGAATTGCACACCTTGCCAGGACAAAGCTGTCCTATGACCTGCTGCTCCCCTAGGAAGATGGGTTTCTGCAGCCCAAAAGTGATTCTCTTCTTTGATATCTCTTGCTGTTGTTGCCAGCCTGACTCCTGCAACACGCCCCTGCTCCCACTGACTCCACTGAACCCCAGTCCCCCTTCCATAACCAGTGGTTATTTTGTTATCTGGCTTTCAGAGAGGCTGTGGTTAAATGCGTTCAGCCTCACTGTCCTTGGAGCCTTTTTCCTGGGCAGCTGCTGGGGAGAGAATGCCAGGGCAGGAGCAAGGAAAGGTGACATCCCCAAGCAGTGACCAACCCCTTCTCCTCCTTTTCCTGGCAGTGCTGGGGAACACCCCACCTTCCCCCAGTGCTGCACCCCAAAAGCGCCTCCTGATGTAAAGGTGGTCCCTTCCCGGCCCCCATGGCCTGTTGGCATCCAGCTCACCCGGGGTGCAGGGCTGCGGGTTCCTGTGCTGGGCTGGAGAATGGAGCGGGCTTATCCTTGGGGTATTTGCGTTTTGCAGCAGCAACCCTTGCCACGCACCCAAAGCATGTGTGGAGCAGGGACTGAGGGGCACAGGGGCACTCAGGTCAGGTCACCCCACCTTTCCAGCTCACCCTCCGCACCCCGCTTTGGGGCCGGCTCCCCGGGGAGGACGGGGCTGCCGGGAATTGCCTTTCCCTTTCCTATGCACACAGTCACGCTGGTTTGTTAAGTGGCTTGTTTTTCATTAGGAAAAGCCTGTTGCTAGGCCACCCTGCTCCCCGGCGCTGGTCGGAAGGGGTTTGGCAGCCAATCCGGGAGGCTGCGCTGGGGTTTGCACACGCACACATCACGCACACCCCTCCTGCAGCCCAGGTGCTAAGCGGCTGCCAGATGTGCCTATTCATTTCCACATCACACCTATCCGCTTCTTCCGGCCAAGCCGCTTATTAGGGCTCCTGAGATTTTAATTTGGAGTTGGCTGCGAGTTTTCTGCCTTCTAATTTACCCTCGGGGAGCAGAGGAGAGGGGTGGGTGGGGATGCTGATGGGGCGGGGGTGCGGGGAGGATGAGTCCTCCCTCTGCTGTGACTGCTTTGGTCTCTGGTGCAATGCCCCAGGGAATCCTCTGCAAAGAGGGTGAATGGTCCCTCTGCGTCTCCACAGCGAGGGGACAGAGTGCCTCTGGTTAGGGGCTTGCTCCGGGCTGTGATCAGGTGCTGGCATTGCTCCACCCCAAGACACTAATGTTGTGATTTTTAGGGATGTTCTGTCCAACAGGTGTTGGTGAGCTTCTTCCAACTCTGTGATTCTGTGATTTGGGTTTTACGTGGCATTTCAAGCGAATGGACTGTGATAAGCAGAGCCAGCAGGTGATTGATCAGGGGGTGCTGCTCCCAGCCATCTCCCCGTGCAAGCAGTCCCTGGCAGCTGGGAGAGGTGCTGGACCATGGTCAGGCACTGGGGATGCAGGGCAGGAGGCTCAGACACGTTCCTGCCACAGGGCTCCTGCTACAGCTGCTGTTCTGCATGGTGGCATTCCAAACACCCTACGGGTGTCCAACACCCACCCAGCAGGATCTCTGGTGCATGGACAAGGGAGGGAGCCAGCAGAGCCCAGGGTGTGAGCAGGATGGAGCCTTTCACAGCTGCAAAGCTCTCACCATGGCAGGAAAGGAACAGACGCCAAAACATGCAGGAAAAGGTGGACAATCCACACAAGCCTCAGTTTTTGAGTGCCCCCCACGAAAACCCACATGTAGCAGGGGGGAAGCTCAATAAAAGGAAGAGAAAGCATTGAATTGTGCCTGCTGCTCAAGGAGAAGCTGTTGCTAGACAGAAGTAAAAGCCGTCGCCATCGGCTCCCATTGGCTCAGCCCCACTCCGATGACGGCCTTATCGGTTACCTGCACTCGCAGCTGGCTGCAAAAAACTCATTTGACAATGTTTTCCCTCTGATAAAAAAGCCCAGTGCTGGATTCATGGGTTTGGGTTAATCATTGTTCAGGGGTTGTTGAGATAACAGCTGAGTTTTCTGCAGATTCTTCAATTATCACAAAATTTCGCGTAAATGGTGAGCCAGCCCAGCTCTCCTTCTCCTGCCTAAAGATGCTCAGCCTCCTGACACGAGCTCCAGAGGCTGCTCGTGAGATGAGCCAGAGCGTGTGATGAGCTGGAGTTTGTTCAGCCATGGCAACTCCGAGCTGGCATGGAGGTGAATATTCACAAACACCTGTGAAAATCCCGATTAGCTCTCAGAGGCTGAAAACGGAGAGAATGTTGCCATTTAGATTACTCAGAGCAAACATTGTTGGCAGGGAGCAGGTTGCCACTACCTCTAATCATCCATGTGAGGTTTGCTCAGCAGCAGCCCTGTTTTGGGGGGCTGCAGTACACAGGATTGGGGTTTTCCAAGCCCTTCAAATCTGATGCGAATAGGGATTAACCCTGAAATTTGTTTCTCACCTTCCTCAAGAGGTGGAGATCATGATCATGCCCTTTAGTGGCCTGGCTCCAAATTTGCCACCAAAGCAGGGAGAGTATTTCAGCAGGAGGGTTAAATCAGTGGATGGTCAGGATTTCAGAAATGCTTTTTTTCCTTAATTATACCTTAGGTTGATGGCAAGGCAAGCTGAGTCACAGGCTGACAAAGCCTTCTCCAGGTTCACCCCAACACACCTGTGTCTCACATCCACCTTCACAGGGCTTAGTGCAAGGGGCTGCAGGAGCAACAGGCTGGGGCTCAGGTGGACAAATTTGGGAACCATGGAGTGCCCCATATAAGCTCTCCACTAACTCATGTACATGAAGGATGTGGTTACCAGGGCCAGGTTATATGGCCATGAGCAAAGCTCTGCTCTATCCTTCCTCCAGGTCTGCTTTCCCAGGAGCAAAGACAGCACTGCTGCATCACTTTTGGAACGCCACCATCTACTGACAATGGGATGCAGAGCTTTCACCTTTCCTACAGCTTCGCTTCCCTCCTGCCACCCTGGGGGAGCTGGAGATGGCAGAGAGGAGGAAACAGACCTGCACCAGCTGTGCTCCTCCTGCACCCTCTGTGTGCCCTATGGGGCTCAGGTCCTGCTGACATTGCACAGCACAGCTGAGCTGCACCCTGAGGCTGGCACAGAGGGTGCTGCTGGCCCTGTTTTACAGCTTGCTGCATCAGGAACACACCTGGGACAAACTGGAACAAGCAGGATTTAAAGCCTCACCATGTGGCTACCTTTCCTGTCCAGACTACAAGCTCATGGGAGATTCCACTTTATTGTATCTGTTGAAGGATGACTGTGTTTGGGCCACTGTGAGGACAAAGATTTTTAGACGTGTCTGACACATTTCAAAGCATTTCTGAGCTGTTCCTGGCTTCCTCTGCCAGGCAGGGAGGAGTTAAGACGGGAAGTGCAGGATGTGTCTGGTAATGGCACTGATGAGTGCGTCAGGTGTGTCTACGTCACCCGGCTGCCTTGGCCGCTTCCCAAGGCTGGGGCTGAGCTCTCCTTACCTTCCACTGGCTGCTGGGAGAAGCCTGGGATGGTCTAGCCTGGCTGATGGGGTCATGGACTCCATTCCAGTGCTGGCTGTTGTAGCCACTGTGCTGCACCAGGCTCCCTAAAGTCCCCAGGGTGCTGGCAGCCCTCCAGCCCAGGCAGTGGGACCACACTCAAGCGATGCACCTGAGGGCTGCCCTTAAGGCACGTGGTGAAAAAATACCAATTTTCTGTAACTGGCTGCCCAGCTCTCTGGTGAATCAGGTAACTCCCTGTGTCCAGCCCCAAACCCCTCTCTGGTGCTCACACACCCAGCTGGGACACATTTCTGCAGCCACAGATCACCTATACGTCACTGTCACTGCAGGTGAGCATTACTCTGTCCCCACACCATGAGAGCAGCCCGTGCCACAGCTCACAACATTCCCACAGTGATCCTGCTCCTAGACCCTGGACGAGCCCATCCCCTGCTCCTCCTGCCTTCATGGGGTGCCCCTAGAGCAGGGGGAACAAGCCTGTACCCCAAGGAAGTACCTACTCCAGCCACTCAAAGCACCTTTCCAGTTGTAGGTGGGTTTGAAGTCCTAGAACTTTGCTGCCCTGTACTTGGGCAGCTATTTGTCAAACTCATCCCTGCCCTCTCACTCCTGGAGAACTGCCAGACCAAATCATGCAGAATATACACAAGGGGTTTAGTCAGAAGAGTTTTTAATTCAGAATTGGACAATTATGTGAATAATTTATTTTAAATGAAGTGCATTCTGTGCTCTTGTCCAGGCTGGATGTTGATTAGATCCAGACTTTCCTCTTGAACTTCATTGTGTAGTTGGATCCCTATAAATCTATGGGGCCTGATGGGATGCATCCAAGAATCCTCAAAGAGCTGCTGATGTCATTATAGAGCTGCTCAACTATTTTTGAGCTGTCTTGGGAATGCAGAGGTCCTAGCTGACTGAAAGCTGGCAAATGTTGCCCCAATTTTGTAGGGCAAGAAGGGCTGGAAACTACAGCCTGTCAGCCTCACTTCACTGACAGGTAAAATCATGGAAAGCATTTTTCTGGGAGGTATTGAAAAACACCTGGAAGAACAGCAATAAATGCAGTCACTGGTCACAGCCAACATGGTTTCATGAGGGCAAAGTCCTGCTCATTGAACCTGATTTCCTTCTAGAACAGGGTACCCACCCAGCTGATCAAGGGAGCAGGTGATAGAATCTTTTTGAACTTAAGCTTTTGACACTGTCTCTCCAGTATTCTTCTGGACAAAATATTCAGCTGGAGCTGAGCACTGGAACAGGCTCCCCAGGGAAGTGATCACAGCACCAAGCATGTCTGAATTCAAGGAGTTTTTGGACAAAGCCCTCAGGCACATGGTGGGATTCTTTGGGTGTCCTGTGCAGGGCCAGGTATTGGACTCAATGATCCTGATGGATCCCTTCCAACTCAGCATATTCTATGATTCTATGAAAGAAAGTGAGGAGCAAAGTGGTTGTTTGCTGGCCCAGATGGTTTGCAGCCTTTGGGTATCAGCAAAACACCTCAGTCCCTCCACAGGAACACTTTCCCTTTGCTGTGTGGGAGGAGGACAACCCCAGAGAAGGCATGGAGGGTGTTGGTAGCCCCCATTACCTGCCCAGAGAGGCTCCTCCAGGCAGATACAGGACTCTGCTCATCCCCAAGTGACAGATGAACACAGTGCAGTCACAGCCCTTGTTCCTGTGTGACAGCTCAAGGCTGCAGACAGCGTTTCTGGGAGACTGCTTGTGTGCAGGTGCCACCATGTCTCCATCCTGAGCAGGGCTGGGTGCTGGCCACAAGCCCCAGGGGAGGAGGTCAGCAGTCACCACCTTTAAGAGCTGAAGGCAGCAGGATGGGCCAGAACTCATGGAGGAGACGCTGTCCCCCATCACAGGCTGCTTGCCATCAGCTCTGTGGGCCAGTACTGGTCATCCAGGTACTGGCTGCTGTCTGCAGCAGGGTCTGTGACGGGGCTGGGGGGCCGGGGGGGCAGGCTGTGGGCCAGCTCCTTCTCCCACTGCACCTCCACCAGTCTGTACAGCTCCATGGCTGTCTGAGCATCCTCCACCGACGAGTGTCCATGGCAGCCAACCTGAGAAAAGGGCAAAAAGACGTGTTAGATAAAAGGGCCAGCAAAAATATCACTGGACATTGCTTGCTTGGAAGGACAGAGGTGCTGTGGGTTTTGGAAACAAATGTTTGATGTAGCCAAGGCCATATCTCTCCCACCCTTTTTGGAAGGCACAGATCCTGTCCCCATTTTACTGAGATGCTCAATGGCCAGTTTGGGAGGTCCTCAGCTCTCCCAGCTCATTTGTAGCCAGGAGCACTGGGTGAATAAAGTTCATGTCCACCTCAGAGAACACACATGGAGGTGGGAGGACCAAGCTGACCACACAGGTTTATTGCTAACCCAGGGTTATTTCCTGTCCCAGGGGTTCTGGTGCTTACCTGGATCTTTTTATGGAGCAGGTGCCTGGCCAAGTTCTTGAGGGAGACATTGGCTCTGGCAGGCAGCCCTACCCTCTTCTTCAGCACATGGCTCTGGCTGGTGTCTCGAGTCCTGTCTTTCGGGTGGAAGTACTTCAGGGCTTGGAAGTCATTGTGGATGGCGTGTCCTACCACAATCTTGTCTTTCAAGATCTTCAGGATCTGGAAGAGTCACAGAGGGTTACACAGACACTGCAGCAAAAGAATACCAAGCATAAAATAAGCTATTTTGTATTAAATTCAGCTCTTTGGCTTCCAGTTTTTAGGCTCCCAGAAAGAATAACAAGCAAGCAAACCAACCCACTGCACAGCCTCAGAGGCTCCCATTCCTGTGTTGTGCCTCTGCCTCACAGCAGCCTAGCACAGGCCACCAAGAATCCCAATTTGTGTCTGACTGATAAAACAGAGGCTTTTTGACTTTAATTCCTTTTTTCCTGACCTCTGCCTGGGCTGTCTTGAAGGGAATTGCATTCTTCATGTGCTTCTTGGTGATGCCGCTCCAGCGCGTGCGGTAGTCCACGATGGGGAGCTCGGGCCGCACATACTTGTCATAGACGACATCCCCCTCGTAGTTCACCACAGAGCATCGTGCCAGCTCGCTCAGCTTCCCCTGAGGGCCCGTGCCCACCATCTCACAGTCGATGGCCACGTACTTGCCCGGGCGCAGGACTGGGGGGGATGTCTGCATCCTCTTGGGGCTGCCATTCCCCTGCGACAGCAGCACCGAGTGGTGCCTGGCTATGCTGTCCGGAGAGGCAGAAGGAGACAGGGATGAGGACACGATCTGTTTGGGCTTGGGGACCTTGTCACAGAGCGGTGCCGTGGTGCCATTTGCCTCCAGCCCTGTTTTTGGGGTGTGAGTGCCCAGGCGCCCATGGGGGCTCAGCACCCCCTTCTGCTCCAGCACTGCCCGGCGCTCCATGAACCGCTGGTGCTTCCGGCTCCTCTTCTTGCTGCGACCCTGAGGCAAGCTGGGACCCCTGGGGGCCTGAGCGCAGCCCCCCGCTTCTGGGACATGGGTGGGCACGGAGACCTTCGGGGCGGGCAGCAGCGGGGTCATCTGTCCTTTGCCTGGTGGCATTCCTGCTGGAGCATGAACAGGGGGCATGGGTGCCGTGCGGACCCCAAGCTGCAAAAGGAGGCACACAGCCCCGGGCGGGGTGGCACAGCCAGGAGCCATGGGGCAAGGAAGGGGGGGAGGGGACACGGACACACTGCCGCGCCCTGTCCCCACGCTTTTACCCCCTCATTACCCGGTCCCATACAGCCCCATTCCCGATCCCAGATCCATGCCCACCCCCTCACCGACCCGCAGCCCCCTGCCCATCCCATTACCCCCTCTGTCCCCGCCATTCCGCACTCCCCAGGACCTGTCTGCCCATGACCCGGGCCCTCTCTCCCTCGCTCCAGGCCCCAGCTTCCTGCCCGCCCCGTTACCCATCCCCAGGCCCCTGCTGGCCCCACCCAGCCCTGTGCCACCCCTGTGCCACCCCCGGTGTCCCCAGTGTCCCCGGTGCTGACCGGTCCCGGCGCCGCTCACACGTGTCCGGCCCGGAAGCCGCCGCGCGCACATGCCCGGGCAAGTCCCGCTATGGCCCCGCCCCCTGCTTCTCCATTGGCTGCGCCGAGCACCTCATTTGCATTCGGGGCGGGTCTTCTGCCGCCCCCGAGCGCGGGGTGTCGGGGATTTGGGGTTTTCGTGGGAATCCCGCAGCTCCACATCTGGAACTCCCAGCCCGGACTGGTGATGCTCAGGGCTTCAAGTCTGCCCCAGACCTGGAGTTCCCAGCCCAGACTGGTGATGCTCAGGGCTTCAAGCCTGCCCCACCTCTGCCCCGGGTAGGACGGGACCCTCGCCAGTGGTGGGTTTGGGATGCACACTGTGGCGCCCAGCTCCGTGCCCTGGAGCCCTGCAGTTTTTCTGTGTGATTCCTGACCCTGTGGGTGTGCTTGCATCCATGCCTGGAGCACGGCACCTTGGGGTTTGCATCCTCCAGGCTCTCCCAGGACGCTGCCCAGGGTTGGGGTGCAGCTGCGGCTGGGGCACGGTTGAAGATAGGGTTTCAGACCGACCTCTCGTTGCTTCGCTCCCAGCACTCACAAAAGCAATGTCCGAGGTGGTCAGAAGAGGAGAAGGGCCGCAGGCAGCCCCAGCCACCAGCTTGTCCCCGTGCATTCAGCATCGCTGCAGGGGCCCCGTGCCCTAGGGCAGACTGTGACTTGTTGTGGTGGGATGAGCCATACAACAACAAAATCACTAGTCTTCCACAGGGAACCAGGCACCGTGTCCATCCTCATCCCTCTGGGCCTTGCTGGGAGTGTTCCCTCTCCCTGCTGTTGATGGGGCTCACAGGGATGCAGGACAAGTATTTTCACACTCCACCGTTCTCCCTTTCCATCACCCATTAGCTTCTCTATCCTGGTCAGAAAGAAAAGATTTAGATTACCCTATGGCTTATTTTTTCACATTTCTTTTCTGTTTTTCTTTTGGTCAGTAAACCTTCCGTAAATCAGTTGCTCCATGTTTTGCATTTCTTGCTTCCACCCCTGCTGTTCAGCTAATTCATCTCCCTTCAATGAGAGTCATTCAAGTGTCTCACTATATATTGCTAGGAAGTCCTGTTGGGTCTCTATGTAGAAGTTTATACTGTTTTTGGTGAAACAGTGTATTACACCTCTTGGAGATTGTTCATTTCATATTCCCGCGCCTCTTCACCCTGTTTTTCTCCCTGTAAAGGAGGTGTGGGCTCACTATCACCACACAAGTGGGAGCAAACCCGAGCTTTGCTGTGAGGGACATGGGCTTGCATTTCTCCTCCAGCTTTGGGTGGATAAGGAGGTGGTATCACTGCCTGCTCTTCTCTCTCACACCCTGCATTATATGATGAGAGATTCAAGTGCCTGGCTGAGAGCTTCTGCCTGGACACATTGTTGTTTCCCATGGGGATCTGATCACTCCATTTTGTCCATAACAAACCCACCCATCTTCCTTCTGTTCTTCCCAGGATGCATAGTTTGTATTCTCTTTGAGAGTGCAAAGTTTTAGCTGTACCCTCATGATTACAAAGAAATCCCAACGGAAGAAATTGTGGCATGTGGGGAAGAAGGAGAAAGCTTTTCCCTGTTTTCCAAAGTGACCAGGGTTGGCAAACCAGATAGTCCAGGATGCAAGGGAACAGTGCTATAATTTTTTCCTCCCCACCCCATATACAAAGGAGGTGAAAAAAAGCCAAAATATCTTTGAAAGGTAAGTCAAAATAATTTTGAAAGTGTGCTGTGGCCTCCTATGATCCCACTGACTCCTGGATCCTCAGTAGATGGTTCTCCCACAGTAGATATTTCTCCCTTTGGTAAAAGCTTTGTGTTGAACAGGGATGCTACTCACCTCCCCAAGGTCCTGGGGCCATGCTGGGGATGGAGCGTTGGGTACCAGATGGTAGAAATTGCATTTCAGATGTGGCAGATGAGCTGAGATGAAGGCAGAGCGCGCCAGAGCCCGGGAGAGGTTTCTGCAGTGTTTGCACAATTTGAAATAATAACGAAATCTGTAAAACTCTGGGTAGAGCACGACTAGAATAACAGGCTAAATTTGTCAGATGAATAATTTACTAGAAGTGATTGGCCGTGCTCCAAGTGAGATGAGCACCAGCCTGGTTTCAGGCTGAGCAGCCTGGGTGTCTCTGTCCTCAGCTGGGAGCTGGTCCCTCTCCTGCCACCTGTCATTGCTCTGCCATTAAAGCTGGACTCTAGTCAAGGTGCCTTTCCCCAGGTCATCACTGCCCCGGGCTGCAGGGATTCCTGCAGAGCTCCTGGTGCCCTCCAGAAGGTGTCTGCTCTTTATTTTCTGCTTTGCAGAGTGGAGGTGGTGGAAGTGGGTGTCTGTCTCTGGTTCCAGGCTCATGGACTCGCCCATCCTCTGCCTCTTCCCCTCCTCCAACCACCTCTCTGTCCTCGGCCATGGTGCAGAGCGGGTGGAAGAACAGACACATCCTGACATTTGGGATGGGAAGGGAGATGAAGTCCCAGTGCTGAGAGGAGATGGTGACTGCAGCCTCAGCAAGCAATTAACGTGATCATGTTTATGAATGCGGATCAGTAATTCCAGGTAAACTCCCCAAGAGCAGTGCTGCAGGCAGACAAAGCCTCCTGCCCACCTGGGAGCCTGCCAGCAGGCCCTGCTAGTGCCAGCACATTCCTGCTGTGACTCTAAAGTGCTTCATTTCCTCGTGCCAGCCTGGACACGCATTGTTTTGTCTCCTATTACCTCGAAGCCAGAGCTCCTCTTTGCAGTGCTGGTTGCACCATGTCCTCCTGGACCTCTGTGTTCCCTCCCTGCCAAGGAGGATGATTGGTGGGAATGGGATAGGTTAACTCAGGGAAGTTAGGGACAAGCTTTGCCTCCAGGGCTGATGAGGGATCACTTCATCATCCTGGGCTCTGCAGGCTGCCTGGTGCCTCCCTGTCACCCACCTGTGGCTGGGGAACCTCACCAGGGCTTCCTGAGCTGCTCCCATCATTCTGAGTGGGCTTGTGCCCACCAGCATCCAGAAGATCAAACAGAAGCTGGGAAGCTCAGAAATAGGTTGGGGTAATGACCAATTGCTGGACCTGGAAATGCCAGCACCATCCTTTGGTGGAAGGGCCAGCTGGGGCAGCCAGTGCCATGTGGCTGAGGTGTCACCAGCCAGCAGTCTGAGCATGAGGATGTCAGAACAGATAGGCACCCTGTCACTCATCGCTGTGATGGGTTTTGGAGCACTGCAGCCCTCTTGGTCCACAGCAAAGGGATTTCTGCAGGACCCCTCCGTTACCATGCTGGGATCCCCATCCTGAGCCCATCGCTGCAAACCTCCAGGAGACAGTGTCCCTCCTGGCTAAGGATGGGGGTGGATGTGTGTGAGAGCACCTGCTCAGCCATAAAGACTACTCAGTGCTATTAAGTTGTGCTTGGAAGGCAGAAACCCTTTTCCTTTCCCTCAGAGCACAAAGAGCCTCTCTATTCCTCTGACATCTCCTTCAACACTCCATGGGAATTGCCTGTATCCCTCCAGCATGGACAGGGCTCCTCTTCAATCCCTCCTGGAGGGTGTCAGTGCTCTGGGGATGCTGCTGGGGATAAGGAGGGATGGATGCTCCCAGAGCAGGAGGTGAGGGAGGATGATGCTGCCATCCATCTCCCCCTCGCTCCCCATTTTCTGGCTCGCCCCCAGGAGAGCAGTGAGCAATTATGGTCCACGCGGAAGCTTCATTATTGCCCTGTCGTGGCCTCCTTTGATGAGATGTTTTATTGCCAAACTTATTAAAAGTGAAACGTGCGGTTTCTGCGCAGCAATTTCCTGTCTGCAGTGATAAGCCGGCTCTGCCCGCTGTGTAATAAACAGTTATTTTTATGTACAGCTCTGGCTGGGGTGACAAGGGAGGGAGAGGGCCTGGCTCATGTTAATTGCGATGGTTAATGAGATCTATACTGGGAGCTGTGTGTGAGTGTCCTTCCCCTGCCACGTTCTGTGACAGAGGTGGTTTCATGCTCTGGGTGTTGGCAGTGGGGACTGTGCAGGGTCTCCTCCCCACAACCCATGGAAACAAGAAGGATTACCTGAAAGCTCCTCACCTGCCTCCTCCCAGCCCTTCCTGACAACCTGGGCAACCCGCCCTGTCCCTGCTCTGAGACTCCATCCCCTGCAAGGGCTGCCCCTGAGCTCCACTGATTCCACCCCTGCAGGAGGCTGGAGGGAGCTCCAAAGCCTGGGACGCTCACTTCACCTCCCCCAGATCCTCCCATCTGCCCAAGAACCTCTCTGTCTGCAGCAGCATTTGCAGGTGATGCTGGTGGCCAAAGCCTGGAGCATCCACCTTGCCACCTCCCACTGTCCCTCCTTGGCTGCTCACAGCAGACAGGTGCTGGAGAGAAGACAGTGAATTCAGGAGCAGTAAATTCAACAGGCACACTAATGCCACAGAAAATCTGTGTCACTGCTGAGCTTGGAGCAGCCAAACTCTGATAAATATCAGCAAAGCTGATAAATATCGTTTCATTTTGTCAGAAACAAAGTGTCCTCATTAGGTGTGCGGTCTGTATTTTGGTTTAATTACATCTTTTAAACACATTTTGAAAGGAAGCAGCTTTTTAAAATGCAAGGTGTCAAGACTGCATTTACAAAACTCCTGATTGCCTTTTTTTTTAATTTTCCAGACCTGGCCAAAGCTATTAGTTCAACTCAAGCTGAAAGTGCATAACTTTCCCCAATAAACAATTTGTCAGAAAAATTCCTCCTGGCTCTGGGAGAGCTGTTTGTTATTTGTCAGCAGTCAAAACCCTGTTGGGTATTTCCCATCTGACTTCTTTTCTTAACAGCATCTTTATTGGTCTGGGAATTAACAGCGGAAGATGTGATACTTGCTATTCATTGCAGTCATCCCAAATGCCACTCATCTCATCAGGCCATGGCTCCACAAAGCAAAAGCCCCTCTCCTTTTCTTCAATGCACCATTTCTGGGCAAACCATGGGGCATTTCATCCCAAATTTCCCTCCCTTCATCCTTTTGATCCTGCAGTCTGCAAGGGTATCCCCAGGCTTGGAATCACATCCCTGTCTCCTGCATCCATCCCCATCCCTGCTGCCCATGTCAGCCTCTTGCTGGGTAAATTCCCTCCATTGCCAGCTCGGGCCCTCATTAATTTGTACTGCAGTGTGTGTTGCGGGCTGACGTGTAATTAGAGCTCCTGAAGCCTGTCTCATGCTGTAATTGCCATGACAGGGGCCACAGCATATCCGCTTGTTAATTAGTAAACCACAATATCCCGGGGGCTCGTTGAGAGCCGCCTTAATTGTATTTCAGCTGGAACAGAGGGATAATTACCCTTTGCTAGCACTGCCACTTTTTAATTCTTAAAAAAGAAAAAAAAGAAAGAAAAAAAGGAAAAGAAAGGAAAACCCAAATCGAGTTCCTCTGCTACTTCTCCCCTTGGCTGCCCAGGGACCTGATTTTGTCTCCAGGCTGAAGGGGAAGGGCTGTGAAGCTCAACAGCGTGGGAACAGGATGCCAAGAGACTTGCTCAGGGACACACTCAAACTGGCAGTGACTGAGCTGTCCCTGCTCTGAGGGTGCTGCTGTGTCCCTGCACATGCTGAGAGCCCTGTTTGTGGATGCAGGCTGGCTTGCTGGGTGTACTGTTTGATGGGAATCCCATCCTGGACAGTGAGCAATGCCCTGGCATCCCCACCAGGCACCTCCACTGGCTTGGAGGAAGAGCTTGTGTCCAGGGAGGAGTGAGCCAAGGTCTCCCTCCTAACTTTCCATCGGACAGAGGAAGTTGCAGTCCCCTGGAAATGGGACTGGGAGCTGCTGCAGGCTGCAGGGAGGAGGCTGTGGACCTTGTAGGGTTTGATGTAACCCTGCATTGCTGCCAAGGATGTGCCTGTATTCCACATCCCCAGCACTTTCAGAGTAACAACAGGACCTCAGCGTGCTCAGTGCTGGAAGTCTCTTCTCCTATAAACCCTGCAGCAGTGTGGGACCATTCTGCTTGGCTTTAATGGACCCCAGAGGTCAATCATCTCCCTTCTCGATTCTTTTCTTGTCAAACTTCACCTCACTGGGCAACTGGGAGTGTTCTGAGACCTGGTTAAAGCATTTTTCTGCCCAGGAAGGATGTCACTGCAAGGTAAGTGTGTGTCTGTGTCTCTTGTAGTGGTCATGGGCGGACCATGGAGTTTGGTGAGAGATGGAGGTGCTGAGGGGCAGCATCACCTTTCTGCAGACACCACAGGCTCCAGAGCACCTCTTCAGAGGAGCTGTTGTCTGGTCAAAGATCTCTGGGGGAGGTTACTCTGGGAAGAGAACCTGACCTGTGACATCCATCCCTTTTCCTGTCCTTCTCCCAGAACCAGCACAAAGAGCTCAGCCACCACCAGCCCTGCTGATGTTTCCTGCTGTTCAAAAAATTGTATAATGGACAACCGGCCTTTGGGACCTGGTTTGTAAATTTGCTTAAATAACAGTCCTGGCTCTCTCCTGGGAAGCTACATGGAGGTCAGCCTTGAAGAAAAGATCAGTACAGCGGCTCCAAGCATTAGTAAAAAGACATAACCGAGGCAAAGAGCCTTGAACATAATTACAGCCTAAGAGCTGTGATGGGAACTCGATGACCTGAAGCCATCTCCTGGACTCGAGTGCAATCAACAGATTGACACTGCAGGGTCCTGAAGGCTGGTTTTTGGAAGCCATGCAGCAGGGTTGAATGCCAGAGCAGGCAGCGAAGCAGCACAGGTGCCCGTTCCAAAGACCGGAGCTGCAAAAGGGTCTCAAATGCCATGGAAGAACCAGATGGAGGCAACCACTGGAACACTCTGCACGTAATTGAGGGCACCTTCAAGGGTGAGCACGGGGTGGCTGCCCACCTCCAGGATGCTCTCCACTGCTGCCATGCAAGTCACTGTCATTAGAGCTGGGGATGAAGTTTATAGTTGAGTAACCACAACAACTTTGCACAAATTAAACAACATACTGTGGGTTAATTAGATTTCTTACCGCTGCCTCCATTAACCTAGCCCTGTCATCAGCTGTCAGAGCCCCTTCAAAATTCATATTCAAGGCATTATCACTGGGAGATGTGGATGGTTAAGTCTCTCCCTGGGCAACATTTACTAGTGTGGACATGGGTGGCACATGCCATCTTCTCTTCTTGGAAACCCCTTGGTGCAGCAGCTGGGACCAAGAGAAGAGGCAGTTGTCCTCCAGCAGTGCAGAGGCTGGGCTGGATATCCCAGCTGGCATTTCCCACCTCAGAGGATCTTTAAGAAAAATAGGTGCTTTTGCAGCAGTCTGTCTCTCATTATCCACAGGGTGCCGTGTGAATGCAAATAAACAAATGAGACCCCTTCAACAACATCTGAGAATGTGGCTCATGTTTTTAAGCCAATTTCCTTAGACTGTGTCAGGGCCTGTTTTGTGTTTGCCAAACAATTATGTGGCTAATGAGGACAGCCACGGTTTCATCAGGCAGGATTAGGAGGAATAAGGCATCAAATGTTGCAGTGCTTAAGACAACTGCTAACTAATGGGGGCTTGGGGGGCAGGTCCTGTGGGCAGATAGTTCCTCACAGGAATTCTGGTCCTGTTTGGAAGGAAATGGAGCAGGCAATGGGCAGGCTGGCCAGGGCCAGAAGGTGAAGAAGGCTTCTGGTCCCTGCAGGGTGGCTGTGCCCATGGGAAATGAGAAGGTTGGAATATTTAGGGAAAGTAGCATCATGCACCCAACCCTGAGTTTGTCCCATGAAGACAGACAGACACGAGTTCTGATGGAGAAGGAGGCACTAGCCAAGACCACCCCACAAATCCAGCAAAAGGGGATCAAAACCAATGGGGAAGATAAACCTCAGCACTTAGATCTCCAAGAAATTGGTATTTTAGCTGATACCTTCCCATGGTGACTCTCTGACAATCAGCAAGGGCTCTGTGCAGTTTTTCTGCAGGGCTGTGGATGTCTTCCACTCCCCTGAAGAGGGTAAGCAGGAAAGCAGGGATGGTGCCTGGTGCTACAGCGAGATCCCACTCCCTGAGTGACAGGGGGACATGCACAGCCAGCTGTGACTTTCAGATGCCTCCTCCCAGCCACCTCTCTGCCAGCTCCTCTTCTGTCTGCTCTGCTACCACAGTCTCCCATCCATCAATGAAGCAGATTCTCCCTTGTGTGCTGAGTGGCTGCACCTCTGCTCCCAGCAGGTGCCCCTGGTCATGTTCAGTGAATTCCTACAACTGCAGCCCCCTGGGAGAGCAGCCAGTGTGACTGTAATGCTGCCCAGAGGGGCTTTGTTTATTCCCCTTTGGACCCTCTTCCTCCTGAACTCTCACCCCACATTTCAGCTGCGTCTCCTACAAAAACCTCTCAGCTAAGGTGGGCAAGGACAGGTTCACCTGCAGATGGATGGTTGCACAGCCACAGCTGTGGCAGAGGTGCCTCCACATGTCCATCTAAAGACTGTCTAGACCCAACAACCTCAAGATGTCAACCACCCTCGAACCACATTTCTGTGCCAAACCTCTGATGCACCCTCTGGTTGGGTCCCATCACAGCAAGGCACAGACCTGAGCACCTCATCCTCAGATTCATCTCCCTCTCTTGTCAGTGCCAGCTTAATCTCAGAGCCCAGTGGCTCACCAAGTCATCCTGAAGTCCAGAGGCCTAGGAGAAGCACACAGAGCTCATGGACACATCCTAAACCCTCTTGCTGACTCTGCTCCATGCCCAGTCCCAGGGTCTGAGCCCAGTCTAAGCTGTTACCACAAACTGCTGGCCCCAGCACCCCAAGGACCCCCTCCCTGTCCCTGCAGTGGCCACCCCACCTGTGCCTGCCACCTGCCTTCCTGGAAGAAGATGGCACATGTGCTGAAGAGCTTCCCTTGAGCACAGCCACTGGATTGCTCTCTGGAACACTAATTTGCACCCTAATTGGTGTGGAAACAGATGCCAGAAAGCACTGGAATACCGAGAAGTGAAGCTCTCCATCTTGGTTTCCTTCAGGGAAATGGTCTTAATTAAGTGTCTTGCAAACAGAGATAATTCCCAGCTATGTGTTGAAACAGGAGCTGGGGCGGAGGGTGTGGCTGAGACTGGCATCTTCTCCTTGCTGGGTTTGCTTGGCCATTGCAAAGCTGATACAGGGTGTGGATTCCTCAGACTTCTGTGTCTCCAGGGCTTAGCCAGCCCTGCCTGGATTGCAGGCCATCCCCATGGCTTTTGCATCTCCACTAGTGCTCCTTAGCCCCAAGAACACCTTCCCATTTTACCAGCCCATCCTGTACTGACTCCAGGGGAGTCGACACCATCCCTATGATTTCCACCAGTATTTACATTATGGTTGTTCAAGCTTCATGTCACTCATTCATCAACCCTGAGCTTTCTGCTGGGGCTCTTTCCGTGTGGATTTACTCTGGACAAGCAATTCCATCCCCACTCCCTATGGTGGGTGGTCCCAGCCATCCCACACATCTGGCAGCCCTTCAAGCCCTGCTGATGGGAGCATGCCAGGAGGGGTTCCACGTGCCAAACAAACTGGAGTTGCTTTGCTGGGCATGCTGGAGCCCATGGCAATGTGCCAACACCATGGGAGACACCCAGCAAGCCCTGGCACAGGTGGGAAGGGGACTCTGGGGATGCAGGCTGCCATGGAGAGCTGCTGGGCCTGGCACTGCTGCCTTCAGAGCATGGCTGGCATTGAGATGCCCCAGCCCCTTCCCCTTCCCCATGGCCTCGCTGTGCACAGCTGTTCCCTTAGAAATAGCTGTTGCCATGGTTTTCCCAAAGAAAACACATCTCCCCCCCTTCCCCACCACCACTCCCCACCGCCTTAACCTTGTGACAGCAGTGATGACGCGGCTCCCTAAGAAAGGCCACTTCACGTAACTATGGTAACAATTAGCTTTCTCTTGGTTTTACTTCGGGGGTGACGCTGGGGAGAAGAACCCAGAGCTGCTCTCCTGGAGCAGGTGCTTCCCCTGGCCTTGCACCCAGAGCCAGGGCTGGCAAGTGCCCGCTCGCCTGCGGCATCCCAGGCAGGTGTGTCACTCGGACATTGGGATGTCTGCAGTCTGCCTTTATCTCAGCTGCTGGGGACAATCCTCCTGTGTAGCTGGATGCACCCTGGGACCCTACAGAAGCCCTAAAAAGACTCTGCTGGCCTCCAGCAAGTGGCTGGTGCAGGGAATGGTGGGGAGCATCTCCCAAGGCATGGGAATGGTGGGAGCATCTGCATCGCCTGGGCTCGCTCTAAAAGCACAGGGAAAAGAAAGGTGGGAAGCAGCTGGTTGTGCTGGAGAAGGATGGGGAGCCAGCTGGGATTTTGGGGCTGGGAGCATGGCAGGGGCATCCATAGCCTGGATGAGAGGTCTGCAATGATGCCTGCGCTCCCGGCAGCGGGAGGGTAAACACGGTGCAAAGCCACTCCTTAGGTACATACGAGTCACAGCTGTCGACTGCAGCAACTAAAATAAGCATTTTCCTGCTTTTTATTCCTCTGAGCCCAGCAGAGCCCACTCAGCACCAGGAGAGGAGCTGGAGTCTATTCTTAGCTCTGCAGGGAAGGGAGCAGGAGTCCCTGCGCTGCTGTCGTGCCGGGCTGGGGGCTGCCATGACCCATCCCCTCATGGTCCCCAGGTGCCTGGCCTGACACCAGTGTGGCATTGAGGCAGGAAGGACAGAACCCCAACAGGGACAAAGCATCACTTTTTAGCCAAAGAGGAGTAGGGAAGACAGTGGGAGGGAGGGAAGCCCCAGCACCTCCCTCAGCATCACTGCAGGATTTGGCATCCCTGAAGAAGAGGCTGCAATGCAGGTGGCTCTGGAAGGAGTCCCTCCTCTTGATAAGCTGTTTTTCTGCCTGGGCATGGGGAAAGTGGGGGACCCCAAGTCACAGCCTCTGCTGCCTCCAGAGATGGGAGTTTTTAGGAGTCTGAGCTGAGAGTCAGCCCTCACCCCATGCTGTGCCAGGGTCAGACTTGCTTTGCCCAGCCCTAGCCATGAGATGCTGGCGCTGCCCACCCCAACACTTCCCACCCCAATATTTCCCACTGTTTTCTGGCTGCAGATCACAGTGGCCAGGGGGTCAGGGAGCCACAGCACCACAACATCTCCACATTGCACTGCAGGTCCTACTTCAAAATATGGGGGGATTTGGGGTGACCTCCAAACCAGTCTGCAGGAGCAGCAGGCATAGTGCGGGGAGGAAAGCACCCATACTGGTCACATTGGCCAATCCAGCTCTCCATCCCAGCTCCATGAGGATCAGGGCAGGATGGGGGACAGGCAGGGATGCAGCTGTGCATGGGGGGCCATGGGGAAGAAGCCCCAGCTCCATAGCAACAGGTACTCTCCACGTAATGGAGTCCTTTCCGCTCGGCCTCCGCCGCCGCCAGCCTTATTCACATGGCCATAAATAATTCAATTTTCTCATTCACACACATGAATGCTGCGGGCCGGGGCTCCGGGTGTGCTCAACCTCCATCTGTCTGGGGGGGAAGGGGGAGGCAGGGCCTGATAATAGACTCCAGCATTTGTTTAACATGGATGAGTGTGGCCAGATGGCCTGGGGACAGGAGGAGGGGATGGGGAGGTGGGAGGTGAATGATGCTCCAGGGTGCTGCTGGCACCCTGAGCCTCCCCTGGATGAGAAGGCGAGGAGAGCAGAGGGCTGTTGTGGAGATGAGCTGTGGAACCTCCAAATCAACTCTGGGACCTTCAAACCAGCCTAGGAGTTGTGGACTTTTGGGCTGAGAGTGGGTTAGGTGAACTCAGGCAGACCTTCCTCTCACTGTGCCTTTGTTGCACTTCCAACAGTGAAGAAGGAGTGGGAGAAACCCTGTGTTGTGCTGAGGATTGCCCTGATCCCTGGTGAGAATGGGAGCAGGGCCATCAATCCATGACTGAGATCATTTAGCAGGTGATGGTGAAGGGGCAAGGGATGCTGCCAGTCACCATCCTGTCCCACACTGACAGACAAGGGCCAGCAGCCCCCAAAATAACACCAGAGGATAACAACCCAGTGATGGAGACACGTGGCAGCTTGCTGGTGCAATTAGCAGGCTCTGGGCCATCCCCTGGCAGAGCGACAGCAGGCCTGGCAGGAGAGCACAAGGGAATCAGCAGGGTTAAGAGGCTGTGCTGGAAAAGCCTTGGTGCCAAGGAGCCAGTGCCTGCTGCTTGCACGAGCTGAGCCAGGTTGGGAGATGAGGGATGCTGGCTACTGCCTGGTGTCATCAGCTCCTCACCTTCCCTCCCTGTGCCTTGGGCACAGTTCACCTAAAGCATGCCAAGGGTTTGATCAAAGCTGGCACCTCCATGCCCTCTCTGTGTTTGACCAGAGGGAGCCATGCTCGGGCACACAGCAACATCCTGAGCCTTGGGCGGGCTCAGCCCCTGATGGGAAAACTCAGCCCAGCAAGAAGCCTTGAAGGTGGAATCGGTCACTTCATCCTAACTCTGTCTTCCATGCCCAAAGGGTTGGGCTCCTCATCACCAGAGCAAGGTTCCAGCTTCATTCCCCACCCAGAGAAATCCCTGTGGGAGATCCCATCCTTGTTTAAGACCCTGGCAAACAGACATTTATTTATCCTCAAGCTCCGGCACCATCTCGAACTGAAGCTTACAAAGCTGGCAGAAGGAATTTGGATGATGCCAGAAGGAGGGTCAAGAAAGAAGCCCGCGCTCCGGCAGCGATATCCATCAGCAGCAGCGCTGGAAGAGTTTTCCCTGAGGGAATGGGGGAGGTGGAAGCGCTTGCCGGGGGGGAGCTGGGAGCGTAACCAGCTCTTGTGCTGGCATTCCCCAGTTCCGCCACGTACTGGGGTAGGACACGTGTGTGTATGTGTATATTTGGGTGCCCTCACACACAGGCAAGAGTTCCCTCCTGGTTTCCTGCTGCTCTCGCAGGATTTGGAAGCAGTAACAGAGCGTTGGCTGCATGGCACATCCCTGGATCATCGGGCACAGCCGGCAGCTACTCCACAACTCCGCCCGTGCGTGCTACAACCCCCGCCCGCTCCGTGTGATCATCTGCATGACCCAGACCCCCCGCCCGTGCCTCTTCAGCTCTGCTGGCACTTTTAGAGACACTGGAAAAACAGGCAGCCCTCACCCGTACCCGGTGAAAAATATTAAATTAGCTCCTGCTTTCCGTGGCTGCCGCTCCAGCAGCCCCTGCCCCACGCAGCCTGCAGGAAGGGGGTGAGCCTGGCTGCACACCTGGGAGCCAGCCCCCGACACCTCTCTGCACCCTGCTCTGAGCATCCTCCAGGGAGCTGTCCACAGAGCAGCAGCCTCAGCTTCCCAAAGCTCTCCAAAGCCAGGCGAGCGCACCCAGGGCTGCCCTGTGCCACACTGGGGTGCTGAGCACAGCCACAGCTCCACAATTTACCGGCTGCACCCAGAGCAGCAGGGGGGCAGAAGTGACAGAGCATCACAGGGGGCTGTGGGTGTTCCCCCCAAATCTCCCAGGCCAAGAGGTCCAGACTGTGTCCCTGCTGCCAGGTGGGCAAATGCCAAGGCCTTCCAGGCAGGAATTTCCACCCGTCAGACAATTCCTATTTTGCTTCTTCCATCCAAAAACCAGGCTGGGGCCTGATTCCTCGGCATCTTTTGAGGGATGGATGGCAGAAACATGCCGCTGCTCACAGCTTGACTCCAGCAGGATCCCAGGGGCAGCTGCATCACTGGGTTTGCTCATGTCCTCCAGGATGGACCACAGAGTCACTGGAGCATGGCCCATACTGCCCCTGCCCCATGTCCCCATGCCACCTGTCTCTGGGAAGGCTGCAGAGGCAGCTTGCTCTGGGGTTTTGATCCCATGACAGCCACCCCCGTGGGACAAGTGGCTCTGTAGCTGCTGGGAGTCCATGCAAGCTCCAGTGGATCTGGATTTGCAGAGCTGTGGGCTCAGAAAGATCTTCCAGGACTGCTGGGTGGGAGCTACCAATGAGTTTGGTGACTTGCAGGGTCACCACTGGAGTGTGTCTGGTGGGAAGGGACACAGCCCTCCTCTCACTGGGAATACACACACACACCAATCCCTGCATGCACATCTCCACCCTGCTCTTCTCCAAGCCTCTCATACATTCCAAACCCTTTTTCTATCTTGTTCGCTGCCTGCAAATCCAAGTGACACCGAACAGTGGCACTTACCTGCTGCTTGCCCCGTTGGAACTGAAAGGACAGTGGGACAAAGCCGTCAGGACAGGGCTGAGCTGGTCCTTCTTCCCCCACAAGGGGAGGACAGCTCCTCTCCTCCTCTTGCCTGCTCCCTCAGCATGCACCGTGCCTCCTGGCATCACCCAGGGCCCCTCAGGGCTTGGCCATGGTGGGTTTTGGGTGCATGACTTGGCACCAGCTCTCAGGGTTCCCTTGATGAGGACCACAGCAGGGACAAGGTTTATTCCAGGGAGCTGACATAAAGGAAGGCAGATGCCCAGTGGTGGGCATCTCCTGAGGTGGTCTGGGAATGCCGGCTGGCAAGGGATGAAGATGCTGTAGACCCCCATACGGCCCAGGCAGGAGCATCCCAGCCCCTTCACGCAGGGAGGGACCTGTCACCTCAGGGCATTTGCTGTCCCGGGGTGGTTCTGTTGTTCTGTCCAAGCTGGGGACACCCATCCAGGCTCTGGATTCCCAGGGATCCCTTCAGGCTGCAGCCCTGAACACAGCCAGCGGCATCGGGGGCTGCAGCCCGCCGGGGTGCCCAGTGGCACGGGGGGGCACGGAGCGCAGCCTTACCTTGGAGGAGCCGCTACAGGGAAGGGATACGGGACCCAGCTTGGGACGCCCCGGTCCCGGGAGAGCTGCAGTGGTGGAGGCAGGGGATGCAGGGATGAGGAGAGACGGACAGGATGGGATGCGGGGGATGATGGATGGATGGATGGATGGATGGGTGGGTGGGTGGATGGATGGATGGATGGTTTGGGGGCTGCAGGTTTCCCCGCTCTCAGGTGCGGAGACAATAGCCAGAGCTCCTGTTGCAGCTGCAGACTGTCTCTTTAAACCCCTCATCAGCCCACAGGTGGCCCTGTCACCACCGTGGTCATCCATGACGTCATCGGGAGGGAGGGAAGGGGAGGAGGAGGAGGAGGGGGGAGAAACGCGATTCCCCTCCACAGCAAAAGTCCCCGAGCGCCCATGGCAACAGATTGCAAATGTCACTGCGCATCAGCCGGGAGGAGAATGCCGGGCTGCCCCCCAGGGGGACACGGCGGGGGGACGGGGCTGTCACGCCATGGGTGGCGCGGGGGACACAGGGCTGTCACCCCCCGGATGGCACGGGGGGACAGAGCTGTCACCCTGTGCTGGGTGTATTGTAGGGGACAGGGCTGTCACCCCACGGTGGCACGGCGAGGATAGGACGGTTCTCCCGTGGCTGGGGTGTGGCAGGGGACAGGGCTGTCACCCTGCAGGTGACAGGGACCTGGCTGTGGGTTAAGCAGCTGGCAGCTCCAGCTCTCACCACGGCATGGGGAGCACTTGGAGCCCTCCCATCCCGGACACCCTGCAGCAGGAGTAGGTGCTGCTGTGCCCCTGCCCAGGAGGTGCTGGTCACAGCTTGTCCCTGGTCCCCTGTGACCCTGATCCCTGATCCCCAGCAGTGTCACCTGCACTCGGCCATCCCCTGGGCACCCCGAGAGGACCAGGCACCCCAGTGAGCCCTCCTGCCCCTCTGCTCCTGCCTGTGCTCTGCCCCTGCAAAGGGCTGTTTTGCAAAAGCCGGGGAAATTTTGGAGGGTGTTTAAAGCAAAGACAAGACAACTGGTGTTGTGGAGCAAGAAAAGGGAGCCCAGCCCTGAACCCACAGACCCCAGACTCATGGTCCACATCCCAGTGGTGATGATTCCTTTACCAGCCTCTGAAATTTGTCCATTCGAAAATGAGTCTCTGACACCAGTTAAAACCAGAGCAAGAGACGTTGTGGTGACAAATAAAGAGTTCCTTAGAGCTGTTAAGATCCACCAGTGCTGCATGCTGCAAATTTGGCTTTGATGGAGCCTCATCCCAGTGAGACCTGTGCAGTGTGGGGAGAGGAGCTGCAGCTGCCATGGTTTGAGGGGAACCTGAGTCCTGGCTGTGCTGGATAGCACCTGTTCACCCTTCATGAAAATGTGTGAATGTGTACATGAATCCACCTTCAATGGGAGCCTCAAACTCTGCACATGTGAATAAAGTCACTCCCCAGGCATGGGGAAGAATCAAATATTTAATTACATCCTTGTTTTTTTTGGCGAGATGAGATGCACCCAAGGACTCCCTCTGTTTTCTTTGGGATCTTCTCACACCAACAAGAGTTTTCCCTCAGCTGGTTTCTGTATTGATCTTTAGGATGCTTCACCCTAAAAAGGACCCCATGGAGGCAGCCAGTTCTCACAGAACAGCCTCGCTTATCCCTGCATACCCTGGTGTTTGGGGAGCACCTCAGGGCTGCAGCATTCCCTCCACACACCAGGATCCTGTGCAAACTTTACCTTCTTATTTTACATACTAAGAAAAAAAAACCAAAAAGGAGCAATTTTCTTTTCCACTGCCCTCAGCTCGATGAAGAAGTCGACAGGCACCAAGCCCAGTGGCCATGAGAGGGGGTTGGCTCAGGACCTGGAGGGTTTTCCTCCTCCACAAGCATCCCTGTGAGGAGATGGGCCAAATTTTCCCACAGAGAATTCGTGTTGGGGGCTGTGTCTGTCAGGGGGCAGCCAGGATGGGAGCAGGCCACCCCTGTGACCTCCCCAGCACTGCTCTCCTCACACACCCTCTCCAATCCTGGGAAAGCAGCCGCAGGATCCAGGGCTGAGAAGCTCTTGAGAAACAGCCAAAGCAACAACAGCAGAAGGGTCCTTGCTTCAGGAACAGGAAAAAACATCCAAAGCAGCCCGAATGAGCTGCATTATATTATTTTCTCTTTTTTTTAACCCATCTGTTGGCTCTGGAGAAATCAGCTGGAGGTGGATGTGGCAGGGTGCTGGTGGGGATGGTGATGCCACAAAGGCACGGAGCATCTCTTTCCTTTGGCACACTGCTGAATGGACTTCCACCAAAACCAGTGACATCCAAACCCTCAGTGGCTCTGCAAGGCTGGACGAGCCCTGCAGCCTCCTGGGCCAGCCCCCAGTAGCCCTCAATGCCCCAGTACATCCATGCCAGCCCCAGTATCAGAGCTCTGGGTGCTAGACTGGGGCTTGGCCTGTTCCTCTGGCTGGGATGTGCTGAGGGACACCCCACCTGTGTCCCAGCACACAATGATGGGGACAGAAATGTCACCCCCATTGCTGGACCCCAAAGGGGCACCACAAAATGCTGTGGGAGGTGGGAAATGTCCCACGAGTCCTGAGCCCTCAGCAACCTCCTGGGTGGGGTCTGGCACTATGACCCACATCTCCTGCCTATCCTCAGGCCAGGATAAACCAGGACTTTGTCTCCAGCCTTGTGCCTGCGCAGAGATTTATTGCACAAGATCCACATCCCTTCCACTGGGATTGCCCCAGCGAGGGTCTTCCAACCCCTCCCCAGCAGGGGGAAGGGGCTGCAGCTGTGGGCAGGTTGCTGGGATGAAGTTCTCAGCTCTGGGAGCACCAATTGCCGCTGTGTTGGTGGCTCTTTTGTCGGGTGAGCTGCTTTCCGTGTGCCTGTGCGCCGGGCAGGTTGTTTTCATGCCAGCTGCTGTGTGCTTGGATGTTCTTCGGTATTTAGCTTGATCCTATTAAGGTGGATCTCAATTAATTAGGCAGGAGGCAGAGAGACAAAGAGGCATGCCGGGGCCATCCATTTTAGTCTTGTCATCGCGCCTTCTGCAGCCAGCAGGCGGTGGGAGAGCGGGAAGGGACGGGATAGGGCTGCTGGGCACTAAACCACTGGGAAATGGGAATGGGGCAGGCAGGTGGGGTCCCCCAGAGGGTCCTCCAGGATCCCCTGCCCGCTGCTCAGGGATGCCAGGCAGGCTGACAGCCCCCATCCCCACAGGAAGGCAGCTGGATCCACACGGGTCCTATCCCCTGGGGCATTGGGATCCTACTCTGTCCCACTGCTGGTGAGACCCTAAAGCATCCCATAAAACACAAAAAGGATCCCTGGGGGTTCAGCAGAGTGAGCTTTCCTGCAGCAAGAGCATCCCCCATCCCCCAGGCGACGCTGGCTGGGTGCTGCTGTCACATCCTGGGGGTCCACCTGCCCCACAGGCAGAGGGAAGACCCCGCTGGGCTCTCCAGCAGCCCAGCTGGAGCATCCTGCCCTGCACTCCCGCTCCCAGCTCCCACGCCTGCTGCTGGAGTGGCTCCAAGAGCCGGTGCGTCGGCTCAGCCTCGGCAAGAGGCCGGCAAATGGATCTCAAGGGCCCCCTGACATTCCTCCTTCCGTCCCTTTGAAGGAGAAGAGCCCCTCAGAGCTGCCCTCGACACTAATGCACGGGGCGGGAGGGGGTGCTGCTAAAAGCCAAGGCGAGCAAAAGGCTTTCAAACCCCTTGGAAAAGCCAAAGAGGTGCCCGGGGGTGACCCCGATCTCCGCTGTCAGTGTTGGGGTGTACCCCAAAATGCTGGAGGGAGCTGTGATGTCCCCTGCAGTGTGCTCCTGCTGGGACTCGGGGTGCAGGGGGTGCAGGCAGTGGTGGGGCCATGCCAGACCCTTCCTGGCCATGGAGGAGCCTGGGATGCTCCAGCCATGGAGGGGTTCAGGGGGCGTTTAGGTTCAGGGAGGGGGTGAAGGTTTGTGTAGGGGACTTGGGGAGGGTTGGATGGGTTTG